>CM041640.1:22319968-22411616 GCA_023333625.1 Bothriochloa decipiens | reverse complement strand
GGGGGGGGTCATTAGTTAGTCGGTAGGTCCGCGACGAGGTGCCGGCTCCCTAGGCCGACGTCGAAGCTACTCCCTGCGCGGAGGTACCCACTCCATGGGGCGAAGGGCAGACTCCCCAGGCTGCTCCCTGAGAGGAGGTACCCACTCCATGGGGCAAAGGCCAGGCTCCCTAGGCTGCTCCCTGAGCGGAGGAACCCTCACCATGGGCCGACACGCTGGGTGGAGCATGAGTGAAGTGCCTGGATGCCTCTGCTCCGTGCACCGAGGACCCCGCTCCGGAGGAACGAAGGTACGACATAGAGAACGCTGTGAAAGGTGTCGTCGTAAGTCACACAGCCATCCACATTGGAAAAACATAGGTAGACGAGGTGGGGTACACGGAGTTACCTCTGGTCTGGGGTGCAGGAGGACGTGCTGCGGGTGCCGGTGCAGGAATTCGAGACACTGTGTCGGGGGTCCAACAAGTCAGAGCCCTCAGCACGGATCTAAGCGTCGTACGCATCCGCGTGTACAAGGTGCGCTGCTCGTCCACTGTCAACGCCAAGCCACCCTGCAAGCGGTGGCACATGGAGTCAACCTCCGTGTAAAGTAGTTGCGCACTATTGACCTAATTTCAGTTTTAAGTTAGATGAAAGATATATGTAATGAACTATTGATACATATGAGAGATTCAAGTACTCACGGCGCGGAAGTAATCCTGATCACGGTGCGCAGAGTAAGCGTCACCCACGGAGGCGACGTGTGGCTGCTGCTCTGGAGGAACGAAGGTGACACGTGTGCGGGTACGAGGCTGGTACCACCGGAGGTAGTTCATGTATGAGTCCTCGGTGTGGGGGCGGTACTCCTCAACGACGTCCTCTGTGGCAAGCAACCAGTCGTCCACATATGGCTGCAGACGTGGAACCCATAAGTTGCCGCCGACCTGTCCCCTCCGAGTCAGCCTGAACACAAATTTGAGTAAGACATGTCTATTGCGATTAATTTTTCAAAGTCAGTTGTTAGTAGTACTTACCTGTGAGCATCTGTAGGGATGGTACGGATGGTAGGGGCGGGGGACGGCTGCATGAGACCGAACTGGCGCAAAACACGCCGTGGGCAGTGCGGTTCGACGAATTTGTCGAACACCATCGGTCGGAGCGTTAGCCAGAAGGCCTGGTCACGTGTGCACAACGTGGACAGCCCAAGGGGAGCTCGTGCATGGATAGCCTCCTGGCTGTAAGGCTCCCAGATCATGTCGGTCAGCTGTATCCTGTCGAACTCCAGCATAAACTCGTTGTACGACCGCGTGACCTGCACATGTGCCCATCGTCGCTGAAATATAACAATCAATAGGTTAGAAGGTACGATACAAATTAACTATATACGTCAGCTAGGAACATGAACCTGACGACGGCACCAGACTGTACCCATGGTGGGGAAGTCCTCGGGCGGATGCTGCAAGTACAGGGCGTCCTTGTAGGTGATGTGATCCACCACAGGTCGACCAATCGCGAACCATTCAACTGCCCATAGCTGTAGAAGGAGGGGGCAACCAGTGAGCAAAGAACCTATTTCTATCTTGGTACACGCTTCACAAAGCCCCCTGTACGTCGCCGCCAGTACTGTGGATCCCCAGCTCCACTGTGGCACTGCTCCCTCGTCAGCATCAGCGATCGCGCGCGCGTAGGGGATCATGACCTTGTCGACGGCATGTCCCGCGGTGCTGGTGAACATGACCCAGCCAAAAAGCCCCAACAAGTAGGCCTCCAAACTCCATCGCACAGAGTACACGTCAGGCTTTGGGTGTAGCTGATCGGACTGAAAAAGATACAGTTAATAAAGTTGAGTAGAACTGCAAATTGATAAAATTCTTTTCAAATAGGCCTTACGGTAAACTACATGAGCCACTGCTGCGATGGGCCCATGGTCGTGTACGGAGGGAGGCTGCTCATAGCTGGAAGTGCAAGGTGACGCTGCACGTGGCCGAAGCGGGCCATAATGTCGTCTCGCCAATCATGAAGTCCGTCGACTGGCCCGACGGCATCGCCGGCGAGGGGAAGGCCAAGCAAGAACGCAACGTCCTAAAGCGTCGGTGCGACCTCCCCACACGGCAGGTGGAACGTGTGTGTCTCTGGCCTCCATCGGTCAACCAGGGCTGCTAGAAGAGACTTATCGAAACTCCACCTCCTCGTCTCATCGGCCTCAGCAGCTCGAGCCTCCACAAGGCGACACAACGGGAGGAGGCCTGCCTCACGTAACATGTACATAAAAATTATATGTTATTAACAAGCCATGTGTACTTAATTGGGAGACCTCGAAGAGTCAACGGATACCTAGAATAGAACCGAGGGTCCACTGAAAGTAGACGTCTCGACGGTCGCGGTCGAAGTACGGGCAGAGTGGCATTCTGCACCGCAATACGGTACGAACGGTGATACAGATCGATCCCTCGATCAAGCAGCTCTGGTGTGTTGTCCGCCATCCCTGCATGACATTATCACAGTTAACACATATGACACATGCAAACAAAATGCGAAAAAGTATACACCAATAAATTTAAGGTACAACAAGAAATGATCGAATTTGAAACATAAAGAATGCACAGAACATTACATCCGCAAGATAGATTTAAACAACAAGTTTGTTCACTTCAGTTACAACAAAATAAAAACCATACATTACATAATCTTAACCAAGCTTACTACACATCACTACACGACCGAACCACGAGGCACGCGTGCATGCCTTGGCCTGGTGGGCCTAGAAGTTGTCCCTTTCCCTGTTGGCGGGGTACCATCCAATCCGGATCCTGATGGCGGGGCTCCTGCTGTTGTGAGCATGTCTGAGTCCTTCGGGCACTTCTTGTAAGTATGTCCCTCCTTGTCGCATTTGCTGCAACGTTTGTACCTTCCACCTGCTTCGGACTCATCCATGGAGTTTCGAATACGTCTTGTCTTTCGACGCCCAGCCTTGTCTCTGATCTTACTTGGGTCTGGAATATAGCTAGGTTGCGGTATTGTACCTGTAAAATTCCCCGCTATGCCAAAACCATAAATTTCATGTGACCATGTATGCAATATGGCTTCCTTCATGAAATAGGGAGATACAAAAGTACGATCAAGTATTCCACACTCCAAGCTCACTGCAATAACATGGGAACATAGTTTGTGGTAGAGTCTTGGCTTGTGGCACGTGCATGCGCAATACCCATCCTCCTTAAGTATGCATTCTTGCACAACTCTTATTCTATATATTCCACGCTTGGCCCTATCAGCACACAAGATTTCAAATCGGTGCTCTCTAGTACCTTGAGTTATAATTCTATGCTCCTTTGTCTTCTTACATTTTTCCTCCAGATAATTTGTCAACATATGTCCGAAGAAAACACCTCGCACTTGCATTGATAGGACAGCGACTTGGTACCGGTCTCTGAAATATCTGCATGTTCCATGCAGGATGAACTCAACAATGGCAACCAGGGGAAGGTCTCTAACACCACGCATCACCCAGTTGTAAACTTCAGCCAAATTAGTTGTCATAATGCCGAACCGCGCTTCGCCGACATCATACAGCAAAGACCACTTCTCCTTAGGCTCATTCTCTATCCAGTGCGAAAATTTTCTCACAGCAGATGCCGATCTCCTTCTGATGTTTGGACCATCTGTGGGTAGCGGTCCTAAGGACTCTGGACCATCCTCACCAACAGGTGCTGATCGGCTTGAGTGCTCTTCCATTTTCTTCGTTGTGAGCTTGTCCAACCTCCTCCAAAGCTCGTTGAATTTTTTCTCTTGATTATGTCCGCACAGCCTCTTGAATAGATCCATCAAGCTCTTGCGCTTAAACTGCTTGTAAAAATTAGCACCCATGTGATGCATACACCACCGACTTTGAACATCTGGCCAATCTTTACCATATCCCATCTCTGCATCACCGTTCTTCAGATATTCAATTGCCCGAAGAAGGCCAGCGTGAATTAGGCATACACCAGGCCTCATACCAACAATGCTAACCTTCACCTACTTGAGAAACAGTACCAACTATCGGTATTCTCGCTCTCCACAAAAGCGAATGCCAGTGGTAGAACTTGATTGTTCCCATCCACGGCAATTGCTGTTAGTATCTAACCTCTGTATTTACCTGTCAGAAATGTCCCGTCAATACAGAGTACTAGACGACAATACACAAATGCCCTGATACAAGCACCTAGTGCAAAGAAAGCTCATTGCAAGACCAATACTGCACGGTCATTCTCCATGGTTGGGTATGTTATAAGATCTATACATGTCTCTGGATTTCTAGCGGCTATGCATTGAAGAAGAGATAATAAATTATCATATGAGGCTTTGAATGTGCCAAATCTCATCTCGATAATCTTCTGTTTTGCCCTCCACGCCTTAGCATATGAAATGGTGTATTTGAATTTATCTTTGATATGCCTTATTATTGACCTTGGCTCGTATCCCAGATTATGCACAACATCTGAATACATCTCTGCAGCAATAAATGCAGATGTCATGTTTCTATGGTACTTCTGTACACCTTCCAAGTGACAGTTGTGCTCAGTGACTATTGACACTTTCCAATAATCCTTCCACTTTTCCTTGAGTGCATGCACCCTCCACGGACAACCATCGCTGGATCTCATGCACTTAACTTCATATACACACTTTGTGGACTTTGCTACCCAGAACTCCCTCTACAGTGATACAGCCCAATGCTTGACTGCCTCCATCAATTCTTCCTTCTCTGCGTACATCGCTCCCTCGATTACCTCATTCTCCTTATACTCCCATGGAACATGGTATCCCTCTGAAATAGCAAGTCCAGAGAAGTCTTCATTAGACCATTGCCACGGATTCACATTGCATCCTTCCTCATCAGAAGATTCATCACCCTCCACTTCCTCACTCGCCGCATCTTCGTTTTCCATTGCCTGAACAATAGAGTTGATCCTCTCGCCCTCATCTACCAAGCCTCTCGACTCACTGGCTTCTCCTTCTCTTTCTGGTTCCCGCACATCCTGTCCCTGTTTTCTTCTCCTTGCTGAGCACGGTCGTTTTCCTCTTCCATTTCAGCATCAGTCCTAACCATGCTTGTACCCTCTACATCTTGCAAGGTTGCATTGTCTTTATCGTGCACCTCCATGAAAATGCTGGGTTCCCAGCCCCGCTGCAATGTATTTTCTACGTACCATTTCCATGTTTTGGTGCAATCTACCGACATCAATTTCCAGAAGCATTCTTCGTTGCCACGATTGACTACTACGTTTACATTTATTGTGGTAACATCTGGGTTGATATGAAATGCCCTCATTAACCAGTTACACACTGACCGAAAATTTCTTTCCGCTGGTCTATCTATCCCCTTTAGTGTTGACCCAAATTCAGACAGATCTATAACATACGGGCCATATCTGACAGTGCCACTACCATGGAACAACCGAAACATCACTTTGGTTGACATATCTATTCAGAGAAAATACGATATTCGTCATATTTCAAATCATGCAATCCATTGTTTAAAGCATAGCATAAACATCATTATTCCTAAACCCTACACCCTAAACCCTAAACATATCTATTCAGAGAAAATACGATATGCGTCACATTTCAAATCATGCAATCCATTGTTTAAAGCATAGCATAAACATCATTATTCCTAAACCCTAAATATATCTATTCAGAGAAAATACGATATTCGTCACATTTTAAATCATGCAATCCATTGTTTAAAGCATAGAAGAAACATCATTATTTCTAACATGAACTGCAATGCTCTAACATCATTATTTATAGATCTAATATACATACTACTCACAGATCTACCCAGAGTCAACTAAAAACTAAACAACTCTAGTGCACATTATATTTTACTAATGCATAGCAACAGACTTGTAATGTATGAGAAACTTACCTAAAAGCCGAGGTCTCAAACTGGCAGGGCTGTGACAGAACCGACCAATTTATTAGAGCACAAGCACATAACCCGCCATTAATTCAGCAAATCATATGATTGAGACCTAATAAACCCGGTAGTCCGTGAAATCTCGAAGGATTTCAAACTTTTTCGGCACGACCAAGATCGTAATAGTTTAGCGATTCCATTCACAAGTACACAGTTCGAACATAGTTTAAAACATCATCGGAGTACGAAATAAAGTTATTACAAACCAGTTTAAAGACTCAAAGTAGCGGAAGCGATTTAGTTCAAATACCACACACACACACATTTGAAATACAGTGCCAAGTCCTTGGTCCACATCCAGCAAAAGCATCAAGTAGAGAAGAGTGACCATGCCCAAGGTCTAGTCATCTCCCAAGGCGGGATAGAAACAGTTCTGACAATAACCATAATGCATCTCACCATCTGCAAAAACATGGAAAATAAAACCCTGAGTACGAGGATGTACTCAGCTAGACTTACCCATCATAAACTAAAATAAAAGACTCCAAGGAGTAT
Organism: Bothriochloa decipiens; assembly: GCA_023333625.1. Taxonomy (NCBI): domain Eukaryota; kingdom Viridiplantae; phylum Streptophyta; class Magnoliopsida; order Poales; family Poaceae; genus Bothriochloa; species Bothriochloa decipiens. Next base: position 22,405,178 of record CM041640.1, on the reverse strand, counting down.
GCAAGGCTGTATAAGTAGGATAGCTGACTTATTTAAATTGCGGAAAAGCTTGCATTAAGAAACAATTAATAAGAACCTTCTAGCAATGTATTTTAATCTGATTATCCTTATCATGCTACATTAGCACCTGTACTAAACAAGCATGGTAATAATTATTCAACAGCAAGTAACCATTTCCGGTTGAGTATCTTTCAGTCTCAACAGCTCAACCATCTCATCTCTTGTTCAAATTCTTACTACGATGCCGCTGCTCAAGTCAAGTGTTCACTGTCCAGGAACGATGGCGATTATAATCGACGTACTCCTCACACAAACCACACTCACCAGCCACGGTGAGCTACAGGTCACCGACATCCAATTCAGGAAAAACGCGAGATCAACAGGTACCATCACATCCGGGCACCGTCCGGCTGCCAGCAGGGCGCACCATGCTATATTCAGGCCTTACAACCGCGTAACCCGTGGTCCCCCATCTTCGCCAATGCGATGCATACAGCAGGTCGACTCCCGGCCCAAATCAAAATTAGGCTTCGCGGTCGGAACGACTTATCCTTCCAGCTAAATGTGAGGCATAAATTCAATATGACTTGAGGACGTACAACGGACGGGGTCCTAGTTTGACACAGACGGGATAAACCACATTGAACCTCCAGTTCATTCTCAACTCCAATCCCGCCCGGTCTCGATTTATTATCTCCACATGGTTATCCAAGATAACAATGTATTCAACCATCCGAGTTACCACCTATAACTCGCGGATGACAGGAAATCACCCGACTTCTACCGATCTAGTTAAGCAGGGCTAAGCATATAATCGTACCTGAACCTAACAGGGTTGAAGTATAAACAGTGGCAAGGAATATAAGTAATGCAGCAACGGTATAAAACAACGCCTATAACTTAATGCAACAAACAAGTAAAGGACTCAAGTTAGATATTTTGCAAACCACAGGGAGAATGCTCCGGGGCTTGCCTTTCAGAAAAGCACTTGGCTGGTGGTCGGGACACTCCGGAAGATCAGCTTCGGGATCCTCTTCGGCTGCTGCTTCCCGAACCAAAGCTTCCTGTTGGCCTTCCTCTCCTGGTGCTCCGGGAACTACCGTCTCGAGCTCTGACGATCCTGTATGATGCATAGTGCGTATGAATACCGTGCATAAATATAAATACAATGCTGATGGTGATGGTAAATGAATGCTCAGCTAAAATGAATGATATAATATTTGAAAACATGTATGATAAGCACATGTCATCTGCATTCTCTTCTACCGATAAATCTCCAAATAAGCCTCGCATTACAATTTACTCGCACACTATAAAGAATTATAAACAACCATTATTTTGCATACTACACTCTACTGAACCACAATCAATAGAAGATCATACATATCATGAATAGCATAAAAAGCCTTTTTACACACATGAAATGATAACTCTAAAGCATTATTTATAAATAAAAGAAATCAGGGTATAACTACAACATGACTTTAGACTACTCAGAAAATTCTTTAAAAATTACAGAAGCTTAATCATACCAAACAAAGACTACCATAAAAATTTCAAGTCAAAACAGTAAGTACTTTATCCTGCACAAAAATGACAAGGCAGCACAATTTCAGGGGCATAAAATACTTTGTACATAAAAGTATATCAAACAACAGATCTCATAATATAATTAGCTCTAGATTGACATAAAAACACCCTCCAAAAAGTTTCATGCACAAATTCCTTATATGTTATTTATTATGAATTATTTATCCTCACATGAAAATAGGCACCATAACTAGACATAGAAAAATTTACATGTCACATAGCTTGATAATATTTTTCACAGATAGAGCATGACATAAGAAGACCAACAAACTTGGTCTCACATTTTTCTGAGCAACAGAGAATTAGTTATGCATTTCCTAAGATAAATACAATTAATAGAGATAAATAAAGCTATACAGAAAAGTTTCACAAATTCCACATTTCATATTTTTTATGCATAGATCATCTCATAAGAAAAATACTGCAAGTTGAACCAACTCATTTGGATGAAAAATGAGCAAGTTATGAATTTCCAAAGCTTTAAACCAAATCTGAAATCTATTCTGAAAAAGAAAAAAAGGAAAAACCACTTTACACCGGGGACCCTAACGTTTCCAGAAACTAACCAAGCCCTATTAAGTAAATCTCTGTGTCTGGCAGCTTTACACCGAGAACCTTAGGGTTTCCTAAATTCTAACCCGAAGGTCCTCGTCGGCGGTGAGGCTCGGCCGGCCGTCCCGGCGGCGCTCCGGCGTCACCAACCGGCGGAGAAGAGAGAGGAGAGCAGCGCGCATCCATCAAGGGTACTCAAGATGGGAGGGAGCGGCTGGAGGTGGTCGGAGCTCGAGCGCGGCGGAGCTGCGGCACTCCGAGCGGCGGCCCGACAGAAATCCGACCCCATGAAACCCTAATCGATGCCATTGACCATCGTCCTAGCAGCTATCCACTATGACGCGTCTGATTAGCACCCTAATGGCGAGGGAGGATGGCCAGAGCGGCGGGACCACGGTGAAGCCGAGGTGCGGCAATGGCGGCCGGGGAGAAAATGGAGCGATTCGGGTATACCTCGACGAAACCGGCCGAGGCGAGGGTGGAGGAAGGTGGAGCGGACTCGGGCGCGTTCGATTGCGGGGTCAATCGAGAGAATGCACGACCGACGGCGATGAATTTTTCGGGCGGCGGCGAGACGAGCTCGGGCGACGCGGCGGCGAGCAGAGAAGAAATGAGAGGGGCCGAGGGAGAGAGAGCGAGGGCTCGGGCGAGTGGAGGAATGACCGCGTTCGGACGACGCCCCACGCGGCCAAAACAGCCCGGCCTCGGCAGACCCCGAGCGCCACGCGGCCGACGCATGCTGCCGCGGGCGGCCACGGCGCTTTCCTGGTCAGGGATTTCCCTGACGGCCAGGAACCAACCGTCACCGAAAAGCTGTTTTCACTAATTCAGAACAAACTTTGCTGCTTAATAACTCTTAAACTAAGCCAAATTAGCAAAAACTCAAAATAGATGAAATGTAGTTTTTGAAGAGTAGAATACTTCATCTTAAAGAAGTTTTACCAGATTCTGCCTAGATTTTGAATTACAAAAATCCAAATAAAATACCTTTTAAAATTTCCCAAAATAGAAAACCAGCCCCCAAATTTGCCCTTTTTCAACATTTTTGAACACCTTCCAAGCATTTTCATGAAAAATGGTAAAAACAACTTTTGTTCCTTATAAAATTCTCTACAAACTTCATTTAGGGTGCACCCACATGCAAGCACTCTAGCTACTACTTCCAATTCAGTCAAACAAAACTACTCTAATGGTCCACCTTGGTCAACCATAACAACAAAGCTTAATTAGTCAAAACCATGAACATAAACCTAGGTTCATTTGGTGTCCTAAACATGTCTACGTTACCTTAGGGGTCATCCAACACCAAACACTCATACCACATATGCACTTTATGTGAAAGGCAAGCAAAATTCGAATAATCAAGCATGATACATGAAATGACGATCGATCTTTTCATCAATGCTATGCATAATGATGCTTATGCTTAAGAATGCGAATGATTATGCTTGCTTAACACCAGAGTGTTACAGCTTCGCCGTTACTTCCTTCCCCTCCCTCATCTCTTCTTTCTTTTTTCTGAAAATTTTAGTGAATATAATGAAAATCTGAAGAGGGGGCTGCCTATTTATAAAGTTGCCCCAAAAAACGCCCAAAAAACAAAATCTGAAGAGGGGGCCGCCTGCAAAAGTGCGCGGCCGGCCTCGCCTGTTTTGCAGGCGGCCCCCTAGAGTGCAAAAAACGCCCACGCAGTGGGCGTTTTTTGACTGCTCCGAGGCCCGCCCGCAAAACAGCGCGCACTTTTACAGGCGGCCCCCTCGCCACTAAAAAACGCCCACGCAGTGGGCGTTTTTTGGGAGCCAGGGGCCGCCCGCAAAATCCGGCACCGGCAGCGGCCGGCTCTGTGCCACGTCACATATAACGCTCACACAGTGGACGTTTTTTAAAAAAGCCCACTGTAGGCGACTAGTTCTGTCATATTTCGAAACAAAAATTTTAATTTGTAAATTTTTTTAAAAAAATTAAAAATAAAAAAAATTCGTACGTAGGTGATCAACTCGGCCACCATAAGAGGAGAGGAATGCTTCGTGGATCGCGTCCGGAATAGAACAGAGCATATAGGCCGGCTGCTTCCGGAGATCGGCATGGAGCAACATTGCTCGCCTGATGTCCCTTTTGATTTCCTCTTATATCTTTTGTGCTTTGTGGAGCTCCTTGTATCCTTTGGTTGGTTATTGCAATTTTGAGAGCACAATTATATCTTTTTTTTTATCACAATTATATCTTTTGTTGGAAAACCAGAAGCGTTAATTTTAAGAGGATGGACAAGAGAAATATAGTGGCTTGTCAAGAAGAAAAACAAAAAGCAAAATATGAAGTGAAAGACTGACAGGGCCAGGAAATTCTCCTTAGATACTTATTAGTGCCCTGCCCGGGAAAATAGTGGAAGAACTGAGAAAATATATCTAAAGAAAAAATGTATAAATGTTGAGTAAATTGTATGAATTAAAGTTTTTTTGAAGGGATTGTATGAATTAAAGTTGGTGGTACGCAGGATATCAAATGTATCTTGTGGTCCAATTCCTTGTCTTTCTATGCATGGCACAAAGATCACTTTTAGTCAACAATTAAGTATTTATTTCCAACCATATACAGATCGTTTGTACAGGCACACTACTTTGTGAACCAGCTGTGCTATATATATCATATTTTTTTTTTACCAGCCTGCTCTGTGAATTTTCGTTGGCTACTACTGTCAAATGCAAGAATTACGAGCAATAATCGTAGTAAGTTCGGATTCTTTTTATTGAAGATGTCTCCACTCTCTACCACGGCGATGGCTGTCAATCTGCCTTTTTATGGTCTAGCTTAATTATAGGCAAGATTTTCCATGTTAAGCCACCATTCAACTCGGATCTGGAAGTGCAGTTGGCCGGTTTGCCTTGGCTTTGACTGGCTCCAACTTCAACCCTGCTGGTGCGACATCACATAGCTCCGTCCCAATCCACTAGCATCAATCTCGGTTTTGTAAGCTATACTATATACTATACTAGTCGTCCCGGGGGGGACGCTGGCTTTGCTGGTGAATACGAGACAGCCAGCAGCTAGCAGCGTTGTTCTCTCTTTATAGGCTTATCCCTGACATTTTTCCTGCTGTCTCTATTCTCCGAATGGCCGTCTCCAGCCTTTCTCGACACCTTTTCGATCACCCGAATCGTCATGGGAATGTTAATGTTAATTTCTATTTGGTTCTTCTACTATCTCTTCTTTCTTCCGCAGCTGGACTCATACATAATGTACAAGTACTAGCAAAAACACGGCTACAGTGAAGGAACAGTAACAGCCAGTGTCTCAATTGTCTTTTGATGACAGTGAGAACGAGTGAAGAAGGCATCAACACCAATATGCTTAGTAAGCCCATGTTTGACAGGATCATTGGCAATTTGGATAGCTCTAGTGTTATCACACAAAAGAGGTGTGGGTGCATCACAGGAGATACGAAAATTATCAAGTAACCATCGTAGCCATACAATCTCTGCAGTAGTAATAGCTAGTGCTCGAGGTTCTGCTTTGGCACTAGAGCGAGAGACATCAGCTTGTTTCTTGGACTTTCGTGCAAGAGAAGAACCAAGAAGAAAGCAAAATAACTTGTGACAGAGCAACGATATGAGGGGTCACTTGCCCAAGTAGAGTTAGAATAAGCATGAAACTGAACTGGACTATTGCAAGCATAAAACAACCACCGAGATGATGCCCCCTTTAAATATCATAGCACACGAAGCAAATGACCAAAATGAACACACTTGCAAACTGACTTAGAATGTAAACAGCATGAGCAATGTCAGGTTGAGTAATAGTAAGTTAAACAAGGTTGCCCACAAGATGCCAGTAGCAAGAAGGATCCTCAAGAGGCATTCCATTAGTAGCATGAAGCTGCAAGTGCATATCCATAGGTGTTGCACCCGTGCGATTCTCAGTAATGCGCAGACGAACAATCTCTATATATACTTAACAAGGAGGACCTGACATTGTGCAAAGCTCACTTAAGTGTCGAACCAATCCCGCATTTCTGGAAGAAAGTTTCAAAAATGGTGCCAAGGAAATCTACTAAAGACTGCTTCAACAGAGTGTTTGTTGACCTGTCAACACCATCTCTAATTGGCCCACATCCTAGAACAAAAGAAACAACATATTCTCCTATTGGAAATTTCACATTGTCAGATCCATAATTTCCAAATGTCTTGGAACCTACAGTCGGAAGGTGAAAGACCACTAAACAGAAGAATCTAACACCACAGAAGACGACGAGGCATTTGTTGAAGAAGCATCACTGTATTGACAAAGCTCAAGAGGCTGACCACTTCTTACTTTTTGATAGACCAAGTGCCTTACAATTGGACGTATCTCTTCATGATTCTCATAAGACTCCTGATTCAGATTCTTTAGGAAATCATACCGGGAGTTCTTCAGCATGAAAGAAACCATTTTCGTGGTTAAGAACTAAGCCATCTGAACCAAGCCCAATAGTTCTAAATCTTATAAAGAATGTTATCTTACATGATAAATACCTTGACCAATTGGTATGTAGAAAAGGCACAAAAATGATTAGGAGGACTCCAGCAGGCTCTAAAGTTGCTAGTTCTAGGAAGTCACTTTTTCTGAGTAGCAAGTTTGTAGAGTGAAGGCTGCTAAAAATGCTCTCACCTCAGAAGCAAATGACTTCATAAGTAGTTTCAAGGAGGTGGAAGCCAATTCCTTTGCACATGTTGTGATGAATAGTGAAGACGAGATTGAATGAGATGCCAGTGATTGTAGCTAGTGGTTGAACATGAATATATTAGAAATTACAATGTGCTATTCACTTGCTCTGTATGGTAGACATTTGGTGTAACATTCTGCAGTGTTCTCTATCTTGATTCATGAGCAATTTGAATTCATATGATCAAATTTTGCATCCTTATTTGTTCATATGTTTCTTCTAAATTTTGTAGACACTTCTATAATTCTCTAGCTGTGAAATATCCAATCAAGGTCAGTAAAAACATTTGGTTCTAGCACTGATCCACTAAACCTTTTGAATTTTCATATCATCTACTTGGCCCTTCGTTGGCCTAGAGGGTCTTGTGCCTTTTGATTGTATGAGGTCGGTAGACTCAAAAGTAATCACAGTTTTGCTTGATATCCATGCCATTTTGTGCTTGGTCCCTTCCATTTTAGCTAAAGCTCCGCCACTTATATAGTCGAATGTTGGTTCCTTTAACAAAATGACCCTTATTTGAAGTTCTGTAAATATTGTTATGACTGTAGTTTTTTTCGAACTATAATCAGCCTTGATGGAAATGAACCTGAATATTATGGCGCATCATCTTTGTTGATCAATCTCGGGATGAATACGCCTCATCATCCTTGGAGGATCAGCATATGAATATGCCAGCCTTCCAATACATAATAAGTCTCACTTCGATTACGCTTTTCCACGAATCCCCATCTTGGACTACCTCACCATCTAAGTCCATCGCAGTTTCCCCTGAGGGCTACTTTGGCAACACAGGGTGATTATCCCCGGCAAGAAATCAGCAGGGGAGCAATTTTTGTGGACATCCTAATCCCCTTCTCCTATCCAGGGGAGATTTCACGTGCGGGGTCGTTCCCCTGCTGCTGCTTGGAAACCCCTTTTCCCCTACTACTGTCTGCAACGACACCTAGCTCTCCATGGCCATGACATGGTCCTGGATCATGACACCAGTGACGGAATGCAGCCTCACCCTCACATGCACCTGTCCACCGCATGCAGCCCACGATGACTCGATTCATGCGACACATCTTCCATCCATCGCCGACGACCCGTTCATGCGGGACGACCTGGGGCTCACCGACGAGCAGGTGGAGGTACCGTCGGGGTCCATGAACATGTTCATACTGGCCTCCATTCTTGTCGTCGTTCCTCATGGCGGGGGTGCGCTTGCCATGTCGCTCAGTGGCAGCTTCGGCTCCGTTGCCTGCGCCATGTTCGCGTTGGGCGTCCCACCGCCGCTGCTCCTGGCTGTGGGCGTGCTCGCCATGCCGGAGTCGCTCCGGTGGCCCACCATGCATGACCGCATCGAAGAGGCGCGTTCCGTGCTGCAACGCACCTCCGACACGCCAGATGAGGCCCAGGAGGACGGAATTGGCGGAGGCCGTCATGACCCGATTGGCGATGGAAGGAACTGACGGAGCCCGTCACGAGCAAATAGGCGGCGGCGGCGCAGAACGACAGGGGCGATGGGTGATGCGAGCGAGAGAAGCGAAAGCATCATCACGACTCACGAGCGAGAGAAGCAAATGAATCATCAAGAGCGAGGAAGGGGAACGCTTCCTGATCTATCGGGTCATGGATTTCTCAACGTGGAAAGTGAAGGGAATGGGGCTGCAAAACCCTGTCACTCGGGCTTCCAAAGGGAGCGGCAATCTGACATGGGGGAGCATGGCACGGGGGCTAGAACCCCCGGGAAACGGCCGGGATCCCTCCGGGATCCCCTGCTGCCAATGTAGGCCTGAATCGCTCCCCACGCCCCACCAATCGCAGCCGCCGCCGCATCCATGCATGGCTGCCAGCACCTCGCGGCGTCCCTAACCCGGGCCCAGACACAGAGAGCAGCCGCCAGGCGCCATCAGCCGTCCACTTCGTACGGACCGTGTACACATGCAGCAGCCTCCACCCGAAGCGCACGCGCAGCCGCGACCGAATATCACGGTAACGGGTCGCGACGACCCACATGATTCACAGTCACAGCCTGCAATTGTCATCAGTTGTAAGACAGCAACAGGAATGGCGACTAACTTGGCTGCATTGCTCTGCACTCGAGCTGGAGTCTCTTGTTGTCATAACATGTAGGTGTGAATCAGACTTTAAGTGGTTATTACAAGAGGTTTCATAATTTTTTCGATGAGCATAAGCCTGAAGGGTCCAACCGTAGCTAGATTGCTATTTAGCATAGGTGGGCAGTGATTCAGAAAGCAATGAACAAGTTCTGTGGGCACAAAGAAGCTATTGATAGGCAGAATGTGAGCGGAAAAAATGAGCAGGATCGGGTATACTTCCACTCATGTTGCCCTCCATCTCTCTAATCTCCATATGTTATTTTCTAACCAGTTTAATCTATATTCAAATCTGTAGATAGTTAATGCTGTAAAAATGTACGAGAGGACAGAACCTTTTACCATCATGCATTGCTGGAAAAAACTTCATAAAGAGGCCAAATGGTGCAATAAGTTTCTTGAGCTAAACAACCCTACACCACCTGGTGGAAGGTCAAGTCCTCCAACTCAAGGCCATGCAGAACCTAGGAATGAGGATATAGACACGTCACGTCCTAAGGGCAGGGATAGCACAAAGAGACATAGTTCAAAGAACTTCACAGAGACATCATCATCCAGTACGGCTATTGAAGTCCTCCAGAGGTTGTAGGATAAATCAGAGAAGACTGAGCAAATGCACAAGCCCTACAAGAAAATGTGACATCGAACAGGCAAATTGCCATGAAAATCAGATTACTTGAGTTCTGATTGCCTACGCCGGCCTTGTGCGCACGGTTCGAGCGAGGCTACGGCAACGCCGGCTGCGTCGCTGCCCCCTCGAGTCCCTTCATGCAATCAGGGCAGCAAAATAATCCGGCCATCGATCGAGCGAAACCCGGGTCAGCATGATACACTCCGTTTCCCGCAGAAATTGTCACCACACGCCCGCGCACCCGCGAAACAAACAACGATGGGTCTCTTCTAATGCCTGCGCTATTGGAGACGGAGAAATTTGAGTGGCTGACGTTTTCCTTGTGCATGACCGAAACAAAAGAATAATGGGTCTAAAGTTTGGGTACCGACCGTTGGAGTCAGCCTTAGCAACAAAAAAATTAAAAATTAAAACACATAATGCCACATCATTAATTTGTTTTAGCTTCTCTATCTTGCATCAGTCCATCGTACTTGCCACACAGTGGTACTGAAACTGAAACAGACGAAGCCCCTTACTGGCAATGTAAAAAAAAAAGAAAGAAAGAAACTAACAATATTATTAACCAATTCTCCGTGTAGCTTAATGACATGCATATCTACCACTTCGTTCGTCGTGCGGTACCGCATGCAGACTAGGTCCTAGGCAACAGCCTTACCGGTCAGTACCAACTTGAGGAAAAAGAGGCATCCATGTTTCTTTTTTTTTTTTCATCTTTTACCAGCTGCGAATGGACGAAAGCACTATCTCCCTATTGATGTTTTTCTCCCTTTGTGCCAGAACCTGCTGCCTCGTGCCACACCAGTACAGTGATACACTGATACTTTACCTAAGTAAAGAAAGAAAAATGGAAACTTTTACAGTGGAAGAGTTGTGACTTGTGGAAAGCTAAGCGTATATTTGTAATAAGAGCTTCTTACTTACGGAGTATATAGCAGGAGACAAAGTACACTTCAGTTGAAGCTGAGATGCTTCTTTACTTATAGCAACAGGATGCTAAAATGAGATTATCCAAGCCAAATTTTTTTTAAGGAAAATGTTTATTCTGATGCCACGGGGTGTGGCAGAAATGATGCCTTACAACCCAAGGTTTCTCTCGCTCCACATATTGCCATTGGCCTTAGACTCTTGTATTCCTCATTTTTCAAACAGAAAAAAGGTCCACAAATGCAAATTCTAGCTCTTCTTTTTCCTGCTCGTGGGTATGACTGTGACGGCAATAAAATACACCCGGGCTTGATCATGAGAGGGGAGGGTGAAGGAACCATCTTGGCTGCAGAAGCAAGCAAGAATCCTACCATCGGAGCGTGCCATTGAGAACTACTAACAGTAGCCCCTCACCCTCACCTCAACAGTCCAAAGGCCCGCCGTGACCCAACTAAACTCTCGTGACCCGCACACTTACGATGCTGTGCCAGCACGCATAGAGGCGTACGCGAGCTGATGAGCAAGTCTTGTTTTAGTTTTAATGGATGGTTGCCCTCTAGACGCATTGGTCATGTTTAGTTTAAACTTTATTTCGTTTGTTTCTCTATTAGGCGGGCTCCAAGTTTGTTGTTCTGCGGTCCGTGTTTGTGTCCGTAGACAAAACCATATAATAATTGGTCTTATCCTATCTATGATAGAAGAAGCCGGATATAAACTATCTATTATATTATATCTAAAAAAGAAAGAAAATACGTTGTGTTTGTGTTTTCCTGACGAATGGAGTAGTTTCGTTTACATTGTTACTGAGATGATAACTGCAAATATCTCCTCGCAAAGCGACAGCAGCGGGCCGAAACCTACAAACTTGCAGCGGTTATTACTCCGGCAGAGACATGGCGTAGAAAATGTCTCAGGGCTCAGACAGAAACAAAAATACCGTGTCAATGTTGTGGTAAACAAACCAGTCGTTATCGTCGCTTGCTTGATGGCTAGCTCCATGTCCGGAATCATCAGGATTGGCTCCGTCAGATCAACGAAGTGAAAGCCCGGCAGAGACGAAAAAGATGAGTGAAAGAGCAGGGCGAAAAGCAGAGGACTGCTGTTGGTGCGCCGTGCCAATACGCCACGGCGATCGCCGATGCCGTTCCAGCAAACGCATGACAGGGAGGGTACCATGCATGCGCCCCTTCTTCACTCCTTTACCTATGCGAACGCGCGGGGTGGTGGCCACCTACCATGTGAACGGCAGTTGCCCCCGGCGCCTGTGTGCCCCATCAATGTACTCATCTCGTATACATGCATGCACGGTACCTCGGCTTTTCAGAAGACAACTCCATGATTGCTCACGCCGTCGTTGCGATAGTGGGTATACACCATACAGGCATGAATGCTGGTTGCCAAGGCTCTATTTCTGAAACAAAGTGTACCGTGGCCTAGCTGCAGGTGAAGACGAGGAGAGTTAATCGCAAACGGACGGCGGTTAACCTACGCAAGGCACACTCACTGTGCCAAGAAAGCGACCACAGTTGGTCGCGTCGCGCCGTGGCCCGTGGTGGCGTCACTAGTCACTCACCCACGTACGTACGTACGTCGACGCTACCAGCCAAAGCTGTTGCTACTCGCCGATCGACGTTACCTGCTGCTAAGAATATATAGTCCCGGCTGCTGCCTCGATCATCCATCGGTCTAATGGACCATCGCTGTAATCTTTATCTGCCTGTGGGTGTGCGAACGATTCCATACGGCGACATCTACAAAGCGTGACAGTAACCTGAAGATGTCGTCGCAGCTGTCAAGTGAAAACGAGATTACGCTACGTGGATTGAGCCTGCTACGTGCGGTAGCTGCACAGAACCAGAGCCAAGGTTACCGGTACCAGTAATTTTTCTGCGGCAGCTGTAGACGGCCAGGGCGGTGGGAAGACCGGTCCAAAGCGAGCACAGCCGAGCGGGAATTTTGTGCTGGGATGGTGGTGGGACGGCCGCAGCAGCGTGAGAGGCTCGGTTCAACTTTCAAGCTCGACCTCTCGGCTCTCGCCGAAGAGCCGGGGGACGGGAGGATAGGTCTCGGCGAAAGTCTCGCGTTCAGTGACCCCGACACCAGCAAAAGTTAAAAGCCAGATGACAATGTTGTGTTTGTGCTGTTGCTGCACAGCACGCTCGCGCCGTACCGTAGTTTTCTTGTCACTAGCAGTGAGCATACTTTTCAGTGCCTTCCGTTTTAGAGCATCACTTGTCACAACTCACTATTGAGCAGTGAAGCTCGGGGAAACCATTTCTTGCCATGATAATAAACTCCATCAAGAAACGTAAACGAGACCGGTCGATCGATCGATCATCCAACGATTCTCACCGGGTAGCGCAGGAATCCACCAATCAAAACAGGTTCATCCGTGACCTTTCGCGCCGCCGCCACGTGGGACATTTCGGGGCCGTCTCCCGTCCCCACCCCAAGCGGCTTTCCGCCTCCGGTCCAACATGCTACCGGCACACAGAATCGCACACAGAAGCGTCGGCCCGGGGGTCAAGGGAGGGCCCACGTGTCAGAGCCTGTTCCCCTCGGCTGCGCCGTCGACCAACGGAACTCGCCCGCAAGATCCGCCTCGGGCTCCGCGCTCCAGGTATGGTAACAGTACAGGCCCATTTATTTATTTATTTATAACCCCCATTCTCTTTTAACCACGCGTTAATCCTAATCAACAACTGACGTTACTCTGACCACTGAATTGTACGAGGGAGGGGAGAGGAGAGAAGGGATGACGACGACGGTTTGATGGGCTCATGGCCTGGGGGCTGGGGCCCTGGGCTTGCCTTGAGAGAGACGGCTGCCACGTGGACGTGAGTGGTGGGCCATGCATATAACCACCTCCCGCGGCTCCCGCCGAATGTGGAGAAGCAGGCGAGCAGCGCCGGTAAAATCGAAAGCCTCTAAACAACTCGTCGGACAGATCGCATCGAACCAACTTACAATCTCGTGTAGTACTCACCTACAGTGATATCCGAGGTATATATCTAGATCCGTATACGGTGTATTTATACACACCTATAATATTCATTCAAAACTGCATTAGCTGCTGCGACGGACAATCTGTTGGGATGCATTATGCTCGTGCCGGGCACAGTGCGCAACTGTTGCTGCTAGCCTTTTCGCTGCTGCTGGAGTGCTGGTCCTGGCACTGGCAGCAGCAGGAGAAGGATGCAGGTGGTGCCTGGTGGTGGTGGGCGGCAGCAGCATCCATCAGCAGGCAGGCAACAGCAATGCGGCCGAAGCAAAAAGGAGAGAGAGGAGAAGAGAGCAAGCCGAGCGGCGGAGCTTCAGTTTCTGCAACAGACTAACATGAACAAACGCCAGGCTGATCCTGCATTGGTATCGCCAGTTCGATGCTGGTGTTTTTGGCTACGGGCTAATGAGTAATGACTGCGATTTGCCTTGGTGGCTTTCCCAAGCTCCCTGCTACGGACAGTTGGAACAACGAGTACAGCTGGAGAGAGACTGCAACAGAAAGCAACGCTTCAGCTAGAGAGAGACTGAATCAATGCAAACGAACAAATATACTAAGAAGAAAAACGAAGCACCCAACCCAACCCAAGCAAAGATGAAAGATGTCTCCAAATTTTTATCACAAGTTTATCTACCTTCCTCACTGCTTCGTTAATCAGTAAGGCTTTCTTTCTGTCTGTCTCTGATGATCCTTACCTCGAATAATCGTCTCCACTTGAGTCAGCCGAAAGGCGAGCGGCCGGCTTGCTTGCTCTGCGAGCTTTCAAGAACCTGCTGGCTTGGACGACAGGAAGGGATCTGACACGGCGGAGACCTCGACGTCGTCGAAGGGCGCGGGGAGGTTGAGATCAATGAAGCCCAGGCTCTTCATTGCGATCGACGAAGGATCAGCGCCTGATGTGACGGCGGCCGCGGCTGTGGCTGCGGCTGCTGCCGCCGCGGCCGCCGAGCAGAGGTGAGACCGCTTGTGGCCGCCGAGAGCTTGCCCGGACGGGAACACGCGAAAGCAGTAGGGGCACTCGTGCGGCTGCTGCGCCGCCTTGGAGTCCTCCTCCGTGCCCTCGCATTCTGGCAATGGCTGCAGCGGGGCCGCGGCGGGAGGTGGTGGAGTGCTGAGCGGGGGCGCGCAGCAGCCGCCCCTGCCGCCGCGCACGTTGCTGGCGCGGTGGCCCCCGAGGGCCTGGTACGATCGGAACACCTTCTTGCACGCGGAGCACTCGTACCGCGTCCGCTTCTGCGCTGCCGCGGCGGCGGCGGCGGCGGCGGCGGGGGCGACCACCACGGGGCGGGCGTCGTCGTCGTCGGAGTCGAGGCGGTACGGGTACGTGTACGGCGGCGGCGCGGGCCAGGAGTCGCGGGAGAGCATCATCAAGGACAGCGCGACGTCCTCCTCGGGCGTGGCCGCGTCGGAGACCGAGCTCACCGGCTCCGCGTCCGGCGACGGCGAGTAGTAGTCCGTCGTCTCGCTCTCGCGATCCGAGAAGTCGGAGGAGTCGTCGAGGCGGGCGCGGCGCTTGGGATTCTTCTCCCGCAGGACGTGGATGGGGCTGCGCTTCTTCGCGTCGGCGGCGGCGTCGTCGTCGTCGATGCCGCCGCCGCCGGCGGCCGCGATGGAGGTCGAGGCCGACGACGCCAAGGAGATCTGCGGCTTAGACTTAGCGGCGGCGATGGAGTGTGCGCGCATGTGGCCGGCGAGGGCGCGGGGACTGGCGAAGCGGCGGGAGCATAGCTTGCATGTGTTCTTGGCCATGGCGAGGGAGAGCTTGGAGGAGAGCTTGATGAGAGAGCTTGGCTCGGGAGAGCTAAAAATACCAGCTCTTGGAGGAGACGAGAGAGAGAGAGAACTGCCCCGGCCTGCTGCCTCCGTGGGGAGTCAGAATATAGCGGAAGAAAACTGCCAAGCTTCCCCCACATTTATTCCCTTTTGATTTCCTCCTGTATCTTTTGTGCTTTTGTGAGGCTCCTCGCATCCTTTGGCTGGTTAATTACAATTTTGAGAGCACAATTATATCTTAATTGTTATTGTAATAGAAAATATTAATTTTAAGAGGATGGACAAGAGATCTATAGTGCATTGTCAAGGGAGAAAAACAAAATATGAAGTGACAGTCCCAGGAAATTTCTGCTTAAATACTCTTATTAGTATCCTACCCGAGAGAAAAAAAAATTGGAAGAACCAAGAAAAGATATCTAATAAAATATAAATGTTGAGTACATTGTTTGAATTAATGTTGGTCGTATGAAGGATATGAAATGTATCTTTCAGTCCAATTCCTTGTCTTGTATGCATGGCACAAAGATCACTTTTAGTCAACAATTAAGTATTTATTTCCAACCATATACAGATCATTTGTACACGCACACTACTTTATGAACCAGCTGTGCTATATATATTATTATAATTTTACTGACCAACCAGCTCTGTGAAATTTAGTTGGCAACTACTGTCAAATGCAAGAATTACGAGCAATAATCCTAGTAAGTTTGGAATTTTGATTGATTGAAGATGTCTCCACTCTCCACCACGGCGATGGCTGTCAATCTGCCTTTTTATGGACTAGCTTAATTATAGGCTAGATTTTCCATGTTAAGCCCTCCATTCCGCTCGGATCACGCATGACTGGGAAGTGCGGTTGGCCGGTTTCCGGCCTTGCCTTTGACTGGCTCCAACTCCAATCCTGCTGGTGCCGTGGTGCGTCATACGTGCAGCCAGCCAGTTGAGTGAGTGAGAGACTGCGCAGATCGAGCAGGGGTGGGAACAAGGAGAAGGTGCCAACAACAAGGCTGGGCTGGGATGCTCAGATGGCGCCCGGGAAGCGAACAAAGCGCATGCATTGCAATGCGTGGTGAACCGACGGTGGAGAGTGGTGGAGTTGAGTAGTCAGTCGCTTGGCCGGGATTGGGGTTTGTTCGTTGCTAATACTAGTAGCTTGGTAGTACGCGTCAAGATTAATCGGATGGGATCGGATACAAAAACTGCAATGTCACCACCCCAAGAGTCAAGTCGTAATGCACGCCCTCTGTTTTTACGCCTTTCCAATTAATTAGTTAGTTAGTTAATTAGTTAATTTGTGATCCGGGACGGTCTGGTTGTTGATGGGAAGGAACCAAAGATCACGGTATGGTTTGTTTTGGCAACGCTTCATGCCTTCATTAGTGGCTCCATTGCATGGATCAGTAGCTTCCTTCCCCTCAAAGACACATGCAGGGCCAGCCGGGCAGTAGTAGTATGTCATTATTCCGTTTCCTTCCGCGTAATTCTCTTCCCGTGCCTGAAATTTACTACGTAGTGCTCCCCACTTTACTTGCATCGATTTCCATCCGTTTTTATACCACCACTATTTAACAAGGCATGATGTTACTGGTTTCCCTCTTATGTAGCCTGTATCACCCATGCATGAGTAAAGTAAAATCCTTTCTCAAAAGAGTTATAAAAAATGCCTTTCGCAAAAGATATAAGACATTTACTGAGTGAGACCGGGATTAGAGCAGAGGCGCAAGTGAGCAGAGCAAAGCATCGGCTCAGCGTGCCGCCCCGGCCGTGTGGGTGCCTGGCTGCGCGACGTGGTGTCGTCGAGGCGCTTTTGCTGCGCCTGCTTGGCGAGGCGAGGGCGGGTGCTTTTCCAATTCCAACCAACCGCTTTCAAGATTTCTTGGCAGTACAGTAGTTGCGCGCCGGTTCGCATGATTACCCCACTAAACACCTACTCCAAAGTTAATCGCCTCGACCGGCATCATTCTTGCTCAGGCATTCATCCACTGTGTTGTGGACGTGGCCATGTGTTGTCGTGTAGTAGGAAGCAACGTACTGCAGCAACCAAAGCAATGCTGCGACTGCGAGCACCAGTAGTTCCAGAGTAAATAAATACTTGTGCCAAATCTTCTTATGTGTATATATATATATTTATATATATAAAATACTGGTGCCAATCCACTGCCAGCTGAACTGAAGATGGAGCAACGGAGCATCAACTAGCCAATCAATCTCGGTTTTGTAAGCTAGTAGTCGTCCTGGAGGGACGCTGGGCTTTGCTGGTGAATACGGGACAGCCAGCAGCTAGCAGCCTTGTTGTTCTCCTCTTCTTTTTTTTTCCCGTCATTTTCCTGCTGTCTCTATTCTCCGGATGGCCGTCTCCAACCTTTCTCGAGACCTTTTGGAAAATCCGAATCGTCATCGGGATGTAATTCGATTTGGTTCTTCTATTGTTAGTTTCTTCTTTCTTCTGCAACTGGATCGGAGTGATACAGAATGTACTAGTAGTTGTGGAAAAATACGACCACAGTGAAGCAACAGTAGCAGCCAGGTGTTTATTATAGCTGTATGTCTTGGCCACGACGTATTTCTGGGAGAGAATCATCGTGGCATCCGTTGCTTTTGCTTCTGCAGACCATAACCGCTTTGGCCTAAACCTCGCGCGATTATTCATTGGCCCAACACTTAGTCTATTCTACGGAAGCGACCTGTTTAGAACGCACCAATTCTAAAGAAATTAGTTCGATTGCATAGAAAAAAAACACAAGAACAAGAAAATAAAATCACATGAAGGTATTAGTTAGAGGTTATGCAGTAGGAGCGGTCAAGGATACATTTTTTTCCTTCTACAGCACACGACTACTGAACTACTAGTCTACATACTGAACTAGTCTACAGATTGATACTAATAAGTAGAATGTGCTGATATTTACTTTAATTTTTGGGATCTATGTGCTTTTTATCATCTCGATGTATTGTGCTTTGAATTTTTTAAAATAAATCTTCATTTATGAAAGAATTTCAAATGTTTGGTTGAACAGTTAGTTCACCGCTATGCAAACTTTGAATCTACTCAAGATATTACTAGCAACTTTAAATATTTAAGGAATTTTACTAGCAAACATGTCGTTGTGTTGCAATAGGACATAACTTGTTGTTGCATTGACTTTGGATGACTTGTTCCAATTTATCTTGGGATTAAACTAAGTATCATGTCTAGATATATGTATCGCTCGTATAGGCATACAAGGGTTGGATATTCATATAAATGGATCATTCCATATGTTCAAATTTATATATATTAAGATCGTACTCTCTATTATACATTGGCACGATGCTCTAACTTATAGTATATACTCACTTGAGAAAAAGTGAAGGACAACAAAACATTACATATAAATTAGTATATAATACTCCCTCTATTTCTTTTTACATGTCACTTTAGTATTCGTGCTTGTCAAACATTCTTAAGTAATACCTTCATGTGACCGCTCCTATATTAGCAGTATTTATATCTTCGAATAAGTTATATCTTCGAATAAGTTTACTATATGAAAATAGTTTTAACAATCTATCTAATTAATGATAATAAGTATATGCGCCATAATATTAATATTTTCTCATATATATGTATATATTGATTAAAGTTAAGCACATTTGCCTTTCGAGAAGCCAGAACAATAGTTAAAAAAAGGGCAAAAGGAGTAGATGTATTAAAACAACCATTTGAAAAAGCGCAGCTAGAAGACTTCTAGACCCATTTAATTCTTCGACTTCTCTTTTTTTTTTTGACAAAGTTCATTTCTTTGACTTCAAACTTTGGATCAACTGAACGCATGCAGTTTTTTTGTTGATGATTTTTTATAAGTAATGTCAAATAAAAAAAATTACAATAGAAATAAGAAACAAGAAAACAGTCAACGGATAACGGAAGAGATCTAGCTTGTGCATCCCCTCGTCCGTACCGTCCACTTGTGCTCCATATACCATATATTCAAAAAAAAAAAATTGCACCGGTAGGGGAAGAACCGCCCCCACGGCTTGTAGATAGAATGGACCATATCACCTCGGCCAGAATACCTCCCAACCCCAACACATTCCCTAAGAAGCTAAGTGAATTGAGACATCAGGCCGGCATTGCCAGAGGCGCAACGTTGCCAACACAGTCATTAGATTCGCGTATACAGCACGAAATTCATAGCCCTGGAGGCTCAAACTCCGGCCGCTAGCTCACAGTAAGCTGAGCTTTGCTACCCGAGCTACGCTCGGTTCTCTCCATAGACCATATTAAGCATTCAAAACTGAAAGGAGCCCTCATCAAATTACAATTATGGATCCTGATTTGAGGTTTTTTTTTTCTCTAAGGGTTCTGTGGCTGTAGTAGTACTAGTAGTAGACGTCGTGGTGGTGGTGTTCATCGGGCTGCCAATATTGTGATGAAATTATTTAGTTGTCAGTAAAGTGTAAAGTAGAGTACAATCCACAAGGATGCAACTACATCTAGCTAGTCATCTTTACCCTCTTCGCGATTTTTCATCTGAATTGTTCGCCTGTTCGGTTCTATCCCAGATCCTCATACGTGGCCCCCTCCCCGCGTCTGCTGCGCGCACGAGGCTGTCGTGAATCGTGACGGCAATGGCAGGGGGCAAGCTGAAGGGCTTCAGCCCTGGCTACATGTGCCCTCTTCGACCAGGCCGAAGGAGAATACAGAAGATGGGCTTTACCCAGCCTCCAAGCCCGGACCTTTATGACCAAATATTAGTCAAGCGTTTTTTTTTCCTTATGTGTCAAGCGTTGCGGGGAGGACATGGACAAGGAGGGTTTAGTATAGGGATGAAAACAGATCAGATCAGAGCGGATAATGGCTTCCCCATATCCTAATCTTATATTTAGCATCGGATTTAGAGCGGATCGGATATTATACGGATTCGAATGCGAATACGGATTTTTTAGATGTCAGAAATGGTGCGGGTTCAGACCGGTGTCCGAGCGGAAGCGGACTTAACTTTTCTAAATCGGAGAATTTGTGCTTACATATTGTTTTTAATGATAAAAAGCAATTAATTAACCATAGTAATAATGCAACAATACAATTCGAAATAATCACCCACTACTTCAATTTAGGAGCTCACAAAACTAATAGAAGTTCTCAGTTTGGGTTTAAGAGTATAAAACAAGCATGCAAAAGAAATATTTATTCTTAATTAAGCAAATAAAACTTTGCCTCCACTCTATGCCGGTGTTGTACAGTTGCCTGCAATTCCCTCATAGATAGAACACATATCAAGAATACTACTGGAAGGAGTGGCCGAGCAGAACTTGCACGAATGACGGACAGAACTGAACTTGCAAGCCTGAAGCCTTGTGCACGGATGCCGGGCTGAGTGACTCGTGAGAGTTCATGACTGCATCTGCGTGCCGTACGTCCCCGTACTGATTACCCGTGATTAGCCACCACAACAATTAGGTAAATAGGCAATCATAAAATTACCTTTTCCATATAGTGTGAATAATACTTAAATTAGTGTATAGTTTGACGTGGGCTACTTAATAATGGGTCAGGCTGACTTGTATTCTTGCCGCTTGGGCTTTATAAAATTTGGATTATTCTATTTCAAGCGTCGGATAATCCACGTTTAATTCTCGGATAATCCATATCCGCCGGATTTCGTCAATACCACATTCTACACTGCATCCGCATATAAACGGATTTAGATTATCCACATCCGCACCGATATTAAAAATGGAGATCCATGTCCTTAAAATTCGTATTCGGAGCGGATCGGAACGGAGGATTATCCATACCACTTTCATCTCTAGTTTAGTATAAGTTAATTAGTCCCATATCGTTTTCCTAATCTTGCTTGCCTCTAAGCAGGACTATAAAGCGAACCCTAGGTGCACCCTTGATCCATACTTACCTGGACGTGGTCTATGGTTGATCACGAAGAACCATGGCCTAAGTTAGCGTCCACCATTGCACTTGGGAAGAACGCTGGCTTGCCATCTCCTCAAGTGGAAGAGTGGACGTCATAATTTATGGCAGAGGGGGTACGCGTTCGCGCGGCCCTACCAATATCAAATTAAAAGTTTAATTAGTTATTTAATTATTGTTTATTATATTATTATTATAAATTATAATATGTATGCTTTATTTATCATTTATTATTTATTTTATATACATATACTAATATAATTATAATTATTTAATTAATAATAAAATAAACATAATGGGTGAATGAATCCAATCGAAATTTGAGGAGAGATGCAAAAGGTAACTTTTTTTCGGATTGCAAATTTTGAGTTCAACAAAATGTCTATACAGTTTTGCAAAAGAAAACAAACAAAATGTCCAGTAGACGGGCCAAACAAACTAGGACTTGCTCTTTCAGCACAAAGCCGCCTCTAGCTCAGTTGGGTTGGACGGGCCTTTTCTCTCGCAAGGAGCTCTCGTGGTCTGGCTGGCCTGCTTGCCCTTATGGGCCTTGCAGCGTCACAGGCGGCCCATAAAGATAGTGCCCGGCCTCTTTTCTTTTATTTTCATTTTTTTCCAATTTCTGAATTTTTCTTGATCCAAAGTTGACTTCAACTCAAATTCCAGTTTCAAGCGAAAACTTTATAAATCCAGAAGGAACAAGCATGATACGGTTCTTGTATTTATTGATAGAGAAGAAGGAAATCCTGCAGCCACTTTCAGAACATGCTGTGATGCCGATCATACTGATCATGCGTGCGACTGTGAGTGAGGCACTGCAGGTTGTGCCAGTTATTTACTGATACTGGCGCTGCCAGTTCTGAAACAAAATCAGGTACCAATCTAGTGTACGTCCTTAGATTTTATTTTATATGAATTCGGCAGGCAAGTCAGTTCGTGCGTCACAAGGTCGCCGTGTGGCACCGGCTGGATTTGGATTCTGAATATGAGAAAACTGAGG
Source organism: Bothriochloa decipiens (assembly GCA_023333625.1). NCBI lineage: Eukaryota > Viridiplantae > Streptophyta > Magnoliopsida > Poales > Poaceae > Bothriochloa > Bothriochloa decipiens. Next base: position 22,382,992 of record CM041640.1, on the reverse strand, counting down.
CAATGGTCAATTGATGAGGTCATTCATATGGCAGTATCATCAGTCGTTTGCCCCTTCTTCCTTTCCTGACATAGTCGTCCTGCTGTCCCATGTTCTTCTCCGGATGCCCGCAACCGCATCATCGTTTGGGTAATCAGTAGAAAGAACACAAGAATTTGTGGCTGGATGGCTAGTGATCACGTACAGTAAGTACCTTACATACAGTAATAGTACAAGCCATTCGTTGATCTGTTGAACGGATTAAGGTTTTGAGAATTACGCTGAATGTAGGTCGCCATCAGATTGGAAATGCTGAGGGCGTGCAGCGCGGCATGACAGGAGTTGCAGTATCTGAGAAAATTCGTGGATAGATTATGTCAGCCCCCCACGTCGTCTCCCGTACGGGGCGACACGGGCGGCAACCAAGCCGCCGCCGTAGATCACACTGCCCTCTTCCTCTCCCTCACCGCTGCCAGAGGGGGCCGCTGGGAGGCCCGTTTGGCTCCCAAGGACGGTGGCGGCGAGGCCTCGCTGCGAGGCTTGATCTGCGGTGGCTAGATCAGGTGGCGAGGAGGGGGAGGTGCAGGTGGACGGAACAGAGGTGGAGGAATCCCGACGACCGGTGGTGGCCGAAACTGAGGCTTCGAGGCATGAGTGGCCGCGCGGACAGCGGCCGTCTGGCGCCGCTTCTGTGATGGATCCGGATTCCCTGCCGTTCTAGGGATCGGAGCACTGGGCATCGTGGTTGTTGGTGGTGCGCCTCCCAAGATCTCCTTTGTGCCGGATTTGGCGGCGGTCTTCCTCGCTGATCATTGGTGTAACAACATGGATTTTGGTGGGGGCAATGGCTGTGTTCAGACGGCGGTGACGCCTATAGGTGCCACTTCCTCGCTGGAGGCGTTGTCATCTCTCCAGCACAGGCGCCTTGGAGATCTTTCGGGGTGAAAATCCAGTACCGGTCCTCTGGTCGAGCGACGATGGTATTTTCGAATGTCATTCTTGTTGAAAACGTCGTTTTTGAAAGATCCCTCCTTAGGTTGTTAGTGTTGGTGCCAGCTTAGTTATCCCTTTAGATTATTGTTGCCATTCGTTCGGTGGTATATTCTCGTCTTGTAGACGGAATGCCACAGATGATTTTTTCTTAGTTTTTCTAGCCTTTGGCCTCATCTTTGTAATAAATGGCCTGATTCTACTTATTGGTAGATAAAGCCGGATATGAAATACTATCCATTATCTGAAAAAAGGAGTTGCCGCATCAGCTGTAGATTACTGAGCTCTCAAATACCCAGAAATTGTTTTGTTTTCCTCTGCAAAGAATCAGCATGTCTTAGATCACTCCTTCCTTTCAGAAACAGACTTGACTGACCATTCTCACCTACCTCTTTCTACTAAAGCTTATTCTCAGTTTCACCTTTGGGCTTCTATTATGGATGCTGCCACTTTGCAAGACGAAAATGACATTTTGTCATATATTTGGGGCTCAACTGTTTTTGCTTTCAGAAAGTCTTACTCATGTCAAGACAAGTACATTTGGCATATAAATGGTTGTGGAAGTCTAGCTATCAACCTAAAAGAAAATTCTTATTTTGGCTCCTTCTGAAAGATAGGCTCCCTACTCATGGACTTATAAAGAGAAGGACCACGAAAGCCTAGCCCCCGTGTCGCCCCCCTCGGGCAGCGACTACCGTAGCCCGCCGCCAGACCTTCGTCCCCTTTGCCCTTCCCTTCACCGCTATTGGAGGGGGCTGGGAGGCCCGTGCGCTCCCTAGGATGGGCGACGAAGCCTTTGCCCAGGCACGCGAGATCCTCCATGCCGGGTGGCGCTCGACGACCGTGGCGTGATACAACAAAGGAGTGGTGCAGCAGTAGCAGCACATGGAGGCGCGATGAAGGAGGAGTTGGTTGCGTGAGATGCGTATTCCATTCAAAGTTGCGGCTCGCGAGGTCATGGATCTTGCTAGCGACTTCGACGGCGCAGCAAGAGCAGCAGCGGCTCCGAGAAGCAAATCCGGCATCCTAGCGGCCGGATCTGGCTTTCATGTGGGTGGATCTAGTGCTATTACTGGTGGTGGAGCTCCTCCTGCTACTGGGGGTCCCGGCTGAAAGGTCGAGATGGCGGACTAGAGGGGGGTGAATAGTCCTTTCTAAATTTTTATCGCACCGGCTAACCGAAACAAATACGGAATTAAACTAAATGGTCTAGCCAAAACTTCATCCCTCTAATTATGACTCTAAATGCACCTTACAAAAGACCCTAAATAAGATAATTAAGGTGCCAATCTAGCTAGTGCTCTCCAAATCAAGTCTATCTGGCAAGGGCACACAAACCTAAGCAACTGGTACTTTAGCAACCGAGGGAGCACCTACACAATTCTAATGAGCAAGAGCACAAAACCTACCTAGATGCTTCAAGGACAAGGCTAACCGAACCCAAGAGCTCAAAACACTTAGCTACACTAACTAAGCAAAGCAAGGGAAAAACTTCTAGCTACACAAGCAAGAAGACAATTAGAGAGCTACACAAGCTATCTAAGCACAAGAGCAACAACACAAGCTATATATATGATGAAATATAAATACAAAGCTTGTGAGGAAGATTTCAAACCATCACGAAGAATGGAACAAGATGACACGGTGATTTTTCACCAGGTTCACTTGGTTGCCACCCAGCTACGTCCTGTTGTGTCCCTCTACACCACGTGGTTCGGTGGCTAATCGATATCACACCGAGCCTCAACAAGGGCGCCACAAGAACCTACAAAATGGTGAGAAGTTGCAATGACATGAGCAATCCACTAGAGCTACTCTTTGCAATCCCCGCGAGGTGAGTACAAAACTTCTCACAATCTCTTCTCCGGAGCACCGCACAATCACCATGCGTGCTTCGACGGAGTCTCTTGCCACCAAGCCGTATAGGAGGTGGCAACCTCCAAGAGTAACAAGCCCACCAGCTTGCAACACGATCACCTAGTGCCACATGATGCAATCTCTCAAAGCAACGCACTAGAATCACTCACTAACTCAATCGGGTGAACACTATCAAGCACATTGCGGACACATGATTTTCCATATCATGGTGTAGCATCTTTTGGTGGTGTGATGAGCGATTGTCAACATGTCCAACACTTTGGTTGGTGATCGATCTTGGTGGTTTACTAATCCCCTGGCACATGGTTATGTGTCGAAACGTGTCTCTTGGCTAGTGATGTGCAGGTGTGGAGTCCGGAGGCGGTGACAGCGGTCGGGTGAAGGTCAAGTAGGGCATGCCGTGCTGACGGACTGGGTGCGGTGAAGGGCGAACACGAGGCTTGGACCGAGGGACCAGATGACAGGGTGGTCGGCTGTGGTGGCTAGCACTTGGCACATCGATGAGCACAAGTGTACACGGTGGGGGATGCATACGGGCTACGCTACTCGCGAGGAGGTTTGGTGGTTTGTCCTCAAAACCATCGGTGGGGGATGTGTACAGGCTATGCTACTCACGGATGGTTTGGTGGTTTAGCCTCAAAACCATCGGCAACGAGTTTCACGGGTTTGCGCCTCAAAACCCGGATGGTCCGGATGCGGACAGACGACACGTGGCGGCATCGGGGAGATTGCGTCAAGGCAAAGCTACCACTGAGAAGGCGCGGTGGTCGTTGGATCAGGAAATCCTGAGTTGGACCACAGTGCCCTTGGCTAGGTGGTTCGCTCTAATAATATCTAGGGGAAGAAGTGGTATTGTGTAGTAGGCATATAAATAGGAGTGGACAGCCTTCAAAAAATCTACCTCTCTGCCACACACCTCTCCACACTGCCGCCACCCAACGCTGCTGGTCTGTCTACCTATTAGGTTTTTTCCTTTTCTGTTCATGTTCTTGTAGAGGTCCAAGAACAAGAATTTTACCCCTGTATTTGTGAGATATTTTATGTGGGAATGGATGAAACATCCTCAATTTTCCACGAAGGGAAAATACACAGAATGAAGGATATAATGATCGCCCAGGAGGTCAAATCATCAATTATCCGCTAACAGTTGATTACAAAGCCATATATAGGATAAAAGAATACAATAGAGGGGTTTACATAAATTATTGCATCACCATATGGCAGAATCATCAGAGTATCTAGCATCCAAAACAGCTACGAAAGTAGAGGGATATCACGGAAGCAACGTCTTGCACCATCTTGAGCGTAGGCACGAGACCATCTAATCCTTGAACGCTTCATCACCGTAAGCGTAGTAAGGCTCACCTGCCAAATAAGTTTCAGTACGATTTGTATTGGCCATCCGGCTCCCACACTATGCTTTGCTTATGCTTTATGGTAGGTGGATGCAAATGGATATAATCAAAGAGACCTATTATTTGGATGTGGTTTCCTATGCAAGTAATTATATACAACAGTTCATCAAGTTTTATTCATTCCCATCCCATACCTGTACCACCAACCATCAATCTCTTATCTCACTCAGCAAACCACGCTCTCACATGGCGACATGGACAACTCCCTCTCATCCATGCCTAACCGGCCATCATGCCGTAGGATAACCGCAACATCACTCAGGGGGAGGTAGAAGAGACTCATCTCACTACTCAAGAGAAGCGTAGGTCGAGGGAAAGGCCATGCTGAGGCCACGGACTATATATAGATTTAAAACTCTACAGAGCGTGTACTCCCATAACCACAAGATCACCATCATCGGTGGTGCACTCTGCCTAGGCTGATTTCGGCTGCTTTCTAACCGGTGTGATGCCACCCTACCACTCAGTACTGGGACATATCGGATAAATACCACCGGCACACTGAAACTGTGAGGCGTAGTTACCCGAGCCACCAAGGTAACCATGCGGCTTTAAGGACGGTGTGGGTCCCAAATGCTCGTACCTCCTGACACTATCTGCTAGCAACCTAGTAGTAGTGGCACCGTCCTAGCTAGTCAGTCATCCGTCCCCCGCCCATACAGGGGCGAGCGGTGAGCACGTAAGTCCCAAGGTTCTGGTTCTCAAGAGACAACAGGTCCTAGGGGTGACCAGACAGGATATCTCCTCAAATAGGGCCTCAGCGCCTCCTTCCTTCCCGGGGCTTTGTTCCACAAAGGCTCTCACCCCCGGGATCACCATATATCTCACAATGTATCCACCACAGATACCTTACATAGGGATGCCCAGAACACACCCCCCGGCAAGACTCACTCCAAAAGCTCATTCTAGATCCTGTCCAGTCGACTCAACCCTCACCAGACAACCCTCCTGCGTTATATTACCCAGAGACACCCATACAATCACCAAGTCCGGCACCTCATGCCGAACCCACCTAGAGTTCACCACCAGCATCACATCGCAGATATAATGCAAGTGGAGAAAAAGTATCAAGTAAAAAGCATTGTATAGCGTGTTTATCCTATAAGCAGGTCAGCAGGGTAAAGGTTACGATAAGGAATAGGCATACAACTAATCTACCATGCAATCCTATCATAGCATATCATAGCGTATTGCATGAAGTAGAGCACTAGCATTCTATATTGTTGCATGCGTAATAGGATCTACGAGGTTGGGTGGGACGTGGCACCTGAATAGCTGTCACTCAAGTCCTTGGTGCTAGCTGCCACTCAAGTCCTTGGCACGCTCCTTAGTCCTCCTCCTCGGACAACTCCTTCGCAGGATCTAAAATCGAGACATAATGGTCGCGGGAGCAACCCCTATATATTAACACAAAGAACCAAATAAAATCCAATAACTCCAAATGCAATCATACACAAGCCTATGATGTAGAACTCTTTTTTATAAAAATTTAGACACTTGGTTCATATTTTTTGGAGTTTGTATGAATTAGTTTTGAATTTTTGAAAGTTTATTCTATTTCTTAAAAAGGAAAAGATCTGGATAAACCAGAGGCTGACACGTGGCGTGATCTGGTTCTGACTGGGCCTGGTCCACACGGGGGAAAATCCCCTTCTCCTTCTCGCGCACGTGTGGCTGGGCACGACGGGTTCTCGTTGGGCTCGAGGGCTGGAGTCAAGGGATCGAGATCGAGGCTCGGGTCAAGGGTTCAAGCTCGAGGGTTGGTGCCGAGGGTTCGAACGCGTGGTCCGTCGCGGACGAGATTGACTCGAGCATGCGCACGCGTGGCTGGGCATGGCGGGTGCTTGTCGGGTATGTCGAGCTAAGCTGGGCCAGCCCATGAGCAGCATCGAAGCTAAGACCGTCTCCTATTTGATGGAGTCCTCGAATGACAGATGTTTGCCTGGCGGATGACCCCCCCGTCGGGTGATGGAGCGTCTTGGGCGGACGACTCCCTCGGGTGACGGATCGCATCTCGGGCGGACGACCCCCCTCGGGTGATGGAGCGTGTCTTGAGTGGACGACCCCCCATCGAAGTGACGAAGCATGTCTCGAGTGGACAGCCCCCTGTCGAGATGACGAAGCGTGTCTCGAGTGGACAGCCCCCCATCGGGTGATGTAGCGGATCTCAGGCGGTCGACCCCTCGTCGAGTGATGGATCTTCGTGCGGGCGGATTACCCTCCCCGTTGATTGCCACTCCCCCTCGAACTACGCATTGATTTGCACTCTCCTGTTCAAATACACGTCGATTGCCACTCTCCTGTCAACCCCCCTTCGGTTCACCTACTTCCTGCACGGGATCCAAGGAATTTATGCCTCCACCAACTCCTACCTACACTCATGGCTATAGCGTGGTTACAGTGGTCGGGTACAGCAGTCAAATCCTCTTTTTTACCGGCCATACCCGCCCATACTGAGCACTGTACACTACCAGGCGTTCCACGGGCCAGACCTTATCCATTCGGGCCTTGACCCCTCGAGTCAGGCCTTGACCCCGTCGAGTCAGACCTCATCCCCCTCGAGTCAGGCCTCGACCCCCCTTGGGTCAGACCTTGACCACCTCGAGTCAGGACTCGATCCCCTCAGGTCAGACCTCCAACAACTCCCGATACAACATCTACAGGGATTCGCACGTCCCCGCATGGGCACGGGTCTTTCACTGACTACCTATGGGCGTTATCGTGACACGCACCCAGAGGACAACCATCACCTCCAAGCACGTCGCTACAGTGTAGGCTCGCGGGGCTCGGGTCGATCGGCGCACTACCATAGCAGCAGCGACATGGTTGTGGGGTGCTGCGATGCGCTAGGGGCAATGCTAGTATGTGCTCTGGACTCGCGAGGCCACGGTGAATGAGAAGGTGGCCTCAATTTGGGAGAATGATTCCCTAGCGGCTGGATGATGGCGAGGTGTTCGGCGGCGGCGATGAAACTATGGAAGCTCACCGTCTTAGGGCTCACCATCTTCCTCCTTGTCCGATTGGAGTAGCTCGAAACTCCAATAACTATCCTACGTGGCTTCGCGAAGCACAGCGGAGCGCTCGAGGCCGCGAAGGCCACAGCGGCGCACCGGCGGCCGGAGTCCGGGGAGATCAGGACCTACAAAGCATACGAGTCCTTATTGTGGTCCATACCGGCTCCCAATAAGTTGCCAAGATCATGTCCTAGGCTAAGACAAGCTCAACGGTGGAGTTAATGAGGTGAAACGATGAGAGGAGAGAGGGAACGCGGCGGTGCTCTAGCGACAGCCATGGACGTGAGCAAGGGTGAACTCACCTTGCGTAGCTATGGTTAGAGGTGAGACAATAGCTGCTCTAGCTTGGGGAAGAGGAAGAAGAGCGTGCAGTTCACTTGGTGCAGTCGAACAGTAGCTCCGCGTCCTTCCCGGTTGCTCGAGCGGTGAGGGCAGCGACGACGAGGCTCCGGCTCCTCTGCTCCAATGAGCGGCTTCCTTCCCCGCCTTCTTCTCCTCCCCTCTTCTCCTCAGCGCAGCAGGCTAGGCGAGGCATGTGTGGTGGCAAGGAAAATGGCATGGGCAGGAGAAACCCTAATGTGTCGAGCTTCTCCCTTTATAGTGTGGCGCGGCGGCGGTCATGGCGGATGAGCGGTGGAGATGGGAGATGCCCATTGGGCGGCTGGGCGCTGCAGCGAGCCAGGGTTAGGGTTGTGAGCGCGGCACTGGTGGCAACGGATGGCATCTGAGGCGGTCACGGGCGTGGCTGAATGGCGGAGCTCGGCCGTTCCATTTATGGTACGATTGAGGTGACAGCTGACAGCCGGGCCCCACGCGTCAGTAGGCGGAGGCGAGCAGGCGAGCGTGGTGTGCGGTGAAGCAGGTGAGCGCGGGGCAAGGTAGGTCGGCTTCATGGGCCACGTTGGCCAGACGGGCCATGGGGTGTGCGCAAGCGGCTGAGCTGGCCGGGCGCACGGGGCAGCAGGCCGGGCGGCTGGCAAGTGGGCCGAGCTGCTTGCTGGGCCGATGAGTGCAGGCGCGGGGCTGGCAGGCCTAGCCTGATGGTTTGCTAGGCCGGTCCGGCCGGCTGGGCTACTTTGGCCTCTCCTTTTCCTTCCTTTTTTTCTAAATCCTTTTCTATTTCTATTTCTATTCCCTAAACCAAACCATGATCTTGTTAGTGCTAAACATGCTAGTGATCATGGCACCTACATAATCATTGGTCCACTAGGATCTCATGGTGATGTTGGAAGCCATGTCCAAGGTTAGTTACACATGTTAGTAAGCATATCGTTGCATGTGAGATAAAGTGTTGTTGATTTTATTATTCATTACATAAAATCAACAAGAGGCAAATCAAACTCTAGGAATTAAATGCGATGCTCATGTTATCATTAGGTGCTACTTGTGCAACTACCAGTGGGTTTCCTACATGACACTCACCGACCATTGGTTATTTCAAAAAAATTTTGTTGGTTGTAATTTTTGGTGTTTGGATTTTTAGAGATGTTACAATGGAGGCCCGAATCCTCCTTGTGCCCTCCGGGCTTTTTGATTTTAATCTGTGATTCTATTCTGTTCTCTGTGCGCAGTTGACTTTCTGCGGTGCATTTGGTCGAACTTCGATTCATCGGTTTTGGAGTGTTTTGGCTCAATCTTTTCACACTAATTGATGCTTTGTCGAGTGATGAACTAGATCCTTAAAGGATTTGAACTAATTCCACTCGTACATCGAGAAATCGACCAGTTTGTGTTTTTGGGAAACTATGTTCCTCGACCCAGATCTGCAATTCCCGGCAACTCGGTTCTAATTGGGACTCGATCTCTTGGGGATAGTTTTTTTTCTCCCTTGTGATTACCTGAACAAAATCTGGTGTTGATTTGTGCTGGTCAGATTCAGTTTTCATCGAATCTCTTTCCTGCGTTGCAGCTGTATCGAGCAGATGTCTTTCTTGATGTTCCTTTGACTCTTTTATTTCTGAATGCATGTGAGTTTCGCGTGTAGGGTCTAAAGGTAGTGCTACCAGCATCGTACGCTCAGGCGTCGAGTGAGCTTCGTTGAGAAGCACTTGTCGATCACCATGACCCGAGTTGTCCCGACCAGTCTTTCCAACTAGCGATTGCTAGGTTGCCGACCACTGAGTTCTACGTGGTCCCAACCAGTCTTACCGACCAGTTTCGACTCCATTTCCGACCACTGTTGTCAATGTGGTCTAGACCAGTTATTCCTGACCTATTTCAGCTTTTTTCCCGACCACTTTGTTTGACGTGGTCCAGAGCAACTTTCTCGACCAGCTTGTGTCTTGCTGCCGACCGCAATGGTTGACGTGGTTTGAACTACTTAACTGACCAGAGTTTCTTCCAGTCCTCGACCAGCTCCCGACCAGCTGCTTTTGTTCTCAGCTTCTATTCTTTTCTCTTGCATTGGTTCAAGGGTGCTCAGTCTACCTGGTCAGGATTTCTTGCCTTGGGTAGGTGGTGCTCGGGAGTGCTGCTATCTGATCGGTATTTTGAAAGAAAAGTTTTTGGCTCCCATTCACCCCCTCTTATCACCATTTTTGGTCCTTCAATTGGTATCAAAGCCAGGTTAGGGATCACTCCACCTTAATCGGCCCGTGATCCACTGAGGTGACATGGCTTTGAATCATAGATCGGGTAAGCCGCCCCAATTCAATGGGGAGAACTACTCATACTGGAAGATTTGGATGCAAGCGCATCTACATGGGATCGACTGGCGTATTTGGGAGATCATTGAGAATGCTGACTACCAGGTTCTCTGTGGAAGGGTAAATCAAGAGCAGATCAACCAACACATTGCCAACAACATTGCTCGTGCAGAGCTTTATGCCGCTTTGTCGATTTCTGAGTTTGATCGTGTTTCTGATTGTGCGACTGCTCGGGAGATCTGGAGGAGGCTTCAAAGCTTCCATGAGGGTACAACCCATGTCAAAACCAGACTCTATGAGACATACAAGAGGGAATATGAGAATTTTACCCAAGCTGATGGAGAGACAGTTGACTCGATGTTTTCTCGCTTTACCACTATTGTGAACAACATGCGAGCTAACAATGTAGTGATGCCTTATGGCGATCATCAAAGAGCACTCAAGCTTTTACATGCTCTAGATCGAAAGGTTTGGGAGGTCAAGGTGTAGGCGATCATCAAATCGGCCAACTACGAGACCCTCACCGTGGACAAGCTGTTCAGCAAGCTCAAGTACACTGAGATCAACCTCCAGACACAGGCGAGGATCAGGAATCCATCTGCCCCGACCATGGCTTTGGTGTTAGGTACCTCAAGCTCAAATTATTCTTTGGCTAACCCATCACAGTTGTCTCTTGCCTTGTCTTCTCTTGTGTCTGCAATAGAGGAGAGATGAAGGCTTTTGGGGATGATGAGCTGGCAGTTGTCATCAGCAAGTTCTCACGGTTTCACAACAACCGTTTGAATCGACGACGTGGTGGCAACAAGCAAGGTTGTTTTGGATATGGAGAGCCCGAACACTACATCACCAGCTGCCCCAACAAGCACAAGAACTACTCCAGCAAGCCTGACCACTCCAAGCACAAGGACAAGTACAAGTCCAAGAAGAACTTTGACCCCAAGCACATGGAGAAAAAGTTTTTTGAGAAGCTGAGGCAGCAAGCCCTCGTCATTGTAACAGAACCGACCAATTTATTAGAGCACAAGCACATAATCCGCCATTAATTCAGCAAATCATATGATTGAGACCTAATAAACCCGGTAGTCCGTGAAATCTCGAAGGATTTCAAACTTTTCTGACACGACCAAGATCGTAATAGTTTAGCGGTTCCATTCACAAGTACACAGTTCGCACATAGTTTTAAAACATCATCGGAGTACGAAATAGAGTTATTACAAACCAAGTTCAAGTTCAAATAAAAGCGGAAGCGATTTAGTTCAAATACCACACACACATATTTGAAATACAGTGCCAGGTCTTTTGTCCATATCCAGCAAAAGCATCAAGTAGAGAAGAGTGACCATGCCCAAGGTCTAGTCATCGCCCAAGGCGGGATAGAAACAGTTCTGACAATAACCGTAAAGCATCTCACCATCTGCAAAAACATGGGAAATAAAACCCTGAGTACGAGGATGTACTCAGCTAGACTTACCAGTCATAAACTGAAATAAAAGACTCCAAGGAGTATGCAAGGCTGTATAAGTAGGATAGCTGACTCATTTAAAATTTGCGGAAAAGCTTGCATTAAGAAACAATTAATAAGAACCTTCTAGCAATGTATTTTAATCTGATTAACCTTATCATGCTACATTAGCACCTGTACTAAACAAGCATGGTAATAATTATTCAACAGCAAGTAACCATTTCCGGTTGAGTATCTTTCGGTCTCAATAGCTCAACCATCTCACCTCTTGTTCAAGTTATTACTACGATGCCGCTGCTCAAGTCAAGTGTTCACTGTCCAGGAACGATGGCGATTATAATCGATTACTAACCAGCTGGCGGGTACTCCTCACACAAACCACACTCACCAGCCACGGTGAGCTACAGGTCACCGACATCCAATTCAGGAGAAACGCGAGATCAACAGGTACCATCACATCCGGGCACCGTCCGGCTGCCAGCAGGGCGCACCATGCTATATTCAGGCCTTACAACCGCGTAACCCGTGGTCCCCCATCTTCACCAATGCGATGCGTACAGCAGGTCGACTCCCGGCCCAAATCAAAATTAGGCTTCGCGGTCGGAACGACTTATCCTTCCAGCTAAATGTGAGGCATAAATTCAATATGACTTGAGGACGTACAACGGACGGGGTCCTAGTTCAACACAGACGGGATAAACCACATTGAACCTCCAGTTCATTCTCAACTCCAATCCCGCCCGGTCTCGATTTATTATCTCCACATGGTTATCCAAGATAACAATGTATTCAACCATCCGAGTTACCACCTATAACTCGCGGATGACAGGAAATCACCCGACTTCTACCGATCTAGTTAAGCAGGGCTAAGCATATAATCGTACCTGAACCTAACAGGGTTGAAGTATAAACAGTGGCAAGGAATATAAGTAATGCAGCAACGGTATAAAACAACGCCTATAACTTAATGCAACAAACAAGTAAAGGACTCAAGTTAGATATTTTGCAAACCACAGGGAGAATGCTCCGGGGCTTGCCTTTCAAGAAAGCACTTGGCTGATGGTCGGGACACTCTGGAAGATCAGCTTCGGGATCCTCTTCGGCTGCTGCTTCCCGCACCAAAGCTTCTTGTTGGTCTTCCTCTCCTGGTGCTCCGGGAACTACTGTCGCGAGCTCTGACGATCCTGTATGATGCATAGTGCGTATGAATACCGTGCATACATATAAATACAATGCTGATGGTGATGGTAAATGAATGCTCAACTAAGATGAATAATATGATATATTGAAACATGTATGATAAGCACATGTCATCCGCATTCTCTTCTACCGATAAATCTCCAATTAAGCCTCGCATTAAAACTTTACTCGCACACTATAAAGAATTATAAACAACCATTGTTTTGCACACTACACTCTACTGAACCACAACCAATAGAAGATCATACATATCATGAATAGCATAAAAAGCATTTTTACACACATGAAATGATAACTCTAAAGCATTATTTATAAACGAAAGAAATCAGGGTGTAACTACAACATGACTTTAGACTACTCAGAAAATTCTGTAAAAATTACAAAAGCTTAATCATACCAAACAAAGATTACCATAAAAATTTCAAGTCAAAACAGTAAGTACTTTATCCTGCACAAAAATGACAAGGCAGCACAATTCCAGGGGCATAAAATACTTTGTACATAAAAGTATATCAAACAACAGATCTCAGAACATAATTAGCTCTAGATTGACATAAAAACACTCTCTAAAAAGTTTCATGCACAAATTCCTTATACATTATTTATTATGAATTATTTATCCTCACATGAAAATAGGCACCATAACTAGACATAGAAAAATTTACATATGACATAGCCTAACAACATTTTTCACAGATAGAGCATGACATAAGAAAACCAACAAACTTGGTCTCACATTTTTCTGAGCAACAGAGAATTAGTTATGCATTTTCTAAGATAAATACAATTAATAGAGATAAATAAAGCTATACAGAAAAGTTTCACAAATTCCACATTTCATATTTTTCATGCATAGATCATCTCATAAGAAAAATACTGCAAGTTGAACCAACTCATTTGGATGAAAAATGAGCAAGTTATGAATTTTCAAAGCTTTAAACAAAATCTGAAATCAATTCTGAAAAAGAAAAAGAAAAACCACTTTACACCGGGGACCCTGACATTTCTAGAAACTAACCAAGCCCTAACCGGTAAATTACTGAGTCTGGCTGATATGCACGAAGGACCCTAGGGTTTCTCTCATTCTAACTCGCAGATCCTCGACGGCGGCGGCGCTCGGCCGGCCATCCTGGCGGCGCTCCGGCGTCACCAACCGGCGGAGAAGAGAGAGGAGAGCAGCGCGCATCTATCGAGGGTACTCAAGATGGGAGGGAGCGGCTCAGGGCGGTCGGAGCACGGACGCGGCGCAACGGCGACTCACCCCGACTCCGGCGAACCCTAATCCCGGCGATAGGGGGCTCGACCAACCGCATTAACCACGGCTTTGGCTCGAGGGGACCCTAGCGCATCTCACTGGCTACTCAGAGTAGCGGGAGCTCGACTACGGCGGCTCGGCCACGCACGCGCGGCGGGGCGGCGACACTCCGCGCGGCGGCTCGGCGAAATTCGGCCGCTCGAAACCCTAATCGAGGCCTTTGAGCATCGTCCTAGCAGCTATCTACCACGACACGTCGGATGAGCACCCTAATGGCGAGGGAGGATGGCCAGAGCGGCGGGACCACGGTGAGGCCGAGGTGCGGCAATGGCGGCCGGGGAAGAAAATGAAGCGATTCGGGTATACCTCGACGCGAGGGGCCGAGGCGAGGGCGGAGGAAGATGGAGCGGGCTCGGGCGCGCTCGGTTGCGGGCTCAGTCGAGTGGGGGCGCGGCTGACGGCGACGAATTTTGGAACGGCGGCGAGGCGGGCTCGGGCGACGCGGCGGCGACAGAGAAGAAAATGTGCGGGGTGAGGGAGAGAGTGAGGGAGCCGAGAGGATGAAGGAGCGGGCGGCTTCGGACGACGCCCACGCGGCCAAAACTTCCCTCCGGACGACAGACCCCGAGCGCCACGCGGCCGTCGCATGCTGCCGCGGGCGGCCACGGCGTTTTCCTGGTCGGGGATTTCCCTGACGGCCAGGACCCAACCGTCACCGAAAAGCTATTTTCACTAATTCAGAACAAACTTTGCTGCTTAATAACTTTCAAACTAAGCCGAATTAGCAAAAACTCAAAATAGATGAAATGTAGCTTTTGAAGAGTAGAACATTTCATCTTAAAGGAGTTTTACCAGATTCTGCCTAGATTTTGAATTACAAAAATCCAAATAAAATACCTTTTAAAAATCCCCAAAATAGAAAATCAGCCTCCAATTTTGCCCTTTTTCAACATTTTTGAACACCTTCCAGGCATTTTCATGAAAAGTGGTAAAAACAACTTTTGTTCCTTATAAAATTCTCTACAAACTTCATTTAGGGCACACACACATGCAAGCACTCTAGCTATCACTTCCAATTCAGTCAAACAAAACTACTCTAATGGTCCACCTTGGTCAACCATGACAACAAAGCTTAATTAACCAAAACCATGAACATAAACCTAGGTTAATTTGGTGTCCTAAACATGTCCAGGTTACCCTAGAGGTCATCAAACACCAAACACTCATACCACATATGCACTTCATGTGAAAGGCAAGCAAAATTTGAATAAACAAGCATGAACATGAAATGACGATCGATCTTTTCATTAATGCTATGCATAATGATGCTTATGCTTAAGAATGCAAATGATTATGCTTGCTTAACACCAGAGTGTTACAGTCATGTCCTTCAGCGATGTTGACTCTGATGGTAGTTCTTCTCCGAGTGATGATAAGGCTGAGAAGAAGGTCGAGAACAAGTTCAACAGCTTGAGCTTCTATGCCAACAAGCACCGAGGAGGTTTCTGCACCATGGCGGTTGACGACGCCACAACTGACCACGACGATGAGGACGGCTCCGAGCCTGAGGTAGAACATACAATCGAATCTCTTCTCTCTGACCTTGAATCTGCTTATGACACTATGCTTACACAAGGTGCTTTGCTTGTTCGTGTTGCAAAACAACGCAATAGCTTTAAGGCTAAGTATCTCAGAGCTTTAGATGAACCTGAGAGTGTCAAGAAGGGGAGAGCTGTTCTGTCTAACGAGACTGAGTGCGATGAATGCACTGTACACATGTCTAGTCTTGTTTCTTTGCAGTCCAAGTAATCTGCTTTGGTCGAGGAGTTGGATAGGGCTAGAGGTGACCCTGCTTCATTAGGTCCCTGTAAGTCTTGTGCTGAGCTGTGCTCTGGCTGTCTGAGAAGGATGCAAGAATCTCTTTTCTTGTCTCAGTGCCCCTGTTGTGAGGCTTTGGAGTTAGAGCTTGTCAACTGTAGGCATGAAAAGAAAAAGACCGAAGAGGAAAACACATTCCTTCCGCACATGTTGAGTTGGCTTTCTTGCAGTGAGCCACAGTTGGGCATTATGATGAGTTAGTACAAGAGGGGTACTGACACCATGGGCTTAGGCTTTGCCTCAGGTGGGAAGGGTAACAATGTCTTTGGGAAGGTTGTTGAACATAGTGGTTTGAGCACGAGTGAGAAACCCACCAGTCATCCCAAGCTCACAAATATTGACCCACCAAAGCCCTTTCAGCCGACCACACCCATTATGGAGGATGGAGTGTTTGAAGAGTCTCCCAAACCTCCACCTCAGAAACAAGTGTGGACTCCAAAACCTAACCACCTCAGGAAACCACTTGATACTCTACCTAACATATCTAATAAGCCCCTTCCTAAAGCCAAACCACCTCCAAGAGTGAACCATGTTCACAACAGAGTAAGTCATCCATCACCTAAGAGAGAGGTGTACTATTGTGACTATTGCAAGAGGGATGGTCACCTATTTGAGTTTTGCTTTAGGAGGAAGAGAGACGAGAGGCGTGAGTTTGAGCTTTACCAGCAGAACGTGCACCGTCCTTTTCCTAGGATGCACGGTTCACCTGCTCAGAGGTGTACCACTAGACCTAGAGGTGCAAGATCTCAAGGTGCTAGTTCTCAGACTGTGAGACCACATGATGGTCATGCCCGGCATGGACCAAGTCATCCTTAATATGACTCCAGGTCTCGTGGCAGTGGCTCTCAGTCTTACACTTCTAGCGGACCACATTTTCTTCCTCGTGGTGATCGCTTCTCTCCCATAGGACACGAGATGTATGTTGTTTTTCCTAACCCATTTTTAGGGCAGATGACCTAGCACTGGTATTCTCCTTAGTTTACTAACCCCAGTGTTGGATCATTTGCTCATCCCTTGTCTTTCTATTGATGCAGCATGGAGGCATGGAGAACATATGGCTAGTTGATTCCGGGTGTTCACGCCACTTGACCAGAAATTCAAATTCATTCTCCAGCCTCAGCCCCATGACCTCCAGAGTATACATCACATTTGGGGACAATGGTAAGGGTAAGGTGCTTTCTCATGGGTCAGTAAGACTCAATGAGAACTTTGTGCTCAAGGATGTTGCTTTGGTTTCAAGTTTGCATTTCAATCTGCTTTCAGTTTCACAACTCCTTCGAGATGGTTTTGAAGTGCACTTTAAGCTGGGCCTTTCTCGCATTTTGGATTCTCATGGTGATCTTATTTGCTTGATTATGCCTTTTGGACTTGTCTTTCATGCTGATTTTTCTCGCTCCTTTGGCTTTTCTTGGTGTTTGGTGGCAGGCACTATAACAACCTTAAAAATTACAAACACCGAAAAATGCAACCAACAAAAATTTTTCAAAACAAGCCCATGTTTGTTGCTTGTCATGTAGGAACCCTACTCCTTTTGCACATGGCACATGTGTTCAGTGCTACACTTTTCATGTAACACCATCACATGTGTCTTAATATGTATAGTTAGTTAAGCCACATGTGATCATTCCCTGTCTAGTCCCTTATGTTCATAAGTCAAGTATCTATGATGCCCACATAACTTCCCATGTTGCACCCTTGTATCCAAGTTACACGAGGCTAGACTTATGAAATCCTCTTGTACCAAAATCACCTATCATGCTCTAACGACTCCCCTTATCTTACTCGAGAGCCTAACCTTTTAAAATCTTATGTCCTATGCACTCTAGCTACCCCTTTGTGTTTCTTGTGATGAATCTCAAGCGGCACTAGTTCTACTTATATGTTTCCCTTGATATATCTCTATGTATCACTAGATGTTGCTATATGTTGCACTAGTTGTATCTCCTTGTTGCATTAGTTAAACATCTATGTTGCATAGGTGACTCACCCATGTAACAATCTCGTATCTATGTCACTCGAACCTCTATATCTAACCACCTACATACTCCACCAATCCCCTCAATTGAACAAGCCTTATACCTTGATATCATGTACCACATGCTACCTTCCTATGTTTCAATTGTTATGTCACAATGTTTCACTTGAGGTATCCCTATATTGCAATAGAATAACCTTCATGTTGCATTAATATTGTGATTTGGTTTTTATTTGAATTCATGTGATGACAAATAAAATGGAACCATAATATTTATTTATGTAATAAATAAATATCTTCTACGGGAAATATACCCAACATGGCCTATGACCTCTAATTATACCACGAAGTATTTTATAACATGCTATATAAGTATATATACATATATTTGAAAAATAGAAAAGAGAAAAGAAATAAAAAGATAAAAGAAAAGGCCAATCTGGCCCGTGGATGGGAGCAGCCCAGCAAGCCGGCCCAGTTGCTCGCTCTCTTCCTCTCTCTTTCCCTACACCCGATCGGCCCAGCCGGCCCAGCTGCCCCCTCCCTCTCTTTTCTCTCCGCGCCCGCATCGGCCCAGCAGGCCCATCAAGCCGTGCGCCCCGCTTCACGCCAAGAGACCAACCGCGGCCGCTGACGAGTGGGTCCCGTAGTGGGACCCACATGTCATCATGCCAGCCGAGGTCCACCCCCAGACCTCCTCTGCTTTCCGCGACAGGCTGCCCGAACCACCCTGGCCCTGCATTGACGCCCCGGGCACGCAGCACCTGTCGCCGCCGTTCCACCATACCACGTGGCCAGCCTAGCCGAAGACCAAATTGCCACCTTAAGTGCCATCGCCATGCTCGCCGTGCCACCCGAAGTCTGATTCGCGGCTTAATGAAGGCCGAGGAGCGGTGCAGCGCCTGATTGCGCGACCTCGCCGTCGCCGGCGAGCCGCGCCACCGCACGATGAAGAACAGAGAGGGGATGAGCTCGTGAAGAGGATGGTGGATGTGGTCTACCTGGACCGTGACGCTGCAGGTGGACCCACAAGCGCCGGTGCATCGTGGAGCAAATCTTTGGACCGCGTAGACCAAAGGAAAGACGCGTGCACTCGGCTCACGTGAACAAGAGTCGCTACCAGTGGACCCCAAGGGAGCCGGTGCACCATGGACCAAGAACCGTGAGCTGAGCCTGATTCGGGTCCAGAGCAATGACGTGGCAGCACCAGAGCGTGCCATGTGGCGGGCCAAGCCCGGCCCATATCCAGCCCATCAGGCCCAATAACGGCTCGTTAACGGCCCAATAACGGCCTATCTTGACTTTGACCATTGATGGGTCAACGCTGACATCAGCATGGCCCCACCAGTCAGTGATGACGTCAGCAGTGACGCCATGTGGACCCCACCTGACCTTTGACCGTTGACTGGTCAACGCTGACGTCAGCTGATGATGTCACCCTAGACCCATCTGTCATTACTGACGTCAGCATGACATCATCATCCACGTCAGCATCAGTTCTGTTCCTGTTGGACCGCGCATGACACGTGGCCCAATCCCGAGCCACCACGTGTCAGCACCAGAATAATCTGGCCCTTTTTCTTTTTTAGAATATGTTTAAATCTTTAAAAATTCATAACTAATTCATACGAGCTCCAAAAATCATGATCCAAGTATCCAAATTTTCTATAAATCGAGCTCTACATCATGAGCTTATGTTTGAGTGCATTTGGATCTTTTAAATTTTCATTTAGCTCTTTGTGCTATTCTATAGGAGTCGCTAACGCGACTACTACGTCCCGATTTCAGAGTCGGACAAGAAGCGATCCGAAGGAGGAGTCTACGAACACCAAAGAGAAGGATCTGTTGAACGACTATGCTAATGGATGACGACTTGTACCATTACTACCTCAACAACGCGGGTGTCATGGCAGCACCTTCTCTTAGAAATCCTATTAGACATGGCTAATAACTAGAATTGATAGTGCTTTACTTTTATGCAATGCTTACACCTGAGATAGGTTTGCATGGTAGAATTTTACTTGATAGCCCCTACCTTGTCATAACCTTTCACCTACTTACCCAGTGTTACGTTAGCCACATGCTTGTGCTATATTATTTATGTATATATATACTTCACTCGCTTACATTTTGATGCGACGTGATGAACCTTGGGAGAGCCTAGTAGGGATGCCAGGTTTAGGGTGTGTGTTGATGGATCAGATTGGTATGTGAGCTGATGGTGTTGTATCTGGGTTTGGGGTGGAACTTATGGCAATGAGTAGGGTGAGGGTTGAGTCGATCGAGCTGGGATCTACGATGAGCTTTTGGAGCAAGTCTTGCCAGGGAATGAATCTGGACATTCCCACGAGAGGGGCCTGTGGTGGGCTAACTTGGATGTGATGGAGAATCCTGGGTGGAAGCCTCTGAGGGGTGAAAACCAGGAAGAGCGTGTTGTGGTAGCACGTTAAAGGTAAACCCTGACGGAGATATCCTGGCTTGGTCACACCTAGGAAGTGTTGCGCTGGTAACCGGATCATAGGAATCCTTTACTTTCCACCCGCTCTCCAATGGGGGGAGACGGCTGAACCGCTGGATAGATCGATGCCACTACTGCTAGGCAAGTAGTGTTAGGGAGGTATATGCATGAGGCGGAGTTAACACCCTTCCAAGACGATCATGGCACCCTCTTCGGGAGTGGGTACATGACATGGCATCCTCTACAGGAGCAGATACATGATCTCTTCACTGTTTCAGCGATCCAGAGCTGGAGGGTAGAGTGGCATCGTTCTATGGCAGTAGGCACCTAGAATCTGCCTAGGTGTGTTCGTGCATCGATGATTGCTATCTGGTGGATTAGTGAAACCTCTGCAGAGTGTTATGGTTGATCGATCGATACATATGCTGATTCGTTGGCTATGGACTTTTCCTGTGTTTTGCTTGCACCAGACTAGTGAGTGGAGTGTTCTACCTTTCCCTGAGAGTTGCTTCCGGTCGTGAGCCAGGTTGAGGGCTGTGGGCTGCTGAGACCGACCGAGAGGGAGTTGGCATGGTCGACCTGAGAGTGAGTCTTGATGGAGATGGCAGTGGAGATGTGGTGATGGATTTGGGATGGTGGATGGATGTATGTGAGGGTTGGGAATGTGTTAAAAGTTGATTTTTGTTGTAAACTTGATTAATACTTGCATGCATAGGAAAACCACAGCCAAATTATAGGATCGCCAGATCCCTTGTTTTTTTCCACTAAAGCTCATCGGTGCTGACCATGGCCTGCACACATCTGGCGGTGTGCAGATTTACTTGCTTCATGGAGATGAATGGAATTGTAAGGATTAGAAGGTCTCGTGCCTATGCTCAAGATGGTTGATGAGGATCCTTCCGCAAAAGCTCTTCTACTTCTGCAGCTGTTTTAGATAATTGTACTCTGATGCTTCGCCAAGTGGTGATGTAATGGATGATGTAAGCCCTCTTATGTTACTCCTTTATCTAGTTTCGATGTATGGATTTGATTATCAACTGTTGTATAATAATGTGATGGCTTTTATTTCACATTATTATCTGTTCTATGGATTTTCCCTTCGCGGAAAATCTGAGGATGTTTTAGGCACTTCTTCTGAGCTTTGGAAGTGGCATAGGAGACTTGGTCATTTGAGCTTTGACTTGCTTGCAAGGTTGAGCTCTCTTGATCTAATCCAAAGATTGCCTAAGTTGAAGTTCGAGAAGGATTTGGTTTGTCACCCGTGTCACCATGGAAAGATGGTTGCCGCTTCCCATTCCTCTGTAAACCAAGTGATGAACAAACAACCCCGTGAGCTTCTTCATATGGACACTGTAGGTCCAGCTCGAGTTCGATCGGATGGTGGGAAGTGGTATGTTCTTGTGATCGTGGATAATTTTTCTTGCTATTTTTGGGTCTTTTTCATGGAGTACAAGGATGAGGCATTTTCCCACTGCGGGAGTTGATTCTTAGACTACAAAATGAGTTTTCCAAGAATGCCATGAGAGCTATACACAGTGACAATGGCACCAAATTCATTTTGAAGTCTTTTGCAAATCTTTGGGTCTTGAGCATTAGTTTTCCTCACCTTATGTGCCTCAGTAGAATTGGGTTGTTGAACACAAGAATCAGACCCTTGTTGAGATAGCCAGGATGATGCTCGATGAGCATAGGACTCGTAGGCGGTATTGGGCTGAAGCGATCAACATAGCTTGTTATGTTTCAAACTGCATTTTCCTTCGAGCTTTTACAAAGAAGACTTCTTATGAGTTGTGGTTTGGGTGTCCTCCCAAGGTGAGCTATTTCAGAGTTTTTGGGTAGGTGCTTCATTCTTAAGTGAGGTGACTTGGACAAGTTAGAGTCTCGTTCTTCTGATGGCATTTTTCTTGGTTATGCTACTCACTCACGTGCATATAGAGTACTTAATCTTGAGACTAACCGCGTCATGGAGACTTGTGAAGTTACCTTCGACGAAATCACACCTTGTTCTTCTCCTGTTTTTGAGCGTGCAGGTGATCAAGAGATGGGTGAAAGCATTTTTGTGGAGGAGGAGCAGGACGATGTTGATTGGGGTGCTCCTGAGCCGACTCCACTGGCTGTCCCTGTCGACCCTGCGATGACTACATCTACTTGTGGCCCCGATCCTTCTTCTTCTTCGACTACATGGGGGCCAAATGACCAGTTTTTCTCTCTTGCACCTAAGGGAGCTCCAGTTGTGGTTGAGGGGAGGCTACTTCATCAAGAATGGCGCCTGTACACATTCAGCGTCATCATCCTCCTGAGACCATGATCGGTAACCTCAACCAGCGTGTCACTCGCCACAGGTCATATGTTATCTCTCATTTCGCACACTCTGCTTTTGTTGCCAATTTTGAGCCCAAAGATATTGGACATACTTTATCTGATGCTGAATGGGTCAATGCCATGCATGAGGAGCTTGTGAACTTTGAGAGAAACCAAGTTTGGGTCCTAGTTCCTCCACTCCACACTGTCATCCCATACGTACCAAGTGGGTGTTTAAGAACAAGCAGAGCGAGGATGGCGTGATAGTTAGGAACAAGGCTAGGTTGGTTGCTCAGGGGTTCTACCAGAAAGAGGGGATAGACTTTGAGGAAACCTTTGCTCCTGTTGCCGTTTAGAAGCCATTATAATCCTTTTAGCCTTTGCAGCTTCGAAGGGGTTCAAGCTGTATCAGATGGATGTCAAGAGTGCTTTTCTCAATGGGTACATAGAGGAGGTAGTGTACGTGAGGCAGCCCCCTGGTTTTGAGAATCCCAAGCACCCAGACCATGTTTACAAACTCCACAAAGCCTTGTATGGTCTCAAACAAGCCCCCAGAGCCTGGTATGCTAGGTTGAAATCCTTTTTGCTTGGGAAGGGTTTTACCATGGGCTCTGTTGATAAAACTTTGTTTCTCCTCAAGCAAGGCAAAGACTTTCTAATTGTACGATATACGTGGATGATATAATCTTTGGTGGCTCTTCACATGCCCTTGTGGCAAGGTTTTTTGACTTGATGAGCAAGAAGTTTGAGATGAGCATGATGGGCGAGTTGACATTATTTCTCGGATTGCAAATCAAGCAAACTCGGGAAGGGACGATTGTGCATCAAGGCAAGTACACCAAGGACCTATTGAAGAAGTTCAACATGGGTGAGGCCAAGCCTCTTTCGACGCCCATGGCGACTGCCACTGCCTTGGATGCTGATGCTGAGGGAGAAGCCATGGACCAAAAGGAGTATCATAGCACTATTGGGTCGCTGCTGTACCTGACGGTGACAAGACCAGACATCCAGTTCATGGTCTGTCTTTGTGTGCACTTTCAGTCTTCGCCGCGCACATCTCACCATCAGGCGATCAAGCGGATTATGAGGTACCTTCGCTTCACTCCTGAGTTCGGTCTTTGGTATTCGACCGCTTCCACCCTCTTGCTTTCTGGTTATTTCGATGCTGATTATGCTGGCTATCGTGTTGAGAGGAAGTCAACTTCTGGTACCTGTCAGTTTCTTGGTTCATCTCTTATTTCATGGTCCTCTCGCAAGCAGTCTTCCATAGCCCAATCCACATGTGAGGCTGAGTATGTTGCTGCTGCCGCCTGTTGTTCTCAGCTGCTTTGGATAGTTGCTACTTTAAGAGACTTTGGCTTAGATTTCACCAGAGTGCCACTTTACTGTGACAACACCAGTGCCATAAGTGTAGCTAAAAACCCAGTGCTCCATGCTAAAACCAAGCACATTGAGGTGAGGTACCACTTTCTGGGAGACAACCAAGAAATGGGAAGCATAGTTTTGAGACATATTCGCACTGAGTGCCAGCTAGCTGACATTTTCACCAAACCTCTCGACCAAGCCCAGTTTGCACAATTGCGAGGGGAGTTGGGTGTTTGCTTTCCTTCTTAGTTGTGGGATGCTTTGTATCTTGTATAGTAGCTTTTATTTCTCTTTCTTTTTCTTTTGTTTTTGTATCACATGCATTGTATCTCATCATGTATCATATATCATGTTCTTAGCTTTACTTGTATAGCTTGTTGGTTTAGGTTATGCTTTTGTTGATATGTCTTATGGATACATGATGGCTGTAGCAGCTTAGGCTCTTTTTGTTCATATTGGTACATGTTATGAGCTAAGCCTGTTTTTATAAATGTGAACTTGCTTAATGAATGATAAAATCTGGAAAATGTTCACCCTTGAGATGGCAACTAGCATGTGTAGGATGTGTTAAGATCCATACTACTTTTACATGTATGCTTTAGTTGCTATGTCTCATGTTTCTTAAATCATATACTTAGCTCGGATATTTTGATATCTTTGTGCTAAAATTTGATGTCTAAGCTAAGTAATGATGAAAATGCTTTGGAGTTAGATCTTTACTGTCCCACGGTAATGTCACGAGACTGCTTCTCATTTACTTGGGTGATTCGTGATGAGACGACTTCCCACTTGCACAAGGGATGAACTCGGTGTGGTTGAAAAATATAAAAATAACAATCTTTTGGCGAACAGTTTGATTCTCTCACATACACATGTCTAAAAATATCTTGTAATCTGCTATAAAACTCCAATCAATGTTGAAGCTACAAGTGTTAAATGCTTCCTTGAGACATGATGTGTGATTGTTATATGGGGTAGTTCACTTTTGTACACATGTGTTAGCACTAGTTTGATCTCCTGCTTATATTTGCTATGTGCTACTTTCTTTGGTGAACACCTTTTATGAGATATGTTTAAAACTGATCAAAATGCTTATGATTCATATTCCATTTCACTTGATTAGTTTGAGCTTTGTCCTTGTCTTGTGCCGATTGTAATACATGTGCCGTATCAACTTGAGCATGATTTTATTCAGCTTACTATACTCCTAAAGCTTTGTATATTTGCATTGTACATTTTGTGCTTTTCATAGCATTCTATTTAGGGGGAGAATGTTTTTAACATGGGAGCTTACCTTTTGCCCGCTTGATAAGTGCTTTTGTCAACAAGGGGGAGAATGTTTCCACAAATCCAGAGTGTGCATTCGTATGCACTTGTGAGGTTGATGCACTTATCAAGGGAAAGTTGCACATTTGCTTTGCTAGACGTGTCGAGCCATTTGCCTCTGCCTAGAGGGCCTAGTCTCTTTTAGGTGTTTGCCTCTACCTATAGGGTCTAGCCACTTTCAGGTGCTTTGAGCTTGTTGTTGTTGCTCTTTTCTTTGCTCATGACAAGTGACCCTTTTGAGTTTTTCTTTGGCTTTTAGTCATTTGTGTGAGTTTTCTCTTTGCTCATGCCAAGTGACCGTTTTGAGGTTTTCTTTGGCTTTTGGTCATTTAAGTGGGCTTTCTCTAGCTTTGTGTTGGTGTTGACAATACACTCATCAAGGGGGAGATTGCGGACACATGATTTTCCATATCATGGTGTAGCATCTTTTAGTGGTGTGATGAGCGATTGTCAACATGTCCAACACTTTGGTTGGTGGTCGGTCTTTGTGGTTTACTGATCCCCTGGCATAGGGTTATGTGTCGAAACATGTCTCTTAGCTAGTGATGTGCAGGTGTGGAGTCCGGAGGCAGTGACAGCGATCGGGTGAAGGTCAAGTAGGGCATGCCATGCTAACGGACCGGGTGTGGTGAAAGGCGGACACGAGGCTTGGACCAAAGGACCAGACGACCGGGTGGTTGGCCGCGGTGGTAGGCACTTGGCACATCGACGAGCGCAAGTGTACACGGCGAGGGATGCGTATGGGCTACACTACTCACGAGGAGGTTTGGTGGTTTGTCCTCAAAACCATCGGCGGGGATGCGTACGGGCTATGCTACTCGCGGACGGTTTGGTGGTTTAGCCTCAAAACCATTGGCAGTAGGTTTCGCAGGTTTGTGCCTCAAAACCCGGGTGGTCTAGATGCAGACGGACGGCACGTGGCGGCATCGGGGAGATTGCATCGAGGCAAGGCTACCGGTGAGAAGGCACGGTGGTGGTTGGATCAGGAAATCCTGAGTTGGACCACATTGCCCTTGGCTAGGTGGTTCACTCTAATAATATCTAGGGGAAGAAGTGGTATTTTGTAGTAGGCATATAAATAGGAGTGGATAGCCTTCAGAAAATCTACCACTCTACTGCACACCTCTCCACACTCCGCTGCCCAACGCTGCTGGTCTGTCTGCCTGTTAGGTTTTTCCCTTTTCTGTTCATGTTCTTATAGAGGTCCAAGAACAAGAATTTTACCCCTGTATTTGTGAGATATTTTGTGTGGGAATGGAGGCCCGAATTCTCCTCATTCCCTCTGGGCTTTTTGATTTTAATATGTGATTCTGTTCTGTTCTCTGTGCGCGGTTGACTTTCCGCGGTGCGTTTGGACAAACTTTGATTCATCAGTTTTGGAGCGTTTTGGCTCAATCTTTTTGCGCTGATTGATGCTTTTTCGAGTGATGAACTAGATCCTCAAAGGAATTGAACTAATTCCACTCGTACATCAAGAAATCGACCAGTTTGTGTTTTTGGGAAAATTGTGTTCCTTGAACCAAATCTGCTATTCCTGGCAACTCAGTTCAAATTGGGACTCGATCTCTTGGGGATAGTTTTCCTTCTCCCTTGTGATTACCTGAACGAAATTTGGTATTGATTTGTGCTGGTCAGATTCAGTTTTCACCGAATCTCTTTCTTGCGTTGCAGCTGTACCGAGCTGGTGTCTTTCCTGATGTTCCTTCGACTCTTTTATTTCTGAATGCATGTGAGTTTCGCGTGTACAGTCTAACGGCAGTGCTACTAGTATCGTACGCTTAGGTGTCGAGTGAGCTCCGTTGAGCAGCACTTGCTGACCACTGTGACCCGAGTTGTCCCGACCAGTCTTTCCAACTAGCGATTGCTAGGTTGCCGACCACTGAGTTCTACGTGGTCCCAACCAGTCTTACCGATCAGTTTCTACTCTGTTTTCGACCACTGTTGTCAACATGGTCCAGACCAGTTATTCTCGACCTGTTTCAGCTTTGTTCCCGACCACTTTGTTCGATGTGGTCCGAAGCAACTTTCCCGACCTGCTTGTGTCTTGTGGTCGACCACAATGGTTGATGTGGTTCGAACTACTTGACTGACCAGAGTTTCTTCCAATCCCCAACCAGCTCCCGACTAGCTGCTTTTGTTCTCGGCTTCTATTCTCTTCTCTTGCATTGGTTCAAGGGTGCTCGGCCTACCTGGTCAGGATTTCTTACCTTGGGTAGGTGGTGCTTGGGAGTGCTTCTATCTGATCGGGATTTTGAAAGAAAAGTTTTTGGCTCCCATTCACCCTCCCTCTGGTCGCCGTTTTTGGTCCTTCACACAAATGAGTTTGTAGGCTCCAAGCACTCTCCAAGCAAGGACACAAAGTCCCCAAGGCACTCAACATCGGCCAAAGGCTGGCCACCCCTCTATTTATAGCCCAAGCCACGAAACTAGCTGTTATGCACTTGATCCAGCTCAACAGCACACTATGGACGTATCCATAGTTCCACTCCGAACGCATCTGCACTGTGTATTCCAAGCATAGATAGTTCACATGCAATTCCGAACGCGTCCACAGCAGGTCTCCGGATGCGACCATGTCATTGTTCATCGTCCACAGTAGCAAAACACGTTCAAACCAAGTCGACCGTTGAGGGAGGTCCGGAGGCGTCCACAGGCGAGCTTCGGACGTGTCCATAGTTGAGCTCCACATGCAGCCTTCTCTGAGTAGCGTTCGTAGTACTCCGGACGCGTCCACAGTGTTGAAGTCTCACGCTAAAATGGGCATATCTCTTAGCTCTGAACTCTGATTTCGATGATCTTGGACTTGTTGGAAAGCTTACTCAGAGGGCTACATAACCCACATATCCATTGTGGGTCCACAGGACCAAAGCAGTTTTCCAATCCAAGAGCCATCATCTCTCTTATCCAACACAAGAGTTCGTGAACCTTCTCCAACTTCTTCTCCTTTGCAAATGTGCCAACACCACCAAGTGTATATCTCCATGTGCAAGTGTGTTAGTATTTTCACAATCATTTTTAAAGGATTTTCTCTTGCTCTCACAACGCCACTCGATCCTAGCATGTTACAAAGTTGTAGATCGCTCAAGTGGCACTAGATGACCGATATGCAAACAAGTTTGCCCCTCTTGATAGTACGGCTATCAATCCTAAACCCGGTCATCAGCTTCTCTACACATCTCATGACCGGTGAAATAAAATGTCCTAGGTTATACCTTTGCCTTGCGCATTTCCATTTCCACCGTCTTCCTCCAATGTGCCAATGCAACACATGCACCAATACGATCTCCAAATGATATGATCCACTTCATATCATTATGCAACCTTCTTGGTCCATCGATATTAACCTCACTTGCTCTTCACCGTCTCATGGTCCAGTGGTGGATCACGTCGCTGGTGTATGGCGTAATGACATGGCTCTTGGTGGCAGTGGCAGTGGTCGCACTACAATGTTTCGAGGGCGGTGACGCCTGTGGGCACGACTTTCCTAGCTAGAGGCATCGTCTCGTTCTTCATGAGGATCTTTTCGGGTGAAAACCCATCACCAATGTCTCTGGCTGGGTGATGATGACGTCTTTGAATGTTATTTTTTTATTAAAGACGTCGTTTTTGGAAGATCCCTTGGGTTGTCAGCTTTGGTGCCAGCATCAATATGGTGGTTCCCTTGCACATGCTCCAGGTGCTTCTTGTTGTTCCCAGGATACAGTATCCGGAGTATCTAACGGTGGTCGGTGTCCTCTGATCTTTCAGTACCCTTATTAGCTTTGTCAGACTTGTTTTGGCGGCTTCTTCACTTGGTAGTTATATTCTTTTGGAGTTGACTTTACGGAATAAGTCAGCATGTAAGACTAGTCGATTTCCTTATTGGGGATATAATTTTTTTATAGTTGCTTCTATTTTTAGTTGTACTAGTGTTGTTTAGTTACTCTTGTCTTACTAGTAGCAGTAGCTGCCTGTTGTAATAATTATGGCTAGATACATCCTCGACAGAGGACGACTGAAGCCGAAAATATTATTTTCATTATCTAAAAAGTAAGAGAAGGAACGTGGAATTGGAGAGTTATGACAGTGTCCTCTGTCATTTTAATTCTGAAGAATCTCTATTTCATCTCTAGTTCCACTGCCCTTTTGCGGTATGCTGTTGGAATACACTGGGTTTAGCTCCTCTAATCTAAGATGACCTTCTGAGCACGTTGACAACATTTAAATTTCACCTCCATAAATCTTTCTTAATGGAGATTATCATCTGTATGTGTTGGGCTATCTGATCCGCTCGTAATGACAATATTTTCAGAAGTGTTCAACATTCTCTATCATCCTGCAAATACACCTTCTTTGTTTCAGAAGTTAGGTCAATGGCTAGAAGGCTTTGTGTAATTCTTATGATTTCTTTTTTTTTTACTTTCTTTGTTTCTAAAGTTACATACCCTGGCCCTATACCTTTACTTTCAAGTTTATTAATGAAGTGCAGTAGCGGATCCCTCTTCTGTTTTATCAAAAAAGAAAAAAAAGGAAGCCACGAAATCATATGGCAACCCGGAAATTTCAGAAGGCTAAGGTTTTGATGCTATATATAAAGATGAATTACAGAACAATATACCCAGAGAAAAATGGTGTCTGCCATATTGTTGCTTAATCAGTCTTTAACAGCAGTACATTCAGTCTTACAAAGATGATGCAAGTATATATACTAATCTGTATAAGAAAAAGAAAAGAAATAAAAGTACTTACATAAGTAGAACAATAGACTCCACAAATTGTACATTCATGCTCTGAGCTAGAGTTAGTAGTTACTGTAATACAATAATATGTACCGTAATAATGCTTCATAGTCGATTAATAAATAGCTGGTTCTCAGCCCTTTTTTTTTTTGGCAAATAGCTGGTTCTCAGCCCTTGTCAGCTGTGTCATCACCTGCGGCCGAGGAGGAACCAATGCCAACCTGAAGCCATGGTTCCGTGGGCTCATCATCCATGCTCATCACGTCTTTGAGGTCACTAATCTTAGCTCTCTTGGCTGTGGTGCTGTCCGCCTCGTCTTCCTCCGCCACCGCATCCGCGGCATGGCCGCTCGTCGCTGCACCCTTCTTCCGGTGGCTAACGGTACCTGGTACTGCGACGACTAGTGGCTGCAGGTGCACCGGTGCTACGTCGAGACGGAAAGAGCTTCTGCTGGCCTCCGCTCGCGCCGTGGAACCGGCTAATGTCACCGGGTTTGCCGCGATTGTGAGGTCGAGCACTGGCTCTGGCACCTGGTGTTTGACTACGCCGACGAGATCTTCAGTCAGGGGTGGGATCATACTGGCGGCCACCCGGTTGCAAGGATCCGATGTGTTTGAGGTGAGCCAGTGGCATCGCTTGTGCCCTCCGAGTGCCTGCCCAGAGGTGAACAGGCGGTGACACACTGAACACTCATGCATCTTGGCATTTTTCTTGTATTGTGCTGAGACGGCGAGCGTGGTGGCGGCTGATGGATTGTGTCCGATGGGCACAAGCGCCATTGACAGCGATGATGATGTTGCCTCAGTACTCGTCCCTACATTGGTCTCGACGCCAGTGGTAGCAAAAACTCTTGTGGCATCTGCACTTGCACCTGCATTGCCTTCATCGACAGCAGCAGCCTTGCCATTGCCATTGTTGGTATCGATGGCCACTGAAGAATGCCGTGCTGGTTCACTTGCATTGTTTTCGAACCTGGCAGCAAAACATCCTTTCACTTTCTTGTGGCTGGCCCGGTGCCCTCCAAGAGCTTGGTGCGAGGTGAACACCTTCTTGCACGCCTTGCACTCGAAAACTCCACGCGAGGCGGGTGATATATACTGTGGCACTGTAGCTATCGGCGAAGGAAGTGCCACAACTGACTCTTTTGCCTGTGTGAAAAAAGAGATTGGTTGCGGTTGCAATGGCGGCTCTCCATCACCTTCCTTAGTAGAGGCATTTGTTGGCTCCTGATGATCCGTTGCAGCAACAATCACCTGCTCGTTGTTGGACTGGGACGACGAGAGCATGACGAGACAATTCGCGAGGTCCTCCTCCTCTCCCAATGTGCACCGCTCCGCCAGTGCCACGGTGGAAGCGTCATCCGCCCTAACGCGGCGTGATCGTTTTCCCTTTGACCATGCGGTTGCCACTGCTGGATCCTCCTCACCGTCGGCATCCGAGGGAGGTGACGACGAACGTAGCGAGCCAGACCCATCCACCTCCTCTTCTTCTCCCTCGTCCTCCGAGTTGCATTTCCCATGTTGAAGAAAAAGCTCCCATGATGTGAACTCCTTCCCGCAGTTTTTGCACGTCTGACAGCTCCTGATCAGCCTGTTTGGATTTGCTCGAAGTGCGTACGCATGCGTCGCCGACGTTCCCACCATGTCCCACTGATCTGCCCCCATGCATCGCGCGGATGCCTCCTCGCCGAGAGAGTCGTCGTCAGCACCAAAGCCGTCGACGTCGCTAGCTCCGTGAGCTCTCATATGCCCGCCGAGCGCACTGCCGCACGTGAACCCCTTGTTGCATACTCGACAGAAGTGCTTGTACTCCGGTGGCTGTCCCGGCGACCTAGACAGCTGCGGTGGTGACGGAGACGGTGGCATCTGATCATGGTAACATGTGTTGAGGGAAAGTTCAATTTTTTAACATTAGAAAGCTCAAATTAATTAATATGATGTGGAGAAGTGTGATGCACATACCAGGGAAGATAGAGATTCACACATTGCCGCGCGACAGATTCGATGGTCTCGACGGTGCCTTCGTCGGAGCTATAGCGCCACACGCCTCTGGTGGTCACAGTTGTTCATGGTAACACATGCATGTGGTGAGAGGAAGGTAGAACTAATATGCCTTGGAGAAAGTGCGCATGCACGCATGTACCAGGGGCGATGGGGATTCACACATTACCGCGCGACAGATTCGATGGTCATGACGGTGCCTTGGTCGGAGCTATAGCGCCACACGCCCGCCACACGACTCTCTGGTGGTCACAGTTGCAGCAAGCCTTTCCTTTCAACTGCTTAATCCTAGTGTTTGCTATATATATACAAGCTCTTTGGCAGCTTCTTCTGGTTAAGCTGGTGACACATGGCAAGGAAGAAATCAGGGGGTTAAGAAATTGTTAGGTCCCCCAGTCGCCACGGACACACCTGTCAGCCTCAGAAATTGTGCAAGTACTGGATGGGAAAAAAATTCTTCCGTAGTAATCGGCGGCAAATATCTAAAACCACTGGTCCCTGAGAGGGTCAAGTTGGGTACGTCTAATGGCAGTTAACCACTAGTTATTTACGCTACTGTACAAGCCTTCTTTAGGTATCCGGCCATTTTCCTTGCAAGGGTGGCATGATCCCGAAAATTTCGATGCTTATTTCGTCAGGGCAGTAGCGCTATGATCGGGTCTTAACTAGACTACCTATTTCTAGTCTAGCTAGGGTTCTACAGTTTCGCTTTGAATCTAGCTATTTATTGGTTCAACCATTGAGGCACCTTATAAAAATCCTTTCACGCATTTCAGGAAGAGTGTAAGCATCTCATATTGTAGAGCATTCAGGATATTTTTTTTTGTCTAGAATTTAACTTGGGCTTCCAAACGAAACTTTCAAATTACAAACCAAATCTACCTCTCACTGATACACACTGGTAAATCACATAGTCCTAAATAATAGTAGAATACAAGGTGCAGTTTCCTTCTAAACATTTCATCAAACATCTCTGGTGGGCATGCAGACGCTATTGGAGGGCAAGCAGAGTAAAGGAAGCAACGACACAATTGCTTGCAGTGCACCCCATTTTCAATCGGTAGATTGAAGATGAGATATTGATAGTATCAGTAAGGAGTGCTCCTACCCTAAGGCTGTCATGTACCTAGCACCAGACTAGGATAGCAACATCGAAATAGAACATCAAATGGTAAATTGTTCCATATACTCCACAAAGTCTGCAATTCGATTCTGGAACCAACCCAACTTCTCTCCACATTAATTGTAGAGTAGTTTGCAATAATGTGCCATGCCAAACCATTCAAAGAAAAATTTTTATCTTTAGAGGATTTTTTTCTTCTACATATCTATCATCCTTTGGTTTATCAGTCCACTAAATATGATAAATATGTACATGGATAGGAGAAAATATCCATGATTTCTCTAATTTCCAGCACAGTTGGTCGACTACTTGTTCAAATGGGAAGGACATGCAAACCCGAATAAAACATAAAATATACTTTTGCATAAAAGATACAATAAGCAATAGAGTTTCAAGGTAAGACATGCATAAAAAATTGCAGCAACTAATAATACTAAAATGTGAAAGCTAATAAATAATTCATGATGTAAAGGAAATTGATGCAACAAGAGCTTATATACATTAAGCTTAGGTTTGAACTAATTACATATAATGTTAGAAAAAAGATAAATATTAGATCTATCTAGATCCTCCAACGGAGCCTCCACTTCAGTCCTCAAAAGAGATGCTAGAAAAAATTTAAATTTTCTAAATTTGCATATAATCATGAACCTTCCATTATTATAGGTAATTTACTAACCTCTTAATTTGCATCTAAATTAACACTTCTAAGATTATTAAAACCAAATATTCTCTAAAATCTACATATAAATTATCAAAAATGTTTAGACATACATATGTCTATACATTATCCACTTCTATTATTTTTTAATATTTATAATTCTGAATAGAATAAACATACATGTTGTGCATGAGGATAGATATATATGTTATGTTCGATCAATCATAAAAAATATTTCTTTACTACTTGTATGGTAATGATACCAATAAATCATTTATATTATACTAATATCCATGGCATATATTTTATAAATATCATTATTTTAGATAAATCTACATACTTTAACTAAACATTTGATATATTTATATTAATAACATAATCAAGTAATAACTCTATTTAAAATTAAATATTATTACAAATGTAATTTCTTGTCAAGAGAATTAAAATATCTTGAGAAGTGTGGGAGATTACAAACACTACCCCATCTTAAATCTTCAAACTCTAACATCGGTTTTTAAGTGATGTGGTGTAGATTATAAATGGCCATCATATCACATAGTACTGAAGAGTATATTATATTTATGTGACCTAAAATCCTTACTTACAACAGAGTATAAAAGAAGATTTAATAAAAAGATATAATAAGCACAAGGGATTTAGCTTAACATGAGGATAAAAATCTATAGCAACTAAAAAGGTTAAAACTTGAAAATAAAAATCAGATTTATGGTGTCATAAGATATAGGCTGTAACAAGAGCCACCGTAGTATAAGCTAAAGGTTTCAAGTAAATGCATATTAAAAATTGCCTTGCAAGTTTAAAAAATATGGATATATATCAAAAATATATAGATCAATAGTCAGTAAGTTTAATACAATTAGACAGTGACTACAAAGTATCTAATGTACCAATTGAGTTAGAAAATTAATAACACAAAAACATGCAAATTTATATAAGTTAATTTTGTTAGTTATAAAGATATTAAACAGTAACACCAAAGTTTATATCTCATAAAAAACTCATGCGGAAGTACCGATTAATGGACTAGTTTATTTTTTTCGAAATAGGGCCGTTGACCTGTATTTTGGACTAGTTTTCGTACACTTATGTCATCGTCAGTCATCAGGGTCGTCGCTCCAGCTAATTCTGCCCATGTGTTTGGAGTTTTGGACTTTGGAGAGTTGCGCAGACCCTCAGCATGGAGGTATGGAGCCATGGACCAGGGACCAGGGACCATGGGGGCAACTTCACTTCATCTCCTTCGTCATCTGATTCTGCGAGCAAACGGAGGCGCGTCCTTGTTCCGTATGACCGTATGGGCCGTATCGCGGTGGCCGCCGGTGGGGGCGAGGCAGACGGGTTGCTGCAGCGTGCGGGATGTGTCCTCTGCTGTGCCCACCGCCTTTTATGATGTGCAAAGTTAGCTGACGGTGATGTCGCACCGACAACACAATCGCATCATGCAAAATATATACTTTTTTCCAGCTCTTTCCCGCGTCTGCTATGGAATCATTTGGTCTCGTTGGTTGGCAATTTGGCCACCCATCGTGAGCCGTGATTTGAGGTTAAAGTGATGGCAAAGTTAAGCGCTGGTCCCCTGTTTGATGGTAATCTTACTTACTTCGCTATCAAACACCCAGTGTCCCCGTCCAATCGGTTCTGTTAGCTGCTGGAATTAATTGTTTTCTTAGAAAATGTGGAATCAATTGTTTATGGTCTTCTTTAAAGGCGTTCTTCTTCTTTCTAGATCTTTGTTTTTTACTTTTCCTCTTCGAATGTATATTCTTCTTCGATCGAGGTAAAAAGAACACTTGCCAATTGCCATGTTGGAGTACAATGCTTGCTAGTCTAACTCAAGGCTGCTTAACTCGTAGTGCAAACCATGATTACTCATTATGCTATCTACTATCTACACTCGGTGAGCCCTTTGGGCACCGACACCTTCTCTACCAGCGTGCCTGTGGCGACGCCGCAGCTCTCAATCCCCAGTGGCCGGCTGGCCGCTGCCTGCAGCTCCTCTACGCCGCCGCTGCCTGGCGGCGCTGCGCCCTTGCTTCTCCGGCGCAGACGACGAGTGCCCTGTCGAGCCGCGGCCTCTGCACGCGGTGGTACCAGCCGCCGTGGCTCACCTCCCGCTCCAGGTGCCGGTAGTAGCTCCGGAACACGGCCGTGCACACGTTGAGCCTGAACTGCATCAGGAACAGGAAGTCGAGCTCCAGCGCGCCCAGCTCGGCCGCGGCCAGCCCGCCCACCGCCGCGAAGTGGGCGTTGCTGTAGTTACGGTCCTCCACGAACTTGGACGCCACGAGGATGGCCGTGGTCAGGAGGCGCTGCGCGTTGGCGCGCGACACGCGCACGCCGGCGTCACCCAGGCGCCGGAGCCGGTCCAGGTACGCGTACGCCACCACGTACACTTGCGGCGGCACGTGCGCGTACCGGGAGAAGCGCTCCAGGAACGCGTGCAGGCTCATGTCCAGCACCGTGCCGCCGTCGAACGCCCGCACCCTCTTCCTCGTCGCCCCGGCCGAGTCCGAGTTGGTGTCATCGGCGTCGGCGTCGGAGCCGTCTCCCGGTGCCGCGGCGGCCGCCTGTAGGGCCCGCTCGTTGCGGGCGATGTGGCGCTCCAGGATGGACGCGAGCACGGAGATCAGGACCGGCGGCGACAGCGCCGTCGACGTGCCGTCCGCGTCGTCCCGCCACGGGAAGGCGAACGCGTCCGACTCCGACGGCAGCTCGCTCGTTGCCATTTTCTTGGCCTCTGGATGGTCGGTGTTCACGAACCCACACGACCGCCTCTCGAGTCTCGACCGCACACGCGTACACTGAGCTCCACTGCAACTGCAAGCTCGTGAACCGTGGCTACTTATACACGCGGCGGGGGCGAGGGCGTCGGCGAGTTGTGGGGGGCGGAGAAGCTATAAACAATGGCGTGGGGCTGGACGTGTGGAGTGAAGTTGACACGAGGAAGGAGCCCGGAAGCAAAGAAATTGAAAGAAATTCAGATGGATGCAGCAGACTTGATCGATTGGCTCGGCTGGTAGCGTGGTTGGGGGATCCGTGATCGACGAGGCTGGATTTATGACAAAGCAAGTACTGCCTGCAGATCATCCTGTCGGCGTTGGCCGTACGTGTGCTGCCATTAGCCATTCCTCCCGGCCCGGTCCCGGCTCGCAGTACGTGCTACCTGCTGGTCTGGGACACGAGCATCTTTCTTGCCGTCGTTATGACGCGTGGGTGGCCTGCTGGCTGGTGAAGAACCCGCCTCTGTTTATTTAATCGGCTTCCTTGCCGGCTCGAAATGTAGTTTATCATGGCAGAGCAGGGGTGTTTTGTTTGTTCAGACGTCGAAGCTCCGCAGGCGACAGTAGTGGCATTGGCGTTTTAACAACCGGTGCTCGGAGCAGACACGTCTGGTCTTATGGATGACGTGGATGCTGTGTCTTGGGAGCAGAGGACAAGCGCACCGATGGGTTGATATGTTGGTTTGCGGGAGGGTTGGTTTGCGGGAGGATACGAAAATAGATGTGTTGCAAGTTCAGGTCTGTTAGACCTTCTACTTTCAGCATGTAGAAACGCAAAGACCATCTGACAGGAAGTTATAAAAAAGAGCATCTGACAGTTTTGACTTCTGTTTTTTAATTCAGAAACTTATAAAGTCGCCCTCTCAGCATTAAGAACTGGCAACTCAAATCTGACCATACAAAAATGTTAGTTTGTTCTGACATGAGATCCATAGGGCATGGGACAGAACGCGCACACACGCCACGTTACTATGTTAGACAACCGACCATACGTAAAACTATGCCTGGTAAAACGAATAGAGTACAATTCTCGCCATATTTTTTCAGAAGATGAAAAATATCAGCACTGCCAATACCCTACAGAAATATAAGGCAGATCACTGATTTCTTGTTCTTCTGACGATAATAATACAATAAAGCCGCCGCCTAAATGTTGATTGGACAAATTGAACTTTATTGCCTGCCACTTTGTCAACTTGCTTTTGTATTATATTCGCCGTACGCGGCATAATCAGCTAAATCTCTGTCAACGTGGGACTACAAATTTTTTTTATAATTGCTCCTAAATGTGCCACGTCTGGCCAGTTGAATGGATGGATCGGCCTGGAGATCATTACTATAACCTGCTACGAGTACGTACCAAGCAAGTTGACAATTCTTTTGAAGCGATCAAGACCGAAAGAAAATCGCAAGTTGTCAGACAAAATTCCAAGCGCGCGGCCGAAAGAACAATGATGCAATCTAGCTGTCAATTTGGTGAGTGCACAAAAGTGTTTTCTTCTTTGTTGGTCACACTGAACACCGCATGCAGTGACCCAAAATGTGTGGAAATTTACATTATTCTTGGTGCAGTGTATGGTCCCGACATGTTTTATGCCTAAAACGGACACAGCGCAATCAACAGGGTCGTGTGTCACTAATTCACTCTTTCGCCGAGCTACTCCGACGTCTCAATCCGATCCTTTTCCTGTTTATGAACTAGTTTCGTTCTGATGAAAAAAAAAATTGGGTATTGGGATCCTTTGGTTAATACGTCAAAGCTCAGATCTGCAGGAGATGTTTGTTTTGTTAGGATAGCACTTCAGGAGAGGCCGGCCCCTCCCTGCCGACAGGTTTGTTTGCTCTGTTAGGACGGTTTAGAGACCAGAGCATCACCGAGTAGTTGACGGAGTGATCATTGCAGAGTGTATATAAATGAAAAAACGGGTCTGGATGATAATGTCTTTTCTTTAATACAGAAATATGTTGGTAACGATGAGTAGTTTTGTTGACGCCAAATTTGGTCACACACCTGATAAGGAGCTAGATCGCTCGACGTAGGGCAAGGCGAATTGGGAATCGGCTGGCGCCTAGGGGATATCCACACCTGGACCTTATGCCTCCAGCGATGAGCGCGATACGCAGGACACGTCACCGGAGGAGCCTCGCCGGGAGCGCGATACGCAAGACACGCCGATGAAGTCTCTTGAAACCCGAAACCCCACACGTCCGGGACGGACCCCGTGTGGACATGCAGCGGCAATGGGCTGACCTGGCCGGCCTGACCTCTCTAGAGCTTCGCCGTCGTCGATCAACCGTTCATTGCAGTGCCGACGAAGAATGAGAAGAAGTAGAGAAGGGGATTAGGGTAAAAGAGAGGAGATAGATTGGTTTTTGTGTTGATTGATTGGATGGGATCAATCGGCCATGATCCACTCATATATATAGAGGGGAGTGGTCTTATCCCAATAGAAAACATCTCCAAAGCCTAATCTCCAAGTTTTCCGTCTCCAAAAGTTACCAAAAACCGACTTAGAAACAAGTCGGTTTGGAATAGACCCGTCGGAAGTTCCGGTAGCGGACCGAAAGTTCTCGCGTGCATGCGCGCGCCCAATTTCCGCCAACTACCAGAAGTTCCGGTCTTCGCGCCGGAAGTTCTGGTCACCATCGGAAGTTCCGGTCTCGCACCGGAAGTCCTTGTGCCCAATTTCAGCCAACTACCGGAAGTTCCGGCCTTGGACAGGAAGTTCCGTTCTCGGACTGGAAGTTCCGGTCTGAGACTGGAAGTACCACCGGAAGTTCCTGTGGTTCAGGCATTCTTTCTTGGAAGCATAACTCTCTCATCTAGACTCCAAATTGAACATTCCATATATGTTTTTGACCATCTCGACAAGAGGAACGCAATGGTAAAGTCCATTTCCAATGTTGACAACTTCACAAAATAAATATTTTTGGTTGTCAACATATGCCCCCTGTTTTCAGGTGAATGATGCATCGAACCTGAAAACACTTTTCAAATGTACCGAGTAGCAACGATACCCATCACATCGGCTGTTCAGCGACTAAGGGTGATGTATACATCGGCCTTGTTTGTGCTAAGGGTGATACATGTATCGTCCATTGCTTGGAGAGCACTTAGGCTTCTTGCCAAACACTTGGAAAGTATTTCTTGAGATACCTCCCATTGATTGCCTTTGGAGACGTTCACCTTTCAATGTCTCTAGCATATATGAATTTCTATATATTACTTTGACCATTCTTAGAGGACCTTCCTAATTAGGTGACCATTTGCCAAACTGATTGCTCTTCGATCCAGTAGGTAGTACGGTTTTCCACACTAAATCTCTAACTTGGAATGACTTGTTTCTTACTTTCTTATTATAGGCCTTTGCCACAAAGCTTCTGACAAAACTTCATGCCACCTTCTTGGAGTATCCTCGATTTTCTTCTTGATGAGCTTGATCAAAGTTTTATTTCTAGCTTCAGCTTGGCCATTAGCTTGAGCATAGTATAGACACGAACTGACCATCTTGATCTTGTATGATTTGGCAAAATCTTTCACTTTTTTAGACATAAAGGATGTCCCTTGATCTGTAGTTAACATTTGAGGAATGCCGAATCTATGAATGATATGCTTAGTAATAAACTCAATCACCTCTTTATGTGTCATATTCTTCAAAGGAACTGCCTCACACTACTTGGTGAAATAGTCAGTAGGAACCAAGACAAACTTATGTCCCTTTGATGATGGAGGATGAATTTGGCCAATGAAATCTAGCCCCCAACCTCTGAATGGTCACGATTTCATAATAGGATGAAGCATACCAGTAGATACTAATTAAATATTACCAAACCATTGGCACTCTTCACAACCTTTGTAGTAGCAGAAACAATCGGCCATCATAGTAGGCCAATAAAAACCAGCCCTTCTCAACAACCAATTCACCTTCGGGGCTGATTGATGCGTACCATAAATTCCCTCATGGACTTCTCCCATAGCCACTCTTGCTTGATCAGATACTAGGCACTTGAGCAACAAATCATCAGCAGTTCTTCGAAAAAGCTCACCATGTTGAATAATATATTTGAATGCACTTCTTCGAATACTCTTATCAACTTTGGCACTAGGATCCTGCAAATAAGTCAACAAGGGAGTCCTCTAAACATTCAAATAGGCTTCAAGATCACTAGAATCAGATTTAGCCAATTTGAGAGCCACTTGGGCGAAGTGACCGCGTTGGCCACTGAGAGTCGGCTTGGCCGACTATATCAATCGGCTTAGCCGACTGGAGGCTGGCCTGGTCGGCCTGCTGATTTGTCTTAGCCGGCCTAAAGCTGGCCTGGCCGGCTGCTCAGCCGACTGCAACAGTTGGCTGAGCCGGTTTGTCCACACCTGCTCATAAAATTCCAAAATTTCATGCATCAGCTATTCTCATATAAGAAAGTTACGCCCACCGACGTCATAGCTAGATGCATTTTGAGCTAACATGTTGGCCTTGAAATCCTTATGCCTTAGAAAATGCCAAATTCAAAACTTGACAAATGCATTAGTATCGAGGGAATTATCATGATGAATATCAAATGTTGACATCTTTTAAATGTTGAACCTTGTTATTTACTTGCTGCACCATCAGCAATAAATCACCATTGGCCTTAACATGTTTTACCTTGTCTTGGGATCAAGAAGACACTAATCAATGATGAAACATCCTTTCCTTTCGTCTTCTTGAATCAATGCAACACTGATGCACCCTCTTCAGCAAGAACATATAACGTGAATGGAGCTTCACTCTTAGATGCACGAAAACCTGATGATGTCGATAGAGAATCCATGAAAAGCTCGATTAACTGTATTTGTAATCAGCTTCTAAGTCATGTCCTTTGCCCAAAATATTTACACTACATGATGATATGGAGCCGATCATCGATCGACTCTAGAGAGACCAAAACATAGCTTCCTCTACTGACTCAAAACCATAGAGATCTCTCCCTGTCAAGCAAATCATATCACCATGCTACCCAGGCAAAAGGGCATTAATCACAGCATAGGTGAACAAATCCGCATGAATAGTCTCAACTTTGATATCCACCCACTGAATAAGGAACTGATGCAAACTAGAAGGCACACATTCATTGCCATGAATCCATTCACGCCCAAGAATCAAACTGTAGCCTCCTTGTACCTCTACAATGGAGAATTTGGTGGCCAATGTTTTGCTCCCAATGGTAACCTTCATTGAAGCAAGTCCCTTGACTGAAGTAGGTTTTGCTCCAATACCATAGATCTTCCTCTTGGTTTTAACTAATTCCTCATCAGATCCACCAAGCTTCTTATAAAGTGAATAAGGCATTAAATTGACACTAGATCCACTATCCACCAACATGTTGTTGACCAATCTGCCATTGATGTAGCCTATCACATATAATGCCCTAAGGTGATTCACGGAGCTTGCTGGCTTTTTGAAAATAGCATCCTGAGGTATACCGTCATCAGGATCTTCAGAAGCCTCTTCAACATGTAGAGAAGAAAGATCAACAATAGTGGAAACCGAATCAACCAAAGTCTCATCGGCAGGCACTATAACAGAAGTAATCGGCATGGCTGACTCCCTGGTCTGACCAGCCACTATCCTGGTCTGACCGGCTTTTTCTTCTTTTGCTAACCCTTCTTGCTTGAGCTTCATGCAACAAGCACGCTGAAGTTTGCGCTTTTGCATTCTTTATAAACCTGAAGGGCACCATGGCGGTCGAAAGTTCTTGGAAGTTGATGTGCTACTTTGGACTTCATGATTACTAGCTCCAGCACCCTTTGATATCTTCTCTATATTTGATTGGTCCAGATTATCATTGGTATATCAGTCCATCATTTTCTTTAGTTGGAGCACCCGTAAAACCAAATTTGGCAACAACTTGTTTATTGGCCTTTTGTTGGACCCGATTAGCAAGTTTACATGAAACCGGCTCAATCGGTCTTGCCTTGTTGAGGCTCGATCGGTTATAGCTCCATCGGCCATGGGGAACATGTTGCTGCATTTTTTGATTATAACTAGCTTGGCCGATTTGGGAAATCGGCCTTGCTAATTTTTTTCGTCCACCAACACAAAAATCGGTTTGGCCGACTTTTAAAGTCAGCCTAATCACCATTCTTTGCACAATAGTGTTACTAACTGATTTTTACTTGTTCATGGGAGTTTGGGTTTGCCCCCCAAGCCCAGGAGACTTGATAGTGATCTTGAGACTCTCCCAATTGCCATTGGAGTTTTCTAGCACCACCTCACGATCTAAGACTTGCTTTCCCTTCTTGGGTTCTCTTAGCTCACCGATTATCACATTCTTTCCAATGGTGGAATTAGCTTAACCCTGCCAGATCAAGATAGCCGAATTCTTTATCTCCAGAGTTTTAGCCATGGAAAGTGTCTTGGTGCAAGGTAAAGTATCTGCATCTCCTCCTAAATTGGTCTTATCGGTTTCAGGCACCGAAGAGACCAATTTGGATTGACCCTTTGAATTCATCGTATCATATTTTTCTTTGCTTGCATCTGAATCGATACTCATAGCTGATGATTTAGATGTAATCGGCTTCGTACCAACTCTCTTTAATAATTGAAGCATTTTTTCTGTGAATTCATCAATGCTTCTTTTGATCTCTGACAATACATCATCAATACCTCCTAAATTGGTCTTATCGGTTTCAGGCGCCGAAGAGACCAATTTGGATTGACTTTTTGTAATTAACCTGTAATCATCATCAAAATAATAATAGAACGGCCTCTCACATTGAGATTGATTTAATTCTGAGGCCGATTTGCTAGTATGTGCAGTATGAAGTAAAGTAGTAATAGGAGCATCAAATTTTTTTCATCTAAATCACAAAATTCAGGTTGCTCCTTAATGAAACAATAAAGGAAAGCAGATTTTTCATCATCAAGTCTGATTCTCTTTATTGTAGAAATAATTGTAGGACTGACAAGAATCTCAATTATTGTTGAATTTTTATTGATTCGGCTATGGTTAGTAGTAACATGTGAAGCCGAATTATGAGCATTTGCACTTGTATATGATGATGAATTTGGAGAGCAACTAGTTAAATAATTTGCATTGTCGTAACTAGTTCTCTCATTCATCGGCATGTCATATTGTGAGCTTATAGCCGATGAACCAACAACATCAATATGAGAGTCAAAAGAACTTGCAACATGATTGTTCAAGCCATAAGATGCATTTGCAAGTTGTAAATTGGGGTTATTATAGCAGCCATGATACACAGCACCCAGATAGTCCATGATTTATATCCTGACCTCCTTGCTGAATTTTTAAACAAATAGCACAACTTGTTGCAAAATTGCAAGCAAAATCACTGGCGATCAAAACCAGATGTGATCGGCCTTTTGGGCTAGATGCAACGGTAATGGCGAGCACAATAATGATATATTGAAATCAATGGATAGGCTAGGTCAAAAAGATCAGCTATATGAGATAGCCGAACCAATCGTCCCCAGTGGAGTCGCCAAAAAGTGTGTTGACGCTAAATTTGGTCACACACCTGATAAGGAGCTAAATCGCTTGATGTAGGGCAAGCCGAATTGGGAATCGGTTGGTGCCTAGGGGATGTCCAGACTTGGACCTTATGCCTCCAGTGATGAGCGTGATATGTAGGAAACGTCACAGGAGGAGGCTCGCTGGGAGCGCGATACGCAAGACACACCG
Organism: Bothriochloa decipiens; assembly: GCA_023333625.1. Taxonomy (NCBI): domain Eukaryota; kingdom Viridiplantae; phylum Streptophyta; class Magnoliopsida; order Poales; family Poaceae; genus Bothriochloa; species Bothriochloa decipiens. The sequence continues at coordinate 22,338,862 of CM041640.1, read as the reverse complement.
ATGAAGTCTCTTGAAACCCGAAACCCCACACGTCCGGGACGGACCCCGTGTGGACGTGCAGCGGCAATGGGCTGCCCTAGCCGGCCTGACCGCTCTAGAGCTTCGCCGTCTTCGATCAACCGTCCATTGCAGTGCCGACGAAGAACAAGAAGAAGTAGAGAAGGGGATTATGGTAAAAGAGAGGAGATAGATTGGTTTTTGTGTCGATTGATTGGATGAGATCAATCGGCCATGATCCTCTCATATATATAGAGGGGGTGGTCTTATCCCAATAGAAAATATCTCCAAAGCCTAATCTCCAAGTTTTCCATCTCCAAAAGTTACCAAAAACCGACTTAGAAATAAGCCAATTCGGAACAGACCCATCAGAAGTTTCACCGGAAGTTCCTGTCCTGGACCGGAAGTTCTCACGTGCACGCGCGTGCCCATTTTCCGCCAACCACCAGAAGTTCTGGTCGTCGCACCGGAAGTTCTGGTCACCATCGGAAGTTCCGGTCTCGGACCGGAAGTCCTTGCGCGCACGCGCACGCCCAATTTCAGCCAACTACCGAAAGTTCTGGTCTCAGACCGAAAGACCACCGGAAATTCCATCGGAAGTTCCTATAGTTCAGGCATTCTTTCATGGAAGCATAACTCTCTCATCCGGGCTCTAAATTGAACATTCCATATATGTTTTGTTGACCACCTTGACGAGAGAAACACAATGGTGAAGTCCGTTTCCACCGTTGACAACTTCACAAAATGGACATTTTTTGTTGTCAACAAGTTTTATGCACTCATATCTGTGTTCCAGAATAAACATGTAGTTTATTGACTCGCAAATTAAATAACAGAATAAGGTACTCTGTCTCGAGGCAGAGGCGGTGGTGATGGCAGCAGACCAACATTGTGATGGGAAAGAGAGAAGCTAGCACCTAGCAGCACTGGTTCAGCACTGGTTCACCCACGTCAATATATCATTGAAAATTTTACTACAGCATACTGAAACTGATATCGCATATCGTATCATATTACTCGATAACCATCAAACAACAAAAGTCTAATTGACTAGTTAGCACTCTATTTATGATAAACTTAATGAAAGAAACTACATCTACTAAAATATCCATTTTTAGCTATGACAAACATAGAACCATAATAAAATATACCCTAAATCATAGGTAGTTTGATTTTTTGATATAAAATTTGACCACTCATCTTATTTAAAAAGTTATACAAAATATTTTTTATCATAGTTTGCTTTATTAATGAAAGTTCTCCAGACTTAAATTTAAATATGTTTGCGGAATTTTTTTTAATAAGACGAGCTGTCAAACTTGTGGTAAAAAGTCAAAAGATTTATAATTTAGGATGGAGGAAGTAGTTTTTTCCCTTGACCCTTTCTTCACCCTGTCCTACTTTTTCTCTTTTCTCCTTTGTTCTCTCTCCTGCATCACCTATGCTGCTATGTCGAAATTTTGAATGCAATTTCCTTCTAAACCGCGTATCGGTTTCTAAATCTGTTTTTACCATGATGCTTTTAATAATTAATGGAACAAAAAAAGATCAAATTATATTATATTTCTTCTTAAAAGTTACTGTTTTAATTAAAAATACAACTATGGAAATTTTCTCTTTTGCTTGAAACATTTTTATTTATTCCTATTACACATTTTGTGCTACCTCTTCCACCTACACGTGGTGTAAAATAGTCTTTAATATGGACCATCAAAGGAGCCACATGTTGACATGAGAAGCATTTTACCAAATGCCTTTAAAACAGCTCCATTCCTTCGGAGAAGCCACTTCCTTCACAGAAGCAAGAGGAGACGGAGCCCTGCCAAACAAGCCTTCAGTTATAAGGTAATAATAAGATGATGCACTAGGCAGCAGTTATACAGTGCATGAGCACACTTTTCACAAGTACTGTGACTTCAAAAGTTCAGCAGTTTCTGCTTTGAAGACACCAAGACATCATTACATCACAAGGGAAAACACACTGTGGTCTGTGGCTGGAGTACCCTTCGTAGTTTCCCGGACACAACGTGGAGGGAGGCACCAAGACATCGTTACATCGAACACGCACGAATACACCTAAACCTCCTCTTCCAGCACGGCCTCTCGCGTTTCCCGGACGCACATACCAAATTCGTTATAAAACTGACAAAGGGGATAGAGCTCCAAGATCGATCGAAGAACTACACCTCCTACACACCGCGTCAGTAGCGGAAGTTCACCGCGGACCGGTAGGTCCTCCCTGCGCTCCACCCGGCGGGGATGGCGTTCCTGGCGAGGAGGACCTTGCCGGATCCCGTGGTGATGCGGACCGAGAAGGGCGCGCGGAGCGGCTGGCCGTTGTTCGAGTTGACGCACCACACGGCGCCCCACGACTGCTGCATCGGCGCCCACGAGTTGCAGCCAGCTTGCATGATGTCCACGGCGGAGAGGTCGCCGTCGCCGGCCACGTACTCGATCAGCACGGCGAGGTAGTACGCGTTGGACCCCGCGTCCACCCTGAAGCTGACGGTCCTGCCGTTGTAGTTGCAGGGCACCCTACAGAAGACAAAATGTGTATAACGACATCTATAGCATCAGTACGGTGTCCATCGTTTGCACGGATTGGTTAATCAACTTGGCTAAAGAATTATTATCAGCAAGCACCTCCTGTATTGGATCTTGAGGATTCCGGCGGAGCGGAGGCGGTCAGCCATGCCGCGGTTGATGGCCATGGCGCCGAAGGCCGTGCCGCTCATGTCAAAGTGTGCCGGCTCCGCGAGGCAGACACCGCCGGGGCAGGAGTCGGTGATGGTGACGGTCACCGGCCGGCCGGAGCAGGCTCTGTTGCCTGTGCACTTAATCTGCAGAGTCGTCGTACGTACACCAAAGTCGGTGATGGACAGCTCGAGTGAGTTAGAACGTGCGTGGCACCTCTCACGGGAATATAGGCGGTGTGCAGACGAAACTACTAACAGTAACGGTTACTGACTTGGTAGCATGCGCCGCATCCTTTGCCGTTCTTGAAGAGGGAAGGGCCGCCGGCCGCGATCATCGACCTGAATGGGCGCTGGCTGACATCACCTTGATAACCGCAAGCACCACCTGCGTTACAGGACAACGGAACCAAGAGATTATGGAATGGAAAAGGTCAATTTGCTTTTCCACTAGTCACCAAAGATTCATCCGCATTGATCAGAGCAGGTGCTGTTACGTACCGTCGCTGCCGGCGCCGTTAGCGTTGCCGTACCACGTCGCGCCGCCGTAGGACCAGCCGTAGCCTCGCGCCGCCTCCGACGCCCACAGGTACCTCCTGCTGGTGTCGTTCTGCGGCGAGTTCCTGACCATGGGCTCGGCGTTCTCGTAGCCAGAGGTAGAGCTTGCAAGAAGTGACAGGGTCAACAGCACGGCCACTACGGCAAATCGGAATGTGCTCGGACTAGCCGCCATTGATCGTCGTCGTCTCCTGTTTGTGATACGCTGCAGGAGACGAGGGCCAAATGGATAATGTATGTATATAGAGCTCTAATGGTGCTTGGTACGGTGATGACGAGTTCTCTTGCCAAATATATAGGATGTCTTAAAGTTCCAAACGTGGCAGCCAATATGTAAAAATAGTACTTATTGTTATGGCACTGCATTATTGGGAGGCAAACGTGTGGGCATGATTAAAAGACGAGCGAGCACGTACATATGAGGTGATCACGCTCTGACTACAAGTGCAACCCCGGCCCAGAGATTTGACGATCTATATTAATATTCACCTGCCCTGCAGGTCATATAATGCGGTAACGGAAATGGTTGCACTTTTGCACCGCAGCAATATACCGTACTACTGTATAATTTTCCCCCCATTCCGAAGGGATACATGCAGCAACCAAAACTGAATGGTGCTCAATAACTAGCATACACCAAATGCGTGTGATCGTTCAATAAATTCAAAAGCTTTGCCGCATATTTTATTAGATGATGGATAGAAAAAAACAAAACAGCAAGATTTACAATAGCATTTACAACTCAGGGGCGCCCGGCTCCTAGATCGTTCAATAAATTGTGTTCTGTTTCGACGCTTCAACGGGCGTGGTTTAACTAGCTCCTACACATGGCTGGGGACCTGGGGTGTGCGCCCCGCGACTATTGTGTGTTGTGTTGTGCACGCACGTTGCTGGATTGCAGCCATGATTGGTGGCTTGCTTCCGATATCTAGTAGTGGTGGCCATGATTAGTTGATGCTGATTTGATCAGATTAGCGGCACTATTGGGTTCTCTGAATATATATATATATATATAGAGTAACATCTTACTACTAGTGTATCACTCCACCAGTGTTGTAAATTAGATAATAAGGAAGATCACTGACTTCCCATGCTTATAAGGTAATTAAGGTTTGTACTAAGTGCTTAGGGTTTTCCGAAAGGAAAAGCCGTATGTAAGCTTGTCTTGTGAAAATGGATTAAGTTTTTCTGTTTTAATCCCAGTTGTCCTTTAAGCTTGTTCATATGGGACGATGTCTCTATGCTAGGAACCCTAGAGGAGAAACCTCTGCGTTGAGTTGTTCTCGTGTTAACCCATGTAGCGACGTTTTAGAGAACCTTGTGTCCACAGAGAAGTGTTCCCTTTGGGTGGAACTGCCTTGAGAGACGATAGGGCTTGAGTCCTATGTGTTCATGGCTAGGGATAGCGAGGGAGAAGAACAGATTAGCCTGGTTCTGTAGCAAGTTTAGTAATGCATACGGTGAGTACTGAGTAGGACAGACACAAGTATAGTTACACGACTGGCTGAAAGTTTGGTCTCGCCAGCCTTGCAAAAGATCATGTGAATCACGCATACATAATCCGCATATTCACTAATCACGTAGCCAATAATCACGCACGTCGCTTTCGCATACTGATTAAATAGTATATTTTAGTCGATATCGCATACTGCCTCCTACACATTCGCACGCACGTCGCTTTCGAGTATAGTATATTCAGAATATTTTAATCACTTAAGCATCCACCATCCTGCATAAGTGAGAATTCAAGTGCTCCAAATAGTACTTAAATAGTAACAAGATTGAATAGTGCTTGAATAGTAACGAGATTGAGTGCCTGAGCCACTCCAGCGTGAAGTGCTCGTGCACTATTCATATTCCAAATTTGAATAGTACAATGAATTTAAATAGTAACCGCTAAATTTAAATAGTGATATGAATAGTAACTTATGAATTTTAAATTTTAATTTTGAATTCAAGTTTTTACCCTTGTATCCCGGAGATATCCCTGTAGCCGTGGTATCGGAGCCTGGTTAATAAAATTTGAATTTAAGGAATATACTAAAATTAGGAAAGGTTAAAAAAATAGTGATGCTTCTATCAAATACTTTATTCATAATGGAAGATATAAATAGCCAGATTAAAACTTATGAACAAAAGTTACGCAATATTCTTTATGAATATTTTACAACTGGTATAAGTGAATAGAATGCTATTAGAGAGAAGGAGATCCATTATAGAAGAAGAATATATAGTCTTAATAAAATCAAGGAGGAAAAAGCACTAGAAAATAAATATCCTAGAACATCTATTGTGAAAGAAGTTGTGTAAAATACAGACAAAGAGAATCATATGGTCGAAGAAGCAATACGGAGTAATAATATTAAAAATAGAGTTGAAGATAATGATATAAATGAAGGAGAGCAGTTGGAAATTAGTCAACAATTTTTATTAGAAAGCTATGATGAAGAAGATGAAAATAATACTCAAAGTTATAAAGATTTTATAGGCACATTAGGTGACGAAGAATTGTGCAATTTAGATAATGCTATGGAAGGATTGGATATTATATCTAATGATACTAAAAATTCAATAGAAGAAAATATTGAATTTATGGATCAAGATGGTTGTGAACATGATTGGATAAAAGGAAGAGGTGACTATAATATAAAATATATATTTTGCATATACTACCCTAGTCAAAAAAATAAAGCTGCATGTAGTAAATGTTTAAAACAAGCATGTGTTTCTTGTTTAAAGACAAATAATCAGAAATGGAGACAAGAGATAGAATTAGAACAAGAAGATAAAATATTGACAAGTAGAGTCAGAAATTTAGAAAACAGAGTAAATACTTTGGAAGCAAAATTAGAAGAATTAAGAGCTAGAATAGAACTTTACGAAGAATGTAAGAATGATAGAAAGATTAGAAGAAAAAATATGTAGATATGTTTCGGGTAAATATAAGTTAAAAGCGATAAACAATACCGATAGAGAAGTTCTAGCCGTTATCAATGCAATAAATGCTTTTAGATTATATCTAGGATTTAAAGAGTTTACAGTAAGAACAGACTGTGAAGCTATATGCAGATATTATAATAAAGTTAACAGCAAGAAAAGTTTAACTAGAAGATGAGGTTTTATTTGAAGATATTATCACTGGAAATGGTTATAAAATTATATTTGAGCATATAAAAGGAAAAGATAATACCTTACCTGATATATTTTCTCGTTCATCTATTTTGCAGGAATAAAGAAAGGAATAAGCCCTAATGGGGGAGAAAATTACTATTTTGAAAAAGAAAATCAGTTAAGAATATTTCCTCCAAATACATATAAATTTAAGCCCAAAGACCATATTGTTCTAGATGGTGTGCAAGAATGCATCCTAGATAACTTTTGGTTTTAATATAATAATAAAAGAGAAGATATAGGATATATGCTAGAAATATTAAATAGCCTAGCTGAATATTTTAACATGATAAATGAAAAAATACAGCCTAAAGAAGTACCCCTCAAAATAGAGAAGAAACCCATATATGTTATATACATAGGAATAGTACCAGGAGTTTATTTAACATATGAATCAATTGTATCTCAGCAGATAGAAATGAAAAGAGAAGGAAGGGTAAGCCATCATGGAGAAAATATCTAGATATTGACCAAGCTCTTTCATATGCATGAAGTATTTTGGGTATAAACTATTTCATAGAACCTGTAGCAAAAGATTATATTAAAAATTATAAAAGAACAAAAGATGTGAAGATAAATATGCCAGAAATAAATATGCAAGAAGCTAGTTCATCAAAAACACCTACCTATAAAGATACGGTAAAGAAAGAAATATTGGCTAAAGATCTTATTGAAAGGAAGATAAAAGAAAGACTAGATTCAATAATTCCTCAATTAAAGAAGAATATAAAAGAAGAAGTCTTGCAGGAAGTTAGGAATGAAATAAATATGAATTTCTAAAATATAAACCAAGACTATGAGTAAAGCATAAGGAGAGATACGAGGAATATATAAAGAAAGACTATGATTCGAAGATGAATGTACAAATAACTGATGAAGATAATGAGATGTTAGATGAAAATATATTGGATGTCCATGGACATGGGCAACCATCAGAATAATAGTCTTCAATATCATAAAATAATAGTCTTCAATATCAAGAAACATATTCCCTATGTTGATAAGGTGTTATCAACAATTCGACCCAGGAAAGAAGATAATATCATTGAATTCATACACATGCCAGAGTGCTATAATTGATGTTTGCAATATCAATTATTCGGGCGTGGAAGACCATACCCCATACCTCTGGAATTCTGAATATATTTCAAGTGCAAACAGCCAGCACAACAGCTAGCGCAAAAGAAATATATAGTGAAAAAGAATAAAAAATTCAGAGTATCATCGTCGATCAACAGTGCTTCCTTATCCTTTAGAAGAGAACGATGATGGCAAGTCACCTCCTGCAACAGTAATGTCATATAATTGAAGGCTCTGCCGTGAGGAAGATAAACACGAAGGACATCCAGATAAGCGCGAAGGACGCACGAGAACACTCTCCGGGCTCTTTAAAAGGAAATGACGAGCGCGTGCATTCAGCATCAGATCATTCGCCAAAGAACTACCACCTTCATCCGCACTCTCATCCGCTCACAGACCATCGAAGAATCCACTCCACTCACCACTCCACTTCCACAATACACCATGAAGCCATGATCTTAGAAGCACTCTGACAAATCATCCACTATAATAGTAACACCCCACTACTAGTGTACCACGCCACCAGTGTTGTAAATTAGAGAATAAGGAAGATTACCGACTTTCCGTGCTTGTAAGGTAATTAAGGTTTGTACTAGGTGCTTGGGATTTCCCGAAAGGGAAAGCCATATGTAAGTTTGCCTTGTGAAAATGGATTAAGCTTTTCTATTTTAATCCCAGTTGTCCTTTAAGCTTGTTCATATGGGGCGATGTCTCTGTGCTAGGGACCCTAGAGGAGAAACCTCTGCGTTGAGTTGTTCTCGTGTTAGCCCATGTAGCGACATTTTAGAGAACCCTGTGTCCGCAGAAAAGTGTTCTCTTTGGGTGGAACTGCCTGGAGAGACGATAGGACCTGAGTCCTGTGTGTTCATGGCTGGAGATAGCGAGCAAGAAGAACAGGTTAGCCTGGTTCTATAGCAAGTTTAGTGATGCATACGGTGAGACCAAATAGGACAGACACAAGCATAGTCACACGACAGGCTGAAAGTTTGGTCTCGCCAGCCTTGCAAAAGATCCTGTGAATCACGCATACATAATCCGCATATTCACTAATCACGTAGCCAATAATCATGCACGTTGCTTTCGCATACTGATCAAATAATATATTTTAATCGATATCGCATACTGCATCCTGCACATTCGCACGCACGTCGCTTTCGAGTATAGTATATTCAGAATATTTTAATCACTCAAGCATCCACCATCCTGCATAAGTGAGAATTCAAGTGCTCCAAATACTGCTTGAATAATAACGAAGTTTGAATGCCTAAGCCACTCCAGCGTGAAGTGCTCGTGCACTCTTCATATTTCGAATTTGAATAGTACCACAAATTTGAATAGTACAACGAATTTATATAGTAACCGTTGAATTTAAATAGTGACATAAATAGTAACTTATGAATTTTAAATTTGAATTTTGAATTCGAGTTGTCCAATACTCAGCAGCTTGATCAAATCAAGCTTCCACAATTTCTGAATCGCCCTGTAGAATGGCCTGTTCTCCTCAGCCGGAGTAGGCATTTCCTTTTCCTAGAACCGTATTTGAGAGTTTCCTATCTCATACGGCTCAGAAATTGCTATCTTAATTTCCCCTATCTTAACTGAATTCGATTTATCAAAAATCAATCCAATTTCTTCTTGGGTTGAGCAGAAGAAGTTAATTATCTAAGTTTCAAACCCTAATTTTGATCAATAATCAGTTTGATCTTTTTCCCACCTTCAGAAGAATGAAGCATAGATAGACCTATATCCTTCCTATTTTGATTCTCGTGAAGTGTCCTTCCTTTCTATAGCTGATAGGGTAAAATCGTTGTTTTGACGATCCCTATGTAGAAAGCCCTCTTTTCTAGTATTCACTAGAAAATTTTCTCCTTTCTTTTTTTTCTTCTTTCTATAGTGGAGATAGTCGCACGTAATGACAGATCACGGCCATATTATTAAAAGCTTACGGTAAGAAGGGGTTTCGTTCTAGCACCCAGAAATAATATTCCAAAGCCTTTGTATGCTCTCCATTGCTTGTGTGTATAAGACCTATGTTATATAGTATATAACTTCGATCATAGGGATCAATTTCTAGTCGTGTAGCTTCATAATAATTCTGCAAAGCTTGCGCATAATTTCCTTCGGATTGGGCCAACATCCGTTACGGTCGTTCATTCTATTCAAAAAATCTCTGTTTCAAAACTATACATGAGGTTTTCATCTCATACGGCTTCTCCCTTCTATACTCTCATACGGCTTCTCTCTTTTATACTCTCTCTTCTATACAAAGTACTAAGCGAAAAATCTATAGAATAAAAATATAATTAGTCCCATCTCATTATGGACCTATTATATATATATATACTCCCTCCGTCCCAAAAAGGATGATGTTATGGGAAACATGTCCGTCAAATTTTATCAACTTTGACTAGGTTTGTACAAAATACGTGCAATATTTATATCTCCAAATAAATTTATTAAAAAACTAGACTTAAAATCTTTCCGATGATACTAATTACTTAACATAAATATTTATATATTTTAATATATAATTGCCAGCAGTTTAAAAACGTTGACTTCTCAGAAAGCGAGAATGACATCTATTTTAGGATGGAGGGAGTATATATTTGGTGTGCCAACCATGGACCTTGCGGGACTGGAGGTGCTGTTCACAGAGGAGGAGGTCTGGGGGGTCATCAAGGACATGCCAAATGACAAAGCGCCGGTTCTGATGGATTCACAGGGATATTCTATAAGACCACTTGGGCTATCACGAAGGTTGACATCATGAACACCATTAACGCGTTCTGGTCCCACGACTTTAGAAGTTTCAACCATCTCAATGACGCCTTCATGATACTGCTCAAGAAGAAGGACTCGCCGAGGGAGATCAAGGACTTCCGGCCTATAAGTCTCATGCATAGCTTTGGCAAGCTCATCACCAAGTGCATGGCTGCACGTTTAGCACCGGTGCTCGATACGCTTGTGCTGCCTAACCAAAGTGCTTTCATCAAGGGCCGTAGCCTGCACGACAACTTCAGGAATGTGCAGCAGGCTTGCAAGGAGATACACAGGAGAAGAACGAGTTGCATTTTGCTCAAGATTGATATCGCCAAAGCGTTCGACTCGGTGGCCTGGACCTTTTTGCTCGACGTACTGCAGCATATGGGGTTCAGGTTGAGATGGAGGAACTGGATTTCCATTGTTCTTTCTACGGCAAGCACGAAGATCTTGCTGAATGGCTGCCCAGGAAGGAGGATATGTCTCGCACGGGGGCTGCGCCAGGGAGACCCCCTATCTCCAATGTTGTTTGTACTTGCAATGGAGGTCCTCAACCGGTTCTTAGGATGGATGCAACAATGGGGTCTGCTTTCCCTGATCCCGGGTCTGTCGGGTACGTGAGTCAGCCTCTACACTGAAGACTTGGTCCTCTTTGTCGCCCCGCTTGAGCATGACCTTCCGGCGATCCGGGCGGCGCTGAACATCTTTGGTGTAACACCCTGTGTCTTGCATCATTATAAAATTCACTAAAAATTTAAAATTTTTAAGACTTTCCAACATATTAAAACTTGATTAGTTTATTTTCCGCAAAACCAACCTTTTACAAATAAAATGCTTCCAAAACTCTGCATTAAATACCCATCATATGCATATAGAATAGGACCCTTGTTTGAGTGCTTGATTGAATGCTTACTTGCTTGAATGAGTGTATGTTTGCTTTCTAGAATCTAATTGTGGCACCAACATAATAATTAACTGGACCCCTAGTTTATTTAGAACCTTTTGCTTATGATGTAGTAGTAGATCATATACCATGTTTTTCATGCTCTGTTTATAGTTATCATCAAGATATAGAGTGTTTTGATAGTTTGCTTTCTCGTAATATTATTTATAGTTAGTCTCCATAGATAGATATATTTGTGCATGGTATATTATTAGTATATCCCTTGCCCTAGTATAGAAGTACCATCTCTTTCTTTTAGTAATAAATATGCAATCATGCCCTAGTCTTATGTACGTATATACTCTACTATACTTACATCATCATACATGCTTTTATTTATGTTTACCCATGCCCTAGATATAGACATATACATCGTACACATGTTATCGTCATACATGCATACATCAATACGCACATGCACTAGTCATATATACATGCCTAGTTACCATATATGCATATACACATGCACTACACTGCATTTCTGGGACTCGAAATCGTTTCCTGTGCACATTGGGCCAAAGCCCTCTCCCCTTTCACGTGCTGCCCATCACGGCAACAGCCCTCTCGGGCTTGACCCCAAACCCACGAAGCCAACATTGGCCCAGGACGAAGCCGCATCGCCACCGCGTGGACACCGTGCGCGGAAGTTGTCTTCCTGGCGCACATGAAGAACGCCAGCGGAGATATTTTCCGGCAGCCATTGACGCCCTGTGCGGCACCGCCTTACTGCTCGTCGCTGACCTCCTGTGTTCCAACACGGATGGACGGTGACTCCATCTCACCATCAGCTGGCCGCTGGAGATATTTCTCCAGGATGCCGCCACCCTCGCGCCTATAAAAGACCGGCAAGACCATCGAGCTCGCCATCCTCTCGAGCGGAGCACACGCAGAAGTAGAGGATGCCTGGTCATCGCCGTCGTCGTTCATCCCCTTTCGGTCTACCCATCCTCTTTCTTTTTTCTTCTCTGCTTCCTCCTCCTCTATCTCTCTTCTTGATGCTCTGTTCCACGGCTCACGCCATGAACGAGCACGGCCACAGCAAGGTCACCACGCCTCTGCCGCCACCGCATCAGTGTCCTATGATGAAGTCACGACGGAGACGCCATCGCGCTACCTACTGCTGGAACGCCACGCTGGAAACAAACACCACGCTGGAGCCATGGACGGCTTTGCCACCGCCCAGCCGCCGAGGCTGCCGTGCTGGAGCCATGGACAGCTCTGCCGCAGCCCATCCACCGAGCCGCCTCGCCTTCCTCTCCCTCTCGTCTTGATCGCTCGCCACCCATGCCGTGCAGCTGGCCCCGTCGCGGAGACCGCTACCGGAGTAATGGCCGCCGCTGGCCGCAGTTCTTCCGTCCCCGACTCTGTTCGTCATGGACATGAGGACGACAGACACGCCGCTGTAGGCGCAATGGCCACCACGCCCTGCTCCGTCCAGCGCCTTCGCTCACGCTCAGCTGCTGCCGCCACCTTGCCAGCACAGCGCCGCCGGGATCTAATCCCGCAGTCACCCTTGCCTTGTGCCGCCGTGCCTCCTCCTTGCTCTGCTGCTTCCTTCTCTCTTTCCCTCTCTGTTTCCCTTCCCGAGACCGTGAGGATGAGGACGATGGGTCAAAGCCCCATGACCAATGGGACGGTGCCACCTCTCTAAGGACCCCGTCTGTCATAGACTCAATTTTCTCTCCGTTTTCCTCTCCGAACCTGTTCTCAAGAAATAAAGAGGGGATAGAGCTGGTCCACAGATCGGTGTTGTGGTCCACGAGCACAGTGCTGCAGTCCGTGTAGTAGGCGTTGGCCCACGTGTCAGCCACGGTGCAAAATTGCTAGTGTACGTGGGTAAACGTACACAGAATATTAAAAAGTAAGCCTAGTATTCCATAAAAATTCCCAGAAAATTTCTAAGTAAACTAGTTAATCCCAGATCATTTTAGATAGTTTCCACCCAAGCTCATTATATAAAATTTTTCCATGCTAGCTTCCTATACTAATTGATCGAAAGATTTTAATAATTCATATCTCTTTCCTCTTAGCTCCAAATTAAATAGTTCTTGAACCATAATTTATCTAAAGTAAAACCCTAATTAATCATGACCATAAACTTAATGGTGCCCATTTAAATTCTAGATATGATTGCTTTTCTTTTTCTTTTTATAAGTAAATAGTTTTCACGTTACATAACAAGTGCAGTAGTAGTAATGATGTAATAGGTGTCGGCATAGTAATCCTCATTGTAGAAGTAGTTAAACGGAATATTCGCATACATGCATAGACCATGCACGTATCTGGACATGTCTGTACCCAATCACCTAAAATTATAGAATACCTGTACATACATAAGTAACGCTCGATATCCGGGTATATATCTATGTATGGCTAACCTTACCATCTTCATCCAACTAACCCTAGGCATATACATATGTGTATATGTATATGTCGCTAACCATAGTATGTGTGTACGTATCTGTATACATGTACCTAACCCATCACCCATTTAGGAAGAATTGTTTGCCTATGCTTGCTTTTACATGTTATGTTTGTTATTTTCTTGTTTGTGTCCTTTTGATGGTCGACCTAGGCAAGCGTACAATAAAAGGTGTGGAGAACCCGAAGGACCACCGAAGCACTACTGCACAAGGATAAAGCAGCCAGAAGCATCAAAATCGGAACCTCGGATGTGCTCGTCATCGAATAGAGGCAAGTCCTAATTCCCTCCTTTCCCTACATTATCATTTCCTTTAATTACTCCTCTTATGCCACCTCTACATTTGCTAGCCTCCACCATAAACCCATCATACCCTACCAATTATCAATATTCATATATATATACTCTTTATATACCCATTTATGAATTAATATTGAACTATGATGAATTATGAGTTTTCTTATGACAATATGTTTTATGAGAATGTATTGGTTACCTTGACGAGATATGAGAATGATAAATTTGACGATAATAACTATGGAACTTAAATTGGTAAAATTGGACTAAACCCGACAGGGGCGAGTGGGGGTAATTCATGTGGTATGAGTTACCTTGGTAGGATAGCCTATGTGGGATCCTGTGGGAGATACTCGTCTCAGTCACATACGGACTAGTTCATTTGCCATCTCGTCTAGCCAGAATTTCCGTACAGCCACATGTCTATATGGGTAGACTTGATCTCACACCCCGTTAGATAGAAGTATAATTTCCACTAGGAGGCCGGAGTGGCAACGGACTAACAAGAGAAGATGCGACTATTGTGTGATCTACCGTGGTCTGATCGGCATGGTTGCTTTGTGGTCTTCCATGTAAAATTTATTGTTGTGCCATGTGCGAGCACCTTATTATTTAATTTGGATGCTATATGATCATCCATCGGATGCTGTGTGATCATCCAACCACTCAATAATCTAGGATGCTGTGTGATCATCCTGATGCTTGTGGGTTCCTATCCCTGAGTAGTCCATGGTGGAATTATATGAAAATCTAAGGTAGCGCCCTCTAGGGTACGAGGTCTCGTTAGGCCTGTTTAAACCATGATGATGGTGTTGACTACGCTTATCATGTGAGAAAATTTGTACACCTCTGTAGAGTTTATTAATCCTATTCGAATAGCCACGTCCTTGATAATGGGCAACCGCTGGGATGAGGTCACAAATGATTAGGCTTTGACAACTATGATGATCTGGTATGATTATTTTATGTTAAGGTAACCTATAATTAACCGGGAAATGGTGAGGATGGTGATACCCTACTAGGGCCCAACCTATAACTATAACTACTTCACCATAATACCTTTACCTCCACTTTACCACTAATTACCTCCACATATAGCCTTTCCACCTTTCACCACCCAAAGTTAGAGCTTGCTGAGTACTATATGTACTCAATCCCCTCTTCTATGTTTTTAGGAGTGAAGCTATAGATAAGCACACGAGGATGAAGTCACGGAAGAATACGCAAGGATAGGACAACTGGAGCATACCTGATGATGGAGCCGTGCAGCAACATGAAGGAGTTACTCGAGGACTAGCACGACTAAGACACGGAAATACGCTTAAGACTAGGGTTGCGTCCGCACTCCAAGTTGCCTGTAGGAATGGAACGACGACATCATAGAACCACTGTAGTAGAAACTCTGATATATATTGTAAGGCCAATGGCCCAAGCTATATAAAGGCATATGAACCTTGTAACGTGCTTTTTCCTAGATTAATAAAAAATATGGTTTTTGATATCAATCTTATCTCAATTATGCGTATCACCTACTGATCCTGGGAGTGATATATGATGCATAGTGGACCCTAAAAATTAGGGGCCAACATTTGGCCAAGCGTCCGGACTCTTCACTAACCTGGACAAGTCTGTGGCTACTCCCATGCATTGTTTGGAGGATGACATGGCTAGGGTTCTCTTCATCCTATCATGCAAGACTGAGGAGTTCCTAGTGCGCTATCTGGGGATCCCGCTCTCGGTATACAAGCTAAAGCGTTCGTAGGAGCCGTTGATTGACAAGGTCGCCGCCAGAATTCCAGGTTGGAAGGGGAACCTCCTCAATGAAGTTGGCCATATGACGTTGGTCAAAGCCACACTATCGGCCATACCAGTGCACACATCCATTGCACTTTGCTTATCACCGTGGGCGCTGGACACCATTGACAGGCTTAGGAGGGCATTCCTCTAGGCTGGCACAGCCATGGTGGCTTCTGGTCACTGCAGGGTGGTGTGGCCGGTCGTCTGCAGGCCAACGACGCTGGGTGGACTGGGAATATCGGACCTCAGGCGCACTGGCGTGGCCCTGCGGGTGCGCTAGATATGGTGTGATCGCAGTGAAGGTAGGTGGCCGGGGAAGACCGAGAAGACGGCAATGGTGTTGTTCCAGGTGGCAACAATCAACACTCTGGGGAATGGCGAGTCCACCTACTTTTGGATGGACCGATGGATCAATGTCTATAGCTTATAGCAGCTGGCGCCGACGGTCTACGCCATTGTGCCAGCCAGGAAAAGACGAGCCGCGGTGGCTCAAGCTCTACCCAATGACAGATGGGCATCGCAAGTCAGCGGAGCGCTCACGATGCAAGTCATTGTGCAGCTGGAAGACATCTGTAACAGGCTGGAGGGAGTCATTCTTTCTAACCAGCGGGACACCTTCACCTGGGGACTCACGGCGGACAGGGCTTACTCAGCGGCTTTGGCCTACGGTGCCATGTTCTTGGGCTCACCCGAGCCAGCTAGGGCACATAACATTTGGAAGACTTCGGCGCCGCCAAGAGTCCATTTCTTCTTTTGGCTCGTCATGCACCAGAGATGCTGGACTGCTGAGAGGCATTGGAGGCACGGGGGACTCAGATAGATGCATCAGTGTGATCAGGAGGCCGAAACCATCCATCATATCATCCTGAGATGCTCCTTCTCCAAAGAGGTCTGGCATATTTGTCTTACTCGTCTACATCTCCAGGATATTATCGCAATCGATGATGTGCCGACGATTGGCTGGTGGCTCTCAGTGAGGAAGAGCCTCTGCAAGATACTACAACCGGCGTTTTTGACTCCTTCTTCTTCCTTGTGGGATGGATGTTGTGAAAAGAGCGCAATAGGAGGACTTTCAATGGGCTGCTGCATCCTCTGCAGCATGTGAGGACATCCCCTTCGAGGGCCAACGTTGGTGTGCGGCGGGACGGTCCAAGCTTGGCTGTCTGTTCGCCGCGATGTGAATGAGCAAATCTAATTAGGAGCAAAGCTTGTCGCAATGTAGTCTACTTCAGTATATCCAGTAGCTAGGTGGTTTCTGTGGTAACCGCGTGTTGCCTTGTTTAAAACTCTAGACTCTTTCTGCTTAGTGAGAAATGGGCCGAAAGGTGTCGTCTATATATATATATGGTAAACTTGGGAGTATCTACTCCCACGCACATGCAAGTGTATTCTTTCCTCACACACGCATGACGGGCATCCAGTTGATTAGCAGGTCAATTGATATGGATCCATTAACTCAAGGCATAAAACAATCAGTCACATCTACTTCTCTCTCCTCCGCATTAATTGGATTGGTCGGTACCTCCACAGACGGAAGCGGCGGGGACGGCCTCTGCCGCTCTGTGGTCCTCGGCCCCTCCGATGTCCTTCCTATCAGTGCACAATAGGACGGCACACCACCCCACGTCAACACACCGGCGGTGGCAGGAGCCGGCGGTGGTCCCCTCGTGGCAGGATGCAAGCTCATCGCCTCCCGCGCCACTCTCAGTCACGACAATGGCACCTGCAACTGGTGATGAGCCTTCATCCCTCCTTCATGATATCAAGCTGTGGATTGTACGGCAGTCCCTTTACCCCAAGACCGGCGGCGCCCTGCTTCCATCCGTTGCCGTGACCGGTGGCGGCCCTGCTTCTCGCACCTCGTGACCAGTGACGAGCCATCGATCCCGCCTCCCTCCTAGTGACGGCAACATCGTCCACCCCTACCTCCCGGCGGAAGCAACGAGTCCCCTTCCTATGGCAGGGATCTCCTTAGCCCACAGGCTCCTTCCCTAATGGGTTCACCAACAGCGGCGGTCAGATCCACTTGCAACGGATGGTGAAGGCATCGACCTTCTAATACAATTTGACTGTCCATCTCCTGATGGATCATAGGTACGTGTCGAACTCATTTGTTTATTGACATGGGATTCAAATCTTAAATTCTGATTTATCTTCTTCCTGCAGCTTTGTGTCCCTGATAGTATTTTCCTGGAAGCTGCTTCACTGTATTAGCATCAAGCATGAATTCGTGGGTGGAAATCGCATAAGGAGTGTTGAGCTTCTAGTGGAGTGAAGTAGAGCCTCGTATCGATGACCCAATCCGACCGAGTGTTAGTGGTGTGTAGTGGTTGCTCATGTCAATGACCCAATCTGACCGAGGATTGCAGTGTCCCCGTTGAACAGGAACTCAAATGTGATACAATTACTAGTCCCAGGAGACTAGTAACACATTTATTACAATAGATAAGTCTCAGTCCAGTAGTCTTGCCAAACGAGGGCAATGAGGACAAATAATAAAAATAATACACCAGAACATAGCCCAGGTCCAAAGGACCTAGAAATTAAACTCCCACGTATCCATCTGATGGATCCCAATGCCACAGGCTTAGTTGGGTGCAGACATGACCTTACTCATACGCAGCTTCCGGATCAAACTCCGAATCTTCCTCTGTTCAACAAAGCAAGGGTGAGTACAAAGTACTCAGCAAATCCAACATTACCCTTCGAAATGGGATAACAATATATGCATATGGATATATATCAAAGGTAAAACTTAGGGTTATTTGCATAAAGCTATCTTTTGACACATGCAGGGTTTATTTTATAAATACCTTTGCAAAAGACATATTTTTCCATATACAACAATATTTATGAAAAAGAGGTTGTTCTCAATTGTAAGTGCTGCTAAACCCTCAGTTCCCACAACACATGACAGATAACCAATTTCCAAAATCACACTCACTCACATGTTCTCACTCATCCTAACCCAACCAGTTGGTGAAACCAAACCATAACCCGTCCATATACCGTGGACACGTCTATCCAGATAAATTTTACACTCTGCAGAGGTTGTACTAGCCACAAGTAGGGTACCGTAACTTAACACCATAGTGCAAGCACAGATCCATCAAAGCCATTACCCTCCTTGCTAATATGGCGCTCACCACGGGCACACTAAGGCAACAACATCATTA
>CM041640.1:22290255-22309968 GCA_023333625.1 Bothriochloa decipiens | reverse complement strand
TGTTTGTGTAGGGTGCAAACTGCTTCCTATTCGAGCGTGGTAAAAATATGAGGATTTTTGTGGTGGTGGTGCCGTGCTGGTGCTATGCATAGAAGAGGGGAAGGTAGTGCAAAGTGGGTCCCATGGCATAACGGGCGAGGCGAGGTGGTGGGGTCCACGTGTCGCGGTGTTGCGCGAGGCTGCAGCCGACGAGAGGGGTCCGGGCGCGGGCGTGCCGCGGCGGCGATGGCGGTGGGGTCGGCGCACGCGCCGTTGTCGGGCATCGAGCGAGGGCGAGCAAAGAGAGAGAGGTGGGGGACGGGCGGGCGATGCAGGGGCATCGGTGCGTGGAATATAATTGGAGTGAGAGAAGCAGAAGAGATATGAGGTGGATGAAAGTTTGAATGAGATGATTGAGCTCAAATGATTTATAGTTTTTGAAATATATTTTGAAATAAATTTTAATACGAGTGATTTTGATTTATGAACTTTTCGAGATGTTACAAGGATAGAGGCTTATGTCCCAGTCCGACCAAGCGTGAAGTTGAATTGAGTTGAGTTGGCGCTTTTTGTGGCGCGAGTTGGGTTGACTTGGTACCTAGGTGTGCAGACGTAGTAGGGTATCCTCCGCAATTGTATATGTGGTTTTCGCTTAGTTTCCACTTTAAAAATTGGACGGGGCACTTGCTTTTTTTTCTTTATTAGTCTAATAGAAATCGCGGCAAAGCTTTTGCCGTCCTTTCAAAAAAAATCGCATAAGGATGGATACATAGGTTCTGTTATTAATTTTCAGTTATACAGTCTCTTAGATACTACATTTAGTTTTCCTTTGTAAAATTTTTTAGAAATTTTAACTTTACCTAAGTGAGTGTATTTTTTATCAGATCGTCTATATACTGTTGATTTTTATTGAAAAGATTAGATACAATATTTTTTAAAGAGAGCTATCTAACGGTTACGAAAATGTAATCTTTTTTATAAGAAGTATGCGTACATACTCGTTTTTAAGAAGTATGAATACGTACTCCTTATAAAAATTATGAATATGTACTCCATATAAAAAGTATGAATATATACACCTTTTATGAAAAATTATGCATATATACTCTATTTAAAAAAGTATGAATATATACTCCCCATAAAAAGTATGAATACACACCTTTCATGAAAAAAGTATGCATATATACTCTATTTAAAAAAGTATGAATATGTACTTATATTATGAAAATAAAGTAATGAATATTTACTTGAAAATAAATTAAATATACTTTATAATGTGCAACCCAGGACGTACCTAACTTTAGTATGTATACATACGTAAGATGCAGAGCCACGTGCAATATATATTTGAAATCTTTTAAGCCCAATCATCGGCCGAAGTTCACGCAGCCAGCTACAGTATCATTAACGGGTTTGTGGTTTGACATACTAGATTTAGAGTCCTCGTAAGGATAAGTCATCCCACGTGAGTTAGAATCCTCATAAGGATAAGTCATCCCACGTGAGTTACATAGAGGGACTAGCTACTCTCGGAAGTATAGAATATATTTTTGAGAATTGGGTTCACTGAATATTTGTTCGGCTTGGAACCTACTACTCTGGTGGATGGCCCATGTGGGGTCCAAATTTCTTTCTGTTTTTGTACGGAAGCGACTTCGAGCTACCTTCATCCCGGTGGCCCAATTATGAATTCAGAGGCAGGCCACCCTAATACGTGGGCCATACACGTAAGCAACCAAGTATTCAGGCCCAAACTAAGGGGGTGTTTGGGATTGCTCCGCTCCCATTTCTTCAGCTCTACTCTAGCTCCGTGGTTCCAAACACATCCAGCTTCAGGAACTCCGCTCCGCAAAAAAGTTGGAGCTAGAGGCCAACTCTATGTTTTTTCTGAAGCACCTCAAGAGCTACTCTACGTTTTAGAGTTATGTACTCTCACATGGAGTTGTGGATTAATTACCCACCTTGCCATTCATTAAATACCTTGTGTCACTTTGGTCGGCCTCTTTAGACTTTAGAGCGAGACCGCCGACGTCGAGTGCGCTAGTTGCGACATGCACGCCGTCATGCATGGCGGCCAAACTCTACGTAGAAGCATGCAAAGCCCTCGTTGTTGCGGATTTTAATTTCCTTGCCCATCGATTTGGCCAAGTCTGATGCCTGGTGCTGTATACGTTGTACTAATGTGTTAAGTTATCTGCTAGGTGCTTTAATTTCGTACAACATGAATACTACTACTCGACGGCAGATTTACAGTTCTTCAAAAAAACTAAAACTATGTAGCTCTATTATTTGTTTTCTATTTATTTCATGCAATGTCAATCAGGGGCATGAGTGACCATTTGCATGAAAACAACTCGTTTCTAGAGCTGGAGCAGAGCTATGTGCCAAATAGTACCGTCTGCTCCGCAAACTCCACGATGAAGCTGCTCTATGCTGGAGTTCGTGAAGCAGAGCTAGAAAAACAGGAGCGGAGCAGTGCCAAACATCCACTAAAGTTAATTCTTCCTTTCCTTTTGTTCAGAGAAGCTTGAAGGGCAACTATATGCAATTATATGCTGCATTCTACTGTGAATTGTGATATCTACGAATCAAGGTATATACCCACTTATCATATAGCATAATAAAAGCGGTACACCATGGATTAGGAGATACAGTGTCAGAGCATCTCCAATAATTTGGTATATGACTTGCCAAACTTTAAAATTTGGTAAAATATGTGAAAAAACATTCTCCAACAGTTTGCTAAAATTACTTGCCAAATTCTCCAACTTGCCATCCGTCGACACCGCGCCTGTATCGGGCTTGCCATCGCGATCCCGCGCTACTCCGACTTACTTCCCGCGCGAGACTGGAAACTTCCGCTGCTTCTTCCCGCGCTACTCCGATTCCCTTCAGGCGCCGTCTTCAGTCATATATATTTGGATCGATCTTTTCTGTGTGCGGCATCTTTGACTTCGTCCTCGCGATCGTTGGAGGCCGCCGCGATCGGTCTTCCTTCGACCGCGCCAGAAACCGGGCCGCCGCCGCGCTAAGACTTCTTCCTTCGCCGCGATCGGTCTGTGGATACCACGCCTGGAACTCTACTCCGCCACACCGCGATCAGGTCCCATCCCTTCTCGTTCCTAGCCCGGCTTCCTCCTCGTATTTATTATTTTCCCTGTCGATCTCCCTGTTGCTGCTTCCTATAGGGTTGTGTATGTCATCCACTCGAACTAGGGTTCATCGATGCCACTGTTTCTATATTTCATATATGCCTAGGTGTATGTTCTGTAGGTAGTCAGTGTACTAGGGTTATGCTGCGGGTATGCGCTGTGTACCTATGGTTGCAAGATTGCCTGATCCTTGGGAACATGGAGACGCATACACTTCTGAATATGCTGCTATAAATCTCTTGATCAAATCATCTGCTTTGCTGCAAAACATATACTCGATTGAGGCATATATCTGCACATTGATGTAGCTTGCATATATAGATGATGGTGTTTGTTGCTGAGCATCGATACTACTGTAGTCTATTTACTTCTTTCCTCAGAACTATTGTTTACTCTATGCATCAACAGATTCATCTGAGTTTAAAAGGTCTACGTGAATGCTACTGCTGGTGATGCATTGCATGGTACTATGTGTTTGGACGTGCATGCTACTGTTTCTCCAGGTGATGATTTCGTGCAGGTTAGCTCCTGTTCAGAATTTGTGCGCCTGAATTTGCAGGGTGTGAGCCAAAATCAATGGTCATCAGAACTTGTTGCCTGACGCTGATGGACAGTGTCCGGCAAATCGTTGTTGCTTCTGTTCTTCAGAACTTGTGCGCTTTGGTGGCCGGCAAATCTTGCGGATGGGACACACCTGCAGCTGGTCAGGCTTGAAACATTGCATATGGTCGGCAGAACCTGGATGGCGCCCTTGTGCTGCTGATGGATAGATTTTGTCCCGGCATTACTGCTGTCAAATCTGTCAAAGCCGGACAGTGCTCCTGTTCAGAGAAGATTTGCTCTGGCGCGACGGGAGGAGGAGGACCGATGCGTCGCGCGACGGGAGGAGGATCGATCAGGGGTGGTGGGTCTTTTTATTTTCATGTTTTGTCAAATTAAAAATAGAGAACTGTTAGAGAGAATCTTTTTTAATTTGATATATTATTTTAATAACTTATTAACAAGTTATTTTTATCAACTGTTAGAAATGCTCTCACAGTAGGCAATCATCATTCAACATTCAGTAATCCATTATTATACAGTGACGCCAAGCTGCGATCCTGATGATACACAACATCTCAGTACAATATACATATATAGTCATTGAGTAGCGGCGAAGAGGGGAGAACTATAGTCGTATATCTGCGCCTCCTCCTGTTCTGCCTCTGCCATTATTGCTTGTTGAACCTTCGCCAATATGCTTAGCGAGAGCCCAAACACACAGACAGTACATAGCTATCACACATCACCTTATATATGTGTATGCATGCTGCGTATTGATAAAATATGCATGCATGCATATACTTGCAGGATATAATTCTGGTTTTGTATTAGTAGTTGGCAGAGGACTGGTAGGTGGCGCCGGGCGTCCACCCGGTGGGGATGACGTTGCTGGCGACGAGCTGCTTGCCGGAGCTGGACGTCAGGCGGAGGGACAAGGGCGCCTGCAGTGCCGACCCGGCGTTGTACTTCCAGACGGCGCCCCACGACTGCTGCATGGACGCCCACGACGCCCCAGCTCCGGTCTGCATGAGGTCGACGGCCGAGAGGTCGCCGTCGCCGTTCACGTACTTGATGAGCACGGCGAAGTACTGCGGGTTCGAGCCGGCGTCCACCACGAAGGTTAGCTTTACGCCAGCCCAGTTGCACTGCACGCTGTACGTACATATAGAAAGAACATTACGAGCTTCGTCAGTCATCAGTAGAAAGCATACAAAAAGGACACAGCTCGATCGTCGTCGCATATGGCGGTTATTGGATAATGGTCCATATGAGGACAAATTCCGATCAGCCAGCCAACGAGCGATCGAATTTTTGCCTACCGGGTGTACTGGATTTGGAGGACACCAGCGTTGCGCAGCTTGTCGGCCTGGCCGGGGTTCGCCATGGCGCCGAATGCCGTTCCACTCATGTCGAAGTGGGCCGGCTCGTTGAGGCACGCGCCGCCAGGGCATTCGTCGGTGATGACGACGCTCACTGGGTTTCCGGAGCACGCGTCATTACCGGTGCATTTGACCTGTGACAACGTTGATAATTCCCAAATACGTTAGATCGAATCATCGATCATATATGCGTCAGCCAGCAGGGTACGTACATACACACAAGTGTGCACACGCACCTGGAAGCAAGAGCCGCAGCCCTTGCCGGAGTTGTAGATGGAAGGGCTTCCCGCGGCGATCATGGACGAGAAAGGCGCCTGGTCGACGGCACTTTGGTACCCGCATGCACCACCTACGTGTATATCATCAGGTCGATCGTTGAGAAACGAGACAAGAATTCTTTGACACGGAATGCTGACTGATAAGTTTAGCCAATGTATGTTATATATGTTGCCAGTTGTCACTATAGGCATACCATCACTTCCAGCCCCGGTAGCGGCGCCATACCACGTCGCGCCGCCGCTGGACCAGCTGGAGAGCTTGCGGTGATACTCGACGGATGCACAACGATGGATGACCGAGGCTAGAGTCGCAATCGCAATGAAGAACAGGAGCAGGGACTTGGAAGCCATAGCCGCCGTTGTTGCACTCCTGTGGCTTGCTGCTAGGATGTCGTGGTTTTGCAAGGGAATGGGAGAGGGCGCAACTAGATAACAAGTGGTGTGAGCTGTGGGTGGGTGATGAGCCTTTGGTTCTCTACTGCCCTATTTATAGGAAGAAAATTCGGTACGGACCATCCGTTTGAAAACACCGTGCAGACGTGTGAATAATACATGGGCCCATGAGGAGATTTGATGACCACAATCACGTTTAAACTGTTATTGTGGCCCACCCATCAGGGAAACAATCCGCACCGAAGCCGTATACGGATGGTCCGTATTTAATTTTTTTCCTATTTATAGGCAGCCAAATGGTGTACATGCATGCATGCATGCATGGAAATAAAGAGATCTCGCTGGTTGCTTCCTCTGTTGGATTGTTCACCGCCTGCACATGGCTTGGGTCAACATTTTGATGGGCAGATAAGTGTAATTAACAAATCACTTAACTTCCCTGGCTAGCTAGAGATCTAGTACAAGTATTAGGCCGGTCCGCGCGATCCTTTTGTGTGCAGTTCACTTGTCCAATCCTTGATCTCTGACCGGAGACATGGCAATTCGCATTCTGTGTGCCTTCCCAGGTACTCTAGATCTAGCCATCTAGGTACAGAGCTGCGTGGTGAAAAGTCGCAGGGCACTGTGCAACATATGAATGTTAGCTGTAGATTCAGTACTAGTACTTCGCATGCGTCCCATCAGAGGATTATTCTCAACTTAGGCCGGCATGCTGAAATGCTGAATCCATCAAAGGGATTTCGTGTCTATCTGCGTTGGAGTACAGTACTAGCAAGTTAAAACGACCAAGACCAGAGGTCATCACAGCAGCTGGGCATGAGGTGATCCGTATCTGCGCACCCTATCTAGCTAGCTTCACTGTTGGCAGGTCAAAATGGCCGTTATTTCAGTTGTTGGCGGCCGGGCACGCCTGTGACAAATCCCGAGACGGTTCGCCTAGCTTCCCGCCGGTCAACTAGTCTCCGCGCCGCCTCCCCAGATTATCCGTGCGCAAGCGTATGCCGTATGCGGATCCGTCGTCAGGGACCGCCAGAAATCTCGCTCGCCGTCCCCCAGCCCCAAGGCCCCAATCAACTGCTCACCAAGTCACGACCGCTCCTCCGCCGATCCAATCGCGTCGCAAGGCAGCCGTGGATCGGAGCCCGTCACGCTGCGGCGAGCGGCAGGCTGCCGCGATCCTGGCAGGCTTGCCTGCTCTTTGTCCCCGGAATTCGGCGAGCGCGAACGTGCGTCTCGGCCGGCCCCGGGCGCGCGGCACGCTGGGTCGCCGTCGCGTACGTCTAGACACCACCATGTGTAGAGGTGGCTTGCACGGATCATGACGCAGTACTGTGTTCAGGTCAATAAACGCAGGAATGCGTACGTCTTGGTTGTTGTGGGCTCCCATTGATTTGGCCCAAGGAGCATCAGCTCGTGGAATTTTTTTTATTAATAAATTTATTTTTTAAAAAAATTACAAAATTAGTCTACGTTTCTAAAAAATTACAGGGATAGGCCACCAGTCGCCCGTTGGAAGGGCGACGTCAGAGAATCGCCCGTTGAAAGGGCGACCAGGCCCAGTTCGCCCGGCCAAAGGGCGACCAGGCCCAGGTCGCCCGGCCAAAGGGCGACCAGGCCCAGGTCGCCCGGCCAAATGGCGACCAGGCCCAGGTCGCCCGGCCATAGGGCGACCTGGTTTTTTGGATTTTTTTAAATAATATTTATTTATTTGGAAATTTCAGGAAAAATTTCGGTTTTTTTTAAATATTATTTATTTATTCGGAAATTTCAGAAAAAATATCGAAGTCAGAGAAATAGCAAAAATAATACGCAGTCATGCAATTGGCGTGCGAAAACGCCGTTGTCGTGTGCTCGCCCAAGCTTAATAGATGAAAAAATACAACAGTGAAACATTAATTAAGTTCTAAAAACTAAAATAGTATCAGTACAATATCATAGAAAACAACATCGGCGACAAATCATACAAAACTAATATCGTCCACGCTTAGGTGCAACACCCCTAATCATGCCAGGCTTTGGTGCTCTGCGGCCCGCTCGCACATGGCTGGCTGAGTAAGTAAGCGGCGAAGGAGGAACTGTAACACGTGCAGGACGGCCTCCAGCAGCAGGTGGTGTCGCGTACTCGTCCTGTGAGGGCTGTGTCTGTGGTGGTGCTTCACGTAGCTGCGATGACGCAAGTACGTCCGCCGGCTCCTGCTGCAGGTAACTCTCAAGGTCGAAGGGTGTCGGGGATCGCTGACGAAAAGTGTCAGCGTGCTCAGAGATGTCCGATCCCTCGTAGTCGTAACGGGTCGTCCCTAAACATATAAGACCAACGTTATGATAACGCTGATGGTAAAACTAATATATAACGTGTCGAACTCTTAAAAATAGGTCATACCTGAAACCATGGGTACAGCGTGTGAAGAGGAACATCTGAAATCGAACTGATGCCGCGAACCGTCAAAGTGCATACCTGACCATGCAGAGTGAATGTAATGTTACGAATAAAGCAGTATTAGATAATATAATTAAATTTCACCACTATATCATACCTGTAGGCATGTGAGCAGGCTACGAAGATGATCCAATGATATCGAACTCCGGACGCCAACCGGCAGAGTACGTAGGTGGACCTGAATAATGAAACTTATAAGTAACGAACAAGTTAGCATTACTACATACGAAGAAAATATAACTTACTCACCTGTTTGGTACGTAGGCCGCGGAGGTAGTGGCGCCGTCGGTCCGTCAGGCCTGTGTGTCACGTGTGAAGGTCGAGGGACGACATCCGGCTGTCGCCCGCAGGGCCGGCACGACGTCAACTTGACAATGTTTGCAGCAGAGTCGTACATCCTCTGGACCGCAGGGGTAAGCTCGTGGCTGGTCATCTGAATGCCCTCCCTCAACCGGTGCAAGAGCGATCCACCATCCACAGTGATACGGTGACCCATGTCGGCCTATTAACAAAACGAGAACATTGAAGTAATTACGATAAGAAAAATATTAAACGAAGTGGGTTGAAGTTCATAAAGATCGTACCGCCAACGACAACGCCTGATCTCTGTGCACAGGGTACGTGTCCGTCAACCTGGGGACGTGGGTCCGTGGCTCCGCTGGTGTATACGTGACTCTGATCCGTGTGCGATGAATATACCAACGTAAGTAGTCCCCGTAAGCCTGCAAGGAAAACGGTCTGGGCTCGTAGGTCATATCATGTAGTGCGTTGGCCTACTCGTCGACCCACGGCTGTATACGGGAGGACCAAGTAACGCCTGCCGGTAGACCCCTCCGCACGTAACTATGGATTTCAAAACATATTAATTATCTTTCTATATATATTAAATACGCAATCAGAACGAATTAATTATCTTATACTTACCCGTGCACGGAAAGAGGAACAATATGGGAAACCGGAAGTGGGAACGTCTGGTTACGACCAAACTGCCGCATCACTCTGTGAGGAGCGTAGTCCTCGATAAAGATGTCAAAAACGAGTGAATTCTCTGCTGTGCCCATAGGACGTGCACGATGCAAGCTTGCCTTCTCCACCTTTTTTTTCATGTAATTTGTCATGAATGTTGAAAAAATCAATGTATTATCTGACATCGCATTAAAAGCAACCATATATCTTTCACGGAAGTAATTGCATGTTCCATGCAAAATACCCTCTACGATTGCTACAAGAGGTAATCCTCTCATGCCTCGAATGACCCAATTGTACACCTCCGCCAAATTTGTTGTCATTATTCCAAACCTCGCCCCATCTGTGTCATATAATAATGACCACTTCTCCTTTGGCTCGTACTCAATCCAATCTGAGAAGCACCTGATTGATGACCCCAACCTCCGAACCACGTTCCTCAAGGCATCCGTTGGAAGGCCTGAAAGAGGAACAGACATATCATTCGGGTCTTGATTCGTACGAGTCGCTAACTCTTCTGTTTGCTTTGTTGTTAATTCATCAAGACGTTTCCACATTGCATTGAATTTTCTTTGTTGGTTCTGATTGCACAACCTCTTAAACATATTCATAAGGTGTTTATTTTTGAAATGGCTGAAAAAATTTGCACCCAAGTGCCTCATGCACCATCTTGATTGTATGTCCGACCATTGAGGAGGAAGATCACGCTCCACTGAACCATATTGCATATCCGTTATCGCCTTCAACAAACCGGCATGTCGGTCATGTATGACACAAACATTAGGTCGCCCTTGCACCACTGCTAACTTCACATGCTCCAGAAACCAATACCAACTATCTGTGTTCTCACTTTCCACAAAAGCAAAAGCAACTGGTAGTACTTGATTATTCCCATCAACACCAATAGCAGTTAGAATCTGACCTTTATACTTTCCTGTTAGAAATGTACCATCCATGCATAAAATAGGTCTGCAATGACGAAATGCCATTATACATTGACCTAGTGCAAAAAAGGCTCGACGAAGTATTAACTTTCCGGCCTCTTTTGGATCAGACACATCCATGATATCATAATATGTACCAATATTTCTTTGTCTGATGGTTTCTAACAATCTTGGTAGGTTCTCATAAGATGCTTCGTACGAACCGAATCTCTTCTCAATGACCTTCTGTTTCGCTCGCCACGCCTTCGAATAGCTGATGGTGTATTTAAAATCTTCATCTATAGTAGTCACTATAGATTTCGGCTCATACCTTAAATTATCAACAATTCGATTATACATGTACTCTGCAATGAAGCTCGATGTAAGAGCAGTATTGGACTTCTCTAATTCTTGTAACTCACATGTATGTTCTGTTACTATAGAGCACTTCCAAATTGTACTCCATTTTTGCTCATAAGCATGTACCCTAAATGGACAGTCCGAAAACACACATTTAACATCATATACTTTCTTGTTGGACTTCACAACTACAAAAGACCGCTTCATTGACAGAGACCAGTACTTCACGGCACTCATCACTTCATCTTTGCCTTTGTACATAGCTCCCTCTACTAGTTCATTCTCATGATATTCCCACGGTACAGAATTTCCTTCGTTGATCATCAAATTCTTCGAACTGTTACTCTTCCACTCCAGTGGGACAGGAATTTCATTCTCATCTTCAGATGACTCAGTTTCAGATATATTCTCATTCTCCATATCTTCCATCGCCATCTCTTCAACTATATGCTCTATGCGCTCTCCTTCGTCCGCTTCACCCGTCGGTACCATAGATGACAGGTGATGATCACCCTCTTCATTATCTTCCTCATTATCATTGTAATTGTCATGGCTCGGACCTCCTTCTTCTTCTACACCGTGTACCTCATGAACCTCCTTCGTATATTCCTGAACAAGAAGGACTAGAGGCCACCCATGTTCTACAGCTTTGTTGACGTATTTTCTCCATGTTGATGTTGCATTAAGCGGTACTAACTCCCAAAAAGTGCCCTCCCGAGCACGACTAACGATACCCATGACCTTAACGTCATGTTGGTTGCTGTCAAGCCCAAATATTCGCATCAACCAATTCTGCACACCACTAATTGTTCTCTCATTTGCCCTAGACACCCATCTAGTTACTGAGGCAAATCCTGACAGATCAACCCCGTGTACACCTTGAATAATTTCTCCTTCTCCATAATAAATTTGAAATCCTAATTTCTCCGACATCTGTGTAATCTAAAAATTTTAGCTAAAATACCTTTTCAGTAATATATTACTAATATTATTTCAACTATAACTATTTAATTTAACAATATATATAAAATAAGAATATAAATAATACTACCGAAATATAATATTAATCGCTTAACTGCTCATTACATTATCTAACAATTAATATAACACACATTAAATATTTATATATAAAATTATTTTTTTACTTACCGAAAATTTTCCTCTTCCTCTCTTCTCCTTCTTCCTCCTCCTCCTCTTCTTCTTCTTCTTCTTCTCTTCTCTTCTCTTCTCTTCTCTTCTCTTCTCTTCTCCTCTTCTCCTCTCTTCTCCTCTCCTCTCCTCTCCTTCTGTTCTCTTCTCCCAGCCGGCAGCGGCCGGCCGTGGCCGGCCGCGTTTATATAGCGGCGCCACGTCGCCCCGTGGCCGGGCGACATGGGCCAAGTCGCCCACTGGCCGGGCGACATGGGCCACGTCGCCCACTGGCCGGGCGACATGGGCCACGTCGCCCATCGGCCGGGCGACGTGGGGCCCGCCATGCCACGCGCACGGCCAAGTCGCCCACTGGTCGGGCGACATGGCCCAGGTAGCCCGCCAGTCGGGCGACAAGGCCCATCTTCGCCCTTCCAACGGGCGACTGGTAGCCCATTCCTGCAATTTTTTGGTAACGTAGACTAATTTTGTAATTTTTTTAAAAAATAAATGTATTAATAAAAAATTCTCAGCTCGTGGGTATAGAAAGCTGGGTCAAATCCATTATACACTTTAGCAATCAGTATTAGAGCCCATGGTCACAAAAACCTAAAAGAAGTTCTCAGGATAACATAATGACGGAGGAGCCTATCAACATCTCTGGAGAGTCGACTCACACGGGTTGTGTGTGACAGAGAGAGTTGCCGCACTCAAAAATTAGATATAAAGTTTAGTCTGGCATTAGTAATTAATGTTGGGAAAGAACAACCTACAAGACATGACAATCCTCACCGTGTACTGATTGTAATTGGGCAACATTTAGTTGTATTCAGCTATTGGGTTATATACCTTGGACCAAAACCAAATAGCTGGGGAGTTGCTGTTGGGGGGTGTATTTGTAGTGTTTAGCACAAGGTTGTAATTTGTAGGAACCCATTTGTACTTGTAAACCTCTTTTGGGGAAGGGATGGCCGATGAGAAACTCCACCTCCTCTTCTCCTATAAAAGGGGTGAAAGATAAGTTCGAGAGGAACTTTGCTACATCACTCATTCGCTCAATCCCCCCTCTATCTCCTCTCCCCTACTTGGTCTAGGACCAACAAGATCCAAAGCATTGGAAAGGGTTGTTCTTTCCATAAAAATAGTTAACCTAAGAAAACCTAAATGGCAACAAGAAACAAATTATGGTGTCACTATAGGGGTGTGTGTGAAATATTTTGGGCGCAAATTAGTTAAACAACAAAAAAAATAAGATCTGTTAGGTAAAATATTGGAACAAAGTTGGATAAACAAAAGAAAAATAATTGTAGAGCTTAACCCATTGATCAAATGAACCGTTTGACTCCTTAGTACAAAAAAATGAATTGTATTAATAACCGTTTAATGGCGTGTTGGTTCAATGGCATTACTCTTGAACTTGGTAGCAAAATAACATTTCACTTGCTCATGGCTGGCCTGGTGCCCATCAAGATCTTGATGCGAGGTGAAAGACCTTATTGCACGCCTCGCACTAAAAAACTCCTCGTGATGTGGGTGATATGTATTGTGAGCTATTGGCGAAGGAAATACCACAACCAACTATGCATTTGTGAAAAAAAGAGATTGGTTCTGCGCACGGTTGTAATGGTGGTCTTCATCACCTTCCTTAGCAGAGGCACATGGTGGCTCCTGATTATGTGTTCCAGTAACAATTGACTGCTCATTGTTGGACTTGGGTGGCGAGAAAAATTATGAGATCTTCGTCCCAAAGATGCACTTCTTAGGTGGCACCATGGTGGAGGAAATGATGAACACCACAAACCAAAGCCATCCACCTCCTCTTCTTGTCACTTATCCTCCGAGTTGCATTTCCCATGTTGAAGAAAAAACACATGATCTGAACTCATTCCCACAGTTTTTCACACGGCTGGTAGCTCCTAATTAACCTGTTTAGATTTGCTCGGAGCATGTACGTGTTCGTTGTCAAAGTTCCCACCATGTCCCATTGATCTGCCCTCGGGCACCATGTGGACGCCTCTTCACCGAGCAAGTCATCGTCCACGCCGAACCCATTGACATTGAAAGCCCTATGTTTGGTTTTAGTAATTGAGACTACTAAGTCAATACCAAGGTTGAGCAAGGGGGCACTCAATGGAGGTGATCAGAGGTGGCCATAAAGGGTGATCAAGTTCTCAATTCTTGAAATAGACAACAAAGAAAAACAAAATGCGATGGCTAAAGGCAAAGATTTATAGGGCATTTGTTTTGTCGGTTATGACGCAAAAGAGTACATGATAAGGTTTAGGATAGGTAGACATACTATAGATAGGGGAACTCAAATTTCAAATGTGTTTATCTAAGCGCCACTAGGTGGATTGACTCCTTGCATGTGCATTAGACCTAGTGAGGATGTGAAAAAACTTTCCAAATGTTTATAAAAATGCTAACTCATGTGCACAACTATTAGAATACTTTGGTGGAGTTGGATCATTTGCAAAAGGGTGGAAAACTGAGTGAGTGATGCACTTTTGGTGGCCGTGAGACTCTAACAAGGTGTCGGAACGTGCCATGGTTCGACGGCAAACACTATGCTCAGGTTGTCTAGGTCACAATGGACCCTAATAAGCCTCAATGGACGAGGGATCTCATTTCTCTCTCCTAACCTAAGATATAGGAGTCCATTATCCTCCCCCTCATCCTTCTTTCTCTCTTCCCGTAAAGGAATGATAAACATGATCTATGACAATGAGTATAAAAGTAGGCAAGTTTAGGAGATAGGCTTGAGTGTGTCATGGTGCAGGGGATTAAATATTGATGAGGACTCTCATTTAAAGCTAGAATCTTTGTGCAATAATGCTGTCGTTCTTACGTCCTAACCATCGGACGGCGTGGCAACAACCCAGTGGACCGCGCGCTTCCCCGCTGTGCTCGCAACACGCAAACACCACTTGGCGACCGGTGTCACTGTAGTGTCCACCTGCCCACCCACCCCCCGACTTAGTCATCCCCTCGTCATTTCCTCCCCCACTCCTCTCGATCCTCCCCACTCCTCTCGCTCCTCCTCCAGCTCTTCTCATGCGCCGTCGTTGCGCCGCTCCACGCACCCACTCCCTCCGAAAGGCAGCTCCGCTGCGCGTGCTGCCTTCCCATGATTCCTTCACCCCTCCCCCCACTAGCACCTCCTTGCATGCCCCGGTCATGGTGGTGGTACCGGATACGGCAGCAGCGGCCGTCAATCCGTGTGGATCCAGTGGTGGTGGCCATGGATTTGCTAGATCCGATGGCTGTCGTCGCGGATCCGCTAGGATCCGGCTATGGTGGTGGCATTCACGCATGGACACACCTTCGAGGCCATGGCGGCGATGCATCGAAAGCGGATCCACGCGCAGGCAGTCTTGCTCATATCCCTGTTGCCTCTCTTGCTTCTCTACACTCGAGGATAGCTAGGGTTTCATCAAGATGGAGGAGGCGGACCTGGTGGGCAGATCAGGCCATGGCGGTGTCGGCTCTAGCCAGATTGATTCGGCAGATCCGACGGTGATACGGCCGAGGTAGGCCTCCTTTCTCATCCTCCTCTCCCTCTATCCTCCTCCAACTCCGATGACTGCCTAGGGTTCCGGCGAGCAGCCTCCTTTTTCTCCTTCCCCTTTCCCCATCCATGTGCTTCAAAAAGACAATTTTGTTGTGGTTCAGCAGTAGATCCCATGTTGTTTCTAGGGATGTGTTTGAATGTTTCTCGTAATATACAATTTTTTCTGGATATGTTTCATTGTTTCAATGTGTTCTTGTTGTTTGTTTCAACAGTAGGTTCTGGAAGTCAGTAGTGATGTTTTTGCTAGTAGCATGGTGATGTTTCTGCTACTAGCAATGTGATGTTTCTAGGATTTTTCAGTGTTGTTTCACAATGTTTTTCTTCACTGTTTCAACAAAATTGCTTTTTGAGTTGCTTCTGCGTTTGTTGTAGCATATGTTGCTTCTCTTTTTCAACATAATCGCAAACACATGTTCTCTCTATTTTCTTTGTTTCAGTTACTTTGATTTGTTTTCAAACCTATGTCCATGTTTGTTTCAATTTATTTTTTTATAATTGTTCACTTTTGCTTTTTCCTCATTTTGTTTCAAATTGCTTGTTTATTGTGTTTCAAATCTAATTTCCATGTTGTTTCAATTTATGTTTTTAATTTGTTTCATTCTGGCTTTTCCTCATTTTGTTTCAAATTGCTTGCCTATTGTGTTTCAAATCCAATGTTCATGTTGTTTCATTTTCATGTTTTAATTTGTTTCACTTTTTTTTCTTTTCCTTGTTTGTGTTTTCAGCGGGGGTGGACAGTCATGTTGGAGGCGAGCATGTCCGTGCGGGTCGGCGGCGGTGGGGAGAGCCTGTGCGATGTGAGACAGAGGAGTTTTTGGTCGTGTGAGTTGGGCGTGCATGCATGTGGGGGCGCGGGGGGACATGTTTCGGCGTGAGTGGGGGGGGCGCTGCTAGCACCGACCGTCCTAAGGACGTCCCAGCGCTAATAGCACCCTTCTTTGTGCACTCGCCATGGTCAAACCAAAAAAACTCAAGGTAACACATTGATGGAGGATCCCAAGAGCATCTCTAGAGAGTCAACTTACACAGGTTGGGTGTGACATAGAGAGTTGCACTCAAGGACTAGGTTTGAGGTTCAGTCCCACATCAGTAGTTGATATTAGGGTAACATAATATGTAATTCATGGTAACCCTGAACAATCATCTTTTGGGTTGACTTAGGCCCAAAGTATTGGTTTGTTGTGGGTTTTGGTGATCTTGATTTAGAGAGCGCTGGCTCGTTGGTATAGCAATCTAGGCTAGATCCGATACACACTTTAACAAAACAAGAAAGTTTGAAATAATAAGCTATGTAACTAAACTATGCTAAATTTCTTTGGATAGCAGGATATATAGCATTAGAAGTGAACTCTAACAAAACTAAAAAGTTTGAAATAACAAGTTCTTAAATATTGCTAAATTTCTTTCGGGACCATAACATATGGCACTAGGATTCTGACCCTTTCCATGACTTTTCCGGTCACATGTATAGATAGGGAGACAATAAAAATGAGTTAATGTCCGAAAGTCCATTCTTAAAAACCTTCTTAGCCCATGTGCAGGCATCATGGTCCAATCAGAACTAGCTGATTCGACGCGAGCCAACTTGATCGACTTTCTCTTCAAAGGATTTCAAGGCCTTCGAGGCCCATAGGGCATCTTCCATCATTGGGATCATGGCCGTCGCATCTGTCAAAGTCCTCAGTCGCTGCAGCCGAGGATATCCACTTTCGCCTAGACTCCTTGGCCTCTGATATGCCCCTAGGGCTGCTGCTGCCGATAGGATCCGCCTCCTCCTTGTCGGGATCTTCATCGACGCTCAAGCTGCCGCTGCCCTTAAGGTTGTTGCCTCCATTGATGTCTTCGAGCTCCCAGGCCATAGCCGCTCCTAGGATACGTGGTGAATGACAGTGAATAAATGACGAAGAACACAAGATCAATCACAGCGGAGACACATGATTTAACGTGAAAAACCCTCCCAATGCGAAAGGAAAAAACCACGGGCGCCAGCCAGCAACACTCCTCACTATTATCAAGAGTCGGATTACAACGTCGTATGACGGCTTACATGAGAATGATCAAAGTGAAAGTCGGTCAATATAATGTGCAACTGAATTCGGAACGTATTCAACAGGACAAAGATATTACGGAACCACCTCCGTTGTATTCACATTCTCCGTTTTGGACTTTTGTTAGTTAAGGGTCGAAATGACACAGGGCAGATTGGTACAATGAGGTTTTTAAATTGTACTAGTCTAACTTATATTCTCACAAGATCTTAGGAAGAAATTTCACCTCTTTTTGTCTTCCCAAAGCTATAAACAATGTTGTCATCAACAATTACGTTCGTGGATGTTAATAATTGGTTGGGAAAGACGATGACGCAGCGCAATGACATGAGGCGTAGAGTTTGGTGGCCCAACCGTGTATCACGAGGGAGGCCCATGGCAGTTCGCGTAGTTCCTCATGGTTTTTTTTGAGACTGGAGATTTCATTCATTATCAGGGAGCAGGATTACAATCAGATGTCATCAACTCCGACACATAAACTGATGCACGAGTCTACCACCCTATTCTAGCGTCAGCTGTGACTCTCTTAGCTAAAACATGTGCAACCTTATTACAATTTCTTGGAATAAAAGAGAAATTGAAATCAAGAAAAACTAAGCCTTGCTCTCTAATCTCCTGAAGAATCGCCGCAATGCTCGACCTCTGAAAAGACCCAGCCTGCCAAAGTTGAATCAGCTGTTGGCAGTCGGTTTCCAGCCAGATCCTCCGGACACCCGTCTAGATCGCCAAAGCCAGGCCATCTCTGCAGGCGAGAGCTTCCATAGTGAGGGCGTCGAGGCAATGGTCGTACCATTTGGCTCCCCCTCTGACGAAGCACCCATTGCTATCACGCAAAACTGCTCCAGTGGCGCCATTACCTGATTGCTTGTAGAAAGCCCCATCTGAATTACACTTAATCCAGCCCTCCAGCGGGCAGGCCCAACTTGGCTCTCGTCTCGTTGCCTTTGGATAATTGTGCTGGGTCAGCTGACCCAGATCAAAGGCCAAGTCTGCTGCCCATCTCACCGCCATCTGGATTGGAGGCACTGTTTCCCCATGTCTTCTCTTATTTCTCTGCATCCAAAGTGCATACATTCCAATAACAATAATCTGCTGATCATATTCCGGCACCAGGCTGCTATCTGCAAGATCGTGTGCCCATGTCTCATGGCGCAGGGCCAGGAGTTTCACACCGGTGTTAGCCCTGGTTACCTTCCAAAAAGCTTTCGCTATCGTGCAATCCATCAGAGTATGCCTGATGGATTCAGACTCAGCACCACACACTTCGCAGTTGGGGGCTGGTTCCATGTGTCTCCGGTGTAGGATCTGACGGGCTGGTGTATTACCCTCCACCAGAAGACCTTTATCTTGGGCGGCACATTGAGTTTCCAGATCTTCTGCCAGACTGCATTACCAGAGCCTGAAACTTAATAGCCCACATCGTTTCTGATCCGTATCTCATCTAGTAAGCGGTATGCCGACTTGACAGAGAAGAAGCCATGCTTTTCCGGTTCCCAAGCCCAGACATCCTCTCGATGAGGTCTAATCGGGGTACGAAGGATAGCGGCAGCGTCTACTGGAAAGAAATTGGCCTTGACAAAATCTGCATTCCACTGACCGTTTTCCGACAATAGCTCAGAGACCGTGGAGATGTGCTGTCCATCCTGTGGTGTGAGGGGGCGTCCGCCAAAATGATCTTGGAGCCATCGGTCTTGCCAAATATTTGACGAAGACCCGTCACCAATCCTTCTGATAATCCCTCGCTTCAGTACATCGCGCCCAGCAAGAATGGGTCGCCAGGTGTGACTTGCATGACGTTTCATGTTGCTTGTCAGAAAATTTCCATCCGGGTAGTATCTGCCTTTCAGGACCCGTGCACAGAGACTGTCCGGGTTGGTGAGGAGTCTCCACCCTTGCTTTCCAAGCATGGCCAGATTGAAATTCCGCGTGTCACGGAAGCCCGTTCCTCCTCTGGACTTCGGATACATAAGTCGATCCCACTGCATCCAGTGCATCCTTTTGTTGTTGGCCGAGTTCCCCCAACTATAGTTTGCGATAGGGGATCGTATCTTTTTGCATGTTGTCTTGGACAGCAGGAAGAAACTCATAGAGTAGGTTGGGATGGCCTGTGCAACCGATTTCAGAAGAATTTCCCGCCCTGCCCAGCTAGCTTCCCTACCACTCTAATTTCCCATTGCTTTCCTGACCCTTGTCGGGACATACTCAAAGGCTTCTGTGGTCGAGCGTCCCACCGCCGTTGGTAGCCCCAAGTACTTCTCTGCTAGAGCTTCTTGGTTAATGTTCAGTCTCCCTGACCTCCATTTTCGTCTCATCTGAGCAATTTTTGCTGAAGAAAACTACAGACTTATCACGGTTTACCATCTGGCCAGAACCGTTGCTGTAAACTTCAAGTATCTACTGCAACCTCAGAGCCCCCCTCCGCGATGCTTCTGAGAAGACTATGCAATCATCCACGAAGAGTAAGTGCGAGATCCAGGGGGCATGGATTCCCACGTGCACACCTCTGGACAGATACACCGGCCCCACTGATTTCAGCAGGCATGACAACCCTTCAGC
>CM041640.1:22270658-22290245 GCA_023333625.1 Bothriochloa decipiens | reverse complement strand
TAACCCTTACTGACAGAGTAACTGAAGTAACACACTTCATGATAACTGACACAAAGGTCTCACAAAAACCCAAGGCCAACATGATGTTCCTCAAGTATTCCCATTCCACTCATGGTTGGGGGATGCAAATAGGCAATAGGGTCCTATGTAATGGCATCAGAAGCACCTTTAATTTGAGATGCATATAGTTTTTAGAAAGAGGAGTATCAGAGCAGTTCTTTAATTTGCTAATTAAAGTTCCCTAAAAAATAATAAAGTTCCGTAAAAAATTGCTAATTAAAGCTTGCCGTTAATAATTTGGTTTGATAAACAATTAGTAACTTGAAACGTCACCAAACAGTGTTCTTATCCCTAGTTTATAACTTTGTACTTTATAATCTCTCTGGTGTAGAGGGAACAACTTTTGCATTTTTTTTTAAACAGGGCTGGAGCTGGAGGAACGTTCAATGCATTACGGAGAAAGGTAACGGAGTGATAAGTTGCAGGTTACGCCACACTAACCTGAGTTAGTCAGCGAACAAAAAGACATTGATAAAGAAGAGGAAAAGGAAAAAAAAATATTACAAGTAAGCTGCTATATTATGAGAAGATAGACCCTGCTTGATGTCTTCCAAGACCCCTACCGCCGAGCTGGACTTGTTATTAAAGAAGACGGCACTGCACCCACGACTAAGAAGTGCACATAACCATACCAGGCTACAGGGGAAGAAAATTTATAATGTCTGAAATCTCAGGCACACGTGACCAATTACTTTTGACAACTGCCACAGCATTCCCTTAACCTAATCCCTCTACACCAATGGCTTATTAGGTGACGTAGTTCACCGCTGACCAGTATGTCTTACCGGCGCGCCAACCCGCAGGGATGGCGTTCCCGACGACGAGTACCTTGCCGGAGCCCGAGATGAGCCGGACCGAGAACGGGGCGCGCAGCGGCTTGCCGGTGTTGGAGTTGGCGCGCCACATGGCCCCCCACGAGTGCTGCATCGGCGCCCACGCTCCGCCCCGCTGCATGATGTGCACCGCCGCGAGGTCACCGTCGCCGTTCTGGTACTGGATCAGCACGGCAAGGTAGAACGGGTTTGAGCCCTGGTCCACCTTGAAGGCAATTCCCATGCCATTGTAGTTGCACGACACCCTGCAAAATAAAAGGTAGCTTCCTCACACGCCGACATGCGTGCGTAGCTTAATTTCACTAGAATGACCAGTTCAAAGTCAGCAGCACCTCTTGTACTGGATCTTGAGGACTCCAGAGGCGCGGAGGCGGCCCGCCATGCCGCGGTTGGCCATGGCGCCAAAGGCCGTGCCGCTCATGTCAAAGTGCGCCGTCCTGGCCACGCAGACCCCACCGGGGCAGGAGTCCGTGATAGTAACAGTCACTGGCCACCCGGAACATGCTTTGTTGCCGGTGCACTTGATCTTCGTATCGCATTCGTACAATTAACAGTACACCCAGCACTTTAAGTCAGTGGTTAATTTAGAAGACGAACGATGTACACGTACATACAACCTTCATTAGTCACTAGTACTAACTAACCTGATAGCATACGCCGCAGCCATTGCCGTTCTTGAAAAGCGAAGGACCGCCGGCGGCGATCATTGATGAGAACGGGCGCTGGCTGACGTTACCTTGATAACCGCACGCACCGCCTGCATCCAACAAGATCATCAACATAATATACACCATTACAGTCGCAGGATTAAGCTTCTTTAATATGATTTCTTCTAGTTCAGCACTACGCTTCATCATCACTGCATTACATAGATGTACATTTGATCAATGTGAGATATGTAAATTTACCGTCGCTGCCGGCGCCATAAGGGCTCCCGTACCAGGTCGCGCCGCCCGAGTGCCATCGGTCGGCGGCTCTGGCTGGCGTTGAGGTGTACCGGCTGCTAGTGTGGTTGCGAAGAGACACGGACCTCAGATGCCCATAGCAGGAAACGGGGGGGCTTACAAGAAGTGTCAGGATCGCGAATACGGCATCTCGGAATGTAACTGGAGTAGCCATCGATGATCTCCTCCTTGTGGAGAGGGCGAGAACGTACTGCTAGTCCTAGCTAATTGTATCGACGGTCTAGTGGAGCTAGGCTTGTTTTGTGGTCTCTTAAGCTCGATTTGGGTGTTATATGTAGTAGCTAGTAGGATGGTTTAAGGGCCGCGACTTAAAAATTACGTGCACATGCAGTATCGGGAACGAACGTGGCAAATTGTTTGTCCTTACGGGTGTGGGAGCTCATAACCTCATATGTTGCGGTCAATTCTTCAGTCCTGGATAAACAAATGACACAAGGTAGTTCGCGTCGGTTGGGCATGTGTAATGTGTTACAATTCAAGAAGTCGAACTGGCACGCTTAAATATTTGTGCAAATTGTCATGTTTTGACTTCCTATAAATATGTGATGTTCCTATTTGTTGGTTTATGTCTACTCTCTCTATCATGTAATATAGTATATTTTAAAAAATTTATAACAGATTAAGAGAGAACAAGAAGACATATACACCTTCACTTTATTTAAGGTTTACGCCTCCTAAACTAAAATGAACTAAAATATTTTAGTCACCTTTAGTCAATTTATTTTGCACTTTAGTCCTTAAAGTGACTAAAGTTTAGTCTACTTAAGTTTAGTAGGTGGACCCTTAATCAGAAGCTATCGTCCACATTATTAATGATAACTCATTGATAAATAGAAAGTATTTAAATTAGTTTAAGTAATGTCCTTCGATGAACTCCTGTAGGATCTGCATATGCAAGTATGGTGCGAAAATAGCGCCGCCCAGTTGTTTTTATAACACGGTTGAAACCTGAAGCCTCTGCTTTTTCTACTGCGCTATAAAACTCCGAGCAGGCATTGATTTTCATTATACTGAATTTGTTCAGTGTTTCGCATAAGTTCCTGGTTAACAGAAAAGCCAACGAGCACGAGCGAACCAGGCTCCAGCTCCTCGGAGACCGGCAACCCGGCCCAAAGAGCGTCACAATGATCCCAGCCAGTAAGCTAATCTACAGTAGCCAACCTCCGCACGTGAAACAGCACGGCAGTTTCCTTCCTAGACATGGTGTGGCCTGACGCTAACGCGGCAACCAGCAAATGGCTAATCAGCACTCGAAACTATTCCATTTTATACAACTTAATAAACCCTTGAAATAGAACTATTTTGGCACCAATATTCGCAAAATTTTGAACCATTCGTGAATTGTCCTTTAAATAACGTCAGCCTACAGGGCTAAACAAGGGCTAAAAGAAAAATCAAAATCAATTGTTACTCTCTTCCTACCCGTCTACCTCCTACAGGTGGGCTGCTCACTCTTCTTCGTTACCCTCTTCCTTAATAAGCTTGATCATGTCGTCAATCCTCAGGATAGTAATAGCAGCCTCGGTGGCAGACTGCAACAGGAACGTCAAAGATGATGGAACAGAACTCACACATCACAAATACCATGACGAG
Organism: Bothriochloa decipiens; assembly: GCA_023333625.1. Taxonomy (NCBI): domain Eukaryota; kingdom Viridiplantae; phylum Streptophyta; class Magnoliopsida; order Poales; family Poaceae; genus Bothriochloa; species Bothriochloa decipiens. The sequence goes on along the minus strand of CM041640.1, from coordinate 22,286,794 downwards.
AAAGAAACAAGATGCCCAACCTGAATAATCTTTACTTTGCTCATCGATGGCTCTATCACACCATACTCAAGGTTGTCGCGAATGATACCTTTAGAGAGGTCAAGACCCATACTGCACACCAAGGAAGTAAACTTAATGGCAATCACAGCACAGAGAGCAGAAGTAAATCACACCTAGAACCATTTACAGAAGGAAAAGAACTATATGTGTACGTAAAACTCTTTTCCTGTGCTTGCACTGGCAAAAGGTAATGTTGATGGTAATTATAAACCAAAGTTCAGTGTAAGTATCTTTAGGGAGCCTAATACAGCACAAGACAGTGAGATGATATTGTTTATAGCCACACAAATAATGAGGAAGGACATTTATTTTCCAGACGGCAGGCTAAATAGAATAGAAGGAAACATGCTTCCACAGAACTTTAGAAATGAAACACAAGAATCAGGACTATATTGATCAAATAAACTGATGACATGTCATTGTCATTACTTCAATACCTTGAATAATGTTGCTTATCAGCCTTTGTTTGAGCAGTATCATGATATGCCCTAAGCTTTGCTACAAGCTCAGTTGCATCTTTTGCAGCATTAACAGAGAGTACCTGTTGTTGCAAGGTCAGCTCATTAATATGCTATGTTCATTGGTGACAAAGGTAAATGTAAGTAAAATAGAACAGATCAAAACCTTTGGTATGATTAACAAAGATTCAGCAAATTCAGCAATTGCCAATTGTTCCCGAGATCCCAGGGTCGTTGCAAGGTTCTCCAAGTAAACTGACAATGCAGCTTCAACTGCACCACCGCCAGCAACAACCTACATAGCCAATACAAACATGTTGAAGACACTAGCACCATCAATGATACTAACAATTAGTATTTCCACTCAAATAAAAGCAAATTGCATTTTGAACTGTAGGCTTCCTCCAGGCATGTAAAGTCCTCAATGCACAATCCATAGAGGAACAGTGAAAGTTGTAACTAAGCGTTCACTAATTCAGTTGCAGGTATCCAACACATAAAAGAATGGAAGCAAAGGATTACCATATTTGATTCCAGGGTTCTCTTCACAATGCACAAAGCATCATGCAAGGACCGGCCAATCTCATCAAGCATGAAGTCATTTGCGCCTCTAAGTATTATGGAGACCTGCACAATGAAAACCAGGCAATGCAATTATCTCCAAATTAAATTTGTTTCCCTTATAGCAAACTTGCATAAAATTGGTCTGGAAAAGGTACAAAGGTACAAACCACGCTGGTGTTCTTTGTGCCTTTCACCAGAATAACATCATCGTCAGCAATTCTTTCCTCCACAACTTTATCAGCGTGTCCAAGGAATGATGAATCAAATGTTTCTTCACCTCCATGTCCGCAAAAGTAGTCACCTGAAAGGTTCACTTATTAAGCCACCTATAATACTAATAATGCACAGAGAAGCAGCATCAAGATTTTAGTTAAATACAATCTTTGGCATTACTTCTGCAGAACCTCAAGAATAGAAGTTCTGCCAGTATTTTTTTTTTTCAATTTTTATCATGTATAAGCATACCATAGTTGCACAAGTGGCTTTGGCAACATGGCGCAAATCTTCCTTGCGCGCACGCCTTACTGCAATTGCTCCAGTCTCAACAAAGTACTGAAATATATTCCATGACACAATAACAAAGTGATTCAGTGACATCATATCAGAACGAGATGTCTATGTACAAATATTAGCATGGAAAGATCAGAAATTCCTATTAGATGTAAAAATGGCATCATCAGAATCAATTTAAATCATGGAAGATAAGCTTCATTTTGAGATCTCAAAAATCACATGAGCCACAGGAAAGCAAGTAGACAAGTATGGAAGTGAAAGTCTGGTAAATCTTACAAGAATTAGTTAAGTGAACCATACTACATCAAGTGTCATGCAAAAGGATAATGCATCAGACATCCAAAATTACTACTATGAATGCAAATTGTGTCATTCTGTTGCAAATCTAACCAGAGCAACGAAAAAAGGATTTGGTGTCAGACAGCTACAAATAGAAACTACAACATACTCACTTCTGCTTAAATAATGAAAAACATACCTTTAAGGACATATCGTCAATTCCCTTAGTGGTCAAAACAACATTAGCTCCAGCCTTGAGAATTTTCTCAATTCGCTCCTTTGTTATGTCAGATTCTCTGACAAAAAGAGAAAGTAATATGTATCACCATTTGAGACCTCAAAATAGAATGAATCAATGAATTGGTAGTAAAAAGAAGGTAGAGATCTAGCCTAATAAAGTAGAAACAAGCATCACTCAAGAAGATATATAGATTGTGTGTTCACACTGCTGATTCTATCAGAAATAAACGAAAGAACACTAAAGGATCAGAACACAGAATTGCAAATACCTCTGACGAATCTTCTCGAGTTCCTTAGGATCAGTTACGAGAACTTGGACACCAAGTTGCATTTTTGTCTTCTGAAGGTTACAATCAAGACAAGCAATTCTAGCAGGAGTTACTCTAATAGGCATTCCTTGAGCTGCACGACCCGTGTTTAGTGCATAACCATTCAGCAGGTAACTATCCTTGGCGCTTTTACCATGGGCTTTCAAAATATTGATGCTCTGCAGATCAGAGAATACCACAGTTACAAGCTAAATTTCCGATGATAAGAACAGTTAACATAAAATCAAGGAGATTAAAGAGAACAATAATCCATGTTTTAGAAGTTGTAGTCCATGCACTGAGCAGTCCATCATCAAAGACATTCATCTATAGTCATCAGCGTGGCAACAGCCACAGGGGTCCAAAGATATTAAAAACGGTGTTAGGTGGCTGTTGTTGTAGGCAAGGGCAGAGCCAGGACAAGAAGACGCTGATGTGCTTCAGTCTACCTAACTAGCTGCCTTTCAGCAATAATGCACATATAGATTTACTTGAGGTACACACGCTAGGGGTTGAGGGGTGCTGCCCAGGCAGTACGTGCCCTGGTTGTGTGTAACATGAAATTGAATATTATTGCAGGAGATAGTGTCCAAACAATGATATGGGCAACAAGGAACAGTACAAAGTAGAAGTAGTAAGAGTGGGAAGTGAATGGATCAAAAAGGAAACCAGAGATGCCTTATGAACATAAAGTAAATCCTCATGGTAGAATAGATTGAGTGGAGCAGTGCTAGAACCAAATGTTTTTGACTGACCTTGATTGGATATTTCACTTCTCCCTTAGCATTTGTAGTCTGCACAGCTTGAACTGCGTCCACAACCTAAGAAATCAATGTCAGGACAAGTTTACATCAGATTGTTCAAAGCAATGCTAACAGAAAGATAGTTGAAACCTCAATAGTAAGTTCCTGGGATAAACAGCAAACTATCAGTCAGAAAACACAACAGAACATAATTAAGGATCTCTATGGAACTATAAAAGAACAAATCAGAGCACCAGTAAATACATGCGTTTACTAAACATTAAATAAATACAGTTAAAACAAACCTACAACTAAAATCAAATTCCAGAGGACTTTACAGTTAGCATTCACACTCATGGATGCAAACCAAAAGCAATACCCTGTGTTGTGTATATGAAACAACTGGGCTAAATGAACCAACCAAAAGATCACTTAGTTCTAAGTAACCTAAAGACAAAATGACAATAAAACATTAGAACATACCAGATTTGCAAATAAATCACTGTCACTATTAACCAACTTTGAAGACATGCTAGTTTTTGCAGAGTTGATAAGGGAGTCTTTTCCAAGTTTGTCAACCTGAGTGTAGATGACTATTCAAATCAGTATGGCAATAAGCATGGAATGAGGCAACATTCTTCCAGTATTTACTCAGAAGTGTAAAAGACAACAATTGCTTACCTTGACTGCCAACTTTTCCTCAACATATTTGCAGGCTTTACGCATAGCAAGCTAGGGTTAAGAAAAGCATGCCAAGAAAGGTAAGGTAGAGTCATCTTGCTACTGAAATGATCATCTAAAATTCAAATGTTACTACAGCTACAACGAGCCTTGAAAACACACCCTGTAGCCACTGATTATAGAAGTTGGATGGATCTTATTCTTCACAAGATCATTGCCTCTCTGGCAATAAGAAACAAACTATGTTAGTGGATGTGCATCCAAAACTTGGTATGGCAATTCACAATTGCGAGAAAGCGGAAGATTAATTACCTTGAGCAACTCCGCTGCAATGATTAAAACCGAAGTTGTTCCATCTCCTACTTCGCGGTCTTGGAGCTCAGCCAGCTCAACAAGAACCTAGAAATTGATAGCAAAAAGAATATAAACACACAGAAGCAATCAAAACATATTTTTTTCAGACTTCGCTGGCAGGAATCACCTTGGCAGCTGGGTGCTCAACTTTCAGCATCTTAAGTATTGTTGCTCCATCATTAGTGATGGTAACATCACCAATATCGTCCACTAGCATCTGTAAGCAGAATGTGCTGAATTAGTTTTCATTTCTCCTGATTAGAGTACAGAGCATACATAGACTCATGCTCTTATGTATGGGTGTATTTTTCAAAGTTTATTAGAAATTTTTTAAAAAAAAAATTGTGATGACACTAAATACATTCTATGAACTACTCAGCCAATTGTAAGGCATAACCCAGCTAACTACGTTTCCAAATCCACAGCATCTTCAGCACAGTAAGCTAAAATTAGAAGAGCGGGAATAAAATTCTAGCAATACTGACTATGCAGTAATTTATACAAACATAAACTTTGGATTCACCAAAGGCGGGCAGCGAACTATGCAAACAAAACACTGAGGGCCTGTTTGGAAGGCCAGTAATCGGGCTGAAACACTTGTAAGTTACAGGCCTGCCATTTTCTCCGACCCAAATGGGCGAGACGCATGGAAAGTTGTTCTGTTTGCCCTCTCGTTTGAGAGCAATAGCACTAGCTAGTTCATCAATGTTTCAAATTAATCAGGGCAGGAGAAAGGTTGCTATTCATTGTAGGTAAGGTGGGCACGAGTGGAGTTGGGCATCAAAGTTGCTACTTTTGATTTGTTGGAAGAGTATAATCCATTTTGTAACAACTAGAAGTTCCTGACAAGATAGATGGGATGAGAACAAAATAGACGTGTCATATTTATAGAGATCTGATGCAGAGAAAAAAATCATTGCAGCCTAACTGGGGATCACCTGATTCTTATCCATCTGCACCTTGGTTCCATTATATGTAGCATCACTTTTGATTTGGCCACGAAGGAAGAGAGAAGCAGACACAGCACACTATGGAGCTGGTATGGCAGGAGCAACTGATCATTGCCAACTCATTCATTGTCTATAGGAGTGTTTGCACTTTTATCTCCCCCACTTCCATAAGCATCCCTGCATGTGCTGATTGTTGCCTAAGCCATTACATCAATTGAGGTGATTCAGGAATGCTGTATGTCTAGATAAGATACTTGCAGTCAGAGTGAGATGACTTCCTAGAAGGTGTGTCATTTCTCACAGCAGTCATGGGATTGACTGGAGATTGCTGAGCCAGTTGTTTTGCCATTGATCTTTCTTCCTATGTATCCTTTCAGTCTTTTCAATATTGATGGCTTCTCACTTCACAGAAGAGAGTTATGCAGCTACATCCTTTCACTCATTTCAATATATTTTGTTCCTCTTGTTTTCATCTCTCTTACCTTTTTTTCACATGCTGATCACACCTTTTGTCCTATTGACTGGCTACATCAGGTGCGTCTTTGACCCATTATTTCAGCTCTTCCAACTGCAGCTTTCTCCACAAGCGGGAGGTTTCAACACAACCAGTTTCTGATCAGTTGAAATATTAGCTTGCAGCAACCTTCCAATTTGTACCGTTTCCTTCCCCATAGCAGGTGAAAGGCCTCCAACACATTCTTAGCAGACAGAAATGTTTTCAGCCGGCCATACCATTCCATTAGGTCACCGAATTGGTAATGCTTAGGCTTGGGATAGATGAAATTTGGGAAGAGATAATGCATCAACAAAAATTGCATTACTGTCATTTTAATTAATTTATTACTGCATTGATCATCTTTCATAATACCAATCAATTTAGGAGCTAAGCATTTCACATCTGAGGTTTTAAAGATGCCCTAAACAGAAAAAAAAAACATTTCTAGGCTATGAAATAAGACTTTATCTGACCAAAGGAATGAATAAGTTATTCTATTGTCCATCCATCTATTGTTATTTGGATGGCCTGCAATCTCTATGAAATTTATTATTTCGTTACAATTTTCACACTCAAATTTATAGCTATGCGTTGCAGGTTAGTGGCTGCAAAACATGTGAAGATCTTGCAAGATTATGGCCTTGTGTGATGTTTGGAGAAGGTCTATTTAAGTATTATTCTCTGGTCGGCATCTAACTATGTTGTTGTCCTTGTGTAAGAGTTGTGCTTATTGAGGTGTCATTTGGTCTGAAACAATCCTGTATTTCCTTGGATGGGTGATGGCAAGTAATAATCTTGTTTCTGAACTTGAGTGGTGACATGCCTAGTTACTGATGATAAGCTCCTATATCTAATGTGTGTTCTTGTGCTTATGAAATTGTGTACTTTAATCCATGTCAAATTTAAACTTGATGATGGCGAGACATGTGGCAGCTGCAACTGCAATACAGCCGGCTTAGAAAATGATTTGGTGCTTCAAAGATGCAAGCACAGCACACCCAAACAACATTTCCCAAGTGTAAAAGAAAGCAACAGACTATCTTTGTGCAATGTGCACAGAAAAAGCAAGTTACAGGCAGAGATCATTTACGCCTGAAAACGAACACGGTACTGCCAAATAGCACCTAAATTATATATCAGACTGGAAGGTACACATACCTTGTCTTGACCGAGGGGGCCGAGCGAGGATTTGGCGATGTTGGCCACCGCCCCGCACGCCATCACTGCGATCAAAGCGATCAAACAAGCAAAGACAGTAACTAAACCAGTGTGCAATCAAATGGCTACTCGGGCCACTAAATCTCACAAGACCCCACACGCCGCCCTGGAATCTGGTGGCAACTGGCAAGAGAGGGGTGGGAGCGGTTACCGTTCGGCGTGCGGACGTCCTGGCCGGATTGGCGCTCGCCGAGGATGTCGGGAGTTGGCGCTGCGATCGCCATTGCTGGCGGCGGCGAGGTGGGACGGGGAACTAGAGTGTGGCTGGCGTGGGGCGATGGAGTGTGCCGGGCGGCCGTCGATGGCAGAGGAAGGTTTGGGGGAGCAGAGGGTGGCGGCCGGCGTCGTCTGGAGGGAGGACGCGCGGCAGTCGTCCACCCACATGAGTAGTATTCCTCCCGGCAGCCCAGCCCAATAGATGAGTTCGCGGAAAGAGGAGCCCAATACGTGCATCTTGTTGTATACCCTCTAAAAAGATTAATAGCAAATGAAGTTTATTAGGAAATATTTGGATTTTATAGTCTAAAGTTTAGTTGGTTAAAATTAATGAGTAAAACTTTAGACCACTTTTGCTCATTTTTATGGTCTACAATTTTTATTAGGTTGGCCAAATTTTTAGACAACATGTTAGACCTTCTATTTGGAGCCTAAAGAGGTAAAATGGTCTATAGTTTAGTGCTAAACTTTAGACCTTGAGGTCTTTGGCCATGTAAGAAATTTAATCAAAAGTATGAAAAAATTAGTTATATTTATAAAATATTACTCCCTCCATCTCAAATTGTAAGTCATTCAAGAATCTTGAAAAGTCAAAGCATTTCAAAATTGATCAAGATTATAGAAAAATTATAATAAATTGTGACATCAGTTAAGTACACTATAAAAATATAGTTAACAAAGAATCTAATAATACTTAGTTGATATCCTAAACATTATTATCTTATCATATAAATTTAGTTAAACTTGAAATGCTTTGACTCTCTAAGATTTTTAGAATGACTTATAATTTAAGACGGAGTGAGTACATAAAAAGAGATAAATTAAGAAGCTCACGTGCAAGAAAAGGATTTAGTTAGCTATGGAAGAAAACTAAGTAGCAGAAAGAGTAAATAGTTAGAAACCGTGTGTTGCGAATTTGAAATAGCACGCAAGCGCCGATGACCAAATGCGGGGTTCTACATGGGCAATCCACAAGTACCTCAGCGCGCGAGAGCACAACTGAAGGAAGTAAAATGTTGTATGTTTCACATTTTCATATATATCGGTTAGTTTAAAAAACAGTAACTGTTCGATACGGCCGTCCAGACGGCCGGACGGGCCGTGCACGTACGGTACTCCGGATTCATAGGCAAAAAAATCGTGCACGTACGGGACTCCAGATTCATAGGCAAAAAAAATCGTTACAGTACACTGACGTGCATGCAAAAGCGGCTGTTAATACATATGCATGCATATATGCACTCAACTTTTTTTTAATCTGCTTTTTTACATTATTAATACATGCACGCGTGTTGATCTAAGAGTACAATAATCAAAAAACATCATGTGTCGGCCTCCTATTGCTCATTGACCTAGACGTACTGCTATTTTATGTGTGGTATATTCGAGTTTGTTTCGACACAGCATTGTTTCAATATATGTTTTTGGATTTTTTATAACAGGTATTTTTTTAGGTTGGTTCAACATATATTTTTGGATTATTTAATTTTCACAATAAGTATTTTTGGGTTTGTTTCAACATGTGTTCTGGGTTGTGTTCAACATATGTTTTATGGTTATTTCAACAAGTATTTTAGGGGTGTTTTTTAACATGTACTTTTGGGTTTGTTTTAACAAATATTTTTCTGGTGTTTTCAACCAATGATGGGTCATTGAAATAGGTATTTTTGTGTTGTTTCAATAAAAGTCCCAAGTGGTTTCGACATATATTTTCGGGTTGTTGCAATAAATATTTTTAGGGGGTGTTTCAACTAATATTTCTAAGTTGTTTGAACATGTTTTTTAGGTTATTTTAATAAATATCTCCGTAGTGTTTCAATAGATAATTTTTGGCTTGTTGAAATAGGTTTTTCTTCGGTGTTTCAACGTATGTTTGTGGGTTGTTTCAACATACGTTTTCGGATTGTTTTAAAACTAGATCTGCTGTACATCTAAATGACATAAATATTTTTTTTGAAAAAGTATCAAGTATATCCATGTAGGGTCTTGTTTTAAAGGCCTTATCACGAGAAATATTTTAGTTATGATATTTGGTTTATGAGATATGATATTTTTTAAGTATATAAATGCATATGCATGTACTAGTACCTACTTGGAAAAAAAACAGGCAGAGGGTGCCAGGGCCCGGCGTCCGCATGCGCCGCACGTCCGGGCGCTAGCGTGCCCGTTAAAAAATAACAATATTGTTCTGTCTAATATCCATACATTTCGATATCATCCTGCTTCAATAACAGCGAGAGAAATAAACTTAAAACCCAAAACCTGTTAGGCTTCGATATCAAATGATTGCAAGACGAGCTACATCCTTCATCATGGACGAGGTGTTGAGTAAAAGAGGATCTAGCTTTCAGCATTGTTCAAGCCAAAGGATAAGAGTAGCATAGATCCAGATATGACGAAGCTTCTATAGTGTATATATATATACACACACATATATACATATATATATATATATACACACATATATATATATATATGTGTATATATGTGTATATATGTGTATATATGTGTATATATATATATGTGTGTGTATATATATACACATCTGTATTATAAATCTTGATGGATTTTGTGATGCATATGTGATGCTTTAAATATCCAGTCTAGTAACCATAGGAAAAAATTATTACATAAAAATAATAAAACAAATAATAAATAGGCATATTGGAAAATCAAATCAGTGTCGAGTCCACACACAAGCCAATAGTGATCATAGGGCTATCATGGTCGGTTGCCAAGCAAGCCATCAGTATTGCCAGTGATCATAGGGCTATCATTGTCGGTTGCCAAGCAAGCCATCAGTATTGCCAGTGATCTTGAGGATATCACTGCCGGTTTAGGAGAAGATCTATACCAAAGAGTGATGTTTGATATCACTTGTTATGGTATGGCGAGCTCCCGTGTGTCCATGTGGGCTAAGACTGGGCTACCTAAATGTGATAGCAAGGGTCGACATTCAAAGAGGGATCGAATCTCTCACCTCTCCAATTTGTATCAGATAATACTCTTGTACCTATGATTTAGTAGTGATTAGTGAAGGACCGTAGCATATCACTGTCGGGTTTGGACAACCGACAACGACAAAAAATCCCCTTCATCGCCACTTTCCCTCTGCTGGTTCACTTTCCAGCAGTGATAGGAGTTGTGACTAGGCAGTGAAGTGTTACTCTAAGATAGTGTTTATTCATAACTAATTTAGTGATACTTATTTTGTACCACTCTTTTGTAAACGTTAATACTCTTTTGTACTCTAACTTTGATCGAACATCGAATCATTTTGAATGCGGGAATTATATTTCTTTCTTCATCCTTCCTTTTTTGAACGGAGGGGCAACTTGTTTTGTCGAGCTGCAGCGCCCGCCTCAACGGCTCGCCTCGCACTCGCTGAGTCGTCGTCGCACGGCATTATATCGTCTGCCCTACCTGGTCATGGGCATGGGCCCTGTGGTCGACACTACTAGAGACTGGGTCTTTGCCGTGTGTGATCACACACGGTAAAGACAGGGTTACACAAGGCAAAATATTTTGTCGTGTGCAGCACATGGCAAAAAACGCACGGCAAAAATCTACACAGTAAAGCTTCTTTGTCGTGTGTTGCACGTGGCAAAATATGTAAAAATTTTACCGTGTGTTTGGCCTGGCACACGGCAAAGTTTTTGTATTTTACCGTGTGCCAACCTAGGCACACGGCAAAGTTTCTATATTTTGCCGTGTGCTGCGGACCGTGGCACACGGCAAAGTACGAAAATATTGCCGTGTGCCTCCAATGGCACACGGCAAAATGTAGAAACTTTGCCGTGTGCTACTATCCAAAGCACACGGTAAAGTTTTGTTTTTTATTTTTTTAAAAGATTACTTTGCCGTGTGCTACCAGGCAAAGCACATGGCAAAGACCCAAGAAATGCATTTTTTTTATTTTATATATATACACACACACATATCAATCATCACATCTATATCAGCAACATGCATTATATATCAAAAGCACACGCATATTTCATAAATCCATCGATAATCCATCGAAAATCCACCAAAGTTCAACATCACAAGTTTATTATTACAAGTTCTACCTTAAACAGTACAACATTCCTACTACGGCGACGGAGACTGCAACTGTGGCCTCCCGAAGTGCGGTGTAGGGTTCACGGCATCAGCCGCCGGTGACACCGTAGCGAGATAGTTTGAACCCGCCGACGGAGGCTGCACAAAAAAGAATAGATTGCATGTGTTAGACTCAAAATTGAAAATTTCGGCAGCATCTCCCCTGCACGGGGAGGTTTTCAACCTACAAGAAACAACGGCATGAAGGCCGACAATCACAACGGCACGAAGGCCAACAATCACAACGGCACGAAGGCCAACAATCACAACGGCTCGAAGGCCTACATTTTCAACGGCACGAAGGCATTAAACTTTCATACTTACAGGAGTGAAGAGACCAACCAGAGCTATAGCCGGCAACTGCACTGGGACACCCGATGCCACGTTGTGGAGCATCTGATACAATTCCGCCATCTGCTTCTGCGTGTCCTCCAGTCGAGCCTCCAGGTGCGAGGTCATCTCCTTTTGTTGTGCCAGCGCCGCCTACAGTGTTTCAATCCCATGTTTCAGTATTGCAAATCGGATCAATGTGTGTAACGTTCAATGTATATCGAGTGAAACCGGAATTACCTGAAGTTCGTCCACCCGCGACAGTGTTGGAGTAGGTTGTGCACGTATGGGAAGGCTTGTGGACATGCTCCGTGACCTCACATCGGTGAGAGAGGGTGCAGACGTTGAGGAGTCGGCCGCGTTTGCAATTCACAACCGCACGTGCTTCCTGCCTTCCCCCAAACTCACGATCACCTCTGTCTCAAGGGGCTCAGTGCTCAGATTGTGATCTGGGCCACGTAGCGTCCTAGCCGCCTCCGTGTAGTCTTTGACCTTAGCGTGGATGGTCGGGTCAGAGTAAGCCTCGGCAGGTGCATCCGGGTTGAAGACGACACTGGATTTCACCCGGCCCATGTGGGACACAGCCCATGCCCCAAACTCTGACACCGACACCCCCGGCTGTGCCGCCTCCTGCGAGAAAGATGGCAAGATGATTAGAAATCAGCCAAAATTGAGCGTTAGAATAGATAAATGACATCTCCTATAAGTGCCTGCTTGAATGCAGGGAGGTTGCGGCTGCCTTGGTGGTGAGTTAGACCGGTCCTCAGCGACCGCTTTCGCTTGCCGTTGACACGCTTTGCGATGAACTCCGGGGATAGATACCTATCCACGATCTTTGACCATGTCGCTATATGCGACAAGCACCACGGTGGTGGCACCTACGCATCATCAAGTGTTTGCCATATAAGATGATCAATTATAGACATACTAAATCTCAAAATGAATTAGTACTATTCACATACCTGAAGGTATTGTGCCTTGGTCAGCACCAAGTCTCTTGAGTCACCCTTGATGAGGGGCTCTTGCAGGATGGACCTGTAGTACAAGACGTGAGCCTGGAGTCGCGCCTCGTAAATCATGTCGGTGATGAGCTTGTGACAGGCTTTGTGTGCTATCTGATCCGCCTTGGTCTCTTGGCCTTCTTCGACCTTGAAGTACTTCTGCATACACACACGATGTATCCGTACATTATTTTAATAAAAGACTTAACCAATGGAGGATACGTATTTGAGCTTCATTGTGAGACACTTACCCAAAAGTCCGCCAAAATCCGCTCCTGCTTGTTGTCTTTCTCGTCATCATCGCCGAGCTTGTACCTTTTCCATGACCAGGCCACCCCCCATGTGCCATCTTTCAATTTCACAAGGCCGGGGAAGTGTTTCTTACACAGACATCCCAAGATGTTAGCGGGGGTGCGTGGGGGGTTAAGAGCACCCGACAAAACTAGCCAGCCCTTGCATAAGTTAGTGATTAAGAAAACTATCAATTTCTTTTTTGATTTTGAACGTATCATATGAAGTACTAGTAATAACATCTATAGTTACTTACTTTCCTACCACAGGACGAACCACTGGGCGTAGGTCAGGATGCGGAGGATTATGAAGGATTGTGGCACCTCGCAGGTAGGGAATCGGCCGAGTAGAACTGTCCTGAGCGCAACTGTCCTGCGTCTGCTGAGTATCCTCGTCCCCCAATGGAGTGTTTGTGGTCATGCCTGTGGCTGCCACGTGGTCCTCTGGGGTAGGAGACGGGTCCTCCGGCTGGTCGAGAGCCGGGGGAGGAGGCGGGTCCCTCCTGGTGCGACCGGGAGGGCGACCACGGCCCCTCCCATCCCCGTCCTAGGGCGACCCGGGCTTGCTCTCGCTGCTGCCCTGGAAGACGTCCCCGCGCCTCCATCAGGAGGGCGTAGCCTCTGGTACACCGAGTAAACCTACCTTGGTGTACGGTCGCCCGCCATCTTTGATCTGTCACCTACAATTTACAAAAAATGAACAACAAGAGTTAGTACAAACATTACAAATAGTTCAAAATGAATAAATATAACAAAATTTATTAAAAAACATAGTATTACATGCTTTAGGAAAAATCTTCAAAATTAGGGTCATAGGTCTCGTCATCACTATCAAAATTGTCCAAATAGGCGATACCATCCGATGGTTCTGTGTCTTCCTCATTGTCTCTTCCTAAATGGAATCGCTCAAGCATTTGAATGTCCTTCAGATTTAGCACTACATCTCCAGGGTCATCTTCATCAACCGTTTCATTGTCTACTTCCATGGCGGTCACACCGGGTAAGACTATCTCAAAGCTCCCTTGTAGCCCACTTGCTTGATAGAACTCTCCATCATATGTGTTGGTGTCGAAGGTGTAATCGTCATCGTTTGGAACGGGTAGTTTACCGTGTGGAGATACCTGGTGCACAATAGACCAACCCTTGAGATGGTCTTTGTCTTGGCACGCGTATGGTGTATGATGCACCTGCACGGCCTGTTGAGCCACAATATATACATCTTTTCCTTTATAGATGGAATCATGTCTAATCTCAACTATGCCAAGTTGTGGGGTCTGTCTCGTTTGTCTAGGATCAAACCAGTGGCACTTGAATATGACAGGGGTAAGAGGTATCTGGCCCTCATATTCAAGTTCATAGATCTCCTCAATTATTCCGTAGTATTCGACGCCATTAGTGCCTGGTGTAAAAACTTGGCAGTTGGTGGTTTTTCGACCAGATTGGGTCTGCTCGTGTCTTGACGTGTGGAAGTGATATCCATTCACGTCATAACCGATACATGACTTCACCCTTTGCTTGAAGCCGTTTGCAACCTATCTCAACTCGGCACTCATGGACGCATTGGTCTGTGACTGCAAGCTCAAGCATGATACGTCGTTATATTATTGGAACGTACGAGCTATTAAGGAATATAGACGAACGTACGAGCTAAATTGGAAAGTACCTTTTGTTTGAACCAAGAAATGAAATCAAGCCTATCATCTCCCGCACCCTCTGAAAGAAGGGTATCATGTTCGTGCAGGGTAGGATCCCAATCCATATGGCATTCTTGACGAAAAAATTCTCTGTACCAAAGAGAATCAATGGGGTTCGATATAGAATAATGGCGTCGTATTGAAATAAGTTCATTGAGAACTTACTTAATGAATGGCTCAACCTCGACAAGGTTGGTGAACACATATAGCATGATTCTGCGCCACTCTTCTGCATCCAATATCTTGAAGGTCGATCCACTTGCGCGGCCTAGTTGGCCTTTGAAAAGGCTTAGGGTCGTTACAACTTCGTTAGCATTGTAACGAGGGGGTGGATTATGCTTGCTAGGAAGGTTTGGCTTGTAGTAGGGTGTCGTGAAGTTTGATACCTCCTCCCGAATGCTTGCCTCTACAATGGAAGCCTCTATTTTAGCTTTATTTGTACATTTCTTGCGAAGAGTCTTTAGACATCTCTCAATTGGATAGCACCAACGGGCCTGCACGGGCCCCCCAACCGTGCCTCATTTGGAGGTGCACAATCAGATGCTGCATCGGCAAGAAGAAGCCGGGTGGAAAGATCTTCTCCAGCTCACATACCAACTCAGGTGCCATGTTTTCCAATTCTGTAATGACGGTCCGAGATAGCTCCTTGGCACAAAGGTGATGGAAGAAGTAGCTCAACTTTGCCAGCACTAGCTAGACTTGCTCAGGGACATAGCCTCGAACCATCGACGGAAGTATCCGCTCAATCCATATGTGGTAGTCATGACTCTTCATCCCGTTGACTCGTAGAGTCTCTAAGTTCACACCCCTGCTTAGATTCGCTGCATACCCATCAGGGTACATTAAATCCTTGAGCCATCGAAGTACTTCCCTCCTTTGATCGATATTCAAGACATAGGGGGCCTTAGGCCTTCTCCACTGCTTTCCTATTGCAGGAGGCTGCATCTGTAGGTTCGGCCTATCGCACAACCTCTCTAGGTCCACTCTAGCCTTATTGTTGTCCTTAGACTTGTCAGTGGCCATGAGCATTCCGAAAAGTGCCTCGGCAATATTCTTTTTAGTGTGCATGACATCAATGTTATGAGGCAGTAGGAGGTCATCAAAATAGGGGAGCCTCGTCAAACTAGACTTATGAGTCCACATATGTTGCTCACCATATCCCCCGAAACCACCTTCTTCTTTGGGCACGAGAGCGTCTATCTGAGCACGAACCTCGGCCCCAGTCCTCAAGCGCAGTCTAGGGTCCGTCACTTTGACACCTTTCGTAAAGCTCTTGACGTCTACTCTGAATGGATGGTCAAGAGGGAGGAATTGACGATGTTTGTCAAACAACGAATACTTGCCACCGGACTTCAACCATGTGAACCTCACAGCTTCCATGCATATTGGGCATGGGAACTTCCCATGAACACACCATCCCTTGAATAACCCGTATGCTAGGAAGTCGTGCAGGGAGTATTGGTACCAGACATGCATCTTGAAGGTTTCCTTTGTAGCTCGGTCGTATGTCCATACCCCTTTGTCCCAAGCATGGATCAATTCATCTATCACAGGCTCCATGAAGACACCCATATTACTCCCCGGGTGTCTAGGAATTGAAACGACCTTGATTTCCGCGAAGGGAAATCCACAGTGTCGGA
>CM041640.1:22236835-22260658 GCA_023333625.1 Bothriochloa decipiens | reverse complement strand
GTGGGAACTTTACGCGGGCTGGTCGGTCCAGGTGGCTTGCGGGCGCACGTCGATGTGGGGCGACACTGGATCGAGCGGTCGAGGGAGGTTGCTTAGGAGCGACGCCGGGGAACAGTGCTGACGCGAGCACGCACGGCCGGTCGGGTGACCTCAGCGGGCGCGATGACACGTGGGTTCCACTTCGAGGCCCCATCGTCAGCGATTCCTCGGCAACGGAGGCTCGGTGCGGCGCGCGGACGCGTGCAGCTCTTGCTGGGCCATCGGCCTGGTTGGGCCTCGCAGCGCGGGGTCGAGCGGCGAGCAGGGGGTCGAGCGGCGGATCGAGCGGAGGGTCGAGCGGCGGATCGAGCGGAGGGTCGAGCGGCGAGCAGGGTCGAGCGGAGGGTCGAGCGCATGCAGGCCGGGTCGACGGGGCTGCTCGGGCCGGTCTCCTTCTTTTCTTTTTCTTTTTCTTTTTCAAATATATTTATATATATACTTATATATATATATATATGCGGTGTGCTTATTTTGTGTTACAGAATAGTGAGCATACATGGCCCAAATACTTCTAGGGTATTATTCCCTTAATATTTATTTGTCAAAATAAATATTATGTTGTTATTTTTAATAACCAGCACATAAACCAAATAAGAATCCAAATCACTCTTTTTAATGCAACATGATGATTAAACAAATGAAACATTAAAATATAACAAGCGAACATAGAGCATGGTTATGAGATGTTAATTAATTTGCAACATGTGAATGCCATGCATGACATGCTAGGGTTGATGCATATGTAAGGGGTAGATGATGACATGTCGCACCACATCACTCGAGGTTTTATCGAAAAATTTTGTAGTTTGAATTTTCGGGTTGTTACAGGAATGATCAACGTCAGGAACACAGTATGCCGTTGAAAAGAGACACCGGGAGAAAGGTTCAGGGGGATGACGAACACAGGCCAACATGTGTAAGGTGTAGCCATCATACCATATGGATTGAACCCATCTGTTGCCAGCGCGACATGTACATTACGAGCCTCCTCTGCTTTGAGATGATGCCACGCATTGAAGTACTGCCATGCATCAGCATCGGATGGATGTACCATCTTGTCAGGATTGTACCGCGTGCCATTTTTGTGCCATGTCATCTGTTTCGCCAGTTCCTCGGTCATGAATAGCCGTTGGAGCCTCGGCAGGAACGGAAGGTGTCATAGGACACTCATGGGGATCTTAAGCTGCCTCTTATGGCCATCGCCCGAGTCTACCTCCACGTACCTAGAGGATTCACACTTTGGGCAGTACTTTGCACCCGCGTGTTCTTTCATAAATAGGACGCACCCCTTTGGACACGCATGTATCTTGTCATACGGCATCTTCTGTCCAAGAAGAAGCTTCTCTGACTCGTACAAGTTCTTTGGCATAATGTGTGTCGTCGATAACATACCGCTCCACACAGCCACCATCTTGTCGAAGCCTTCTCGACTTAGATTTAACTCGGCCTTCAACCCCATAATGCGACCAATGGCATCCAACTGAGAAACAATAGTATGATCATGAAGGGGTCTCTGTGCCGAGTCCAACATCCGGTAGAAGGCATTTGCGGCAGCCTTAGTCTCCGCCTTATCACGGCCTTCAGCAAACTGAGCTTGCTGAGTGTCAAACAGCATGCCTGCTACCCTAGCATCATTATCGAAAGCCTCGAGCCATGGTCTCACCACCTCGTCTCTGATACGATCGGCTTCACCATGGTGGTACCACCGGTGGTAGCCCGGAGTAAATCCATACTTCACAATATGTTGACCCATGGTTAACTTATCTTTCCTTCTTCTGTTGGCACAACGATTGTAGGGACACAAAACTAGAGAATGTCCTTCAGCACTCTCGCCAAATGCATGCTCTAAGAATTCATCGACCTTGATTATAAACGACCAGTCCCTCTGCGTTGTGTACATCCACTCACGGTCCTTCATCCTTTAACAGATATATAATATGAAGTAATGTGACTATCAATTGCATCTATGTCATGTCCCTACTGTCTAATAGGTGAGGATAGGTCCTAATCTCATCCGCGGATGCACGCATGAGTTAGTTTCCATGGTCTGCTCCTATCCGAGACAGAATTTCGGCAGCACCTTCCCACTGTTCTCCCGATACACGTCCTGCAAGGGAGAGTGTGTATCCGGAGAACAACGGGGGGTGATGCCGAAACTCCTTCTCGGACACGAGCGGACCATGGAAACTAACTCATCCGCGCATCCACGGGCTGTCCAAAAAATATGGACAATCCGAAACAGATATGGTCCAAGATATGCAAAGCCATGTATACCTCCATCCGTATCTCTTTCAGACGGGAGACGCCTAACTGGGTTACGCGCGGGCTACGACAAACATACGGAAAGAGAGGTTATACCTAGGGTCGCCTAGGTGCTCCGATTCGTTCGATAGGTCCTACGCTGCAAAAGAAGAAACACATCACTGTAAGATGAAAATTTCGACAAAACCTCCCCTGTACGGGGAGGTTTCCAAAACCTGCAAAAATAAGCCGACACGATGGCCGACGTCCACATTAAGGGCACGATGGCCCACACATCCACAATTTCGGTACGAAGGCCGCCAACACATAAATGTCACCATGGCGCACACCCTGAGCCTTTACCTTCTTCTCCGGCGACGAACGGGGACGATGGCGTGGACGAACTCTCGATGGGCAGCGAGGATCGGTGGACGAACGTGGATGGTCGATGAACTCCTTCCTCTTGTCCTCCTCGATCCTTCTTCTTCTCTTTCCTCTTCTCCTCCTCCCTTCTCCTTCTCCTTCCTCTTCTCCTTCCTTCTCCTTCTTCTCCTTCTCCTCTCCTTCCTTCTTCTTCTCTTCTCCTCCTCCCTTCTCTTTCTTCTCCTTCTCTTCTCCTCCTCTGTCTGCACTATTGGTGCCCGGCGGGGCAGGGTGGCGCGCGGGCGGGCGTGGTGACCGGCGCGCGTGGGCGCGGGCGTGGCTGTCGGCGTGCGCGGGCAAGCGTGGTGGCCGGCGCGCGGGCGGGCGTGGTGGAGATGTCTGGGTTTTAGGCATTTAACATCGCAACTTGATCGAAACCTTGTCAATTTTTTACCGTGGCATACACATGTGATGACACGACACCTCACCAATTTTCGTGATTTTCGGACTTTATTTGAATTTTATATAATTTTTATTCACTTTTCCCGCATCTAACTCGACATGTTACGTCAACGAGATGTTTGAGATTTCATGTGAGCTCCTGGATACGGCCAAAACATACACCAAATATCATGAATCTTATTTTTTGAAAGACCAAAATACATTAATCCATGTACCTGTAGTTCAGATTTGAAATATTCCAAAAAATCAATAAAGCAAAATAAATTAAAAAAATATATCAAAAAAGCCAAAAATAGACCAAATTTTAACATTGAGTCATACATACTGTCACAAGGCTGCAAAAAAAATTTGGACCAAAAATAAAAAAAACAAAAAATTTTTACCGTGTGCAACGGGTGGCATACGGCAAAATAGGCTTTGCCGTGTGCCAGTCCCAGCAGCACACGGCAAAGTTATTATGTTTTGTCGTGCGCCACAGCGTGGCACACGGCAATTTTTTTTATTAATAAAAAATCTTTGCCGTGTGTTTTTCCGTAGCACACGTAAAATGTATTTTTAAATTATTTTAAAAAACCTTTACCGTGTGTCTTAGAGATGCACATGAAAAAATATCGTATTTTGCTGTGTGCCATATTTTACCGTGTGTATAACACATAGTAAAGATTCTTTGCTGTGAGTTTTTATTTTGCCGTGCGTCAAGCGGTACAGATTTCCAGCAGTACGACCACGTACACGCCCTCTGGCCTCTGCTAGTAGGGTAGTAGCTCCTCGACACATCAGGGATCAATAATGATCGTTCATGTGCAGCTACGTCGCTGTCACGTGTAGTGTGACCGGCTGCAAGCGACACGCAGGATGATCAGGCGGGGGCGTCTGCTAGCATCTGGTTCCGTCTGAAATACCGCGGCCCGCCCATGGCCCCAATCCCATGCACGCACCGCACGGAAGATCGATCTGCCATATCCGTTTCGATCTGTACAGGATTTTGCTGCACCGGAAGGGCGACGAGGAGCAAGCGGATCGGTCGGATCTCGGGGGCAGCCGCCAGCTTATTTGCTCTCTGGACTCTGCACTCTGCACTCTGCAGGCACTACACCTGACGGCGCCGCGCACACAGCTTGCATTGCATGACAGATGACACACACACATGTGCACACAGTAGTAGTAGTAGTAGTAGACGACTAGTAGTATCTGTATCTGTATATTCTCCCCTCTCACTCTCGCAATTTGCTGAGAGGTGGTATGTCTTCTCTCCGTCAGGGACCGAATACCGATCAACGGACGAAAAAGTTCCTGGACGCTTTCATTTTCATCTCACTCATCAGTACTTGCAAAAGCATGTCATCAGGACCATGCAACGCGTAATCCTTGTTTGTCTCCAAGTCTAGGTAGGGCGATAGCCTGTGCGCTGTGCGTTAAAGCGTCATCACTTCAATTTGCAGGTATAGATACTAGTCCCATATTCCCATCTAACACTAACAATCATCTAGAGCAGACTTATTTGCTTGGGCTAACGGGGGCAGCCCATTCACTAGACGTTTCGTGCATGCAAATGCAACACTGACCATCGCCTGTGTCTCTGTCAAAATCGACCGATCGATCTCGAAGGCTCTTTCTGGACGCACCGCATCCAACATCTAGGTACAGTACTACCGCGCCACACAGGCACACTCGCTCGTCGCTTCTCTCGAGAGTGATGCTGTTTCCGGCTCTGCAGCTGCAAGCACACCGACTTGCAGGACACAGAGACGACGGCCCAAGATTTTATATGCCGGCCGGCCTGGCCGCTGTGACCGTGATGAGTCGTCAGTTCGATCGACGCATAGCCTTCCATTCGCCGGTCGA
The DNA here is from genome assembly GCA_023333625.1 of Bothriochloa decipiens. Taxonomy (NCBI): domain Eukaryota; kingdom Viridiplantae; phylum Streptophyta; class Magnoliopsida; order Poales; family Poaceae; genus Bothriochloa; species Bothriochloa decipiens. The sequence goes on along the minus strand of CM041640.1, from coordinate 22,255,708 downwards.
TCGATGAATTAAGGTTGCCGTGTCTTTGTGCTACCCCGGCCTGGCCCCAAGCAGCCACTGCCACTGCGGCGCTGCCTCATCCCTTTTTCCGTTTCTTTACATGCAATGCACTTTTGCGTCCCTATCCCTCTGCTGTGCGTGTATTTAACACCCCGCGGCCCCCTCTCCTCTGCCTTTCCACCACATCGCGCTCCTACCCTGTACCCTTCTCATTCAGATTCTTCAGCCACATCCTCATCACCACTCCTCTCCTCTCCTCTCTCGCTCTGACCACCGTCTCTCGCTTTCCTCCACGTAACTCTCTCGCTCCATGGCCGGCACCGCCGCCGCCGCCGCCACAGCCACGGTCTGCTCCATGTGCGGCGACGTCGGTTTCCCCGAGAAGCTCTTCCGTTGCGCGCGCTGCCGCCACCGCTTCCAGCACTCGTACGTACTTCTCTTATTTGCGCCTATATAGCTAGCCTCTTCTTCCCCGGCCAGCTTCCTCTCTTCATATATGAGTACTACTAGTGGTATATATATCATGATGAGCTCTATCCGTGCATCTCTTCTGCCGCTAGCTTTCTCCTTCGTATATGCTCCGTATAGTATGTTTGTACTAGTAGTAATGTTGCTCTTGTCCTTATACGACACATGCACACCACTGGTGCGGCGGTGGTGCCATGGCGACATGCATGCATGCAGGTACTGCACCAACTACTACGGCGACAGCGCACCCACCTCGGCCGTCTCCGACATGTGCGACTGGTGCCTCAGCGACGTGGCCGGGAAGCAGGCGAGGTGGTCGTCCTCGGTCTCGTCTCCGGCCGGGAAGCAGCACGCCGCCGCCACCGGGAGCCAGGAGTCGTCGTCGACCACCACGAGCTCCGGCGGCAGCGGAAGGGGCGGCGGCAAGGCCAGCGGCAGCGACCAGGCCGAGGCTGGGCGGCGAGCGACGACCAGGGCGGCTGGCCGCAGGTACAAGCTGCTCAAGGACGTCTTGTGTGATTAGTTTACTACTAGGATGATATATAGCTAGGTCATCATGGGCATGGGCCTCACAATCTTGCTTGGTGAAGATATCCTAGCTATTAATAGATCATCAAGTTCACGATGACGGAACCAGTAGTATTAAGTACGACTAGCTACCAGTTATATGCGTGCTAGTAACCGAGTTAGTTGGCCTGATGTGTGTATAATAGGTGCTCTCTGTGTATATTGTATTGCATGTTTGCTTGTGTACGTGTTAGGAGAGTCTGTTAGCCTGTTTCTTGTCTATCTATACTATATATGCATATGGAACTTGTCTTGGTGGTTACATACATATATATATATATATATATATATATATACTCGTCTAGCTTGTATTTGACTGGAATCTTATTATTCTCTTGTTCCTTTCAGCTTCAAGCTACCCTTTTTTCAGTAGTTTATATTGCATGGTTCATATCAGTCTTATTTATAGGTACGATATATCAAGATACCCTTAACCATCTTATTACATGCATCATGCCTGCATGCACCACACTAAATCTTGGTTGAACAGCAGCTAGTGCTTTTCATTTGGGTGTTTAGTAACCATAAATTTGACCGCATGTATATTGTTTTCCTTATATCCGGTCTTCTTCCCACCCCTCATAGGCTCAAACTGTGCATTGCCATGAACAATATCATCTAGTTATTAAGAAAAAACATAAGTATATAATATATTTTCTAGGAAGTACCACACTATATATGTATATATGGCATCATGCATGTTGTAGTACTAGTACCTGATCTCGATCGATCTCGTACATGTGACTTGGGGAACTCAAGGAGGAGGGAGGAAGTGTGTGCCGTGTGCCGTGGCCAGTGTGTGGCCTGTGGCCAGTGGCCATCACGTTGCATGCTGCCAAGCCGAGCCATGTTGATGTAGGGGTCAACCAGCCGTACACGAAGACCGTAGTGGCCGACAGGGACATGCTCCACAAACCTCAAGCCCCAGCCGCCTCCACTAGCTTGTGGCTGAGGTCTAGAGCTCTGATGCCTGCCCTCTCTGCCTCGAACGGATGCCAAATCTTTCAGGGCGCAACGAACCAAACCATGCAGTGTCCACCGTACCCCCATATTATTAATAAAAAAAAGTTCTAGTAGTACTATTCTCATCTGACTTCCTGAGACCTAAAACCAATGACTTTACCTCTCGTTAGCCGAAAAGAATTAGTATAGAAATTTCATGATCACTGTAGTATGTACTTCGGCAAAATAAACGAGCTCTAGCTCATATAGAACACTACAGTATACTCTTAATCTGATCAGTTTTGCTCCCTGCACTGCATATGCCTCTCATTGATTCCAATCCTAGAAGATTCACATCTGCTCTCTAGCTCCCATGAACAGTGCAGTGTAGGTGCTTTATTGTGGAAAGGACCGATCGAGCGAGGATTATATTAGGGCCCAGGGTTAATGGCTTAATGCAGGTAGCAGCTTATGGCTAGGACCAAAGCAAGCTGTAGTGCTCGCCCACAGTAGTAGCAGTAGCAGTAGAACTGTCCCTACCGTGCACCCTGTACTATGCCTGGCCCTTTTTAGGTGTCATGTAGCAAAAAAGACCAGACAGTGTGGCCTTTGTTGGTAACTAGGTTTCTTTCGCCAGCTCGTCTTCTCTGATGAAAGTTTTTCTTCATAGCTGCTTTGTTCCTAGATCCTAGTAGAAGTGTAGGACCAAGTGCTTCTAACAAGTAACAAAGACCTTTCTTGATCTTAGCTTGATCGCTCTTTCAATTCAGGGCAAGCGCGCTGGGCGCGCGTTAGGAGTAGTACATGATTATTAATGTTTAACACACATGGAACAGCATAGGTGGTACACCAAAGGTTTCATATATAACAGCACAAAACTTAAAACTCGCGTACTATCGAGTGGTTTAATAGTCAAGAGAGCAACATACAGAAACAAATACTCACGGTACATGTGACAGCATGGCAACCACCACAACAAACACATCCCCACCGTATGTACCATCAAATTAAGCACCGCCAGGCAGACACTACCAAGTGTGCCATAGAAAACAAACGATCGAAGAGCTTGAGAGGAGAGGTGTTTCCAATAACTATACTAAGTATGCCATAGAAAACAAACGAAGAGCTTGAGAGGAAGGCGGGAGGGTGTTCTCAATAACTACTAAGTATACCATTGAAAACAAACGAAAAGCTTGAGAGAGAGAGAGAGAGAGAGAGGAAGTTATCAATTACGATGCCTGCTTAAAGGAGGGAAACATATACCGTTAATCCAGTCAGAGAATCCAAGCAGATCGAGGTTTTTCAACCTACCCAACAGCAAGAAGCCAGTGACCTCACGGTAACGCCTCCAAGGGAGAGCGTGGCGCCAAAAACTTCGTCATTGCTGATCACGACAACGTTTGATGAGCTTTTCTTCTTCTTCTTGATGAAGCTCTTGATGCCTTCATTTGACAGGGATATGGATCACCTCAACCCTGTAGCAGAATCAAATGAAACCTGGCCAGCCGGACCCAAGGCACTGCATTGCAGGGCCAGTATTGCGTTGAAGAGAATTCAATCTACCTTTTCTATATTGCTACCCAGTACAAGTCTTGGAGTACACTGTGTATCTCTCCTGTGGACTGTGGTGTGTGAATGCATGCACGGAGGTGATGTGTCCTTGGTAACTAATTAATTAAGTGGCACGCTCATCACATGCTCATTCAATGTGGTCTGGACTCTGGAGTCTGGACACTACTGGGGTTAAGTTTCTCTTGCAGTGCTTTGTTCTTTCTTCCCCAGGCCTCTGCCACTGGCCTGACCCAGCTCTCCGCCATGCATCTAGGCACCATATATGTAGTGTAGCTAGCTAGCTCTCCGCCATGCATCTAGCTAACTGGTGTATTACTTGCTCATAGTACGTGGCTGGTGAGACCACCACCATGAATTTTGATTGTGAGAACTACTCTCACAACTTTCCTACTCAAATTCGCTAGCTGGAATTTTACGGTTACAATTACTATTTACCAAAAAACTCATGTGTTTATTTATTTCTAATTGGTTGATTCAGTGCGGTGAAACTCGATGAGAAGAATAGAGTGTTCTTCAGTTGATCACGATCTCGCCAGAGTTTGCTTCATCTTGCATCATCACTAGTATATGCCTGCTTAGAGTACATGCACGTATACGTGAGTTTCTGTTTTTTATATTAAGCGGCAGAGCATTAGTTAACTTAACTTTCAAACTATACATAGGCCTTCAATTTTTGGTGGGACGACCTATGGAGGCTCGAGCTGAATCTTCTCTATTGTAATGTATATAGTGCGTTACTACTCTCTTCGTTTTAAATCATAAGTCACTTTAATTTTTTTGGTACATCCATTTTGCAACACATCTAGATATAATAATATGTCTAGATGCATAGCAAAATGGATGAATAATAAAATCACAGTGACTTATAATTTGGAACAGATCGAGGGAGTACTACTATAGCATCATGAGCCAGTAAAGCCCGTTTCAAATAACCAGGTTCACTAGCTTCCTCATAATCTTGGTAGTTTATTTTGAAGTGGATAGAGAATTGCTTATTGCTAGGATAGGAGCGGAAGCCGGAACTAAGACAGCCTTGGGGCCTCATTTGTGCCACCCCCTTACCCCATCCATGCCCGTACGAGTTGCAGGGATAATAATAGAGAGCTCATGTTACGTGCCGTTATTATTAGCATGTCCTTAGCAAATGCTATTTAGTACATCATTGGAAAAACAGGATTCACACCAGCTACATATTTACACATTTACTATTCATCTCTGAAGTCACACTGCAATTATTCGTCTCAAAAACAAGTCACACTACAATTATCTTCACATTTACTTTGTTCTAAAATAGAAGAGAGGAGTAGCGATAACTGGAGTCTTTATTTACAAATTTTCCCCACAACAGGTTCATAACCGCCAATTGATCTACAAAGAGAGGACTACCAAAAAGTTGCCTTTGTTATGAATCAATTGTACAAACAAATAATTAGTCTAAAAAAGGTTTTCCACGCATGCTATGCATCAGTTACAAAAACTTCATATACTCTATAGAGTGAACTTTATGTAGTAACTAAGATATTAAGTCTTGGGCCATCACCACACTGGCGCATATAGCAAACCTTACTCTTGCCACCAATGGTGGATTTAGGATTTCAGAGTTGGGTATTTCCCAAATCGATCAAAACAATCTACCCCTGATTACATGCTACCGCGTTGTCATGTGTGTGTTAGTGTGGCTGGGGCTGACCTAAGGTTCCTATGGGGATTAATACTTGGGAGAGACAAGAGGATTAGGGGTGGGCAAAGCCGCAAAGGGTGACGGATGCAAACGACGTGGATGTACCCATATGCCATTGAGGGCCTAAGGAAGATCCTAGCTAGTGGGTTAGTTCTTTTAGAGAGAGAATTAGCTCATAGGCTAGTTGGTGAATGGCAATTCGATGGGCCAATGAAGTCCTATTAGAGTGTGGTGTGGAGACGCTAGGCCATGGCTTTTGATAAGTGAATGACAATAAATGAAGAAAACAAATGCCAACCGACATATATATAAATGTGCACCAGTATGAAAATGTTTTGTAGAGGCAACAAGAATCAAAATTTTTAGAGACGGTTCCCACACAACTGCCTCTATTATTCAAGGGTCTTTATAAATCAATGATTTTCTAGAAATGGGTATGCAACAACCTCTAGTAAAAAGGAAACATCTCAAAAAAATTATTTTTCTGTAGCAGTGGTGTATACTTAATATATACATAATGTGTTGGATTTGCCATGCTAGCCGCGCTGTCGAGTGCTCCGTGAGAATGGTAGGGGGCATAGAGGAGGGGGTGTCGAGAGCCAGGAATCGGCTAGGGTGTGGAGAGAATATGGGGTCATCACCTCCTCTTCGATCGACTTCTACCTCTCAGCAATGACGCTAACGCCAAAACATTTTCATAACCGATGCGGTTATGAAAGGCAACAACACATGGAACAAAGTGTGCATTATCTAAACTGAAGGTCTTAAGTGTTTTCTAAAGTTTAACCATCCCTATAAAATTTTTCAGACCACACAAGTGAGTTAAAGCAGTCTATTTTTGTTATTTCTTAAATTAGTCAACTAAACGTTCGATGGGTAGGGTCTTGTTTCACACGAGATCTATATAGAAAGGCCATCTCACAAGATAAAATTAAGGATCTTACTCAGAAAATCCATTTTCAAAGACCGATGGGTACAGCTGGGACGTGTTGCTTAAACTTTCTACGGATAAGACTATCCGCAATTATGTTCCTTTAAATCTCTCCTCTAAAAGTAATATTTTATCCTGGTCATCGATATTCTCTCCTCTATACCAATTTCTTTCGCACCGATACATCCTTTAAAATCATCCTTTATCCACCGTAGAGCCCACCTGACAAGATTTTTTCTTTTTCCTTTTCTTTTTCCCCCTCTGCCTTATCCCCCGCCCACGTCCTCCACCTCCGTCTCCTTCGACCGCACCAGCACCACCGGCCACACCATCCCCGGCATCCTCGTGAACGCTGGCGGTGGAGGATGGCTCGCTAGCGGTGGAGCCCCTTCCTTCGCACCGCTCCTCCCCTGCTCCCCCCCCCCAGTGCCTCTCCTCAACGGTCCACCTCGCCTCGCCAAGGTCGAGCACAGCGGCGCTCGCAGGCCAGCACGGCGGCGCTCTGTGGCGAGGCCCGCGACCGGCAACGTCCGTCTTCCCTCTTCCCCGCGCGGACACGAGCACTCGTAGGCGAGACCAGCGTGGATGCGAGCGGGCGCTCGAGGCCGCTGCCGTCGTGGTCGCGAGCGGGCGCCGACGCGGCTCCACCGGGCGGGCGCAGCCAGCCGCGAGCATTGCGGCTCCGGCAGTCATGGGCGAGCTCGCGGGCTTCATCCTCTCCACGGCTGCAGCTTGTGATGGCAGGAGGCGCCCGTCTCCTCCTTTGCTCGCCGTGGTCCCTCTCCCTCTCCTCCGCCCGGCCTCCTCCCCGCCCCCCTCTCTCTTCGTCAGGCGTGCGGGATGAGGACGCGCGGGCCCCGCGCGGCGCGTACCGGACGCGTCGTACACCCTGGACAGACCTAGGACCGGAGGCCGTCCTAGGCTTTCCTGGACGGCATCCAGGACGCCGCTGCGGCATTTTTTCATGGAAAGGCGTCCTGGAGGACGCTGGTCCAGGACCCGCTGCGGTTCATTTAATTACAGAGTCATGGTCTGTTTTTGGGGCCTTGTGTTCTGACAGTACTTAAAGGTGCTTTTTGGAAAAGCAATGATCGTGCTAAGCCAGATCGATCGATTAGATCGTCTAGTGAGGTGGTAGGTTGCTTTCACATCGCTTATTAGCCACACTGTAGCGGTACTTCAATCTGACATAATCACAGTGGATTACATCGTTTATGAGCCCTACTAAAACGAAGAATATCTGATTCTAGTATCCATTGTTGGCAATCTGATTCTCATAACTTCATCTTTTTTTTTTCTGGATCTGAACTCTGTTAGTGATGCTCAGATCATGATGAGGGTTTACAGAGGGAGACAATATAAGCATGCATACATCCTGCACCAAATTAAATAGAGGGTTTTCATGACTGCAAATTTAAGGACATCAGTAAGACATGCAGAGTAAGTTGTTTTAGGATTCATGTTACCATCAATAAATATGTGAAATATTTAGTTGGCTTATATTCATGATAAAAAATATTTTCATAACATACAAACACTTCTTATTTGCGATACCAGACTAAAGTTGTTAGTAAAAGTTCCTCCTCATATGCACGACTTTCTAGATAATTTATAGTATTACCTACTAGTAAAAGCAATATATTAAAAATGCTAAAACGTCTGATAATTTGGAAAAAAAAGACTAGCCGTAATTGAAAAAAATGTATGTTGATACGTATTCATCTTTCTTTTCCCATCCACATTTCTTATCTCCCTTCACTAATTAACTTTTTTTAGAATTATACAGTATAACGCAAACACTCACAACACACACACTTATCTCTATGAATACATGTACGCAAACACTACCCTATAAACACCTTTGAAACACTAAGGAATTGGCAGATCTGAAAATTCCTAAAGTCACCACTGGCGCCTTGTTATAGATGAGAACATCAATTACCACTTAAAATATAACGTCAGAAAATCCTAAAATAAATTTAGAAAAATACGAGCACCTATGCCAAGTCGAGGATTTAGAACCTAGGTGGACATGTTTCACCACAAGGGTCAAGGGACCTAACCAATCTGATCTATGATTAGTTCGCCTTGCAGTGATTAACTCACTTTGGGACTTTGTTTTTTTAGCAAACTTTGGGACTTTATTTTTTTAGCAAACTTTGGGACTTTGGGTGTTCACGTCTTCTGTAGCATAGGCCTGGTTAGCAACAAAGCCTAGCCCAGTCCACGCGGATGGGCTGCGGACTGCTGTCCATGCATTCAATGATGCATTACACTCCTGCTATTTTACATTTTATTCCCACAGCAAGTGGCAGTAGACGCGGCATGGACATGCCTTGGAAAAAGACCAGTACGATTAAAAAAAATCAGGTACGGACCTTAGCACATTTTATAAATAGAAAATTGAAACGTTTATTTTCTTGACAGTTGTTAGCTATCGGGGGGGATTATAACCAAAACACATGCTGTTTTCAGAGTTTCAGTCATGGAGTATAAGTGTCGTTTCTCGTTCTTGTAATAAAGCCGCTGATGCTTTAGCAGCGTATGTGTGTAAGTTGTGACAGTGGTTCCTGCGTAGTGTGGGATGTAATATGCCCAAGTTCATAGAGGCCATGGTGATCAGCGATTTAGCTGAATCATATGAGTAATGAAATCTACTCTTCAAAAAAAATGAAACACCATTCATTAACAAAAGCACACGCTGAAGTACATTGGGTTACACATCCCTTTCGGAGCATGGAGCACACCACGGCCAGGCACGTAGAGCAACACCAGGCAGTGCAGGGAAAGGCGCCATGGACACCACCCTCGCTGACGACTGCACATGGCGGACTGGCGGTCACAGCACACGAGCTCCACCCGCGGGCGCCCACGCGTCCACGCTACATCCTGACGCGTCGCCGTCCTTGGTCTTACCGCGAGGCCTCGCGCCCGCCCTCTCCGGCACTGGCCGAAACGGTGTGCCGGTGCTGGCAGGAGCGACGGAGCTTGCCGTCTGCATAAGGTCCAGCGTCGCGTGCCACGCACCGGGCGGCGCAACATGGTACCGCCCACCGCCAACGCCGCTTTGGGGGTGCAGACGCCAGCTGCTGGCTGTCTGATCGGCCGGCGGCGGGAGGGCGCAACAACCCGGCGACGACGACGACGAAGAGGCAACAAAGTGCCGGCCGGGCGGCGACGAGCGGTCGGCGGAGAAGTACTGCCACGCGAGGAGTGCGGCGCGGTTCTCGGCGATGAGGTCGTCGAGCGCCGCGCTGGAGCGCGCGGAGATGTCCGGCGTCGTGACCAGCCAGGGGCCGCTGCTCGCCGCGCCGCCTCTGGCCGATGACAGAAGAGAGAGAGCACCAGCCGGGGTACCCGGGAGGCCGCCGCAGGGCGGCAGGAAACCGTGGCCGAAACCCGTCGCTCCTGCATTAGTTTGACCATTAGAAAATAGTTTCGTTTTTAGATACAAACCCAATGTAAGTTTAAACTTAGTTTTCATGTGACTGGATTAACTGCTGATCAAAGACAGTAAGCTCTGAATGTTAAAATGCGTGTGTGTTTGCTTTATACTTGAGGTTGGGGGGAGGGTAGTAGTAGTAGTTACAAGTGTGACGTTCTGAAAGAATCTGAATGGAAGAACGCAGGTACCGATTATTAGCAGCAGTAGTGTCGCAAGCTAATTGTCGAGAAGAAGAGTCAGCACAAGCTACAGAAGTACTTATGCAGTACCTTGGTACACGTACGCTCAGTCCTAGATTCGTTCGCACAGGGGTAGCAGAGTACCGTGCACTGTAGATACGCTGTGCCAAGTTTGGTCGTCCTTGTTCCTACGTAGTACTGTACGTACCTAGACGCATCATAACACCTCGTACGTGACATTGTACACCGTATAAACCATCGCGCAAAATACGAGCGGTACGCGTAGGTACACCTACCGTCTACCGGACTACGCGTATACGGTATACTACGCGAGCACGCTGGCTGCAGCCGGCCGGCAACCGCTGCACATACCGTTCTAGTGATCTGAGCGGAAGAAGAGAAACCTACCGAACTATAAGACTTTGTAGAATGACTTCAATGAACACGAACCATGAATCCACGGTGCCGTAGTCTTGCATTTAAACAACAGTATTCCGGACTGAATTTTTTTATCCACCCACTACGGCACGATCTCATTTCCATAGCGGGCCATTTCAGTTTACCATGGCGGGCCTTGGTGTCCGCTTGCGGTGCCATGCCACGGTAAATCTGGACGGCACCGCAGCGGGCGTCACGACCATTGGCGTAAATGCAATCTACCACAGCGGACGCAATAGAATGCCCACTGTGGTAAAAATTTCAAATAAAAAAAAGAGAAAACCCCAAATGGGCTTGGATCTGGGCCGCCGTCGGATCCCGCCACCGTCGCTGCCGCCGTTGATCCGCGACACTGGATCCACGAGATGCCACCGTCGATTCCCGCAGCTGCTGCCGAAGAGGAATCGCCAATCCACAAGCAGCCGCTCCGCAGCTCCAACATCAGTGCCGGCTCCTGATCTGGGAAAGGGGAGAGGGCATAGTGAGAGACGAACAAAGAAGAGCGAGGTAGACGAAGAGAACTTCACCTCGCCGTCGTGCCGTGGAGAACTTCTCCTCACCGGATCCGCCGCCTTGAAGCCCCACTTCGCCGGATCTGCCGTGCCAGAGCCCGCAGCTGCCGGATCCGCCGTGGTGACGCCGGCCGCCGCCGGATCCACCCATGACTAGGCCAGATCCGGCCTCCCCATGCGCTAGACGACCTTGAAGAGGGATGCGCCGCCGGCCTCCACTTGCGCCGCCGGGAAGGAAGACCGATTCACTGGTGGCCTCTACTTGCGCCGCTAGGAATGGATGCACCGCCGGCCTCTACTGTCGGCCTCCACTTGCGCCGCCGGTGTGGGCGACGGATGCGTCGCCGGCCATGGGAGAGAGGGAGCTGGGAGAGGAGTGAGGCGGAGGAGAGGAGTGGGAGAGGGATGCGCGTTGTGGCTGGGCGAGTTGCACGAGAGAGAGAGGACGGCAAGCGGCGGCTGTGTCGGGTGGTTGGGTGTGTGAGGTCCAAACCCTAAGTGTGGTATTTATACTAGTAGCGGATACTGGGCCTCCGCCTTGGGCTATTGGGCCACAGCCTTTACCGTGGCGGACCTTATAGGATGCCCGCTGCGGTAAATTGATTTACCGCAGCGGGCATCTTAAGGCATTCGTTGCGGTAAATAGATGATTTTCCGCAGCGAACTTCTTAAGATGTGCGCTGTGGTAAATCGATTTACCGTAGCGGGCAATAGAGTCCACCACGGTAAAATAAATAGTGCCCGCTGTGGAGAGGCAAACCCAACGCCGCGGAAGTTCTTTTCCGACGTAGTGACCGCGACAGACCTTCTACTGTGACTGAACATTTTCCTACTGTGAGACGTTCTACACTTCTACCGTGAAGTGATCATAGCACGGTCGGCCTATACCCACTCATCGGACACCAGACACCACCAGTGTAGCAAGCCGCAGGTGCACGTAAAGGCACGCGTAAAAATCCGTGCACTAATAACGGGCTTTGCACGTCGCACATTCCGAGGACGAGCCTTTCGTGCCTGTGCCTGGCCAAGTTGCCAGCATGTTTCCCGGCATCAAACCAACAACCCCTGCGAGTTCTTTGTGAATGTGCATCGTGCCATCGTGTGGTCTTACTACCCCTCTGGTCCCCAAGCTGCACAACTTTAATTTTGACATCCTGGACACAAAAGCATCCGGATCGGAGTACGCCGGACTGACGTATACGTACCGTGTGGATGCGCAGCAACGCCTCTGGCCATGGCCTCGCTGGCGTTGCTCTTCCGCCGCCGCTCGTTGTGCCCGGCCAGCCGCCGCCGGCAGCTCCGCTTCGCGTCGTCGAACTCCGAGATGGCGTGGAACCTGCGCGTGCAGCCACAAACATACAACAAGGGACGTGCGTTTCGCCCTTGTATTTATCAGTGCAATTCAAAGGTTCCTACTACTCCTACCTTTCATGGAGTATGGAGAGTACGTAGCTACGTATATAGTCGAGAGAATAATGTACCGACCGGCTGCACTGCTGGCAGAAGCGCTGCTCGGCACCGAGCACGACGACGCGGGGCGCCTTGGAGTGCGCCTCGCACACCTTGTGCCGCCGGTGGTAGTCCTTGGCGCCCGCCAGCGCCACGTGGCACCCCTCCACCTGGCACCTCGGCACGGGCGCCGTCGCGGCCGGCGCCGCCGCCTTCTCCTTCCTCTTACCCTCAGCCGCAGCTGTCCCGCTCGCGCCACCACCAGCGCCGCCGCCATTGCCGTGGACCTGCGCCACCACTTGTTGGTTGCCCGCCGCCGCCCCGGCCCAGCAGCAGGCTGGCCGCTTCCCCAGCTTGAGGCACGTCAGCTCCTGCTGCTGCTGGATCTGCAGAAGCTGGAGCTGGCTGCTCGGCACGCCCCCTGGGCGCATCGTCAAAGGCTGCTGCGGGTAGGACGAGCCGCCGGAGGGAGCCCAGTGCATGGCGAGATCCCATGGCGGCGCCGCGCTTCCGCTGCCGCCGCCCGTGCCACCGTTTCCTTCCATAACGTGCTGCCGGTGGCGCGTCGTTGAGCACTCAGCTGGGAGGACTCACGACAAAGCTACGCGCCCAGGGGAAGTGGAAGGGCAACTGGCAAGGCAAAGTGGAAGGGCCGCGCCGGCAGCGGCAGCGGCGGCGGCGGTTGCGGCTGCTGCAAGTACAGCCGGTATGCTACCCACACACTGGCGTGGCGTGGCACCCCATATAAAGCAATCGGGCAGCGAGGCGAGCCTCCCGGGGAGGAGCAGGCAGCCACTCAGGCAGGCAGGCAGGCGAGTTCTCGGTGGGTGATGACTCGGGGCGGGGGCGCAAGCGCCTGTACTGACATGTGGGATCACCCTTCAGGCAGACAGCTAGCGGGCAGGAGCCGTGCAGGCGTGGTGTGCCCACGAGCCAGTCTCGTACCCTCGTGACCGTGGGCCGCGGCCACATGGAGATGTGTCATTGATGAGTTCAATCCGAGGCGGGGGGCCCGCGGATGCTCGCTGCTGCTGTGCGTGGCAGTAATGCCACGCTCATTAAGGCTGCGCGCTGTGTGACTATACGCCCCGCTCCATCCCTCACCTCGAATGGAGCTCAGGCCATACGCAAATGTCGATGACAGGTGGGTGTCCGTCACGTGGGTCCCGGATGTCATTGTATAGCTAGGCAACGGTTAGAAATCAAGCGGCCCTGCCACCTGGTTGAAAGATCCCATATCCGGAACCAGACGCCACAAAAGATTTTGTGCATCGCGTACCACTACAGAACACACCCACTGCCGAGCGGGACCCGGATTTACTGTGTCCCGCCTGTCAAAGGTCAGAGCCGCACAGCCACCGCGCAGTGCGGGAAAACGCGCGGGGCGTACGCGCACGCAGCAGGCCGGCCGGCGGGGCCCGTACGGCCCGGTCCAGTTGTCAGTATCAGCTACAGCTCGGGCCATGCTCCATTGGCTGGGGAATGGGGAGTATGTCTGCGCTTTGGGGGAAATAATATCTCCGTGTTGGGCGTTGGGGGAGATACGTACGTACGGGTACTGCGGGTACCCCTAGTTTGGCGGCTTCCTGGCTGGGTGCGCAGTGCCCTTTCCCGGCGGAGACGGGGTAGTACCCTGCTGCCTGTACTGTACGAGCGGTGTACGTGCATGGCAAGCCGTGCTCGTATCCTGTACTGCCAACGGGGCCGGCATGCATGCAAGCAGTCCAGTGCAGGTGCAGCGCTCGTTTTAATTTCCCCGCTGACACCCCGTGACAAGGGTGCGCTGGCTCGATGATTGCCCGCTGTCGTTTGGGATGAGCAGCCGAGCTGTTCGTTTTGGTAGGTTAGCGTGAGCCTGTGCCTGCTGTGTAGCGCTGTGCCCCCTGCCGGTTGGTTTGGCCGGCCGCCGTGGAGCAGCTAGCTATCCGCAGTGCCTGATCGACCTCGACTCGACCCTTTGTCCTGTTGGTTGTTATGGTCGCCAGCCGTGGCAGGGCCACGAGTCACATGGGTGCCATCGATGATCCGAACCAGTGGCGCTGTCGTCCTCCAGTGAACGGTGATGGTACGGTCACTGTGCGTCGTACTGTGGTTCAACTTGCGAGTTACTGGTACCGTGGACAAAATGGTGGAATCCGTTTCTTTTTTTTTTCTTCAGAGAAACAGGCAGGTGAAATTACTGTACTTACACTGTCGGCACAAACTGGAACCAGCGTCCATTTTCACTCTGTAATAATAAACCAGACCAAGCAACACGAAAGATCGTGAAGCGTGGGCCTAATTCAGGAGGCCCATGTAGAAAGAACCACCATGACGGACCAAGCGGGATGTGGACCAACTAGCTCACAGCCCATTAATAAAGCTCGGCCCACTTACGTACGGGTCGTGGCATCGTCACACTCCCACACCCACTGTCCCAGACCAGGGGCCTTTTTCTTGTGTGCCATTATAAAAGATGACCCCAGCCTCCATGCCACTGAAAAGATGATTTCGGCCTGTGTGACCAATATCAACTTTGTTTTTCCCTCCATGCCATTCCGTTCATTTTAGCTGTTAACGCTATCAACGAGGCTGGAAAAGGACGTCGATGCCCCCAGGTAAAAGACAAGGTCAGAACTTGGTGGTTTTCCTTTTGTGCCATTTTGTGAGCTGAAGGCGTTGGCGCCAAAAGCAGTGGGAGTTGGTGCCAAAGCAACCGGTGTTGGCGCCAAAAAACTCCCTCCACTCTCCTATATAAGGGTCCCAACCCTCATCTCTCCATTCATCCTCTCCAGATCCCATCTCCCTCTCTTTCATCTCTCAATCTCTCAGTGGAACAAACCCATGTCTCAAGCTTCCAGTAGCTATGGTGCGAGAGCAAGGCGCGTGCTTTGCCCCAACTGCCATGTTCTTGCCAATCGATTCGTAGCTAACACCAAAAAGCACAAGAACCGTCCATTCCACAAGTGCACGTACTTCGCAGTTTGTGTTTCATTTACTGTTCGTTTGCAACCTTTTTTTAGTTTTGGTCCTGTTCTTGAGGTCTTGTTGATTTGGGTTGCAGGCTGGAGGTTGTCAGTTCTATCAATGGGAGGATGAAATGTTGGACAATGGAGCTATCCAGGTAGCCCCTGCCCCCTTACTGGCAGTTCCCTTGGAGGCAGTTCCCCTGCAGGCAGTAGCACCTCATGGAGCTATCCATGCAACTAATCCAATGGCCATGTACCAGGAAGCTGTGCAAGATAGGGTTGAGAACAGGGTTGAACAACAGCTTAGGTGGCTTGAGAAGCTGGTGTATGTGTGTATTGTTCTTGCTTTGTTTGCTATTTTCAAGAAGTAGGGTCATGGCTTTGTGTTTGTATGCATGAGAACTTGTAGTAACAAAATGGATGTATGGCTGGATGGATGGATGAATGTATGAATGAATCAATGAAGGAATGACATGAATCAATGATTCAGCTGGCATTTTCATCACAACAACAACACATTTTCATCACACATAACAACTATCATCTCATCAAGCAATGATTCAGCTAGCATTTACATTACCACATCACATAACAGTAAGTCTAGTTACATTACCACATCACATAACAAGTTTCATCACAGTTTAACAGTAAACATCCATGTCTTAACCTGCCAACATCACAACAAAAGATATTGTTCTCCCCAAAAGGCAGACATGCAACATCACATGGCCAAAAGAAGTACCTTTTCCCAACAGAAAGGCAGCAGAACTTGTTCAGTCAACCTTGAGCTTCTTCTTGCTCCTGGTATTGGAAGCAGGGCTTTCAGGTGTTGTTGGTGTGGCTGCAGTAAGAAGCCTCTTAGGTGTCAGCTTTTTTGCTATTGCCATCTTCCTCCTTGGGGGGTCTGTATGGTGCCAGCTGAGTCCTCAGGATATGGTGCCAGGTAGACTGTTTTCAGTGGAATTAGATCATTGGAACCAGTTGCAGACCTGACAAAGCAAAAAGGTTAGTTTTGTGTGGGTAAGTATGTGAACCAAAATGGATTGTTGGTACAAATACCTGTTACTTGGAGCTCTTGCTGATGATGAAGTGGCTGCAGATTGCTGGTTGTTGCTTTTAGATGATCTTCTCTGCCTTTTCTTGATGGTAGCATTGGCTACTTCTTCAATGTGTGGGTACTGCATCACACATGGAACCACCACAAGGCTTATCTCAGTGTTAATGCTTGCTGCATCTAGCTTCTTCTGTCTTTTCTTGGGTGGACCCCTACATAGCACAAGTGTTAATACATGAACAAGTCATTTATAATGGAAAAATAAAGGGTAAATATGTACCTCTCAGCCAGCATTGCTGCTATATCATCTGGATTCCTATTCTTACAAGTGTACCAATGATGACTTCTCTGCTTACATATTTGACACTGATGACTTCTTCCCTTCTTGCTGGTCTCTCCTTCCATAGCCGATTTCATCCTATTCTTGTGCCTACCACCTCTTGTGGACTTAAGCAAGGGAGGGTGCATGAAAAAGCCATGATTGGAATTGGGCCACATGCTCTTGTCAGGAATACAAGGGATGGAACCCTCATATGCTTCTCTGAATTTCTTCACAGAGTAGAAGTCATCTACAAATCCTCTAACTTGGCACCAGGTATTGAGGTGATGAAAGCAATTACACTATTAGAAAACCCCCCTTTAGCTACGCTGTATTTGTAACGCCATTAAAAGCAGACGTTATTTGGCACATTTTCAAAAACGTATTTAAGTGTTACGATATTTAACACGCTTTCAACGTCAAGATATATCTTGATACATTTTTTAACACGCTTTTAAAATCGTATTTAAATGACACAAAATTAGCCATGCTTTCAACCGTTAATAACATCTATCCATGTTGTAAAGCGTATCTCAAAATCGTTTATAGGCACCTATAAATGCTTTTTGACATGCAACTAAAAATGTATAAAGTTGACACATCATTAGACATGCTTTTAACCATGAGTAGCATGAAGACACGTTGTAAAACGTCTCAAATAATCGTCCTTATGCTCATGGAGATGTTTTTATTTGCAAAACTGGAATATCTCTAGTTGACATGAAATTAGATACGCTTTTAACCATTACTAGATGATACGTGCGTTTTCATGTGTATTAGAAATTTGTCCTTAACCATGTAGAGACATTTTCTAATACGAAATTGAAAAAGTATACCCTATCGAGGGGGCTATAAGTTGACGTGGCATCTTATTTGTCAGACTTGATATGGCGTATGTTCCACTCGAGTGGACAACTGGACATGCCATATATTATTCAAGGCTTAAATAGTATCAACATTAATTGTGATTTGGTTTCTTTTAATTAAAAGTATCAGTACAAAGAAATCGTACATGTCTAATAGAGCATAGTA
This sequence comes from Bothriochloa decipiens, assembly GCA_023333625.1. Taxonomy (NCBI): domain Eukaryota; kingdom Viridiplantae; phylum Streptophyta; class Magnoliopsida; order Poales; family Poaceae; genus Bothriochloa; species Bothriochloa decipiens. Next base: position 22,238,171 of record CM041640.1, on the reverse strand, counting down.
GCATACATGTGTTATATATTATTCCTCTTGACATGGATTGTGGAATCCCATCGGTGCTGTGGACATCTAACTCTAGTAAATAGCAAGAAAAAAATGAGAGAAAAAAGAAAGTACAGATAAAAAAATAAAAATTGTGGCATACCAGTGGTTTTGAACCTATGGATATCCAAACGTAAATGGAATGCACTAACCACTTGAACTAAAGTTCACTTGTGTCTATTAGTCCGTTTTTAGTTCTTTTCATCTGAAAACCGAAAACCATATATGCCAAGAAAAAATCATGTCAAAAAATTGTCGAGAACCTGCAATCTACTACTCCTAAACCAATTTGCCACACAAGCTACCTAGTGTCCATAATGAAGTTCTCAAAATTTTTTAACAGAATCTGCATGCACGAGGGAACCCAAGGGCCTTCCCAATGATGCATATAAGGATTGAACCTTGACCTTCTGAAATGAGGACTGAGCAAACCACAAGGGCAAATATTAGTTGGTGTTTATTGGAGTCTTTCATAATTTTTGTACATATACTCTAGAGTATGGACTCTGGGACAGAAACCTGAAACATATGTGTTGTGTGGGGCAAAAACTTCAAAAACAAATATGACACAAATATGGATTGAACCTAGGGAACCAAACCAAAGTGAGCAAAATATGGATTACACTATTTAGTCAAATAGGAAAATTTGTACACTTAATAGCGGTAATCCAACAAGCTAACACCTCCTTCCTAAGGTAACACATATTAGTTTATTCTAATTTAGAGCAACAAAAAACTCAAAATGTTCATCTATAGCATCAGATGACTAGATAAACCAAGCCTTGTCTAACTTTCATCATCCACTGAGAGTTGTACACCCATGTCAAAATTATCTCGTGGGCTAGCTCTCACCACAGTGTTCCATTGTTCAGCTTTTGCATTCTGGACATAAAACACTTGCTGAACTTGTGATGAAAATACAAAAGGGTCATCCTCTAATTTATCATCCTTGTGTATTTTTCGTGAAAAATTCACCAAACTGTATCCAAAGTCATCTTGTCGCAACCCAGCTTTATGATGAACATCATACCATTCACATTTGAAAAGCACTACCTTGTAGTTTGCATATGACAATTCAACAATATTTGATAATCTACCAAAATAATTAACCCCATCTTCAGCAATATTGACCACACCGCTGTTTTGTGTCGATCGTGCATCCTCACGATTCAAAGTGTGGAACCTGAAACCATTAATAATGTAACCACTATATGTCACAGCACCTCTGTTTGGTTTTGCAGCCAAAGCTTGGACCTTTGCCATGATGCCTGTTCCATCACCTAATATAACCTATATA
>CM041640.1:22202402-22212997 GCA_023333625.1 Bothriochloa decipiens | reverse complement strand
CAGCCTCTTGTTGGCGCCCCCTAGTGGTAGTCTTTTTTTTTTTTTTTTGGCCATGCTGAGCAGTCTGCTCAGGGCGGAGATTTGTTTAGGGTTTAAATGAGATTAACCATTAAAGTATAATTTTTCGAACATAACCGTTGCTTGTTCATCAGGTTTGAACCTGACATGCTTGCATTTTCTGGCTGTTAATACGGTGATGATGAAAAAGAAAGAAAGGATTGGGTGAAATTAGGAAACGATAGGATACATTACCTTTAAGACTCTTGAAACTTGGTGAGATTTCCTATGGTGTATTCTCCAAATACTTGTCTGCCATGGGCATAAGATTATTTTTTCCATTTGATTTCCTTTTGCTTGTTATTGAATGTGACCTGTGTCTTTCTTATATGTCCTACAAATGCATCAAATTATATAACCACACATTCATCATTCTACATGCCAAAGTTCAAATCATTGGTTGGCAGGTTGTGTCACCACATTTGAGTTTTGGGTGATGGATTGATTTTACATTGATTCATAACAGGAGTCGACTGAAGATGAACGCAGCAGGGGGAAATGCCCACTGACTCCGCATGAAGTTGGGTTAATGCTCCGAGCTCTTGGTTTTGGCAATGATACCCTTCTGTATGTCACTTTCGGAGAAATATATGGCGGAGATGAAACACTCCGACCTCTTAGGGAACTCTTCCCAAATTTCTACAATAAGGAGAAGCTTGCTGGCTGCAATTGACTTCATTGTTTGTTTTGAGGGTGATGTCTACGTTACAAATAATAATGGAAACATGGCTAAAGTTTTAGCTTGACGGAGGTATGTGCCGCTCTTTTTCTGCATATGCTTTGGATTTTCTAAACCACTCCCTCGATCCCAAATAAAGGAACTCCTAGAATCACCCAAAGTGAAACTATCTTAAGTTTGAACAATTTTATAGAAAAGAGTAACATGTATGGCACCAAATAAGTACATTATGAAAATATATTTAATTATCTATCTAGGCATACTGGTCTTATAAATATTGTTTTTTTAAATTTGGTCAAACATAAACTTAGGATAACTCTAAAAGTTGATTTATTTTGGGATGGAGGAAGTATACATCTGTTGAATATATTGGATTGTCATGCAAGAACATAAGGCTCCATACACACCATCAAAGTGCCTTTGATTTTTTTATTTGTTTTTTCGTTTTTACTATTTGTTATGTTAATTTGTATGCCGAACATTGTATCCATGCTCCCTTATTATTTTTTTCTAATAGTTTTTGCTCATCCACTCTCCATCAAATGTGTAGGCAATACATATGGGCCACAAGAGAACTATTCGCCCTAATGCAAATAAACTTAGTGTACTCTTTCAGACACGGAATCAGTTGGAATGGGATACCTTTTCACGGAAGGTACAGAAAGTTCAGAGGGGTCTTATGGGGGAGCCGGATGATATCAGACCAAAACAGGATGACTTCCATGAATTTCCATCATCTTGCATCTGCTTAAGAAAACCTGGGAACATATCGGTCACAACATGAAAACCGGACACCGCAATTGCACACCACGAGGATGCTGCTAGTTTAGCGCCTACTTAACTTGTTACCGTAGGGAAAGCATATGCTTGCTTTGAAAGAAACATGGTGGAATTAACAGGGCAGGCATGCATAGTGCATATACAAAGAAGTAGATGACATGGCTTGGTAGAGGTGCCCTGTCTCGGCAGATGCCACGTCACAGAGTTGCCAACTGGTGAAGAAATGCAATGTGCCTTTAAATTATTGTTCGTATATGATTATTAATTCTTTGAATATGGTGTGCCTCTATGACCTGACCATCTGTCCAAGTAAATTCTCAGGGCAGTTCTGTCGAAGGGCAAATGGACAAGTGGTTACCCCATGTCTTGTGATTATTGTACTACTATGCTCCCTTTGGAAGATAACTGTGCGATCTTGTTTTTACTGGATAAAAGAAAATGACACATTCTACTTTTTCCTCTTATTTTATGCCTCGTGTTCATGTAATTTATCAACTAGGGACAGTCATTCCTGTTTATCAAAGCAATATTTGTGGATATACAACAATCCGTCGTTGTCTGCTTTATTGGTGGTTGTGTAACAATTGTCTGAAGCTCATAACCATTTTCGTTTACACCATTATGACTCATGTATACACAAGTGATCTACTGATCTCTTTCAGAGCTGACGAACTCGTACGCCATGGTCCTCTCTTCGTCGAGTTCATTCACCGAGAGTTCCATCTTGGATCGTGCAAAGTCATCAACCTCAAGACCTGCAACAACAAACAGATCATGTCAAGAACCGTGGTGCTGCCGATGCTACCAACTTGGTGTAATGATAAGAACTCCGCACCCTGCACGATAGACCACTCTCCCTTGTCGCATGCCACCGGGAACGAGTAGAAGATGCCCTCGGGAACGCCATAGCTCCCGTCAGAGTATACGCCCATAGACACCCACGTGCCCTGCAGACCAAAATGGTACTCTTTCACTGACAAACATATACAGAGAGAGGTAAAACCAGCTTGGATGAGGGCATGTCTTGGACCTTGGGGGTGCCAAGGATCCAGTCTCTCATGTGATCGCAGGCCGCGCTGGCGGCGGACAGTGAGCTCGAGTGCTTGCGTGCCTTGATCACCGCCTCGCCGCGTTGCTGCACGACGCTGACGAACTCTTCCTTCAACCTGCAATCGCAGCAATATGTCGACATGTGTGCGTAATCCTGTGGCCTGCCTGAAGCAGCTAGGGCGCTAGGCTCCATCTATCTGCCACTGATGCTCAGGACGCGCGATAGATCGGTTTACCATTTCTCGTCGACGGTGAGCTCCACGACGGGCTTCTCCCCGCGCTGGGTCCTGACGGTGGCGTGGCTGGCGTCTGGGAACTGCGTGGAGGAGTGGTTCCCCCACACGATGGCGTTCCTGACGTCGCTGACGTGCACGCCCAGCTTTTCGGAGATCTGACCCAGGGCGCGGTTGTGGTCGAGCCGCGTGAGGCAGGTGATGTTCTTGGCGGGCACCGCGGGCGCGAACTCCTTCAGCATCAGCGCGTTCGTGTTCGCAGGGTTAGCCACGACAAGAACCTGCACAAGCAGCGCCGTATCTATCAGAGTTCAGAATTAAGCATTTCACAGACGCATTTGTTTTTTTGCTGGACGCCTTGACTGGACCTTGCAGTTTGGGGCAGCGTGCTGTTGCAGCGCAGTGGCCTGGGACTGGTAGATGGGGACGTTCTTGGCGATCAGGTCTTTCCTCTGCATCCGTTCTTTCCTCGGCCATCCACCGATCAGGACGGCGAAGTTGACGCCTCGGAACGCTTCGGCCTCGTCGCTCGTTGCCACCACACCTGCAACAATGCACACAACAGCAAACGATGAACGCCGAACTCACACAGCAGATGAACACCGGACACAGACAGCAAGCAAACGATGAACACCTCTGAGAAGAGGCAACGCGGCATCGATCAGCTCCATCCTGACGCCGTTCAGGGCGTCCGCCGATTTAGGGATGTCCAACATGTGAAGAACCACCGGCTGGTCTGGCCCAAGCATCAGACCTCTCGCGATCATGGCGACTATGGCATACCCAATCTGCCCTGCAAGAACAATCTCCAGAGTTCAGAGTGCTGGTCTACATGTGTGTTCTCTCTTTGCAGTTTGGTTCGTGAGCTCTGAATAATTACAACGTACCAGCAGCGCCGGTGACGAGAATCTTGACAGGCTGCTTCGGCTCATCTCTCAGCAGCCACGGGCACCAACTTGCCAGCCTCTGGAGGAGAGAATTTGGCAACATGATCAACTTGATCCTACCTTGTGTTGCGTAGATGAATTTGGTTTTTCGTCAGCGGCTCAGCGCATACATATAGCACCGAGTAGGCCATACCACGATGCCTTACTTTTGTTTTATGTCAGACCTAAGACTCAGATTCTAATTCCATGCTGAATTCTCCAAGTAACGGAGCTTCCTGAATCAAAGTCTGGTATAATGGCTGGCAAAGAGGAATCGATTTGTTGGGACAAGGGATAGCCGGGTGTTGATTCACACCGTGTTTGGTTGAGCTTCTCAAAAGTGTTTTTTGCTAGCAAAAAATAGAAAGCCAACCAACTAGATAGGTGAAACCCAAAACTGTTTTTCAAAGAAGCAACACTTTTATTTTATATAGTACATTTTGGAAATACTTTGAACCTGTTTTTGGTTCTCAGCTTTCTACTTTTTGAAATTGGTGAAAATAGAAATATTTTAAGAGAGATAGAGAGATGATAGGTTTTATTGACTTCTATACTTGCTTTGTAAACAAGTTATAACATTTTATGACACATATCTCACATAGCTTTTTTTTACAGCTTATAGTTTACAGCCAAACCAAACGGACTAATGGACTTTTTTAATCTTTTGTTAACAATTGTATCATCCGAGGTGAGAAACATACCAACAGATTTTCAAGAACCTCTAAAAGAAAGGTCAACATGTAGTTTATGGAATTATTGGACGTAGCTAAATTGCTAAAATGTGGTGCTTGGTGGGCGCAAGGCATTTCAGCCTCTTGTTGGCGTAGCGGGTAGTCTATTTTTCCGTTTCTTTGCCTTGCTGAGCAGTCTGGAGTCTGCTCAGGCCGGAGATTTGTGTGTTACCTTGCCCTTGTAAAGTTCACTCCTCCTTTATGGACGTGAGATATTTAAGTCCTAAGAGCAACTCAAGAGCCTCTTTCCTGTTGATAAGAATAGAAATTTTGATTAAAAAAATTCCAACAGCATATTAATTAATTTAGATATCTAGATATTGACATCCTTCATTTTTTTTATTTCTAGTTAAAGATAAAGAACGAGATTGACTCTCTAACGTGTATACAGTAAATAAAAAACTATGGCAAAAAAAGACAGAGAGAAATGACTTCAATTAAACGACTCTCTCAATAAGAATTTAGAGAGCGAGTTAGATACTACTATAACCTGCCCCGTCCCAAGAAAATCCTAGCCCACCCAAATGCTTTGGGCCGACTTTGACTGTGCTTCTCAGCTTGGGCTCCGCTTTTTTTTTTTAATCAACGTGATCCAAAGTTCCAAACCCAAAAATCACCCAAGAGACGCATCTATCAACGCTCAATGGGCTACAACAAGAAAAGAATTGTTCGAGTTTCTGTGGACAGACAAATAAGTCCCACACGTACACAGATAATTACCAACACTTGCATAGATAATTTCAACATAACACATCCTAAAAAGAACATAACACATGAATATGTGATTTCGGTTGACAATTGTTCTATCAATCACTAAAAAAAGCACATGGGGCACAAGGAATGAGGGGAACTAGGAGCACTCTCTCTTTATGATTTCTTCTTTGTAGTGCAAGTATATATGGCATGGAAGACTCAAGACTCTCCCATGCACGCATCTTATTACAGAGGATGCTAAAATATATGTTTCTTCCACTGGTTAAATGCCAAGGGCTATGACACTCCACATTCGAAATATATGCAGCCGTAGTTTCAATGTTGGTGACCTTGTCATGTGCTGAATCCAATCCTAGTAGTAAAGAGGCCTGCAAGCAACCAAAGACAAAGAAAAATGCTATAGAACAACCAGAGTGTTTTTTTATGATCTCCTTTTCCTCTCTTCTTCTTCTTCAAATCCGCTGGCCTTAGGGTGGCAAGGCGATGGAAAAAAAAAAGGTGGCATTAGGGCTTCAGCGGCGAAAGGATCAGACCAATGCAAGTTGGGGGCAGAGATGCTCATGGTCATGGCAACAGAAGGGGGCGGGGGAGGGGGAGGGGAAGGCTGCCATGGCAGGGTCGCGTCGGAGCCACGGTCGCAACCCGGTGAGACCCTGCAGTGCTGTGGCGGGGTGTTGAGCAGTGACGACACGTCGGGAGGACACAGAGGTATGTTGGGTAAATAACTCTATGTCATATGGGTATTCTGGATATTTTGGCATCCACATGTAACAATCTACCAACTCTCTAGCTGAGATCAAAATACTCCCTAGCTAATAGTTATCCAGTTCTATCTGATCCGAACATGAGTAACGGTAGCCTCGTCGTTTTGCATAGCTGGACGGTGTAGATCAACCCTCGACGGCCGGTAGCTACCGTTCGGCTGGGCCCAGCGGCCAGCCAAACCCAAACCACCGCCGGCCCGCCGCCACGTCACGGTCGATCCCCTCGTAAAACTCGCGCATTAACTAGCTCCTGTATGTAATCCGCCATCACTCGCCTCGCGCTCGGATGTTCTGCGGCATATACTACCGCTTTGCCCACCCCACCACCCACCGACACGTGGGCCTACCCGCCAACTTGTCCCCTCTAACACGCGGGCGCAGGTGCACAAGCCTCCTCCAAAAACAGCTCGGGAACCAGCTTGTCTGCCCACTACCCTCCATTTCGCCAAAAAAGGAGACCAAAAAGAGAGAAAAAAAAGAGAAGGGGATTAGAGCGAAGCGGATCAGGGGCGGAAGCCTCGAGCCCTAGCGCAGCGCAGCAATGGCGGGGTGGTGCGAGGACGCGGTGGCGCTGCTGCAGCGGCCCGCGGTGGTGGAGATGGCCGTGGACGTGCTGCTGTGCGCGATGCCGATCTGGGCCGCCGTCATGATCGGCCCCGCCGTCGGCTGGTCCTGGTGCCCGCGCTGGACAGGGCTGCTCTTCCTCGGCCTTCGCTCCCGCCTCCGCAGCGTCCTCTGGGTGCCCCCCGGCCTCGGTGCCCACAGGCTCTGGCTCGCCTGCACCGCGCTCTCCGCCTGTGTTGGGACATGGTCCCGATGGAGTGAGAGAGGAAATGGAACTAGGTAGTTAGGGTATGTGGAGGTCCCGACGGAGGTCGCGACGAAGGTCCCGATGGAGGACCCAGACGGAGGTCCCCGACGGAGGTCCTCGAAGGAGGACCCAGACGGAGGTCCCCGACGGAGGACCCAGACGGAGGTCCCGACGGATGTCCCCGACGGAGGTCCCGACAGAGGTCCCCGACGGAGGACCCTGACGTACGGAGGTCCCGGAGGTCCCACTGAGGTCTCTAGGAAACCGGCGGAGGTCTCCCCCGTCGTGCGCGGCGAAAACTCAGGGCGCTAAGGTTACCTTAGGTCACTAGAATGAATAATATGAGAGTAGTTACAAGAACTAGAGTTTGGGGAAGGGAGGGAGAAGCCCCCTTCTTGCTCTCCTTCTCTTGGTATTTATATAGGCAAGCGGCAGTTTATAAGCGACCCCTTGGTAGTGGCAATTTACAAGCGACCCCCTGGAGGAGGTGAGATTGACAAGTGACTACCCTAACCCTCATTGGGCCTTTTCTAGGGAGATTTGGCCCATAAGCATATGGGCTCCCCCAACAGCCTGCTCCGCCGTCGCGCCCAGGCTCCTCTCCTTCGCGATCCGGCGATGCAGGGGCAAGCACCACCGGGACAAGTCGGCCTCCCCTCACGATGACGCCGGTGCGGCCCGGGGGGACGGTGGAGGTTGCGCCGACGGCAGGTGAGCGAGCGTCTAGTGGTTGAATCTATTTTGTGATGTGGCTGGCGGGCTGGCTGGGGACCGACCGGGGTAGGTGGCGGGAATGCAGCGCCTGTCAGTCTCGGCAATTGTCTCTCTTGGAGACCAGTTGTCTTTCGGTTTGGAATTGAATTGAATGATCGTGATCCTGCGGGACGACCCTGTCCTTGTGTTGAAGGCAGTTTAGGAGATTTGATCTCTTTTTTTTACCCTCATGAAAATCACGCTCTCTCAGCTGACTTGATGAACTGACACATGTTGATAGAGTCGGAGCGGAATGCGTGTTTGTATTTTGAATTGGTGACATATAGCGAGCGATGTTGGGAACTTGTGGCTTCGCTGATATGTAGAAGAGTTTATAGCTTTATCAGGTCCGTGAAAACTTGCTATTTAGGTAGGCTAGTAGTTTTTTGATGATTTGTTAGTTTCGTTTGCTTTGCTCCATGGAAGGATTAGTTAGCAACATAAACTTGCCTGCTGCTGGGGATCCATCATGGCTGTGGTTTTATTTCATCCTCGTTTTCTGGTATTAGCACGTGTTCTTGCAAGTAGGACAGAACCACACAACTTGTTTTTGTCGACATAAGAAAGCACCACAACTTCCTATATTCTTTCTGCATCGAAAACTTAGTCCAGTTTTTGTTATTTTCTGGTCGGCAGGGCAAATTTTGAGGGCGAGCATGATACTGTCACTGAGAAGGACCTTGAACATCTCCTGCAACTTTTAGATAACAAGGAAAGTGGGGATACAGCTTGGCAGAATTTGATGGAGCGCAGAACCTCCAACATGACCTACAAGGCCTGGCGGCGTGAGCCTGAGGTTTGTCTTTTCAGTGGGTTGTGAAAGAATTAAATGCTGATAATATAGGATATTTTTGAAGGTTTGATAGGATATTATGGAAGGTACATATTCCACGATTCTGAGGTGGCGTATAGCTTGTTAGTGTCTGAATGCAAAGAATAATTCTGGGTGTTAAATAAAAATGGCAAAGGACTAGGATTTTAATTCTGAAAATGTCGGTTTCCATTATGTTACATACTATCATTTCATTGGCCAGTGGCATTACACACACCATGAGTCCCTTGAAGTATTTATTAGTGTACTCTTTGTTAGATTCACATTTTCTTTATTGAATCTACAAACTCTGAAATTCAGCAGACTAAGAAATAGAAATGAGAGGCGGTAATATAAAGTAGTCAGATGGCTTGAGTAGCACTCCTCAGGTTTTGGGTTCAATTCCCCATGGGAGCGGATTTTCATGTTGAGGTTCAAAAAAATCCCCTCATATGTCCCATGCCAAAGCGCAGGTCGAAGGTCCAGCTCCGGTTGTGGTTGTTCTCACATTGGCTACGGTACTGCTGTGTATGGGTGGGGCAGGGGTTCTGGGGTTTTCTCAACCTATGTGAGAAGGTCTTCTTCTTAATGCAATATGCCCAGGGGCTGTCTTAGGTCCATTTTTTATTAGTCTTTTCAACTGAAACAGGAATTCTGAGGCTAGATTGTTTGATCACCTTTTTTTGTTACTTAATGTACATAAATTGTCGGGAACATTTAGCATATTGCAGTAAAATCTGTGTCATGACTAAATGTTTCACCATAATATCTTCCTGTACATCTCCTGAGTTTATTTTAAATGTATTTATTAGGAGGGACCTATAATGTACTGCAGCCGCACTATTTTTGAGGATGCTACTCCTGAACTGGTTAGAGATTTTTTCTGGGATGGTGATTTTCGTCTAAAGTGGGATCCAATGCTTGCATACTCCAAATCTTTGGATGAGTTCCCTCAGAATGGAGCAACAATTGTCCACTGGATAAAAAAGGTTTGTCCAGCTTCTGTTGCTCCCTGTGTACGTTCTTGTTAAACTCTCAATTCCAACATGTTTGTTTGTTTGTTTTCCAGTTCCCATTTTTTTTGCAGTGACCGTGAATACATCTTTGGAGGACGTATATGGGAATCTGGGAGGACTTATTATTGTGTTACAAAGGTACAGAGTATTCTATTAACTGATGATACTTCTACTCATGTAATGTTATTCTCCTTCCGTTATCTGAGAAAAAAAGATTCATATAATTTTATAACTGAGGAAGGTGAAATGTTTTGTCCCCTTTCCATTTTCCTGCTCAAAGTTTAGGCTTTACTTTTAGCCTTACACCTAATGCGTGAAATTTATGTTCCTTTTCTACCCTTTATCTCCAAAAGATTTACTCTTTATTCAATATAACATTCCTGTTCTGCATTTCTCTGCTGTTTAAACATAGTCTGCAAAAATTTCTCAGAAGTGGCCTTGTAATTTATCTAGACGTAATATAAATGCTTCTTTTCCGAAAGAGATAATCGTGAGTTTTCTTTTTCTTTTGAAGTCATCTATAAAACAGTAATCCAACACAATCGGATACTCAGATCGTAAACTGTTTATTATCTTCCTGCATGATGTGTTGAAGTTACCTGTCAGCATCTTCTAAAATTGAACTGCTTGCACAATTTTATCCACGCCTTTTAAGTTTTATGGGTTATCAGGTTTCTAGGTCTAGGAGAAGATGAACATACATTAATCAATATGTTCCTTTTCTGACTAATATGTGCATCTTAGTATTTAAAGATAGATTTAACTGATGAGGGTCAGGACTGAACAACATAGTACAGACATCTTATCTTTAGCTATTATTGTTAAATTCTCACACACATCTTGCTGAGAAACCAAACTCAGGTCTCTGTATATTACAGCGTGCCTTGTCTGGCATGTTTGCAAAATATGGATAAGATTCGCAGGCATTTCAGTATATTAAAATTGCTGTCTGTAGAAAATGTTTGCTAACATCTTATGTAAGTGCACTCCATTTGGCAGGGTGTTCCATATCCATCATTGCCCAATAAAGAAAAACCAAGGCGTGTGAAGATGTACTTCTCAAGTTGGCGTATTAGAGCTGGTAACTCTTTTTCTTAGTAGTTAGTATCATTATGGAGTCTTTGATCTGTGTAATCATATCCTTTATTTGTGTAATGCAGTTCAATCGCCTAAACATGTGGGTCAGCAATCTGCATGTGAAGTAACTTTGGTTCACTATGAGAACATGGGCATACCAAAAGATGTAGCCAGGGTTGCTGTACGTCACGGC
>CM041640.1:22038921-22202002 GCA_023333625.1 Bothriochloa decipiens | reverse complement strand
ACATGGGCATACCAAAAGATGTAGCCAGGGTTGCTGTACGTCACGGCATGTGGGGTGCTGTGAAGAAACTTCAGTCTGGATTCAGAGCGTACCAGCAAATGAGAGACACAGAAAACACCCTGTCACACAGTGCCATCATGGCTCGAATGACCACCAAGATATCCATCACGGCCTCAAATGGTCAGGATCATGACCTCTCCATTGCCGATAAGATTGGTGATGAGAATGACAGCCCTCATGCAGTTCAACATGGTTTTGACTGGAAGTGGGTGGTGGTTGGTGGTGCAGTGGCTGCGGTTTGTGTGCTCAATACCGGACTGGTAGGCAAGGTTCTCTTGCTGGGAGCAGCGAGAAGGCAGGCAAAGAAGTGATGTAAGGAGCCTTCCAGCGTCTCCAGAAGGAAGCATTCATCAGGCTGTAGCCGCAGCCGTACAGGCAAAAAATGTTGACAAAATAGGTGGGATGCGACAGAGATAACTACAATGCGTAATTTTTGATTGTATGCTTATGCAGTAGATGTAGCATGCTTGTTACCATAACAGATTCCGCTGTATCAGGAATCGCTGGCTAATACATCTGAGGATATAAGAGGTTACTAGCTTACTGCATGTTTTCAGTTTTCTATGTTCGAATTTATTCTTAAGAAAGCTCCTCTGACACTGAACATAGAGTTGCTCTCTAACTTCATATTTTTTTCGTAGATCAGACTTTTTGGAGCTATCCTATATGGTTTACGAGAGTTAAGAGCAAAATTAGAAAATAAGAAGCAGAGCAGCTCCAAACGCCTTAGACCTTGGCTTGTTGCACCTTGAATTATAATTAGAGGAGGACAGGACACCTGCCCTTAGGCATATTGGCTACATACATTTTATAGTTAATTAAAGTATCTTAATATAGTAACTAGGTAGAGGTCTCGAGTTTAAATCTTAACTAGTATAATTAATTAAATAATAATGATTGTATCTTGTTTCTATTCGACGTCTAAGACCTAAGGAGTTTTGACGTGTGAGGAAGTGTCTTTTCCTTAATTCTCTACATGCAAAAGTTTTAACCACTTCACTAACAAACTAAGCCTTTCATTAGCGGTTTTAAACTTTGAAATAGCAACGTGCGTTAAATACGAAAAGAAAATTGCACGACCCGGCCTCTAAAGTGCTGTATTTTGCTCAATAATATGCCTAATGACAAAACATGAATAATCACTAGAGCATCGCTAGACCTTAGCTATGATGCACATCGAATTATAATGAGAGCAGGATGACCTTATGCATTATTGGCTACACACACTTTGGATTAAGACCGTGCCAAAAGTGCTAACCACTTCACTAAGACATTAAGCCTTTATTATTTATTTTGAAAAAAGGCAGCTTTCACTAATATATGATCAAGTACGTAGTGTGAATCGAAAATATATTGCCCTCTTAAAAGTTGAATTGAACTGTTTCTTTTTTCTGAGATCATAAATAAAACCAATTCTGACATGGTAATTACTGTTTTGGAGTAACACTTGATGCTTAACCACAATTCATCCTCTTATTGAGAGCTATTATGTTTCTGCAGTGTAAGGATTTTTCAGCAGATAAGTGCACTTGCAGATTGAGCTGTTGCCAATATCACTGTGGTAATAATAAGAAATTCAGAACCAGTTGCATGGCTTTTCTCTGCAGAATTACATTCTACTAATATGCCATCCTCCTTTTCAGTTTACTTGTCACTACCAAAATACTGTGGCATTTTTATTAAAACGTAATAACCTGCAAGTTTCACAGCTGGTTTTTCCCTAAAAGTTTATAGATACCCAAAAGGGTCCAAGCCTCCAAGGCGATAAATAATGTATGTTTCACTATAATCAATTCATGAGGAATTTTCAAGCATTTATAATCCTTTTCCAGGTAAAAGGTGTGAGATCAAAATTGCTTACAATATTGTAACGACAAATCATCAGACAATAGTGTCTCTGATAAAGCCCCCACGTAGGATCAGAGAAAGTTTAGGGAATATTCCCACTCAGTGGCCCAAAACATTTTGTCTGACTCTCAGGGAGAGCATAAGTTTTTATTTTAATTTATCGAAAAGTGAGTTCTAGGAAACTCTATACACCGATAGACTGAACAACCATAAAGGATAACATAACGAAATAAGGCCCTTTTGACATCATCCTCGTTTGTGCAATACTGCAACTGCAATAAAGTTAGTGCTACTCATAAGAGCTCTGTCATCACCTTGCAACTGGCAGTTTTCAATTGGTGTACCAGCATATTATCCGTAGATAATCTTGTACCCCTCACCAACCTCAAATGGAGGATGTTCACTGGATTCCTGTCACAATCCCTGACCTGACCTCCAAGGCGATATATCACTACAGAACTCGGTATGCAGTGATGGTTAGATTCCTGAATGCGAGAGCTGCTGCAATTTTAATCTAGGTGACATCTTACTCGGTCAGATAATCAGGCCGAGGTCAGAGGAATTCCCCTTTTGTTGCTGGAGAACAAAGTCCTATGCAAAGCAATAGCTCAGTAATGAACTAATTCTATGCAAAGCAAGTAAGCAACAGCTCAGTAATTCCACGGAAGAATGGTGAAAAAAAAAACTTAACAGACTATTCATAAATTTGAAAATTTTTCATCACTAGATGCAGGGTAGAAATAAAGGATTGATTCAGATATCAGTCAGCACCGCCATTTGATTTGTTTAGGCATGAGATGAGAATTGAGATAACATATATATGCTCCAAGGTCTTGTCCTCCACGCTGTCTGATGGTGTATCCTAACGTGGCTCGGCCTAAACAACCACAGTTCCACAGCAATTAGCGAGTTAGGGCGGTTGGTCGGCCAATATCAGCTACAAAACACGAAACCGAATTTGAATTATCAATCATGTGGTGATCATTGCACACCGCCCATAATATTGTAATGCACATTTTGAGGCAAGGCACCAGGCTATTAGCACCTTATGATGTGTATTTAAGGAGACTGAGCTGAAGGAACTCTCGCATCAGCCTGACAAGCCATCTTCTCTGAATTCCAACTCAGTCCCAAGGGGCCGGAATACCGTCAGAGAGAAAAAAAAGAAGATGGTGAAGCTTGCATTTGGAAGCTTGGGTGACTCTTTCAGCGCGGCGTCTCTCAAGGCCTATGTGGCCGAGTTCATTGCCACGCTCCTCTTCGTGTTCGCCGGCGTCGGGTCCGCCATTGCCTACTGTGAGCTCTTCTACTACTGTCACTTTGCAAGCACCTCCTCTGATATCTCGTTTCACTTTATGCCGGACACACTGACCAGGGATGTCAACCTCACTCAAATCCGTCTTGTGCAGCGCAATTGACCAAGGGTGGCGATCTGGACCCCGCCGGCCTGGTGGCCATCGCCATCGCCCATGCGTTCGCGCTCTTCGTGGGCGTCTCCATGGCCGCCAACGTCTCCGGCGGCCACCTGAACCCCGCCGTCACCTTCGGCCTCGCCGTCGGCGGCCACATCACCATCCTCACCGGCATCTTCTACTGGGTCGCGCAGCTGCTCGGCGCCTCCGTGGCGTGCCTCCTCCTGCGGTACGTCACACACGGACAGGCCATCCCGACGCACGGCGTCTCCGGCATCAACGAGTTCGAGGGCGTGGTGATGGAGATCGTGATCACCTTCGCGCTCGTGTACACCGTGTACGCCACCGCGGCCGACCCCAAGAAGGGATCCCTCGGCACTATCGCGCCCATCGCCATCGGCTTCATCGTCGGCGCCAACATCCTGGCCGCGGGGCCCTTCAGCGGCGGCTCCATGAACCCGGCCCGCTCCTTCGGCCCCGCCGTCGCGGCCGGCAACTTCGCCGGCAACTGGGTCTACTGGGTCGGGCCCCTCATCGGCGGCGGCCTCGCCGGGCTCATCTACGGCGACGTGTTCATCGCCTCCTACCAGCCGGTCGGCCAGCAGGAGTACCCATGATGGAAAAACGATCCGGACCCAATGCAAGCAATCCGTCCGTGTTGATTTCACCGTCGTCGATTCGCCGTCGTGTCATCGCTTCGTGCTTGTGATTATGTTTGGTCTTGTTTGCATTTCCCTTCTAGTTTAATTTTCACCAAATCACCAATGGTACCAAGATGCTGTATGTAATGTAAGCGAGAGAACCGTTGGATCTGTATCTGTATAAATGTACAATCTACGGTTCAGCCTTTACAAGTACGGACTACGGAGTATATACTTGTGTTGTGGACGAATTTTGATTTTCACACGTGCGTGTATACGCCGCGTCGCCGCGCGCGGCACACACTGGTGTGTGAACTTGGAACTGACACGCGCGAGCGCGGCAGCAGCAGCAGCTGCGACTGCGAACCACCCACATCCAGGCGCGGTTTCACTCTACGGACGCGCCCCTCTCCCTCGCTCGCTATAAAACTCCGGAACACAGACCGTGCGGCATATCTGTGCGCGCGCAACATACACTTGAAACTGCGAAGAACGAAGAACCTCCTCTGCCATGGCGTCGAACAACCTCCTTGTCCACTTGAAGAACTGCTTCTCGCCGCCGGCGCTCCGTTCGTACCTCGCCGAGTTCATCTCCACCTTCCTCTTCGTCTTCACTGCCGTCGGCTCCGTCGTCTCCGCCCGTACGTCAAGTTTCCCTGCATTCATCCATGCACGAGTGAGTCGTAATAATGGACGGTTTTTTTTCTGATCGCCGTGCGCTGCGTTTGAATGCGTGTGCGTGTGCTGCCAGGGATGCTGACGACGCCGGACGTTACCAGCAGCGCCTCGCCGCTGGTGTCCACCGCCGTGGCCCAGGCGTTCGGGCTCTTCGCCGCGGTGCTCATCGCCGCCGACGTCTCCGGCGGCCACGTCAACCCCGCCGTCACGTTCGCCTACGCTATCGGCGGCCACATCGGCGCCCTGAGCGCCATCTTCTACTGGGCCTCGCAGCTGCTCGGCGCCACCTTCGCCTGCCTCTCGCTCAACATCTTCTCCGCCGGCGAGGCATGTCGATCTTAACCTCCGCTCTCGGTCACTTCCTTTCTTCTGACTTTCTAACCGTCCTGTCGTTTCACATTGTTCGCAACGATGCAGGAGGTGCCGACGACGAGGATCGCAGTGGCGATGACCGGGTTCGGCGGCGCGGTGCTGGAGGGCGTGCTCACGTTCCTGCTGGTGTACACGATGCACGTGGTCGGTGAGCCTCATCGCTCCAGCGGTGGCGGCGGCGGCAAGCGCGGGTTCGCGGCCACGGCGCTGGGCGCGCTGGCGGTGGGGCTCACGGAGGGCGCCTTCGTGCTGGCCGCGGGCTCGCTGTCAGGCGCGTCCATGAACCCGGCCCGTTCCTTCGGGGCCGCCGTCGTCAGCGGCCACTTCAAGAACCAGGCCGTGTACTGGGTCGGCCCGTTCATCGGCGCGGCCGTCGCGGCGCTCGTGTACCAGATCATGGCGTGCCCTGGCGTGGGCGTGGCCGACGAGTCGCGCCACGGGAACGTGGAGGCCGTGGTCGTGATCACAAGCTCGCGTCGCGTGCATCTCCAGCATCCTTTCGCTGTGGACCTAGATAGAGGGCCGGATCTAATCTAAGTATGTGTGTGATCATGACATTGTGTTTGTAATTAGTTTGTTCTGTCGTGTTACTGTGCTGATGAACTATGTTGTACGAACAATGATCCTAGTCCCAGGCATATATTTAGTCGTTGATTCCCAGGATTAGCACAGTGTACGGTCACATCTATTACTTTTGTCCATCAATTCGTTCAAACAAAAAACTTTTGTTCACCAATGTTGTTCACGATATAAACCACATCCAAAAAAACCCGATGCCCGCAACCTTGACGCCCAGCCTGGGCCGTACGCGCATCTGCGCCGCGTCACAAATGCGGCAGGCGGGCAGATCGGCCCGCAACGCACGCCCATCGCTGGCTAGCCGTTAGTCTCCCGCACGCACGGGAAAGTGTGGCGCTGTCGCCCTACTGCCCAAGAAAGACAGTTTTTGTTGGCGGTTGCCGGATACAGACCCTTGTTCGTGTTATGAATGGATTCTCTCTTAAACGACGAACTACCATAGAACCGTGGAGTTGGCAATGGCGATTGGCATATATATACTCTTATAAGTACATACATATACGGTATGCCGCAAAAATACATATACAGTATACTAACATAATAAACACGGCGAAGGGCAAACAATTCGGACGGCGCGAGGTTGCTATTGGAATCGCTGATAATTGCACCATCAAATAAAAAAAAATTACAGTTATAGTGGCTGATTAATATTTTGTAAACCATGGATGGGTATGGGACCACGTAACACAGTTTTAAGAAAAGATTATACAGACAAGCCTATCCATTTGTTAATTAAAAAATCAAAATACTTAATTTATTATAAAGAGGTAGTAAAAGGTTAACACTGAAAAAACCGCGGCAGAGATTTTTTTATTTTGACAATGACGGCAGAGATTAAAACATGTACATTTGCACCCCGGAAACTCTGATCCAAATTACAAGTTACCCGCTAATTAATATGAGTGCATAGATCTTTGTCACACCTGGTAACAAAGGAGAGACCGTGTGTGTAGGAGAAATAAGATTTACGTATATATATTAGTAAACATGTCTGTATACTGCAACACGTATATCGCATACGCGGAATCGAAAGAAATCATTTAGAAGTGTGGGAAAAACAAAGCTAATGTACAATTTTATATATACATCAATTAAAAGTAGTACCAACATACAATGATTCCACGTTGAAAGTAGAGAAAATAGTAAAAGTTAATAGCATCTAGATGGTCCACGAACTAAAAATATTCCTATTTTGGGGGGCAAATTGTGAATCTCTAAAATATAACTATTTTATGATGTACTTCCTCCGTCCTAAAATATAATGCATTCTAGGTTTTAGAGGTGTCCTCAAATATAATGCATTTCGGGAACAAATGAAATAATATTCCCTCAAATAACAATACATGATTGCTGTTTTTCTCAAATAACTTAGACTGCACCCTTTAATCAAGCGATGTTGGATCATATTTCAATGGATTATGAAGTTGAGTAAGAGGTACATACGTCTATTCCCCTCTCTTATTTTTTTCAAAAATGATAAGAATACATTATATTACACAATGGAGGGAGCAGAGAGTAGCTTATTGGCTTCAAGATGCACTGAAGATTATGTCTGTCTTATTACGTACTCAAATTAGACTTCATACAGAATGTGTGTTCGCATTTATATATCATATATAATGAGAAATCTTACTACCTAATTCTCTAGCACCTTCTTACGCCATATCGTTTAGGGGGTCCCACCATCATAAGACACGAAGAGGTAAAAGTGTTATATGGAACTGATCTCTCCACCAAATTACATTTATTCTCTATATGTAGTTAAATAAAATTCTAATAAGATTAAAAAAAAAAGTACCGCATACCTTCAGCAACGCACCAGCAATCCTCGTAGTATAATATATATATTCGATGTTTAAGTCACATATATGAAGATGCGTTAGAGTACCGTGGGAAGTAGAAGAAATAGAAGAAAAAAAATCCGCCAACTTTTATTATTAAATTATTAAATACTTTTATAAATATAATAAATAAATATGTAAAAGTGGAACCTAAAAACCCTGATGTGTCATTAAAAGTATCGTAGCTCCATTAGGCTATTATGATATTATATCTCCGGTATTTTAACCGACCAAGAAAGCCATCCAAAAAGAAGTTCCAAGGGAGCCGATCGAGGCTCAGAGAGCCATCCATAAAGGGGTTCTAAGCGAGACGACGAGCCTCAGAAGGCGGCTGCTGCGACGAGCTCATGGTTGTCTATGTGGTTTTGAGGAGGGACCGGCGAGGTTTGGGAGGCACCGACGCATCAGGCATGACGAGCAGGAATCTCGTGCGCCTCGCCAGCCGCTCCGTCGCGGCCACCGCACCAGCCATCCCATCTTCTTCTTCCTCCTCTGGTGGCGCCCTTTCAGTGTCACGCGCCAGAGGCCGCCCGCTGCGCGCCACCTCGCCGCCGCCTCGGGCTTCCGTCGCCTCTGCCGCGCGCTGGGAGTCCCGCACGCTGCGCAGCTACGGTGAGGACTGGGAGGAGGTCGTCGCCGCCGCGGAGGATGCCGACGCGCCTGACGCCGCCTTCCAAGAGGCAACGGAGGAGCAAGGTGTTGTGTTGGGGGTCGCGCCGCCCACCGATGATGAGGTCCGCGCCGCTATCGCCAGCATCAAGCAGTAAGATTCTATCTACGTTTGATAAAGTTATACTAGTAGGTGTTAATTTCTTAGATTGGCGATTGGCGATGATCTGGATTTGAAAAGATTGTTTTGAGATTTGAGTTTTCTTAGTGTAATTAATTACATGTTGCTTACCTAAATCTGGTGTAATTGGATTGTGAAGTTCCTCATGATTTGCGGGTTTTGCACGGACAGGTAATCCGGTATTGTTTACTTCATGTTTAAGTTAGGGTGCCTCAAATCACTCTATGTTTGTTTCGTGTATCCTTCAAATTGCTCAGAGTGTACGCCTTGCTATCAGATGCAGTTGCATCTCCAATTTATTTAACTTTTTCTGCTAAGAGCGCAAATTTTCTTGCTTTTTTACTATGTTGATTGATACTTGCTCTGTCAGTATTGTTTAGAGCAATGGCCTTCATACTTGTTTAACTGATTTAGTAGTAGTATGGCGTGGCGTTATTGATCCATCCATCCAAGTAATTGACTCTTTCATACAGGGTGTTTGAGAAGGCTCCCGTTGACTCTGAAGCGGCTGATCTACAAGCTCTCGCATTGCCCATCGCAGTGCACCCTTCGTCTGGGATATTCGTTAATCATTTTGCTCTGGATTCTGATGCATCTAAGGTCAGACTAGATGAATGGACTGAACCTGCTAGGCTTGTTCTTAATTCAACAGCTCTTTTACCGAAGGAACATCAAAGTGTACTGGATGCATTCCGTCTATTGCATGAAGACGCTTTTGTTCAGGTAATGTGGCTTGATTTGAGATTTTGGGTGGCGCTATTTTGTATAGAAATATGAATTTCGTGCCATAAAACTTTGGTATGCCATTAGCGTCCCGTCTGTTCATATATAGTCTGCAAACCTAACGTAGTTTTCATGATTTATCATGACTTTCTTTTGCTTACATGCAGAAAATGGTCGTGTCCTTGTCAACTGACAAGGCTGTATGGGATGCTGTGATGAAGAACGATGTGGTACAAGAATTCAAGAGCTCCTTCCAGGATGGTATGTGACTTCTAAGATTCTGCTTTTGACATCTTTGGATTAGCATGGGTGAACAATGTTTTTTAGGCAGCAACCCTTAAATAATCTTTTTGACCTTTTTTATGTGAAAACATATGAACAATAAAACCCACTTAGTTCTGTTGGCCTCTTGTTTTAATAAGTTGGACGAATCTGCATCTAATGCTAGTTATCCTGTCTTTCAGCCAAGGAAACTGATCTCAAGAAAAGCTCTAATGCCCCTCCTGGATTTATGATGTGGGTCCTGGAAAATGCCCAGGCAAAAATCATGGAATTCCTTGAGAAAATACTTGGGCTTGTGAATATGCTCTTTCAAGCTGGGGGCAAGAACTACGATTTCTCTGATGATATAGTAAGGATGTCATTCATGCTCTCGGTGTTCGTCTTCATCGTGGTAACTATAGCTCGTATACACTGAGCACAACAATTCGTCGACTTCACAGTTTGGTGGTTTCTTAGTTGTGTGCAGGATTACTTCTAGAATTAATCCTCTGTTATGTCTTAGTTATTGGGTCCAGAAGTTGCCTTATCAGTGCTCTTGGTGGAAACTCTATATGTTCACTGTGTGGGATTGTCTTAAACATTATTACATATATATGATCTGCCGTGTGCTTCATGAATATTATTTTGCTCTAAAGGCTTGGCGAGCCAAAATTCTACAAGTTACCAGTGCATTTTTCCATCCATGTTCCATGGTAAAGTCGTGTTCTAGGAAAAAAAATCCATGTTCCATGGTACACTTGAACATACTTCACACGGTACATCATGTGTTTGCTTGAGCAACTATTTTTAGAACATGCGGAGCATATATTTCACTAAGTTGAAAAAGGAGTTCAATATAAAGTTGAGGCGATCATGGTACAAAACATGTCAAAAGAGTGGGAAAGCCAAGGGATCATGCGAGTCGTCCATGCTAGTCGCTAGAAGAGTCCAAGTACAAGGTTCTTGAATGCAGGTCGAGTCAAAATAGACGTCTCCTCCGTGATGGCTTGTTGGAGGGGAGGGCAACCGAGTGAAGAGTTCTTTCAGTTTCAAAGGTTTGAAGGGGTCAAGACAACTTGGGTGTAGAAGAACCTCCTTCCTAAGCGTTTGAGCCACTGTCTACTTCAGGGCTCAGTTAGTTAGATTGAATGTTTGTTGTGTCAATCATCTGCCCAGAACCCATGGAATCCCATGGGGAAGGTGAGGTGCTTGGGCACCTCAAGTTTTGCCACAACTGCGTCCCTTTCCCCGATCTTCCTTGCGTCCAGCACCACCAGATGGCACCTGTGATCACACACCGCATACTGCCAACAAAGCGACACCAGATGAATCATTATCAAGTCGTTCTCCATTTCGGTTCTTCTTAGAATGGATGTTCCTCTCTTACCTCTACAAGCAGAACATAGCCGTCATCCTCGCTGCTGCCGGTCGGGACGAAGACCGGCTCACCAACGAACTTGCGCCCGGCGACAGACCACGGCCGCGCCGATCCGTCAGCGACGTCCACCTTGACGATGCTGTCGAAGGGGAAGTACGGCAAGAATCTGCGTGAACCGGAGGCGCCGCCGGCGTAGACGAACCGGTTCCTCCGGTTGGCGAAGCCTGGGTTGATCGCCGGGAAGTCCGCCGGCCTGGTCCAGTCGGACAATCTCCTGACGGAGCATCCTCGGCACGTTCCTCTCTTGTCGAGGTCGATTGACACCTGCATTAGATATTTGGATTGGTCGGCGGGGTGTACGACAACTCTGTCGCTGTTAATATTTCACATCTGACACAACAACCCCAAGTTGAAGCGATTGCTCTCACCTGTACAAGACGAGGCAGCCATTCCCTGCCCTTGGCTATGTTCATGAAGGACGGGTCCAGCTTCTTGTTCTGCCAATTGTAACCTGCGCCGGTAGCAGACTAGCAGGTCAAACAATTCTGAAGATGTACTGGGGTGAACAGCATTGCTGAACAAACAGAGGAAATTTTGAAGGTGTAGTATCATAGTATGGATCCGGAATTTACCAAACATCCTGTGGAAGTTGAACCACTGGTAGGAGCAGCCGGACATGTGGAGCTGTATGTTGATGCCGCCCCGGGCGTTGCGCTCCTCGAAGGCATTGCCGACGTGCATGGACCACATCTGCGACGGCGCCTCGATGGGCACGCTCCAGTCGCGGCCGCTGGCCTCGGCATCCGGGGAGCGCGGCAGCAAGTAGACGGGCGTGGACTGCCGGCTCGGGTCCACGGCGAGCGCGGCGATCATTGGGTGCGTGCCCGTGAGCGCCATCAGCGAACCTGCCCAAACACCAGCACTCCACTCACGTGAGAGAGAGTCGCTGCAAATGACTCTGGCGGTCTGGCCTCAGGAGTTAAAAAGAGTGAGACAGAGAAGTAGTCTAATCCCGTTCCGTACCGGGAATGTCCAGCCTGATTCTGTTGCCGAGTAGGACGTAGTGGCTGTCAGTGAAGGTCCAGTCATGGATCATCAGGTGGTCCGGCAAGACGAACTCCCGCGTCTGTAGCAGCTCGAAGTTGGCGTCGAACTCTGCGGTGGTGCAGTTGGCGTCGTCAACGTCAGTGATCGATTCGATTTGAGCAGCCAAAGGGAGAGGTGTGCAGTGCAGGGCGGACCGTAGAAGGTGAAATTGGAGCGCGGCAGGAGCATGTCCTCGGCGTTGCAGGCCACCATCAGCAGCCGGTTCCTCTCCTGGTCGATCTTGTAGTGCGCCAGCAGCCTCTTGGCTGGCATTCTGTAGACACCTGCGGGAGCCACACGAGAACGCACAAACGTCAGGTCGGTCGGGTCGGAGTGGGCTCTGCAATCGCAGGCGCATGCAGAGGTGCTAGTGATGGTACAGACCACTGAGGACCGGCCGCAGCAGGTGCGCGGCCACGTCGATCCCTGCCTCCTGCAGCCACGGCCGCCGCCGGCGCCCGAGACGCGCATCAGCCTCGCTGCTGCTGCCGTCGTCTCGTGCCGCTTCGCAGTCGCCGGCGAGGCGTCCGAGGATGTCGAACGCGCCGATGGTCTCCAGCGTCCGCGGGTCCAGCTCGTACGGCTCGCCGCCTTCCCAGAGGCAGAGCACGCGGCCGCCCCAGCGGAGCACGCTGGTGTTGGCCACGTTCTTCATCACCTTCACGTTGCCCACCCGGTTGCCGCCCTGCAGCACCGAGAAGGGGCCCCGGTGCGTGAACCGCCACGACGCGCCGCGCGCGTCGTGCTCCTCCCGCTTCGCCGCCGTCTCCACGTACCGCGCGGAGTAGGCCGCGCCGCCGCCGCCGTCGAAGCGGAACGAGCGGAGGTAGCCGTGGCCGTCGAGTGGGTGCACGGTGGACCCGTGGTCGTCGACGAACATCCCGGGACCCGTGAGGTAGTAGGTGCCCGCGGGAAAGTCCGGCGGGATCGCGCCCTCGGTGACGCGGAGTGCGACGGGGTCGCGGCACTCGGCGCGCTGCGACCGGAACAGGAGGTTGTAGTCCCAGAATGCCGCGGACGACGAGTCCGGCGCTGTCGCCGCGGCGCCCGGGTTGCTGGTGACGGTGGTGGCGGCCGCGGCGCGGACGACGACGACGCCGCGGCGCCTGTGGCCGTGAGAGCAGCGGCGAGGCGGCGGTGCGCTGTGGCCACCAGGGTGGTGGTGCCCGACGGCGTGCATGACGGCAATGATGTATTGAGACATGTTTTGATTGTGTTGTGCTTGTGCCGCTCTTCGTCGCTGGCGCGTTGCGAGGCTTCGAGTTTGGAGGGATCGGAAATATAGATGCTTCCCCGGCCTCGTGTATTGGTGTGCAAATTGGTGGTATCAGTGTGGCCGTGGCTTCAGTGCTGGTGGTTTGGCGCCTGGCCAAGGCAGCACACCGTGGTGACGAATCTTAAGGAAAAGTCATTGATATGGTCAGTTGGTTGCTTAAGTCTTTGGAGCTTGGAGTACTTGCTAAACAACCAGACCCATCATCGTGCAATTTTTTGCAATATAACAATCCCATGTTTTATTTAGAACGGGTTGGATTTCGTGATGGGGACTTCTAATCAAATTTAATGGAAAACTAGATGAGGTACATCCGAACGCGATATAATCTTGAGAGACATGATAAGTAAGCTATCTATTATCTATACAACTAATTAATAAAAGATATTTATCTTTTTTTTTACCAAAAACTATGGGGGAGTTCCCCACAGTGCTTTTAATTAATTAATAAACGGAGAAAAAGATATTTATCTTTGTGCCTATCTCTGTTTATTTTTTTAACAGAACATCCAAATACTGTTTAATCTCTCTCTGGTGGTGATAATTTAACAATAAGTAGTTTCTCATGGTTTTTGGAAAAGTAGCCGCCGTGAGCATAACTTTTTTTTCTTTTTGGTTGCTCTTATTAGACCAGCTCAATACAAGGATTATGCTTAACAAGAAACATATGCATCTACAGCCATATTCTCGTGTTCTTTGCAATGCTGATGTTGAACAAAAAGTAGAGCATTTATTTTTTGAATGTTCTTTGGGCTCATGGTGTTGGAGGTTAAGCGTAATTTGGAACATTACTGTTCCTATCCTCGACAGACTGGCACCTTGAAAGGCATTGCTTTCGGGTGCCATCTATTTTCATGAAAATCACCATTGTGGCAACATGGTGTATTTGGACAACGCGAAATGGGATCTAGGAGGATCTGAATATGATCTAGGAGGAGCCAACGAGGTCTTCATATCAAGTTTTGATCACTTTAATATTCATTCACATTGTCTAAGTTCAAGCCAACCTTGCATCTTTTTGAACTTAAATCTTGTATACTAGTAACTGATGTGAGTCCAAATTGTCATGTTATAATTCAAACACCATAGTCACTTAATAGCCTTGAGTGATATCTCTGCTCCATCCTCTTCTCTTCCTCGCCCTCGTCCTCCTTCGCCCGACTTCGGTGTCCTTCCCACCTTCCAGACCATATGACCAATCCCTCTCTGAAGTTCTAGGCACAATCATCAGTATGTATCCGATACATATAATGTCAATTTGAATCAAACTCCGCGGGGGTTCAATTTCATGATGGGAGTGTTTAATCAAATTTATGGCACACCTTGTTGCGTAGATGAAGAAGTAGTGGTGCGAATGGCATCGCGCGGGTGCTTTTAAGATTTTTGGAGGGTTTTGGCTAGGGAATTGGTGGTATTTGGGGTGTGGAATCACATGGCTCAGTCATTGGAAGATGCTCGTAGGAATATGATTTACGTGCGTGTATTTATAGAAGTGAGTGTGCGTGCGGCCGTGCGTGTTGAGCTTCTATATTGAACTGTGTAATCTAAAAAAAATTCATTCGTTTGTATCCCATTAGTGTAATGTCAATTTGAATCAATCTACACAGAACCGGCTGGATTTCATGGGAGTGTTTAATCAGATTTAACGGTACACCTTGCTGCGTAGATGAAGAAGTGGTGGTGTGAATGGCATCTCCGTGGCTGCTAAGCCTTTTGGAGGGTTTTGGCTAGGGAATCGGTGGCATTTTGGGTGTGGAATCCCCGGGTTGTTTGCTTGTCGTGGCATAATAATCGTGATGCTAGTGCGGCTATGTGTTTTAAATGAGGGGCCAAAGTGAGGCAGCTTCCTTAATCAATCAATTAAAAAGGGAAAGTCACTGTATTAGCTAGTTGTGTCTATAAAAATCTCGAATGTCAGGCAGCAAAGCGCCCGTCGCTCGCTGTCAAGTGTCAACGACCGCGTCACTGTTCGAGAGCCCACAGATGTGTCCACAGACCACAGCCGTTGCTCATTTTCAAGACTAAATTTTGTCAATACATTAGAGGTACTGCACAAGAGGGTGGTGGCTCTAATAAGCACGTTGGATTCGAAACGAAAACGGTAATGCTTGGCTTCGGTCGTCCAACGCGTCGGACGATTGCTCGTTGCTGGGCCTCGCCCACCCGACGGCCCAAGACCCCCGCGCCGGACAGGGTATTTTGGTAATTTCACGCCGAGCAGGGGTACAATGGTCATCCCCCCGACCCGTCCACGTGCGCCTGACCCCCTTCCCCTCCCTGGCCCGACCTCTCACTCTCGCTCACTCTCTCCCTCACTCATTCCCTCTCTCCCTCTCTCCGACGACAACGGCGGCGGCGGCGGCGGCGCCGGCCCCTCCTCCTCCCTCCTCACTCTCTCCCCCAGCCCCCACCGCCTCCCCCAGCTCCTCCCCCACCCGACCTTGTCGGCCATGGCGGCGGCGGCCGCGGATCCGCCCAGGTAGGCCCCCTCCCCCTCTCTCCTCTCCTCCTCTCCTCTCCCCTCCTCCTTCTCCAACTCCGGTTGGGTTAGAGTTAGGGTTCCGACGAGCTTTTCCTCTTCCTCCAACTCCCTCCCAGGCTATAGAATCCGTCCGGCCGGCCTGGCCATGGCCGTCGACACGGCGGTGGTGGCGGTTCGGCCGGCGGCGAGCTCGGCGCCGTCAAGTGGGCGGGGCTGGATGGCCAGTGGGTACGGGTAGGCGGGAGGGGCACATGGTCGACGACGAGGACGCCGGAGGCGCTGGCGGGGGGAGGGGAAGAAGGCAGCGGCGTGACGAGCTAGGGTTTGGCCGGAACTCCGGCCAAACCCTAATTCACCGCCCGGGGCAGTGGCCGGCGGCGGGGGCGCCATCGTCGGACTCGGGGAGGGGGCCGGGGGAGGAGGAGGGGGAAGAGGGCGGCCGCCGCCGGCGATAGGGTCTCGCCGGAGCTCTGGCGGCCGGGGAGGAGAGGGAAGAGGGCGGCCGCCGCCGGCGAGACCCCACCGCGGGAGAGCCATGGCCGGAGGTCAAGATGGGCCTGCTCACCTGGGCCCGGTTCATGCGCCGGGCGTCCGATTCATCGGACGTCCGAGCGCATGACTTACCCAAACGAAAACCGTGACTTGCGGTTTACACGCGCCCTACACGTTCTGATTATAACCGCATGGTACTGGTAACAATCGACCCACACTCGTTTTGCAGCCAATGGCTAGGATAATGAACACTGCACAGGAAGAAATTTAAGGTTATCACTGTAACCAAAGGCATCTTGTTTAAGTGCTCAAGCACAGCAGACAAACAGACAGCACTGAAATATGCAAGGAATATCAATCTCGCACACGGAAAAGTTAGTAAAATGGACAGCATGATTGGGAATAGATTCAGCATGCACCGGAGAATGGGTGGATTCCACGCTTTTTCTCGAATGTGCTATGTGATGGGAGAAAGTTTCCACGAGTGCAGTAATTAAAAACCAAACGGAAGGCACTTCGTCCATTGGATTTAGGTGGAGTTCCCTGTGCCATGTTGCGGTCTTGTGGAAAGCTAAGGAAGAAATGTTACCTTCAACGGGACCTCGGGCTCCACCGTCCAAGTTTTGCCTCCAATCCTCGAGTAAAATGATGAACTGGTGCCATATCAAGTGTCCTATCCATTACACTGCAGTACTGCACCTGCTGCCGCTGAACCTGGACGACCAAACAAAGTCTTTAAAGACAAAAAAAAAAAGGATGGAATCAAGCACTGTAGAGAAATATGAAGATGTTTTTGGAGTGGGTTTGTCGTTAGAACCATTGCTTTATTATTTGTCTAAAGGCAAGTAGCAAGTGCACCACTGAACACAGCAGCTGAACAATGAACCAAGACCTGGTGAATATCAGGCATTATAAACTGTATACGATATCTAACATGCCATTTCGTTCACCAGCAAAACACTTCATTTCTGAACTATCACTCTCCATGACCTAAGCTAAGCAGCCTTCGCACTCCAGAGTTACTCCATTATACGTCCAAGACCATTTGAAAGTTACAAAAAGTATCTATATTCAAGTCAAACCAAAAGGATCGCGGAGTAATATTACACAACAGAACAGGACAGAAAATTTAGTTTTAAGTAAAATATGTATGATGGGACAGCAAAAGCTGAGGCAGAATTCGGTCTGGTCAAAGATATGCTAAAGAATTATCAGCCTCCGAGTTAGATAGTACAAGCAAAAATGTCTGCCAGGTAGATTCTAGATCTAGATTCCACGGTCATGGTGTATAACATATGATTTTTTTTACAACTCCCGTATTAAGATGGTAGGAAGGATTTCTTGCTCTTCAGTCCTACTCTTTCAAAACAAATTTTGTTCTTCTAAATAAATACTCCCTCCTTTCTAAATTAATATAGTTTGTTTTAGCATTGTCCTAAGTCAAAATTTTCTGACTTTAACCATATTATTAGAAAAATGTATTAACATTTACAAATTCAAATAAATGCACTATTAAGACATATTTCATGGATAAGTTAATGGAACTAATTTGATATTGTATGCAATTTGGAACGAGGGAGTAGAAATGAAAAAAATAGAATATGGAATTGCAGTACTTAGTTTATTTATCATTAAGAGATCTCTTGAATAAGATTTCTCACCTCTACAGAAAAAAAGGGACAACCTGCAGGTTTGCTAGAAGAATTTCTTATGGTTTGAGAGGCTCATACTTTTAACTTTTTCATGCATGAAACTTTTTATCTCCCAAATCATGGACAGTAATCAAAGTTTTACGGCACAAAACTCAGCACCATAACAAATAACCTTGCAAGACCTTGCCTCAAGGACAGCTAATGTAGTGAGCAGAAATGACAACACTGAAACATTTCATTAAGAAACTTCAGTCCAATTCTGTTTATGCATGTACAACAGTTTTATAAACTTTTAGCATGAAATACATAACAGGTTCATGATCAAGCATTTATAATATGCAATACAACATTATTGCTTCAAACACAGCTTTATACTACAGAGATATTCAGAACTTCAAAGCAAAGGTCATATTTGCAAAACTAATCAGTTAACTAAACCTACTGACATCACTCTCTTCCTGGTTTAGATGCATTTTCTCTCATTCAAGAGAAACACTAAGTAGTACAAACATCACATCTATTAACAGGATTGGACACATTCTCAATAACGTGCAAAATCCTGCCTGAAGGAGAACTGATGTTCATGATCAAGCATTTATAAAATATTATCCAATCCAACATTATTGCTTCAAACACAACTTTTATACTACAAAGATATTCAGAGGACTGAAAGCAGAAGCCTTATTTTACACAATTAATCAGTTAACTAACCTACTGATATCTCCTTCAGTCCTTCTTTCTGGTTTAGATGCATCTTCTCTACTCATTGAATAGAAACACTAACCAGTACAAGCATCACATCTATTCACAGGACGAAAACAGCAAAATATGTAGTTTACAGGTTTACAACCTTTGCAGGCCAATCTCATGTGAAGTATTCTTTTTAAAACAAATGATTCTAAACAGCATACAATAAATACTGCTTCCTTTAAATAGATTATAACCTGAATTGATCAAATTTACCAAACAAACTACAGAACTTCAGCATCTTCCTCCACAAGTTGCCAACAAAGTTACATATAATAAATGGGTGCACAAACATGAAACATCTCAACCAAACTTAGGTAGTCTTATTGCAATCTTGAGTCAAGCCTACATAGCCACAAAATACATGACAATATGAGATCCCAGCAGAGCAGCATGGAGGCAGCGACCCACATCATGCTTAATCAGCATCAAGAATTAGATGTTCTTTTCATAATCAGAAGGATAATTGTCAGACTGAGAGGGTTAACATGAAGTATTCCCTCTTATCCCAAATATATTTTCACTAAAGTTGACTTGATTAACAACTTCGCCTATGTTGATTGGAAGACTTTCTTGAGTCATTTCAATATAGCCGGTCCCAAGCCTGGATAAAGGAGGAGGGTGTGTTAGGTGCGGCTAGCCAACATTTTAAAACCAGCCACTCTCATGGATATGAAACCCACAAGAGATTCGTTGGGGCGTAACCCTCTTAGCGACGCGCTACATCAAAACCCGGGTGTAGTGTCAAATGTGCAAGGGCCGGGTCGTCATCCCCTTAGTGGCGCGTCGTATCGTGATCCGGGTACGATGATAAATGAGCAAGGGTCGGGTCGTCGCAACCTTTGTGACGCGCTACATCTGCGCCCGGGTGTAGTGAAAAATGAGCAAGGGTCTTCGCACTTCCCTCAACGGGTGCGAAGGGTAAGGAAGCTAGCCGAGCCAACTAGGATTCGTCTAGGTAGCTGGAATGTAGGGTCCCTAAAGGGTAAGTTAAGAGAGCTAATCGATACAACAATTAGGAGGCGTGTAAATATTTTATGCGTTCAGGAGACTAAATGGAAGGACCAGAAGGCGAAGGAGGTGGAGGATACTGGCTACAAACTTTGGTACACGGGTACAACATCGGGTAGGAATGGTGTAGGCATCTTGATCGATAGGAGTCTTAAGGATGGAGTAGTTGAGGTGTGGAGGCAAGGCGACCGGATTATCCTAGTCCGGTTGGTAGTTGAAGATTTGGCTCTGAATGTGATCAGTGCCTATGCCCCACAGGTAGGTCTTTGCGAGAGCACCAAGAGGCAGTTTTGGGAAGATCTCGATAGCATGGTTAGTACTGTGCCTATCAGCGAGAAACTCTTCATAGGAGGAGACCTCAACGGCCATATGGGTGCGACTAATGTAGGTTTCGAGCGGGTGCATGGGGGTTTTGGGTATGGTAGTAGAAATCAAGAGGGGGAGGATGTTTTGAACTTCGCGTTGGCCTACGATTTGTTGATAGCGAACACCGTCTTTAAGAAGAGGGAATCCCATCTAGTGACCTTTCGTAGCGGACAACACCTGAGTCAGATCGACTTTATCCTTGCAAGGAGGGGGGATAGACGTACTTGCTTAGATTGTAAGGTGTTACCTGGGGAGTGTGTTGTCCCTCAACACAAGCTTGTGGTGGCGGATTTTCGCTTTCGGGTACGTGTCCATCGGGACAATCGGGCCAAGATTGCGAGAACAAAATGGTGGAAGCTTAGGGGGGGAAGCAGCGCAAACATTTAAGGAGAGGATGCTAGATGAGGGGCTGTGGGAAGAAGCAGAAGATGCAGATGACATGTGGCTAAAGATGGCAACATGTGTTCGAAAGGTGGCTTTGGATGTGTTTGGAGTGAGTAGGGGAGGCAAACGGGAAGCGAAAGACACCTGGTGGTGGAATGACGAGGTGCAAAGGGCTATTAGGGAGAAGAAGGAGTGGTTCAAGCGCCTCCATCATGACAAGAGTGCAGCCAACATTGAGGGCTATAAAATAGCGAAGAGGGTTGCAAAACGAGCGGTGAGTGTAGCAAAAGGTCAGGCGTATGATGACCTTTATCAGCGACTAGGCACGAAGGAAGGGGAGAAGGACATTTATAGGATGGCTAGGATCCGCGAGAGGAAGACGAGGGACATCAACCAAATCAAATGCATCAAGGATGGGACGGATCAACTTTTGGTGAGGGATGAGGAGATCAAGGACAGGTGGAGAGAGTACTTTGACAAGTTGTTTAATGAGGAGAATGAGGGTCCTACCTTGGAGTTGGATGACTCATTTGACGATACCAACAGACGTTTCGTGAGGAGATTTCAGGAGGCAGAGATCGGGGAGGCTTTGAAGAGGATGAAGGGAGGTAAAGCGATGGACCCTGACGGTATCCCCATTGAGATGTAGAGATGCCTAGGTGCCAGAGCGATAGTATGGTTAACTAAGCTTTTTAACCTCATTTTCCGGTCAAACAAGATGCCTGAAGAATGGAGGAGAAGTATATTAGTACCGATCTTCAAGAACAAGGGAGATGTTCAAAGTTGTACTAATTACCGTGGGATTAAGTTGATGAGCCATACGATGAAGCTCTGGGAGAGGGTTATCGAGCATCGCCTAAGAAGAGTGACAAGTGTGACCCAAAACCAATTTGGGTTTATGCCTGGTAGGTCGACCATGGAGGCAATTTTCTTATTACGACAGTTGATGGAGAGGTATAGGGAGCAGAAGAAGGATTTGCACATGGTCTTTATTGACCTCGAGAAGGCATATGACAAAGTACCGAGAAATGTCATGTGGTGGGCCTTGGAAAAGCATAAAGTCCCAACTAAGTACATCACCCTCATCAAGGATATGTACAGGGATGTGGTGACGTGTGTCCGAACATGTGATGGCGACACCAGTGACTTTCCAATTAAAATAGGATTACATCAAGGGTCGGCATTGAACCCTTATTTATTTGCTTTGGTGATGGATGAGGTCACAAGGGACATACAAGGTGATATCCCTTGGTGTATGTTCTTTGCTAATGATGTGGTGCTAGTGGATGAGACTAGGGCAGGGGTTAATAGGAAGTTAGAACTATAGAGGCACAGGTTAGAGTCGAAAGGGTTTAGACTTAGTAGGACCAAGACCGAGTACATGATGTGCGATTTCAGCGCGACTAGGAATGAGGAGGGAGACGTTAGCCTCGATGGGCAAGTGGTGGCCAAGAAGGATACTTTTCGGTATTTAGGATCGATGCTACAAAAGGATGGTGACATTGATGAAGATGTTAGGCATAGAATTTCAGCCGGTTGGTTGAAATGGCGTCAAGCTTCAGGCGTCCTCTGTGACAGAAGGGTGCCTCAGAAGTTAAAAGGTAAGTTTTATAGGACAGCGATTCGTCCGGCGATGTTATACGGTGCTGAATATTGGCCTACAAAAAGGCGACATATCCAGCAATTGAGTGTAGCAGAAATGCGTATGTTACGATGGTGTTGTGGCCACACAAGGAGGGATAGAGTCCGCAACGACGATATTCGGGATAGGGTTGGGGTGGCACCAATTGAGGAAAAATTGATTCAACACCGGTTGAGATGGTTTGGCCATGTCCAACGGAGGCCTCCTGAGGCACCGGTACGCAGTGGGGTTCTAAAGCAGGTCGATAATGTAAAGAGAGGTAGAGGTCGACCTAAACTGACTTGGGACGAGTCGGTTAAGAGAGACCTTAAGGAGTGGAATATCCCTAAGGATTTAGCTATGGATAGGAGCGCTTGGAGACTAGCAATTAACGTGCCTGAACCGTAATCTTTTTCTTGTATCATTTATGTATTCTTTGTTTACATGCCTCTTTTGGGTTTCATCTCTAGCCTACCCCAACTTGCTTGGGACAAAAGGCTATGTTGTTATTTTTGTTGTTGTTGTTGTTGACTTGATTAACAAAATCACTAGTTACAGAAAACACATTAGTGATGCTACTGCTAACTCCTTAATTAAATGCCCTCACATGGTTTTCAATATATTTGAGATAGTGAATCAACCATTTTCCATGCAATATCCTTGATGGTGTTGGCACTTGGCAGTTAGGTACTACTGAAATAACGTCACTCAAGTTCATGTCACAAGTGAAAAAATCATGAACAACAATCAAATGAGGATGGCACATAACTTGGACACATTCTCAATAACGTGCAAAACCGCCTGAAGGAGACTGATGTTCATGATGAAACATTTATAAAATATTGTCCAATCCAAAATTATTGCTTCATACACAACTTTTATACTACAAAGATATTCAGAAGACTCAATACAAAAGCCTTATTTTACAAAATTAATCAGTTAACTAAACCTAATGATATCTCCCTTTTTCTGGTTTAATCTCTACTCAGTGAAGAGAAACACTAGCCAGTACAAGCATCACATCTATTTACAGGATGAAAACAGCAAAATAAGTAGTTCACAGGTTTACAACCTTTGCAGGCCAATCTCATGTGAAGTATTCTTCTTAAAACAAATTATTCTAAACTGACATACAAAAAATACTGCTTCTCTTAGATAGATTATAACCTGAATTGATCAATCTTACCAAACAAACTACAGAACTTCAACATCCTCCTCAACAAGTTGCCAACAAAGTTACATATAATAAATGGGTGCGCAAACATGAAACATCTCAACAAAACTTAGGTAGTCTTATTGCAATCTTGAGTCAAGCCTACATAGCCATAAAATACATGATAATATGAGAAAAGAGGCACTGGAAAATACCATGAAGGCACGAAGCAGCTCAGCCAGTGATCATGGTGCCTGCGCCCTCGTCTGTGAGAATCTCAAGCAGAAGGGAGTGTGGGACACGCCCATCGATGATACTTGCGGTGTGTACACCTTGTGCAAGGGCGCGAACGCAGCACTCAACCTTGGGTATCATCCCACCAGCTACCTTCCCATCGGCCACCATCTGCCGCACCCCAGCAATGTCGATCTCCTTCACCAGGCTCCCAGGGTCATTACGGTCCGCCAGAATCCCAGACACATCCGTGAGCAGCAGAAGCTTCTCGGCGCCCACGGCAGCAGCAATCTCGCCAGCCGCCGTATCGGCATTGATGTTATAGGCCTGCCCAGTCTCGTCGGCGGCCACGGTGGCGATAACCGGGATATGTCCCGCGGTGATGATGGGGTGGAGGACGGTGGCATCCACGCGCGAGACCTCGCCGACGAACCCCAGCGCCGCCGCGTTCGGGGACGGGCGCGCGGTGATGAGGCGCGCGTCCTTGCCGCAGAGTCCCACGGCGGTGCCTCCGGCGATGTTGATGAGGGAGACGAGGTTCTTGTTGACCTTCCCGACGAGCACCATCTCGACGACCTCCATGGTGAGCGCGTCCGTGACGCGGAGGCCGTCGCGGAACTGCGGCTCGACGCCGACGCGCAGCAGCCAGGAGTTGATCTCCGGGCCCCCGCCGTGGACGAGCACGGGGCGGAGGCCGACGCAGGAGAGCAGCACGAGGTCGCGGATCACGGACGCCTGCAGCTCCGGGGACTTCATCGCCGCACCGCCGTACTTGACCACCACCGTCTTGCCCTTGAATCGCTGGATGAAAGGGAGCGCCTCCGAGAGCACGTCCACTCGGCTCAGCGCCGCGGTGGCGGCTGTGGCAGCGGCCGCCGCCGCCGAAGCAGCCAGCGCAGCCGTGGATGTGGCGGAGATGCGGAGGCGGCTGCGACGGCAAGAAGGGGCGGGCCTGGCATGGTTGGAGCTGCTGAGAGTGGAGCTCGAGGGCGGCGGGGATGGGACTGGGGAGAGGTGGGGTTTCGTCAGGAGCATGGCTGCGGTGGCTGGGGCTCCACTCCGCGTTGGCGTTCGACGAAATGTCTACTGGGCCGAAAGGGTTCTTTCCATTGTGCTGCTGCGGATAGTTTGGTTTTAAAACTTTATACATAAAATTTGTAAAATAGTTAACTGCTAGCTAGGATTAGAGTCCGTTTGAATCAAGAGTTAATTGCTAGCCAGCTCAAAATTAGTCTGCATTTAAATGAATGCTAATAGGCGAGCTAAGTTTTCATAGAAGTCTTTAACTAATTCTTATCCCATCTAGTAACTAGCCAACCATAACTGATTCAGGATTTCACGCTAATTTATATACATTGTATTTAACTAGACGTGTATTCAAACATCAAACATAGTCGAGTCATGAAAGAAAATAAATATTTGATAAATTATTAGTGTTTTTTCCTTAAAGGAGATTAGCTTTCTCTAAAAGGAAATTATCTCAAAGAAAACAAACCAGATATAATTGCTGGGGTTTGGGATACAAACTAGCGAAGATAAGAGTTGTCCTCAGTTCAACTTTAGCTTTGTCCCAAGATAAATATTGATCAAATTTATATAAAATGTATTAATAATAATACATGTATGTTCAATAAATACACCGAGACATATTTGATGAAGAACTTATTGAACATAATTTAATGTTATATAAATATTGCCCTATTGGTGCATTTTTCTATGAACTTCGTTGGGTTAGAGAGATTTGAATTAAGGACAACAAATTGGACTATGATTTGAATGGATGAAGTAGTTTCTCAACCTTTTGGACATCAAGGTGTGTTGAAAAGTCCAATATGTAATCTTGTTGGCATAACTGTTATAGTAGTGGAGAAAGTCAGTCAATTCATGGTTGATTGTTGTTGATGGAGCATTTTGGTTGGCCTTAATGAGAAGTGGGAGTGGTGATGGTATTGGAATGGGAAACGATGACTTTTAGTGTAAGCGGAATTGATTAATCAAGAGAGTCATGTGGTAAATGCAGTGATGGAGAGTTGGGCCAGAACACACATGTGGTTAGCTCTAAACCAGGTGACGTGGCCTCAGGAGAAACTAGAAAAAATCAAGTAGCGGGATTTTTTGTAATTATAGAAGATGTTAGCCTAAGTATCTTCGAGATGAAATGTGAGAGTTCTGGTTCTTTCGGATCAAAATAGTGTGGATGATGGAGGCTACACTTCTCCTCCTGTTGAAAGAAATTGCACTCTGCTTGATTTCGTAAGTCTTTCAACATAAGCAGGCTAGCCTTGCAAAGAGCCTCAAAGAACAGGCACAATTTTTATTGTCAGAGAAACAGTGGAGGCTGCAGGTGGTAAGCTATCGGTTTAGGTAGTTTCTTCAGGAAAAGAAAGCAAAATGGTGTTTTTTTTTTTTAAGAATTAAGCAAACCAGTTTATGTAGCCCATTAATTCTGTTGTCCCTTCGGCCCATTACCTCACTTTCCCCCCTCCCTCCTCCCGCCGGCCCACTGCTCTGAGCCCGTTGTCGTCGCTACCCCACCACAGGCCTTGCAGCCCAGGCCGGCTGCATAAGAAGGGCCCAACCACAGCACCAGTTTGGCAAACGAGTTTACACGTCTCATTTTCTCTTCATCAATCAATCATCATAAGAAAAGAAAAGGTATATATGCAGATAATTTTACTTTCCAAAAGATTTTATCCGCTCCCTTCTCTTTCGTCCTACGAATCCGATTCCTCTACGATTTAGGGCACGCCTATATATTTGGTTTGGTCACTTTCTGATTTTGTGTGACCTTTTGGGGAGGTGCTGCTAGGAGTACGAGTGCCTATTTCCCATCAGGGGAAAAAAAAAACAGACATTGACATTTGACATGGAACGTCTCGTCGCTTTCTTTCGGGAGAAACAAACGAAAAGTCGTCGTTGGCTCGTCGCGAACGTTAACGTTAAAGCTGGGATCGTTCGACAGTGCGCTACGGCTTGCTACTAGCTTTCTTTTGTTCCCTGTGTTGTGGCGACAGGTTGGTGGCGATGCCACGAGACGAGCACACGTAGCCGCTAGCCGGGCCTTTTCCCGAATCTGTTTTCCCATTCCTGTCCCGGCCGGTTCTTCTCTCCCTCCTTTTTCGCTGCCGGCCTAGCCCGGCCGCTCCTCCTGCTTAATTCACCGAGTCCGCCATGTGAAACATTGAACCGAGCATTAGGTTGCAATGGCGGCAACCTGCCTTTGCTCGCTCATGTGCCGATGACGACGCTCTCGAAACGGGTAGTGGTCGTCGTCGTGTGACGGGGTCATGTCGCCAAAGTCCCCGCGCTTTGGGCCGCATTATTGGTTTGACGCTTCGAGGTCCATTGAGGTCGTCGTAGGTCTCCAACTCTCCACTTGTGGAAATTCAGGCTCCGGCTACAAGTGTCCCCGTTGCTAGCCCATTCCTCGCGAAAAAGGTAGCTGCTGCCTGCTGGTGGCCGCCGCGTAACGTGTTTGTTGGCACGGCGCCCTGGCCGGTGTGACAACGAGCCCATGCATGCAATGCAATGATCACAATGCCCGACTGCCCGTACGTAGTAGTGGCTCCGGTCCACATGCAGCAACTGACGACACGATATCCTCTCGATCGCCAGAGGGAGAGGTGGAAGGAAGTCCAAGATCTCAAGTTTTCTCAGCTCTCCAAAGTCCGGACTGCTATCAAGTACAGTGCACCCCAACAACACGACGATAGTTGGGTAAAACGCGCAAAGCATGCCGCGCTGGGACCCCTTTTTGGCGCCTGCCTGCCTCCGAAACTTGCCAAGCCAAAACAAAGTGTTGTATCAAGTTATGCCAAGGCTTTGCCGATCAACCAAGTGACATTCTAAATTTTTTATTAAAGTTTTGACAACTAAATTTGACAACACCCTACTTTTAGCTTGTCGATCATGTTGGTACGGTAAATTTTAGATCCCACGCCCGAAGTGCCAACGACCCCGCACTATTTGCCTTTGGTCGTCGCCCTTCTTCCACAAGACATGCCAGAGGCCTAGAGCTGTATTATTACGTTGGAGAGCAGAGCAGTGCGCTCAAAGTCCCGTCAGGCGTCAGCCACGTGTGGAGAATAATGGACTGGAGTACCCATCTTCCAATTTCTTGCATATATACATCACGCACGTACACTATCGTATTCATGCCAATTAGTGGCAGAACGAACGACGTAGACGAGCTATAGGACCATATAGCTACTTCTACTTAACGATGTTGCCGCGCCGTCCTATTGAACAGAACGCCAATTATTTGCGAGCGACGTAGCGGTAGGCGCGCCGCGGGTAGAACCCAAAGTCCTATCACTAGTTTCCGTTGCCGGCCGGCGCCCGGCAGGTCCTTGACGGTTCCACAAGAACGCAGCGCACCACGCACCGCACGTCGGGTAGTAGGACCCGGCCGCGCACATGCATGCCTCGGCGCCTGGCGGGGTCGTCTGGCACTGCCAGCGCCACCCAGAGATCCTTCCCCTGTGTCCTCTTCCTCTGCCAGTGAGCGCGCGGCGTGTGCCGTGTGCGTGCGAGCTGCGGCGCGCGTACGCGGGCGGTGCTTCTTGCTTGCTTTGCTTCGTTGGGGACGCCGCCGCCGCGTGCCATGCCTGCGTTGCATGGGTGTGCCCGCTCGCGCGCCGCCGATTTTTGCGGCCGGTCACGTCTCGTTTGCAGGCCAGCCAGGCCTCGGGCTCGGACCGTCGTGCGTGGGAGTCGTCCGTACGTGTCAACAGTCCTTGACGCGGACAGCTGGCCGGGCCGGAGGCCCAGAGGATTTGGTCCAAGTGAAGAGCAGTAAATGCGTGGATGACATGGCGGGTCACAAACCTTTTTTTTCTTTTGTCTTCGGCCGGTTTGGCAGTTTTACCCCTGCAGTGACGCTGTTTCTGGAGATGGGTTTGTCGTGAGAACCATTGCTTTATTATGTCTAAAAAAAACTGGTAAAGAGGCCATAGATGTTTATTATATTTGGCATAATGGCAAAAACTGGTAAAGAGGCCATAGATGTTTCTCTTTATTCACGGCTTGCTCCCAAGCCACACGGATATATCGTAAGCACCGGCGGACCCAGGGTCCGGCGACCCTAGGCTGCCGCCCGCGCTCATCTGCGCTATTCTTCATTATAAAATCGTTATTTTGCCTGTATAGTTAAGAGATTAAGCATAATCGTAGTAGACTGCTACTGATCGCCGGCTGCATTATGCACGCGACTATTACATATAGTACTCCATTATCAATAAAGAAGATGAAGATGCATATCCATATGACTTTTCTACACGATTTCCACACACGCAAGTCTCCCCAACACATTGCGCACGGCCTTTGTCGAAACTCATCCAAACATATTGTTATGACCTGAGAATCTGAGAACATGATATGCCGCCTCACCAGCCAGCAGTAAGGGCTTTGATCCAGCCACGTAGTACGGCTCATGCATGGAAATATGGAATCTTCATAACCCCCGATGCAACAACCCGTAACCCCGTACGCGTACTAAAAATGTGTGTTATTAAACTACCAGAAGCTAAGAATGTGCAGTGCTACGTAGGGAGGGCCCGGACATGACGGCCCCGGGTCGCTTTGCTGTTGGGAATGTACGGAGGATGCTCCGGGTCGATCATCAGCGTTCAGGACCACTGCATGCAGCACTAGTAGCCACACGCGATGGTCCTTAATCCTGAATCGAGGGATCCGGTCGGTCGGCCGGGCCGGCCCAGGGCGAACGTTCGGCCCTTGTTTGCTTCTTGCCCGCCCCGGCCGGCCCCCCAAACAGCGTCGCAGAGACATCATCCATCATGCATGACACGGTTCACTAACTACTGCGAAGTATCATCGATGTGGTCATGTGGAGCATCGGCAGTACCGCCGCGTACGAGAACTAGACTACGAGCGGTCGTGGGTGATTTGATTTGGACTGCGCGTGGCAGAGTTTTACACGGGTTTCTAAGTAATGGACTTTGGCCTGGTTTAGATCGTAACTTTTTTTTAATTATGACACCTTAGAATTTTCGTTTCTATTTAATAATTATTATCTAATCATCAATTAAATAGTTTAGAAAATTTATATCTTATAATTTATAATTAAATTATATAATTAGTTATTTTTTACCTATATTTAACCATTTCATACAAGTGATTAAAGATTTATGTAACGCTGTCTTAATAATTGGACTGGACTGACCACCGGGAAGAAATGACCATCTCCTTCCTCTCCTAGGACTAGGAAATTAAGGGCCAGGGAGACGAAAAGGACTGACGGCGAAAGGCAGTACTACCAAGGTACTACGGGCACACTAGCGGTGATAAAGCCATCTTTGTCGTGTGCTGCATGCAGCATGCATTGCATATGGTTTACCTGTGAGCCACCCGTAACATAACAGGCGAGTGCGAGCGGGTAAACGATATTAGCTGTCTGTAATGATGCCTACCTGGACCCTGCAAAACCAACACATGGAGAACAACAGTGGTAGCCTAGTATTCCCTCCCTCCCAGCAGCGCATATCATCGGTGCAGAACGCACGTAATACCTGCCGGCGAGCTGATGAGTGAGCATCCTACTGATCTTTTCGTGAAGTTTCATGGCCTCTTTACCCCCTCCCTCTTTTCTGCCCTGCCGGTGGTGTCCACTTATCCGGCCTTTGGCCGACGTCGTACGACGGGAGTCTAATCGCTGCACGGCTTTGCATCGCGTTGCGCCACGTCGGGCTGTCCCTCCGGCCTCCGGCGTCAACACCACCCCCGGCGGCCGCGGCCCCCCCCCTTTCCTGATTATCGACTAAAACTATTGACCGATCGCCGGCGATATGCATTCATGTCTGATCCATGTCTCTGTAGTCGCGGCCATCAAATCAACGGCGGTGGGTGACGCGTTCCTGTCCGTCCGTCGGCCCACATCGCCCCGGCCCCCGGTCCGGCAAGCTAGCGATGTAGCACATCGCTCCATGTCCTGATATTATTATACGGCCTACTGTTCCTGGATCATCATCATCACCACCGTCGTATTCTTCATATCGCTGCAAGATCCGGGGAACGACGGATTCGCCGGGGTAAAGGGACGGCTGTCTTACCGTGAAGGCGACGTCGCGACATACTAGTACACACTACATGTTTATCACTGCCGCGTGTTCATATGCATCATTACTGGACTCTAGGCACGCGCACACTGGCAGGCAGGCAGTTGTCACGCAGCTCTTATCCCGTGTACGGGTAACGGGGTAGTAGTTTATTGCGTCTAATTAATCCACGATCTCATCAG
Source organism: Bothriochloa decipiens (assembly GCA_023333625.1). Lineage (NCBI taxonomy): Eukaryota > Viridiplantae > Streptophyta > Magnoliopsida > Poales > Poaceae > Bothriochloa > Bothriochloa decipiens. Next base: position 22,171,663 of record CM041640.1, on the reverse strand, counting down.
ACTCTCGGTCTCAGTGCTCTGAAAAGAGTATTTAACGGGCAACTGCTCGTAGCAGCTGGCCACCTCGTATTCGCATGCATGTACGGCGTCAGATAAGCTAGCTGGAGAACATTGCATGCTGAGGTGTGCTGGACTGCGACGCCGTGGTGGCGTATGCATCTGGAGGCTGGTGGTAGGGGCAGATATTCTACGTGCCGCCGGACACCTGTGCGCACCGCCGAGTGCCGAGCGCATTGTTTTCTCGGCGTGCAGCAGAGTCGTAGAGTGCCTTTGTTATATATATAAGCCGATCGATACGGCGTGAACACGTGTTTTTTACATAAATATTATAAAGCGTTTTTGTTGTGTGATGAGCGATTGTCAACATGCTAATATTTCGATGTATGGTTGGTTCGGTGGTTCTTTTAATCCCCTGGTACAGAGTTATATGTCAAAACGGTGTCTCTTGGCTCGTGACGTATAGGTGTGGAGTCCGAATGTGGTGGCAGCGGTCGGGAGAAGATCAAGTAGGGCGTGCCGTGCTGACGGACCTGTTGCGGTGAAGGGCGGACGCTAGGCTTTGACTGACAGACCAGACGGACGGGTGGCCAGCCGCGGTGGCTGAAACTTGGGACATCGACAAGCGCAAGTGTACACGGCGGGGGACGCGTACGGGCTACGCTACTCGCGAACGGTTTGGTGGTTTGGCATCAAAACCATCGGCGGAGGATGCGTACGCGGTACGATACTCGCGGGCGGTGGATTGTCCTCAAAACCATCGGTGGCAGGTTTCGCGGGTTTGGGCCTCAAAACTCGGGCGGAGGTCCCGATGCGGACGGACGGCACGTGGCGGCATCGGAGAGATCGCTTCGGAGCGAGGCTACCGGTGAGGAGGCGCGGTGGCCTTCGGATCAGAAAATCTTGAGTTGGACCATAATGCCCCTGGCTAGATTGTTCTCTCTTAGAATGTCTAGGAGTAGAAGTGGAATTGTGTAATAAGACTATAAATAAGAGGGACTACCTCCACTCAGTCTCACCTCTCCCATTCCAGTGTTAGGGTTTGCCAGTCTCTAGTCTTTCAGAGTGTGTGAGGTCCACTGCAAGACTTTTGTAGTGATTTGTTCGTGGGAAGAGCACCCCTAGTGTTCTCGTGCCCTCTGGGCTTTTATCTTCATGTGAATTTTGTGATGAATTTGTGTTCTTGTTGTTCTTGAGTTATTCATCCCGAGCTCCTCTCCCCTCTCCATTTTCGTGGTCGGATTTCTTTGATTTTGCACCGTTTGAGTCAGTTTTTCCTGTGTTGATTCAAGCTATGACATGAGAGGATCAATCCCACCAAAGGGTTTGAACTAATTCCTCACGAGCAAGTAGATCGGTGTGATTTTGTGTTCATGGCGAGTTCTTGGCGGTTTTCTCACCCCTTTCTTGATTTCTCTTGATTCGTGTCAAATTGGGCTATGACCTTTTAGAGGTAGCTTTCCTATTGCCTTGTGAACCTACGGTTAAAATTTCATGGCAATCGGAGTTGATTTGACCGAAAAATCAAATTTTCCTTGTTTCGAGCGATTTTCGCGCGTTTCTGTCCGGTACTACCAGTACTACCGGTGCTACTACCGGTGTTACTACCGGTAGTGCAATTTCGTCGCGTGATTCTTTTTGGTACTACCAGTTGAACCACCGGTACTACGGTACCTCACCGGTACTACCGGTAGTAACGCCGGTACTACCGGTTGGTGCGTTCCGATCGTGTTCTGGGTCTGAAGATTGGTTCGATGCCTCACCGGTACTACCGGTAGTAACACCAGTATCACCGATAGTGCAAATACGGGCACGTCTTCACTTGTTTTGATCGGCTCTTACTTTTATCTTTTTTCGAGGGGTTCCCTTTGTGTCTAAGACTTCGCGTGGGATATCTTGCTACCAGTTAGCACGTGTATCACTCGCATCTTATGAGGTTTAGCTCTTAGGGTTGTTTACCGAGCCGAGGACCTAAAGTTTTAAAAGAAATTTGAGGCTCCCATTCACCCCCTCTGGTCGCCGTATCCGGTCCTTCAATTGGTATTAGAGCCGGTTAAAGATCACTTCCACCTTAATCGTTCCGTGATCCGCAGAAGAAGACATGGCTTTGAATCACCGACCGGGCAAGCCACCCAATTCAATGAGGAGAACTACTTGTATTGGAAGATTCGTATGCAGACCCATCTTCAGGGGATTGATTCACGTGTTTAGGAGATCATTGAGAATGCTGATTACGTGGTACTTGCTGCCCGTATTAATCAAGAGCAGATCGACCAACACAATTCTAACAATATTGCCCGTGCTAAGTTTTTTTGCTACTTGTCGATTTCTGAGTTCGATCGTGTCTCCGATTGTGTGACGGCTCGAGAGATCTAGAGGAGGCTTCAAAGCTTCCATGAGGGTACAGCCCATGTCAAAACCAGACTCTATGTGGCGTACAAGCGGGAGTATGAGAACTTTACCCAAATTGATGGGGAGTCCGTTGATTCGATGTTTTCTCGCTTTACCACCATTATGAATAACATGCGGGCTAACAATGCAGCTACGCCCTATGACGATCATCAGAGAGCACTCACGCTTCTATATGCTCTAGATCGGAGGGTTTGGGAGGTCAAGGTGCAGGCGATCATCAAATCGGCCAACTACGAGACTCTCACCTTGGATGAGCTATTCAGCAAGCTCAAGTCCATCGAGATCGACCTCCAGACGCAGGCGAGGATCAAGAACCCGTCTGCCCTAACCATGGCTTTGGTGTCAGGTAACGCAAGTTCAAGTTCAGCTTTGACTAACCCATTATCTTTATCGCTTGCCTTGTCTTCTCTTGTGTCTGCGACAGAGGAGCAGATGGAGGCTCTTGGAGATGATGAGTTGGCACTGGTCATCAGCCGGTTTTCGCGGTTTCACGACAACCGCTTGAACCGCCGGCGTGGTGGTCCAAAGGAGGGATGCTACAGGTGTGGAGACCCCGACCACTACATCGCCAGCTGCCCCAAGAAGGACAAGTCCTCCGACAAGTACGGCTACACCAAGCACAAGGACAAGCGCGAGCACACCTCCACCAAGCGCAAGGGCAAGCGCGTGCACATCTCCTCCAAGCACAAGTCCAAGGGAGGGTTTGAAAAGGAAGTGCTCAGGAAGCTCCTAGAGAAGCAACAGGCAGAACAACGAGCCATCCTCGACGCCCTCAGCGATCGTGAGAACTCCACCGACAGCGACTCCTCTACTTCTAGCGATGACAACTCAAAGCGCAAGATTAAGGACAAGCTGGGTGGACTTTGCTTCCACGCCGAAACCACCAAGCAAGGATTTTGTACCATGGCATTTGACGAAGAGGTCAACCATGGATCTGAGGTGTCAGGCAGCGATTGTGATGCACACAGCAACAACTCCAAATCTGAGGTATCACTTTCTGCTGATGAGCTTGCCGCTGAGGTTGAGAGAATGACAGATATTTTGCTGAGTCAAGATAAATTGGTTAAGCTTGCTGCTTGTGAATGCAATGACTTCAAGCGTAAGATTCTCATAGCCTTAGATGAACTTGAGCGCGCAAAGAAGGATAGAATCATTGTGTGTAATGAGACTGAGTGCGATGAATGCGCTATTCACATGTCCAGTCTTGTGTCCTTGTAGTCCAAGTACTCTGCTTTGGTTGAGAAGTTTGATAGGGCTAGAGCTGAACCTATTTTGTCAGGTCCTTGCAAGTCATGTGCTGAGTTGTGCTCTGAGCATTCTGAGAAAGCTGCTAGGATTGCTTTGCTTGAGAATTCTAGTGCAGATGGTTCTAGTGGTCGGTGTGTTTGCTGTGAGGCTTTAGAGCTAGAGCTAGATAATTGTAGGAATAACAAGAGAAAGACCGAAGAAGAAAACACATTTCTTCAGCACATGTTGAGTTGGCTTTCTTGCAGTGAGCCACAATTAGGCATGATGATGAGTCAGTATAAGAGGGGTACTAACACAACGGGTTTAGGCTTTGCTTCAGGTGGGAAGGGTGACAATGTTTTTGGCAATGTTGGTGAGCATAGTGGTTTGAGCATGAGTGAGAAACCCACCAATCCTTCCAAGCCCATCAAGATAAACCCACCTAAACCCTCTAAGCCTACCAAGCCCATTGTGAGGGATGGAGTGATTGATGAGAATCTCGAAGCTCCACCTCAGAAATAAGTGTGGATTCCAAAACCTAACCACCTCAGGAACCCACTTGACACTTTGCCAAACATCTCTGATAAATCCCTTCCTAAGGCTAAACCACCTCCAAGAGTGAACCATGTCCACACCAGAGTGAGTCACCCACAACCCAAGAGAGAGGTGTACCACTGTGAGTATTGCAAGAAGGATGGTCACTTATTTGAGTTCTGCTTTAGGAGGAAGAGAGATGAGAGGCATAAGTTTGAGCTTTCACACCAGAACATGCATCGCCCATTTCATGGCATGCATGCTTCACCTGCTCAGAGGAGCAATGCTAGGCCTAGAGGTGGAAGACCTCAAGGTGCTAGGCCCCAGTTTGTGAGACCACAAGGTGGTCATGCCCGGCGAGGTCCAAGTCGTTCTCAATACGACTCAAGATCTCGTGGCAGTGGCTATCAGTCCTACACTTCTAGCGGACCATGTTTTCTCTTTCATGGTGATCGCATTGTTTGTTGGCCTAGGATGAGTGGTTTTTTAGCTAACCCCTTTTCTGAACAAATGGCCCAACACTGGTATGCTTCATAGTTTACTAACCCCAGTGTTGAGTCATTTGCCCGTCCTATGTCATTCTATTGAGCAGGTCGGAGGACGTGGGTGGAGAACATACATTTGATGGAAATTGATCTTTTGGTGTGGTCAAGAGTTGATGGTTCTCTACACCCACGTTGATGGACTTTGAGAGGCATGTGTTTTGTTGTGGCGCCTACACACACTTTGTGAGCTATGATATACACTCATACCTTGTACATTCATGCATCGATACTAGTAGTATGAGGTAGTTGTTCATGTGCTCACTTGTATAGTTCTTACTTGTATCATGCTTTTATATCTAGTTTAGCATGTTTTATCTTGTGTATCATATGCCATGCTAGCCTTGTGTATATGTTGGTGGATTAGCCACTTTTCATGTTAGTGTGTGATACTCATGAACATTTTGCCATACTTTATCTTGTGCTCAAATTGTGTAGTTGATATTGTGTTCATTAGGTATTTTTTAGTTAGCTTTTGAATAGTTACATGTATTTTTTTGACATGTTTTGGTAGCCCAAGCTTTTAGCTTTTTAATTAGTGTCATGTTACATGCTTTTACTTCTTATTTGATATCATTGTGCATTGTAGCATGAGTTGAGCTTTTGGTTGCTTTTGGGTTTGCTGTGTCGTGTAACACCTCTGGTGTTATATTAACTAAAACATGCCATGTCATCATATGCACTGCAAAGCATTCATGTTTAAGTCAACCTTAATGTGTATTAACTAAAACAAGTTTACATTTTATAGGTTGATTGTGTTTCTGGAATGTTTTGTCACATGAAATAATAAAACCCTATTTTAGAATGTCATCGCAAATGCTTAGTTTATACTCTATGTACTTGAGGTGTAAACTGTGTTTACACTAGTGTCAAGCATAGTGTATAAGTCTAAGTCCAACCCTAAAAATGATTTCCATATTTGAAGTTGAATTTGGATTCCAAAGCTTACTTCTAAGTCTGGCAATTCAAATCTAAATTCAAATTGGAAATGCTATAAAAGGTTTTTCAAAAGTCAACTTGGTCAACCAAGGGTGTCATTGGGTCAACGACCTAAAAATGTCCTTGGATGATGTTTGTGATCACTAATAACCAACCAATTAAGTTAGAAACCAAATTGAGTTTAAATTCTATTTCAAAAACCCTTTATTTCAAAACCTAGTTTTACCCTCTTTTCTCTAATACAAAATCTATAAGGAATTTGGGGATACTCTAAAAAGACAGTTTGTAGATCTTAACAAGAGCTACAAAGTTGGTATATAAAGTTTTTTAAGGTACCAAAAGAAATTTCAAATGAATTTGAAAATACAGTTTTCCAGCATTTGTCCCCTTCTGATTTTAAAACCATAATTCAAAAATTATGTAAAATTTTGGAAAATTTTCTATATGAAAAAGGTTTGGTTTGGAAAGTTAAATATTTCATAGTTTTGAAGATTTTCAAGTTTTATTGAAAAATCAATAGTAATTTCAAATGTTTGTTTCTAGGGTTTTATTCCCTTTTTAAAATTGAATTCAAATTTCAAAATTCAGACAGAATTTGAGGATGCCAGTTAAAGGAAAAGTGTAGCTCTTGAAAAGTTATACAAATTATATTTTTAGAGATTTTCAAGTTCTTATATAAATTTTGGAGTAATTTATATTTTTAAACCAATTGCATTTCTATAATTTTCTCGAACAGTACCGAAACCTATCGTCGGCCGCCATCGCCGGCTTCTCAACGCGCGCCGCCATCCACCGCCGCACCTGCTCGACCGCCAGCGCGCTCCTGGACGCACGAAGGTTCATCGTCGTCGTGTCGCCCGCTCATACATCGTCTCCGCTCTATAAATACCGGTCGGCCGCCGCTCTATAAATACTGGTCGGCCGCCGCTCTTTCTCCTCTCCGCCGCCGCGCCCGAGCTCCGCCGCGCTGCCCTGGCCGCCGGCGTGGGTGCCGCCGCCGCTCCGCCGCGCCGTTAGCTACCTTGTTCGACTCCCCGTGCCAAGCTGAGCCCATTGGTCCAAGTCCGGTCGCCAAAAACCTCACCGACGGCGAGTAATCGTCGGTCAACCGTCGGCGGACCGTCGGTCAGCGCGGGAGTACTGTGCCGATTTTCTTTTTGTATTTTCAGAAAATGATTTAAATGCCATTTTCTTTGAAAAATCATAGTAATTCATATATAGCTCCACAAATTCTAAAATTTTTTGTGAGTGTTCTTTATGATGTCATCTACCTAGGAAAAATATGAAATGCTAAATTTAAGTAATTTTTGCATATGTTAAAATTAGCCCTTTTAATTGAAAAATAGACCTTCAATGATTTTTAATAAATAAAATATTTGGCTTTTAATTCTGAAATTTGTTTTGCCATCTAATTAGGCTAAGAGCTTTCTAAAATAAAATTTTGGGCTTAATTTGATAACTTTAATTTTATGCCTTTATTAATGCTTTTAAATAATTAATTAATCCCTTTATTTGAGTTTAATCATTATAGGATTTGTTTGACTTTGGGATTGATTGATGACCTTGGGTCATTAATCCTAATGACCTTTGGCACTTTAATTAATTGTTTGCGCTTACCTTAATTATGCCATTAGGGCTTAATCAACATTATTTTATGTGTTTAATTAATTCCTTAAATGGCGTAGCTAACCCTAATGAGTTTTATAAATGAAGTTTTGTTGGCTTGCAACTTTATCGTGAAGAAAAGTTGTACTCAAGCCCTTAATCTGATCATGCATCCATCGAGCATCATGTTTACTATTCCATCATGTTGAAGCATATTAATTATCGAATAGTTTCCGTTAACGGAGAGTTAACGTTGTCGCCCAGATCTGAAGGGAGAGCAGATTCAAGAATCGAGAATTGATCCAGAGTTTGAAACCGTCTACCCCGAATACCAAGGCAAGCCCCGGATGCATTCAAACCCTATTCTATTTATAAAAGTTTTACCGCTTCAGCTATGATATGTTGCATTAAGTAATAGGAGTTGAGTGAAAACCCACCAATTGTATTACCTGTCTTATTTTCTTATTCCTTGTTACCCGCTTGGAAAGATAAGTAGTAACGCTTAGCCCTGCTTATTTACTTAAATGTTCAAAGGCAAAAGAATGAAAAAGATGAGATTGGTTTTCTTGTTGGAATCTTGATGATAGTAATAAATCGAGTCCGGACGGCTAACTTGCACTGGGAATGGAGTCCCTCTGTAGTGTTTCCGTCTGTTGATGCCCTAGGTCCCGTCCGTTGGTGAACTGGTGATATCGAGAATTTAGAAATCCACATGCATGAAGTGATATACGGATGGTTGGAGCCGTGTATATCATGGAGTGACCTATCGTGGGGCCAGAGATCCCATATGTGTCATAGTGTGTTTTACTATGGGGTTTAAGTTCCCACGTATCTCGGTACGCTGGGCCGAAGAGCTCACGTGTATCATGTGGTGATATATGGCTGCGGTTGTTATCCCGGTATATCGGTTCATCTGGGGTGCATCGGAATTAAAGTCTCCGGTATTCCAGTGACCTAGGTCCCAGCTGGGTATGAAAATGGATTCGAATCGCCGTTGCTTCTCGGAGAAGAAGACTCGATCGGTGTTCATCATCGTAGTAACAACTTGAACAAAGATTAAAGTTTAATAATGAAGTTGGTTGATAATTGGAGCTAGTCCAAGCGAACTTTACTTTCTGTTAAGCCTTTCCGCAAAATTTCTTATCTCTTACAAGCCTTACTGTGACAGAACCGACCAATTTATTAGAGCACAATCACATAATCCGCCATTAATTCAGCAAATCATATGATTGAGACCTAATAAACCCGGTAGTCCGTGAAATCTCGAAGGATTTCAAACTTTTGCGGCACGACCAAGATCGTAATAGTTTAGCGATTCCATTCACAAGTACACAGTTCGCACATAGTTTAAAACATCATCGGAGTACGAAATAGAGTTATTACAAACCAAGTTCAAATTCAAATAAAAGCGGAAGCGATTTAAGTTCAAATACCACACACACACATTTGAAATACAGTGCCAGGTCCTTGGTCCACATCCAGCAAAAGCATCAAGTCGAGAAGAGTGACCATGCCCAAGGTCTAATCATCTCCCAAGGCGGGATAGAAACAGTTCTGACAATAACCATAAAGCATCTCACCATCTGCAAAAACATGGGAAATAAAACCCTGAGTACGAGGATGTACTCAGCTAGACTTACCCGTCATAAACTAAAATAAAATGACTCCAAGGAGTATGCAAGGCTGTATAAGTGGGATAGCTCACTCATTTAATTGTGAAAAAGCTTGCATTAAGGAACAATTAATAAGAACCTTCTAGCAATGTATTTTAATCTGATTAACCTTATCATGCTACATTAGCACCTGTACTAAACAAGCATGGTAATAATTATTCAACAGAAAGTAACCATTTCCGGTTGAGTATCTTTCAGTCTCAACAGCTCAACCATCTCATCTCTTGTTCAAATTCTTACTACGATGCCGCTGCTCAAGTCAAGTGTTCACTGTCCAGGAACGATGGCGATTATAATCGATTACTAACCAGCTGGCGGGTATTCCTCACACAAACCACACTCACCAGCCACGGTGAGCTACAGGTCACCGACATCCAATTCAGGAAAAACGCGAGATCAACAGGTACCATCACATCCGGGCACCGTCCGGCTGCCAGCAGGGCGCACCATGCTATATTCAGGCCTTACAACCGCGTAACCCGTGGTCCCCCATCTTCACCAATGCGATGCGTACAGCAGGTCGACTCCCGGCCCAAATCAAAATTAGGCTTCGCGGTCGGAACGACTTATCCTTCCAGCTAAATGTGAGGCATAAATTCAATATGACTTGAGGACGTACAACGGACGGGGTCCTAGTTCGACATAGACGGGATAAACCACATTGAACCTCCAGTTCATTCTCAACTCCAATCCCGCCCGGTCTCGATTTATTATCTCCACATGGTTATCCAAGATAACAATGTATTCAACCATCCGAGTTACCACCTATAACTCGCGGATGACAGGAAATCACCCGACTTCTACCGATCTAGTTAAGCAGGGCTAAGCAAATAATCGTACCTGAACCTAACAGGGTTGAAGTATAAACAGTGGCAAGGAATATAAGTAATGCAGCAACGGTATAAAACAACGCCTATAACTTAATGCAGCAAACAAGTAAAGGACTCAAGTTAGATATTTTGCAAACCACAGGGAGAATGCTCCGGGGCTTGCCTTTTAGGAAAGCGCTTGGCTGGTGGTCGGGACACTCCGAAAGATCAGCTTCGGGATCCTCTTCTGCTGCTGCTTTCCGAACCAAAACTTCCTGTTGGCCTTCCTCTCCTGGTGCTCCGGGAACTACCGTCTCGAGCTCTGACGATCCTGTATGATGCATAGTGCATATGAATACCGTGCATACATATAATTACAATGCTGATGGTGATGGTGAATGAATGTTCAGCTAAGATGAATAATATGATATTTGAAAACATGTATGATAAGCACATGTCATCTGCATTCTCTTCTACCGATAAATCTCCAGATAAGCCTCGCATTACAATTTACTCGCACACTATAAAGAATTATAAACAACCATGGTTTTGCACACTACACTCTACTGAACCACAATCAATAGAAGATCATACATATCATGAATAGCATAAAAAGCATTTTTACACACATGAAATAATAACTCTAAAGCATTATTTATAAATAAAAGAAATCAGGGTATAACTATAACATGACTTTAGACTACTCAGAAAATTCTGTAAAAATTACAGAAGCTTAATCATACCAAATAAAGACTACCATAAAAATTTTAAGTCAAAACAGTAAGTACTTCATCCTGCACAAAAATGACAAGGCAGCACAATTCCAGGGGCATAAAATACTTTGTACATAAAAGTATATCAAACAACAGATCTCAGAACATAATTAGCTCTAGATTGACATAAAAACACTCCCCAAAAAGTTTCATGCACAAACTCCTTATACATTATTTATTATGAATTATTTATCCTCACATAAAAATAGGCACCATAACTAGACATAGCAAAATTTACATATGATATAGCCTAACAACATTTTTCACAGATAGAGCATGACATAAGAAGACTAACAAACTTGGTCTCATATTTTTCTGAGCAACAGAGAATTAGTTATGCATTTCCTAAGATAAATACAATTAATAGAGATAAATAAAGCTATACAGAAAAGTTTCACAAATTCCACATTTCATATTTTTCATGCATAGATCATCTCATAAGAAAAATACTGCAAGTTGAACCAACTCATTTGGATGAAAAATGAGCAAGTTATGAATTTTCAAAGCTTTAAACAAAATCTGAAATCTATTCTGGAAAAGAAAAAAGAAAAAGCACTTTACACCGGGGACCCTGACATTTCCAGAAACTAACCAAGCCCTATTAGGTAAATCCCTGTGTCTGGCAGCTTTACACCGAGAACCTTAGGGTTTCCTAAATTCTAACCCGAAGTCCTTGCACAGGAAAGGGAGAGGACGACGGCGTCGGCGCGGGCTCACCAGCGGCTACCGGGGTTCTCCGGCCACTCCGACCTAAGGGATAGCACGAGGGGGACGGCGCGCATCGATTGCGGGGCGAATCGGGGTCGGAGCGAAGCCGAGGCCGCTCGGGCCACGTGCGCAGGCGGGTGGCGGCTCCCCGACGGCGGCGCACTTGAAATTCCGGCGAGGGCCGACCCGCTCGGACCTCATGAACTAGGGCTACAGCTGCTACTCGACTAGATGAACCTAAAGCTCGAGAAAGAGAGAAGAATCGTCGGTCGAATCGACCCGGACACGGCGGCGGCGGTCACGGGCTCACCGGCCGCGGAGAAGAAACCCTCGATTGAGGGTCTTACCCTCGACGAGAACGGGTGGTAGGGAGCGCACGAGCTAGAGCACGTCGAGGCGGGTCTGGTGACGCACTTGGAGAAGAAAATGCACGGCGGGGTGGCTCGGCGACGGCGGGCTCAGCCGGCGGCGGCGGTGGCGGGTCCGCGGAGCTGAGGCAGGAGGTGGGGAGAGACGAAATTGAAGGGGGGGACAGAGAGAAGGAAGCAGCTGCGGTCTCTTTAACACGGTCGGGACGGTCGCTGCCGCCCCGGACGGCCGGTCGACGCGCGCCACGCGAAGCGCGCGGGCTGGGCGACATGGGCGGTGGCCGAACATTTTCCTGACGGCCAGGGTACAGCCGTCACCAAAAAGCTATTTTCACTAATTCAGAACAAACTTTGCTGCTTAATAACTCTTAAACTAAGCCGAATTAGCAAAAACTCAAAATAGATGAAATGTAGATTTTGAAGATTAGAACATTTCATCTTAAAGAAGTTTTACCAGATTCTGCTTAGATTTTGAAATACAAAAATCCAATTAAAATACCTTTTAAAAATTCCCAAAATGGAAAATCAGCCCCTAATTCTGCCCGTTTTCAACATTTTTGAACACCTTCCAAGCATTTTCATGAAAAGTGGTAAAAACAACTTTTGTTCCTTATAAAATTATCTACAAACGTCATTTAGGGTGCACACACATGCAAGCACTCTAGCTATCATTTCCAATTCAGTCAAACAAAACTACTTTAATGGTCCACCTTGGTCAACCATGACAGCAAAGCTTAATTAGCCAAAACCATAAACATAAAACTAGGTTAATTTGGTGTCCTAAACATGTCTAGGTTACCTTAGAGGTCATCCAACACCAAACACTCATACCACATATGCACTTTATGTGAAAGGCAAGCAAAATTCGAATAATCAAGCATGATACATGAAATGACAATCACTCTTTCCCTTAATGCTATGCATAATGATGCTTATGCTTAAAAATGCAAATGATTAGGCTTGCTTAACACCAGGGTGTTACACTTACCTTGTCCCTCTAGCCTGCATTTCTTGAGTCTCCACCCCTCTTTTTCGTCGGGTCAGTCTTGTTGAGTACTTTTGTACTCAGGGTTTGTTGAACCCTTGTTGCAGCTGAGCCTCATGGGCAGGAGTGCTTTGCATCCTGCTGCATGACAGTCGTCGAGAAAATTGATGATGAGTAAGATGTTTAGCTCTTGGGCAGAGCTTTTCGTTTGGTATGGTAATAAAGTTATCTACCGCTACTCCACTACTATTATGGTTTGTACAATTTTAATTTATGGTTGTAAATATTTGAAACTCAAGGGTTTGTAAACTTATGTTATTGTAAGTCTTCCGCTGTTTTACTCCGTGGTATATTATTTATGTCAAACTGTTGTAATACTACAATGTCTCTCTATAACGATTGATCCTGCTCGGAGAATCGTGGATGATTCGGGATTTACCCGACAGACTTTTTAAGTCGTATGGAACACAGTCATGGTTATTTGGAGTCTGTTTACACAATAATCATGCATGTGGGCCATATGATTTAGGAGATTCTGCCACATGTCGTTAGGTTGTTCTTGGCTCTTTTGAGTTTTCCTTCTCTTAGAATTGGATTTTTTTCTTGTGGTTTTTGTGGTTTTTGTTTTCTAGCTTTCTTTTGCTAGGCGTCTTTGTTTAAGGGGGAGTTTGGCCTCTTTCAAAGGGAATTTTGGTGGTTGCTACCCATTTTAGTTGTGGGTTGCTTTGGTTCTTGTATAGTAGTCCTTCTTTCTTTCTTCTTTTTGCTTTTGTATCATATTGCATTGCATATCATTATGTATCATATATCATGTGCTTAGCTTCACTTGTATAGCTTGTTGATTAAGGTTATGCTCTTATTGATATGATCTATGGATACATGATGGCTATATAGCAGCTTAGGCTCTCTTTGATCAACTTGATACATGTTATGAGCTAAGCATATTTTTGAAATATGAACATGCTTAAATACTTGATGAAATCTGAAAAACTTGTTCATCTTTGAGATAACAACTAGCATGTGTAGGTTTTGTTGAGATCCATGTGCTTTTATTTGTATGCTCTAGTTGCTATGTCTCATGTTTCTTGAATCATACACTTAGCTCGGACTCTTGATATCTTTATGCTAAAACTTGATGTCTAAAGCTAAGTGATGAATATGCTTTTGAGTTGGATCTTTACTGTCCTACGTCAATGTCACGAGATTGCTTCTCATTCTTCCGAGTGAGATGAACTTGGGCATTGTAGTGCTAGTCCTCAACCATTCGTGACGAGACAGCTTCCCACTTGCACATAGGGATGAACTCGGCGTGGTTGCAAAATATGATAAAAATAACATAATTTTTGGTGGACAGTTTTGATCCTCTCACATACACATGTCTAAAAATAACCTTGTAATCCGCTGTAAAACTCTGATCAATGTTGAAGCTACAAGTGTTAAGTTCTTCCTTGAGACATGATGTATGATCGTTATATGGGGTAGTTCACTTTTGTATACATGTGTTAGCACTAGTTTGGTCTCCTGCTTATATGTGCTATGTGCTATCCTCTTTGATGAACACCTTTTATGAGATATACTTAAAATTGGTCAAAATGCTTATGATTCATATTTCGTTCATTTGATCAGTTTGAGCATTGGCCTTGTCTTGCGCCTGTTGTACTACATATACCGTACCAACTTGAGCATGTTTTTAATCCACTTGCTATATTCCTAAAGCTTTGTGTGTTCGCATTGTGCATCTCATAGCATGATTTGAGGGGGAGCTTCTTTTGTGAGAACTTGATAAGTGCATTTGTCAATAAGGGGAAGAATGATTCCACAAATCCAGAGTGTGCATTTATGTGCATTTATGAGGTTGATGCACTTGTTAAGGGGAAGTTGCACATTTGCTTTTGCTAGACGTGTCGAGCCGTTTGCTTCTGTCTTGAGGGTCTAGCCGCTTTCAAGTGCTTTGAGCTTGTTTTTCTTGGTTGCATCAAGCCGTTGCCCATGTCTTTGGGGACCAAGTTTTTGGCTTTGCTTTGCTCATTATGAGTAACCCGTTTCGAGCTTTTCTTTGGCTTTTGGTCACTTGAGTGGGTTTTCTCTGGCTTGGTGTTGGTATTGACAATGCACTCATCAAGGGAGAGATTGCGAACACATGGTTTTTACATAACCATTGTGGAGCGTCCTTGTTGTGTGATGAGCGATTGTCAACATGCTAACACTTTGGTGTGTGGTTGGTTTGGTGGTTCTTCTAATCCCCTGCCACAGGGTTATGTGTCAAAACGGTGTCTCTTGGATCGTGATGTGCAGGTGTGGAGTCCAGATATGGTGGCAGCGGTCGGGAGAAGGTCAAGTAGGGTGTGCCGTGCTGACGGACCGGTTGCGGTGAAGGGCGGATGCTAGGCTTGGACTGACGGACCAGACAGCCGGGTGGCCAGCCGCGGTGGCTGACACTTGGGACATCGACAAGCGCAAGTGTACACGGCGGGGATGCGTACGGGCTACGCTACTCACGAACGGTTTGGTGGTTTGCCCTAAAAACCATCGGCGACGGTTTGCTTGTTTGACCTCAAAACCATCGGCGGGGGATGCGTACGCGGTACGATACTCGCGAGCGGTTTGGTGGTTTGTCCTCAAAACCATCGACGGCAGGTTTCGTGGGTTTGGGCCTCAAAACTCTGGCGGAGGTCCCGATGCGGACGGACGGCACGTGGCGGCATCGGGGAGATCGCTTCGGAGCGAGGTTACCAGTGAGGAGGCGCGGTGACCGTCGGATCAGGAAATCTCGAGTTGGACCATAATGTCCCTGGCTAGGTGGTTCTCTCTTAGAATGTCTAGGGGTAGAAGTGGAATTGTGTAATAAGACTATAAATAAGAGGGAGTGCCTCCACTCAGTCTCACCTCTCCCATTCCAGTTTTAGGGTTTCCTAGTCTCTAGTCTTTCAGAGTGTGTGAGGTCCACTGCAAGACTTTTGTAGTGATTTGTTCGTGGAAAGAGCACCCCCTAGTGTGCTCGTGCCCTCTGGGCTTTTATCTTCATGTAAATTTTGTGTTCTTGTTGTTCTTGAGTTATTCATCCCGAGTTCCTCTCCCTCCTCTAATTTCGTGGTCAGATTTCTTCGATTTTGCACCGTTTGAGTCTGTTTTTCTTGCGTTGATTCAAACTATGACGTGAGAGGATCAATCCCACCGAAGGGTTTGAGCTAATTCCTCATGAGCAAGTAGATCGTTGTGATTTTGTGTTCATGGCGAGTTCTTGGGGGTTTTCTCTCCCCTTTCTTGATTTCTCTTGATTCGTGTTAAATTGGGCCATGACCTTTTAGAGGTAGCTTCCTTATTGCCTTGTGAACCTATGGTTAAAATTTCGTGGCAATCGAGTTGATTTGACCGAGAAATCGAATTTTCCTTATTCCGGACGATTTCCACGCATTTCTGTCTGGTACTACCGGTACTACCGGTGCTACTACCGGTGTTACTACCGGTAGTGCAATTTTACCGCGTGATTATTTTCGGTACTACCGGTTTGAACCACCGGTACTACCGGTAGTAACGCCGGTACTACCGGTTGGTGCGTTCTGATCGCGTTCTGGGTCTAATGATTGGTCTGGTACCTCACCGGTACTACCGGTAGTAACACCAGTACTACCGGTAGTAACACCAGTACTACCGATAGTGCAAATACGGGCATGTCTTCACTTATTTTGATCGGCTCTTGCTTACATCTTCCTTCGAGGGTTTCCTTTATGCCTAAGACTTCACGTGAGATATCTTGCTACCCGTTAGCACGTGTATCACTCGCATCTTGTGAGGTTTAGCTCTTGGGGTTGTTTGCCGAGCCGAGGACCTAAAGTTTCGAAAGAAATTTAAGACTCCCATTTACCCTCCCTCTGGTCGACGTATCCGGTCCTTCATACGGCTTTGTGTTTTAGTTAACAGGAATCTGCTGCCCTCTTAGATAACATATATATACAGTTCTTGTATGGCGACCTGCGGATTAGAAAGCTTGTCGTTTTTTACCTACTCGTTCGTGCATACTACGTCGATCTAAACAAAGTCAGGGCATGAAGATAGATCAGGGGCCGCGCCCAATTAACGAGCTTTGGAACATTATCTCAGGTATTCAGGTCCGAATGTTGGAACATTATCTCAGGTAGTATATCCAGCAGGTCCGAATGTTTCACCTAATCTGGCGTACGTATATATTAGCCTAGCCGATCGACATCATCAATCTGTGGATGAGCAGAGAACTCACTTCTCTGTTTGCATAGCTAATCATATAAAGAGGCTTTAAACACAATAATCTGTAATATCAGAGATAGCTTAGCTATCTGTACCGCTGTACTGCTACTAAATAGTATGCTTATCAATCAATCACTTCATAAAGATACGACGTGCTCGACGTTAATGAGGTGGTTGACTTGGGAGAGGCGGACGCGTACAAATTTAATTTAACCAGCGTCAGAGAAACGATCGCACCGCATCGCCATCAGGAAACGTATAACAGTTCACGTAGAATTCCGCGGCCCTAAATTATGTATGAATCGACGGCTCCATCGACGCCACGCCTAGGAATTTCCCACCGAGGTCGCTTTTTTCCGGTGGCGACATGGATTAATAACTCGAGGTTGGTTGGAGAGGAACATCAGCGTGACAAATGCATCCCGGCGAAAACGATTCCTCCGCGGCGGGTACAAGGCGTGATGGCGAATTCGGAGTACGTCGACATGGCAACGGCACACAAAGGCGGCACGTAAAGCGTCCAGCCTTTTAACCCTCTCCGTTTTCTTTTCGAGATTAGAGTTCCCATCACTTGCGTCCTTCCTTTTTACCCAAATGGCGTTTCCTTCTCCGATTCTTGTTTGGTGAATGAACGTGGACCATGATCAGCGATCCAGGTGAAAACATCGGAGCAAGCGGATACAGCCGGGAGATTGCGGCCACGATGGTTCTATGTGCGGATTCTAACGTGGTGACCGATTTGCACCTCCTCATCAATAAGGCTGACTTGTACAACTAATGGAGTACCACTTGATTTCTTTGGAACTTCGGCAATCGAATTCTAGTTTAGTTTTTTTTTGCCTACTTAGTCGATGGGCTGAACCTGGATGCTTTTTATCCCGGTTAGGCGTGAGAGTGTGGGCTGTATGGCTTTGATTTGTACTCTTCCATATCGTAAAGGAAGTCATTTAGGATAGTAACACGATCTTTAAACCATAATTTTGACCTGTTGTTTTTTATAACAATGTTTATGAAAAAGTGATATGTGTATGCTTGCGATAAAAGTATTTTTCAAGATAAATCTTTTTAAATAGTTTTTACATTTGGAAATTCAACAATTTAAAAATTATTAATGATTTATATTCTCAGTATTTGACCCAAGGCTTGTCCAAAATAACTTTCTTTACAATATGGAGGGAATATATGTTATGAACTATCGCCTGTGTATTATCTTTTATTTTAGAATGACACAGTTTAACGCAAATGTAAATAACACGCACGCATACTCAAGCCTATGAACACGCGTACACAAACTCTACCCTTAGGATTGAGCCGGTAGATGTAAAGATTCCTGGACTCACCGCTGGTGTATTATATACCATCTTTAGATGGTAGAGGCTGTAACTTTGTTCTATTACCTAAAAAGAAAAATTATTTATAAAAATATATTATTAGAGAAAAACATAGACTAGAGTTATTTCATCGCTCGTGGATTTTTGAGTGCCTATGTCTGTGTTTTGTACTTCAGAAAAGATGTCACCTACAATCCTAAAACAGTCAATTGCAAACCACTCCCTAGAGGATCTAAACATGGACTGACTTAAGTCCATATCAAATTAAATTTCCCGTTTTCCCCTACATTCCTATGAAACTCCTTTGGCCCAAAGGAGCCCCTAATGGTCCATCACGGCCTGTTCTACCAAATCAAAGAAGGATAGCACATACAAAACACGTACTTGGTGCTATTCCCATTGGACCTCGACAATCGAATTCCTGCATTTCAATGGATCCCTTAGAGTTGCATGCCACTTGCAAACCTACGGGAACGAAAATGCAGAAAATTTTCTAAGAACATTTGGGTACAACACGGGAAAAACATTGTAATTAGAAGGAAGATATACAAAAATAAAAAGTTTTCAAGAGGTTGGACTTCACGTTAGATTTCCTCCAAAATTCCTATGTAAAGGCATTCCATAAGAATAATTTTGTTGGATTCTAGGATGACTAATTCTTTGTTCCAAAAGGCCACATATATAAACAATTCCTATAGATTTACGAACTAAAATGTTTCTTCAAGAGTCCTTTGTTCCAAAATTGGCGTTATATAATTTTATTGCTACAAACTTTTGTTTCCATAAGAGGTAGCAGATGGTGAGGGAAGGGATAAAAGGTCAGGGAAGTGAGAATTACGCAATGTTCCGCAACAGGCCGAGGGAATGCCGAGGATCGTCGTCCTCTAGAGGCTTCATATAAGGTGGCAAGGATTTAGGTTCCGTTGAGAGTAAATGTACACCCAAGTGGCCAAGTGGCCAGTCTTGGTGGTGTACTCGACAGAATACGAAGATCAAGTCGTGTAGGGAAAAAAATCAGTATAGACCATCGCTATACGGACTTCATACGAACTGTGTGGCTAATGTAGTATGGACAAGTACCATTTTCACCATCTGTATGGAGAATCAGGTGTTATATATGGAGCCTTTTCCCTGTGTGCCATTATAAAAGATTGACCCAGTCTTCATGTCACTAAGAAGTTGGTTTTGGTCTGTGTGATCAACATCATATTTGTTTTCCCTCCATGCCATTCCGTTCGAGTTCTGTCAGTTCTCAACGCTTTGATCGTCCTGACACGTGGATCCCGCCTGAAACAATGTCTAAAATACCCCTGTTTGAACCAGTTCGCTCTCTTCTCTCACTGCCCTGTGGGACCAAGCTGTCAGCACCTTCTCCCAGCACGCGACTCGGCCGGAGACGGAGAGCGCGGACACAGAGCGCCAGGAGGAGTAGGAGCAGAGAGCGGAGGAGGGCGAGCCCCGGTCGCGACAGCCTGCTCCGGATAGCCCGCGCGGCCGCGGGGGTGGGGGCGGCGCGAAGGGCAGCGCGGTCGCCTGGCACGTCGAGCGGCGAAGGCGGGGTGGCTCCGCCTCATGCAGCTCGCCCGCGCGCGCGCGAGCGGCCGTGGCGGCGGAGCGACTCTCCCGCATGCCCTCGAGGCCGCGGCGGCGGAGCGGCTCGCCCGCGCGCCCGCATGGCCGCGACGGCGGAGCGGCTCGCTCGCGCGCCCGGCCTGGAGGTCGCGTGGTCGGGGCAGCCGGCGACGGTGGTGCACGCGGACCTGGAGGTCACGGCGTGGTCGGGGCCTTTTTCTCTTTTTTATTTTTTCTTTTGCCCAAGAGAATAAAAGGTTTGAGTGGCTGACAAAAAAACGGACGAAATGGTATGGAGGAAAAAAACGTAGACCGGAAGCAATTTTTTATTGGCATAGAGGATGCGTCGATCTTTTATAATAGCATTTTTTCTTCCTGTGTACTACTCTGGCAATTACTAGCTGGCGTATACTATTATCGACGACGTACGTGTGGGTACGGCGTATACACTGCTCTGAATACTCGCAGGACCTCCCAATGAATCGGTCTTGAAAAAACATCTCGGCGTTGAAAGTTCAACGCGTGCAGCGTCCAATCCAACGCAGCAGGTGGCCGCGTCCCGCAAAGCGAGACACGAGACGTGCAGGCGAGGCGGCAGCCTTTTTTGTCTGTGACCACGCGGTGGCTGCTGGCCGGTGTGCCATGAATTGATGAATCAGTCCCCTTGCTGGAGGGCCTCTGCGTAGTCAGCTAGCCGCCGAGGGATCAGTCCAGGCATGGCATCGCCGGCCCCGGTGGTCGGCGCAGCGGCATCACTGCATCACTGCTTTACCACGCCGCAGCGGCTATAGCTGGATGCCACTTTGGCGTACCCCTGGATTCCTCTTTGGCGTCTTCCGGTGGATTTGATGGGCCTTGCTGGCCTATACTCCCGCAAGTGGTCAAATTGTGGTTTGACCATTTTAAAAAAGTTCGAAGGATCAGTGAAGAATAATTTAGTTAATAAATTTATAAAAAATAATAAAATTTATGATCTTTAAATACGGTTAATGCTCAAGCGACAGCATATAAGATATACTATCTATCTACTCCCTTCGTCCTATTAAAAATATCATTGGAAATCCATACCCCTCTCATAAACACGCTTTCCGGACGACATCTTTAATGGAACGAAGGGAGTATCTACCGCTAGGCAGGCGATAGTCACGGACTCAAAGGCCTAGTACTACTATTTGATCACAGGTTTCCTGCGTGATCGACAGAGCTTTGTAGTACTTGCTGCTTTGCGTACGTACAGTACGTACAAAGACAGACAATGGTCCATGGTTTTCTGCTTTCAGTGGGTAATTAATTGTAATACACGGTGTACGTGTGCCGAGTTCATACTACTGTGCCGGCCGCAATGAGTGCCTTGACCTTTCCACGAATCTTTGCATGGAATAGAGATCTTTCAATTATTGGAAGGCCCGAGAGGCCCTAATGTACCAAACAGGTTCGGTGTTTCGCGTTCACATCCGCAAATCGCAATGGCTTTCCTAGTACCTGAAGGCCAACGACCAAACCAGGGCAATGGCTGATGGCTCTCCATCCAAATCGACAGCAAATGCAATGCACCTTCGCGGCTTCGCCCAACCAGGGCATAAATACAGTGACGCCACCGTGGTACTCCTACTCAACATGGTGCTGTTGCCAGCCCACTAGCCCCAGTGCTCTCTCCTCTTGCGTCCGGTGCTGGCTGCTGGATGGGCTGTGGTAAAAGTCCCTGCTCCCAAGAAGATTGGCAAGCTAGCTAGCAGCAGCCTGGCGGCGTGGCCTGCGTTCGTTCACGGCACAGTAGGACTCGTAGGATGGGTGATGCGTACAGTAGTAGCTGTGCGCCAACCCCAGATGGCAAAGCCGCGTGGTGACTCCGTACGGCGCGAGCAGTGGCCGTACCGCCGGGTCGAGGGCGTCGCACACTCGCCAGCCTGGAACCAACGAGCATCTATGGCCTTAGATTAGATTCCAAATTTAACCATCAAATTTATTATATAGAATTCATATTTCTTGTCACATTAAAATAACGTCATATGCATAAAGTATTAAATATAAATAAAATTAAAAACTAATTATATAATTTGATTATACTCTATGAGACGAATATTTTAAGTCTAATTAGTTAAATTTTAGATAATTTTTAATAAATACAGATAAAATGCTAGGAAGCGCTGAGGAACTAAACAAGTCCCGTATTCTGTCTGTCTGCTCTTGTGCAGTCTTTGCTTGCGGTTGGGTTGGACCTCACCACACCACACCCGAGGATACGATACGATCGAGAGCGACGAACGAACGGGACACCTGGCGGCTGCACCAGGTGCCTGCAGGCTGCAGGAGGCATCATCATCTCCGGATTAGAGAGAGAGCACTGTTGTGTTTTTGGTGTCCTCGCGTGACTAGTACTCCGGTGAACGGACAGACAAGTGTCAACACTCATGCGAGCAGTAGCACCGTGCTAGTACCTGGAAATAATTACCCCAAAAAAAACACGCTCTTTTGTGAAACGGAGAAAGAACTAAGAAAGGTCCAACCAAGGCAGGCCTCGTGCTGGTGTGCGTAACGTGTCCAGCACTCCAAGGCACCCGTCAGATGCGCAGCGCAGATCAGCGGGCGACGGCATGTGACCCTCGTCTCATCTCGCTCGGTGTGGCAGTCTGTCACGATGGCAACAGGTGCATCCAGAGTTACGAGTACTTCCTACTCTATTTTTCGGGAAAAAAATAGAAAAAAGAATTACTCCCTCCGTCTTCGAAAATATGCAATCGTGAGAAATATGTTGGTCTTCAACTTTAATTAAGTTTATAGTAAAAAAATATTAATATTTATGTCTTAAAATAAATTTATTAAAAAACTAGACTTAAAGATCTTTCTAATGATACTAATTACTTAACATAAATATTTATATATTTTAATATATAATTATCGATGATATAAAAACGTTGATTTTACGGGGAAACAAGAATTATATGTTTTTAATACGGATGGAGTACTGCAGCCGAGCGGCAGGGACCAGGCAAACGAAGCCCATGTTGCGGGCTGTCGTGCCGCCATGCACGCCTCGTCGATCGGAATCTCTCTCTTTCTCTTTCTTTCTGGAAAACGAAAGCCATTTAATTTAGGCAAAGCCATTCCTAGGAGAAGTTAATCGTGGGGAGCCGCGCAATTTGTGCAGGCAAGCCAGGCCCGTGTCCGAACGCCGTCGTGATGCGACTCCGACAGCTGCCTGAACGCCGCATCTATATAAAATAAAAATACCTTCCTCGGAAACTACCGACCTTAATGGCACACGTAAGTACACGTATACACCACCCACCAATTCGTGTGGGCAATCCCATGGGGATTGATGAAGCAGCAATCACACAGTCGCCCGCCGGTTAACACAGCTCTTAAACTTGCCGTCCTCGTCCTCGGCAACGGCGGCTCGCTCGCTCTCGGTCCGAAACCAAAAGGGTCACGCAATGAACCCCAAAGATGAATGATCGGTTGAGGGCAACAGAAACAGAACAAAAAGGGCGAGCGAGCGAGGAAGGTGCGTGGATTGGATGCACAAGCATCACAAGTTACCTTTTCCGTTTCCTCTTTTGTGAAGTAAACCCCGGAGCAAGTATAGCAATTAGTATAGTACCATCAGCAGCTAGCTGTGGCCTGTGGGCTGTACGGAGCAGGAGCAACAGTGCGAGTAATCCAGACCAGTCCCTGTCTTCCCCGAGAAGGATCCATCTTAGCGCACAGGTCTCTTGCACGAGAGACAACCGGCAGCGCGCACTGCTCACGCACCGCCGCCGCGGCAACTGGCACCCTCATCCAGCCGCCACATTGGCGTTTGCACAGCTCATCACGAGCAGCCTCGCCCGCCACGTTCACATCTCTCTGCGCATCGCATGCGAACGTGCCCCCATGGAGCGCGTCGTGTTGCGGCGGGGTGGGTGGCTGGTGGCAGCAGCAGCAGCAGCAGCACTGGGCGCGTCGCGTGCGGCCTGCGCAGACGATGACCGGACCCCGCCGGCGCCGACCGACCTCGAGCAAAGTACAGTACTGTACGAAATAGCCACCTGCAGCGTTTTTTTCCTCTCATTCCTCTGGCGCCGCGCCGCGCGCTCCTCGGCGCGGAGCGGGCGGCGAAATGGCCGCTGCTGGGCACGATGGCGACGCGGCCAGCGAAAACCGCGACGGGGAGCGTCCTGTGACTACATACTGACGGGGCCTAATGTCTCGAATCTTAACCGGGAAGCCGCATTTTTACGCGGCGGCCGTCGCTGTCGCGGCCTTTAAGCGCACTCGCGGTCCGCTCCCTGGCACCCACGTCACCGTTCGGAGACGCTGCTCGCAGTCGCTCCATTAACACAACGGCGAATCATTAGTGCGCTATTACATGCGCCTGCCGTGGCTTGGAAGGCGGGAGACTTTTCCTGATCGTCTCGTCGTCTCCAGACGAGGCAGGTGACTAGCTAAAAAATAGTAGCATGATCACAAAGGCGAAAGCTGGATGCGTAAATAAGACTGTCCATTTGGCCCCAAATCTTTGCCCGATCAGCTTTTTTTACCACTAGAATAGAACAAGTAAACAATAGACCCAAAAGTGATGGAAGATAAGATGCTTGTTAATTATAAATATTCTTGTCCCCCAAATCAAGCAAGAAGGAGAGAAAAGGGGCTAGCTTTATACAGGCGCGGCACCTAAATCTGGCAAAAGGAAAACAGCAACAGAAAAAAGAGCAGCAATCTTCTTCTGGAGTTCAAAGAAGAAGACCAAGAAGAAGAGAGGAAAACAGAGGAACGGGAGCAGCGGCATTTACATGTGTCCGATCGGTTTTTTCTAACACTCAACTGCTAGCAGCGATGCGTGAAGAAGTCGCTGATGATGACCACCGGCGACCGCTCCAAGAACGAACGGGAACTGGCGAGCGGTGGCATTTGATCGATCAGTTCAGTACTCCCACAGCAGCGGCTCTTCGATGAGCCGGAACGCGCCGCCACCGGCCACGTCGTCGTCGGCGACGGCCCACGACGACGGGCCGCTGCATCTCAGGTCCAGGAGCAGGTCCGGGAGGTCAAACAGGGCATCGTCCGGGTTGTTGGGCTCGGCGTCCTCGTCCTCCTGCGGGGCCGCCGGCGGCGGCGGGGGCGGCCACGCGGCGCCGGCGCTGGCATCGTCTGAGCCGCTGCTCTCGGCGGGGCTCTTGGCGCTGGCATTGGCGCCGCCACGTTGACACGACGACGACGGCAGAGGAGGGAAGTCGGCGGCGGCGGCGAGCGCGGCGGCGGCCTGCACGTCCTTGGGCGCCGCGGTGGCCGGGCGCGGGAGCAGGTGCGCCAGGGCCGGGAAGTTGAGGTGCGCGTCGCGGGCGCCCTTGATGGCGAGCGCGGCCACGTCGTGCGCGCGCGCCGCCATCTCCGCGGTGGCGAAGGTGCCCAGCCAGATGCGGGACTTTTTGCGGGGCTCCCTGATCTCGGACACCCACTTGCCCCAGCTCCGCATGCGCACGCCGCGGTACGTCGGGTGCCGGCTGCCGTCCTTGCGCGCCCGCTTCTTCGGGGCCGCCACGGAGGACGACGAGGAAGAGGAGGAGGACGAGGACGGGGACGTCGGGGAGGCAGGATCCTGAGTGTCGTCCATGTCCATGGCGGCTTCCTCCCTGTGGAGCGGTGGTGGTGGAGCTGCTGTTGGGCCGGAGCGACTGGGGAGTGGAGACCTGGAGAAGTGGAGACGGGAGGAGCAGAGTGGGCTCTGTCTGGTTTTTATGGTGTGCCGTGGAGGCCAGAGCGACGTGGCATAGGACGACGCCCGGGCCTGTTTGGACGTGTTCAGAAACCGTGTGTACAAGAAGACTGTGTGTGTTTGACAGGAAAAAAAGTTTATTTTAGACCTGGTTCAGATGCGCGAATTTTTTTAACTTCGACGTCACAACATTTTTTTTTGTATTTAATAATTATTATCTAATTATAGATCAGCTATATTTAAAAAATTCGTCTTATAATTTATAACCAAACTATATAATTAGTTATTTTTTACTTATATTTAATACTCCATATAAGCTGCTAAAGATTGATGTGATAAAAAAAAATAAAAAAACTTAAAACTTTGAAGGCATTTAAACAAGACCTTAGTTCAATCATCATCATCATGCTTCATGCTATACTCTGGAGAAAAACCTAATTCCTAGTTTTTGAAAAAAAATATTTTGGTATGAAGAGAAAAAAATCTGAAACTTAATTCCTAGAGATATTTAAGATCTATTTTTTTCTACCCTAGAGAAAAAACCTAATTCCTAGTTTCTTCCGATTTTCGTTGTGGTTTTAAAATCCAAAAAGAGCCTGTCAAACGATTTCACACATTTATTCAATTTAATAAATAAATATTTATTAAATAATCTATTCCAAAATGTTGAAGAGTAACACAACTCAATATGATTATATGATAAAAAATTACTAGGCTCAGTTTCTATGTCAACTTGATTGTTTTTATGACATCATGTGCATAAATGCAGTATACTATTGCTGTACTGCATATCCCTCTGAAAACATCTTTAAATTTTCCACGAAGAAAAAATTCACAGAACGGATAATAATGTGAGAATATAGACAATCATATTATTATGCAACAGTTGATAATCAAATCCATACATCAAAACTAAATAATGGTATACAATAATAGGGCTTACATTATTTATAACTTCGCCACAAGGCGGATCATCAGAGTACAAACATCCAGAACAACTGCAGAAGAAAAGAACATTCGTGGAAGGATCTTCATCAACCATCTTGAGCGTAGGCACGAGACCTTCTAAACCTTCTATTTTCAACATCTCTGTGAAGCAGGTAAATCTGCACACCGCCAGATGTGTGCAGGCCATGGTCAGCACCGATGAGTTTTAGTGGAAAAGAAACAAAGGGATCTGGTGATCCTATAGTTTTGGCTGTGATTTTTTCTATGCATACAAGTAGTAATCAAGTTTATAACAAGAAGTCAAGTTTTAACACATTTTCATCCCACACACACATCCATCCACCATCTCATCCATCCCAGATCCATCACCACATCACCACCACCATCACCATCAAGACTCACTCTCAAGTCGACCTGGCCAACTCCCGCTCGGCAGGTCTCAGCGGCCCGCAGCCTTCAACCTAGCTCACGGCCGGAAACAATTCTCATGGGAAGTTAGAACACTCCACTCCCTAGTCCGGTGTATGCGAAACTCAGGAAAGGTCCATAGCCGAATAATCGGCATATGTATCGATCGATCAACCATACACTCTGCAGAGGTTTCACTAATCCACCAGATAGCCATCATCGATGCACGCGCGCATCTAGGCAGATTCCGGGTGCCTACTGCCATAGAACGATGTCATTCTACCATCCAGCTCTGGATCGCTGGAACTGTGAAGAGCCCATGTGTTCTCTCCCGAAGAGAACGCCATGGCATGTACCCGCTCCCGAAGGGGTGCTGTAACACCTCTAGTGTTATATTAACTAAAACCTGCCATGTCATCATATGCACTGTAAAGCATTTATGTTTAAGTCAACCTTAATGTGCATCAACTAAAATAAGTTTATATTTCATAGGTTGATTGAGCTTCTGTAATGTTTGGTCACATGAAATAATAAAACCCTATTTTCGAATGTCATCGCAAATGCTTAGTTTATACTCTATGTACTTGAGGTGTAAACTGTGTTTACACTAGTGCCAAGCATAGTGTATAAGTCTAAGTCCAACCCTAAAAATGATTTCCATATTTAAAATTAAATTTGGATTCCCAAGCTTATTTCTAAGTCTGGCTATTCAAGTTTAAATTCAAATTGGAAATGTTATAAAAGGTTTTTCAAAAGTCAACTTGGTCAACCAAGGGTGTCATTGGGTCAATGACCTAAAAATGTCCTTGGATGATGTTTGTGATCACTAATAACCAACCAATTAAGTTAAAAACCAAATTGAGTTTAAATTCTATTTCAAAAACCCTTTATTTCAAAACCTAGTTTTATCCCCTTTTCTCTAATTCAAAATCTATAAGGAATTTGGAGATACTCTAAAAAGATAGTTTGTAGATCTTGACAAGATCTATAAAGTTTGTATATAAAGTTTTTCAAGTTTTCAAAAGGAATTTCAAATTAATTTAAAAATACAGTTTCTAGCATTTATACCCTTTTGATTTTAAAACTATAATTCAAAAATTATGCATCATTTGAGAAAACCTTGTATATGAAAGATGTTTGGTTTGACAAGCTCAACATTTCATAGTTTTGAAGATTTTCCATTTTTATCGAAAAATCAAAAGTAATTTCAAATGTTTGTTTCTAGGGTTTTATCCCCTTTTCAAATCTGAATTCAAATTTCAAAATATAGACAGAATTTGAGGATGCCAGTTAAAGGAAAAGTGTAGCTCTTGAAAAGTTATGCAAATGATATTTTTGGAGATTTTCAAGTTCTTATGCAAATTTTGGAGTAATTTGTATTTTTAAACTGAAAATCTCCAAAATTTGCGATGACATTCGAAAATAGGGTTTTATTATTTCATGTGACCAAACATTACATAAGCTCAATCAACCTATGAAATGTAAATTTATTTTAGTTGATGCACATTAAGGTTGACTTAAACATGAATGCTTTGCAGTGCATATGATGACATGGCAGGTTTTAGTTAATATAACACCAGAGGTGTTACAGTACTGGTGCAAACGGGGCCCGCAGGCAGTCTCTGGGCTCATGAGGACCATGTCCTTCTCCACTGCCCTGCCTCCGCCTTCTTTTCCCCATCCTCTGTTCCACGGTCGCGAGGCTCGCCGGTGGCAAGGTCTCCAATTCCGGTGCCAGGGTGCCCCTTGGGTAAAATTAACAGGAACGTCCGCTCCACGGGGCCGAGGCGTGCGGGTTGATGTCCCTTAAGGTGGCGACGAAGCTTACGAGCACCTCTGGCTGTGTCTTCGGCTGGGGTGCAGCGACGGCGAGCGGCAGAGCCTTCACTCTCGGCGATATACTGGGCCTCTTGCCTCATGAATCAGCGATTCAGCATCACAGCAACACGGCGAGCAAGTCTATGGCCTTCAAGGAGATAGCCTATAGCCGGTGAGGTCCCTTCTCGGTGGGTGGCGGAGCGACAGCGATGGCGTGCGGAAGCAACTGCGTCGCGGTGTCCCAAGGTCCAAATTGAGCGCCCGGCTCGTCGATTGGGGTCCTCTCGCAAGTGCCTGGCTAGCCGGCAGCAACCATAGTCCATGGCAGAGTCCGTTTGCACGACTGGGCGCACGGCGGAGCTCCGACGAGATCACAGTCATGCGGCTCGGGCTCCAGGGCCATCCTGCGGTCTTCATCTTCTCGGCGGCTTGATGCTGTGTCCTACGGCGAAGATCATCGTCATGTCCTTGCTCCATGGACGATCGGTGGCGATGGGGATTGGCGCGACACGGCGGCGCTCTGGCGCGGCTCCGATAAGGCGATGGTGCGCAGTCAGGGCTAGACAGGCTCCAAGGGCCTCATTAACTCGCTGGCTAGATGCAGCGGGTTGAGGCGGAGTTGGTCGGCCGGGTCTTGTGACGCGAGGTGGCCGGAGTTGCGTAGAGTTCCCTCGCCACGGCGGCGCTCCGCGGATCGGCGGCGGCGGCATGGTGCTGTGTCCAAGGGTCGGCAGCGGCCATCCGTGGGGCCTAGCGTTCGCATGAGGTGCACCTTGTCGTTGCGGGTTCAGATCTGAGCTCGAAGGCTTCCATGGTCTAGTGGTTTCACTGGGGTAGCGGCTCGCTGTGGCTGGCATGTTCGCGACGGTGGCATGGCGGTCAGGTTGCGTCGGTGCCCAGAGCACCAACTCCGTTTGGCTTAGCCGGTCCGTGCGCGGTGTGTGTGCGTGTCCAAGCAGCCGGCGATGGCCTTGGCCTACGTGACCCGTGTGTGGGTCACCATGACCAGAGCAGCATAGGCCGAGGGTGGTAGAGGGGCTCGGGGTTGCTCACCATGGGGCGTAGTCGAGGGAGAAGGCGCGATGCGGTGGATAAGCCTGCACGGGGTGCTCCGAGAAGGAGAGCAGAGCAAGGACGACCTCCTTGTCGCGGTACACGGCGTCTCTTCCAGCCCCGGCGGGTCCTTCTCCTCCAATTCCGGCGACGGCGTACTGCCCGACGGCGTCTTCTTCTTTCACTTCACCTCCTTCCCCTCTCCTCTTCTTGGCTTGGCGCAGTGAGTAATGATGGCAAGGTGGCGGAGAGGGTTGGTGGAGAACCCTAGGGCGTCGGGCTTCCTTAAATAGAGCGGCGACCATGGCAAGGTGCCCGGCGGACGGCTGGTGATCGGGTTGGGTGATCAAGCGGTCGAGGTGCTCCTAGGGGTGCTGTCGGGGTCACGTGGGCTCCATGAGTCAGTGGGGGCACGGCAATTTCGTCGTAGCGGCCAAGGGAAGGAGGGGTAAGCGGCCGACAAGCTCACGCGCGGCCAAGGCATCTGCGCGCGCGGGAGCGAGAGGTGCCCACGCCGTGGGTACTTCGTGTCAGAGGCTGTCGGTACAGGTGGCCTACATCCACCCGTTGGTGAGGTAGGTGGCAGGCACGGACGCCGAGGATGGACGGGCCGGCTTGGGATTCCCTAGCGCGCGGTGGTCCTGATGCAGCGCCAAAAGCAGAGGAAACGGAGGGGACCGGTGGGAGAAGGTCATGACAGCTGGGGTCCGCTGCGGGGTCCACCTGTCGATGAGCGCAGGAAAGAGAGGCAGGTGCACGTGGTGTGTTGTGGCTGGTTGGCTTCGTGGGCCGACCCAGCTCGGAGTGCAGAGGCAGGTCGGCTCGGTGAAGAGAGGGCAGAGCAGGCCAGGGCAGTGACTGCGGGTTGGGCCAGCTGCTTCGCTGATTGGGCCGCTCGGGTAAGAAAGAAGGTGCAGGCCTGGTTGGGTTGATTTGAGGCAATGGGCCTAAAGGTTTTCCCCTTTTTATTTCTTATTCTTTCTTCTTTTTGTGTTTCCATTTATTCCATGGATATATATATTCATATATATAATTATTTGATAAAAGTAGCATGTTGCAATTAGGTGTTCAGTGGACTAACATAATCCTTAGCTATGTTGGGTATTATCCCCATAATAGATATTTATTTATTAGATACATAAATATTGTTGGTATTTTATTAAACATCATAAAAATCCAAATAAAATCCAAATCACATTGTTGAATTAAAATGCAATAGAGATGTATGCTATGTGATAAAATAAATACAAGGTTGGAGTAAGTGGTACTTGAGCAAGTTCATCACTTAAGGATACAACATTGAGGTACAACTTGTGAAACATAGGAAGAGCAACATGGGGTAAATGATATCAGGGTATGAGGCTTGTTCAATTGAGGGGATTGGTGGAGTATATTAGGTGGTGGATATAGGGGTTAGCTCGAGAGCTAGGTCTCAAGTAACATAGGTACTGAAGTGCAACATAGGAGGTAACAATGGAGAAATATGGTGATACCACTAGTGCAACATATAGCAACTTCTATTGATACTTTGTTGTAATCCATGCAAAACATAAGGAAAAACAAGAGATGCATTGGATACATGGCTCCAATGAAAAGGGCTTGAGCAAGGTGAGGAAAGTTAGTGGAACAGGTAGATAATGAAGGTAGAGGAAAGCTCTAGAGTTTGTAACATGAGTGCAAGAGAACGCAGGGGCAACTCTAGTGATACGTAGGATTATATCAAGGGAATCATATAAGCAGGACTAGTGCCGCTTCAGATTCATCACAAGAAACATAGAGGGGGTAGCTAGAGTGCATAGGACATAGGGTTTAAAAGGTTAGGATCTCGAGTAGGAGAAGAGGAGTCGTTAGGGCATGATAGGTGGTTTAGGTTCAAGAGGAGTTCATAAGTCTAGCCTCGTGTAACTTGAATACAAGGGGCAACATGGGAAGTTACGTGGGCATTATAGGTACTTGATTTATGAACATAAGGTGTTAGTCAGGGAATAATCATATGTGGCTTATCTAAATATATTAAGACACATGTGATGGTGTTACAGAAAAAGTATAGCGCTAAACATATGTGCCACGTGCAAAGGGTAGAGTTCCTACATGGCAAGCAACAAACATGGGCTTGTTTCGAAAAAAAATTTGTTGGTTGTATTTTTCGGTGTTTGTAATTTTGAGGGTTATTACACCTCTACACTATCCACTGTACCTTTATGTTCACCGAATTTTATGTGAGAATTTAGGTTATATGAAGGAAATTATCTACGATCATGTAGTTCTTCAGCTAATGTCTATCTCGCCTTTGCTGAGGGAGAATCGAGCCAGGCTCTGATGGTTTTTGTGGCAGATAAACTTGCTAATGCTATTTTATTCTGTGAGAAAATATTATATCATGGTTAATAAAATTAAATGAATGCCTTAGAGATTTTTTTTCCGCTTATGCAAGAATGCCATTTGGCTAATCTTATGGCAAGATAAGGCTCAATCGCGCATGCGAGGGCGAGCCAAGCTAGCTCCTAGAACCAAAACATGCTAAGTTATTTTATATTTTTCTGGTTCCAAAATGTAAAAGTGTCTTAGTCTTCTTCTAAGATAAAGTTCTCTGCCCTTAACAAAACTTAGAGAATTTTGTACTAAATTTAAGAGACAGTGTGCACCGCCGAGACACTTATAGTGAAGCTAATATTTTTTTTATTAAATTTGATCGATATGTTAGATAAGTTTGAGATGGTACAAAACAAAAACCATCTTTCATTTCAATATGGATGGAGTATACCACTTTGTGTTGTTTCTCGGTTCAATAATTACCATTTACCTTTATCTGGAACCAAAAATAATAAAAATACAATCTCCGTTTTAGTACTGGCTTACCCTGTTTTAGTACCATCTCCGTGTTTTTTTATCTCTCAGTGTATTTTGGTACTCGCTTACCTTGCTTTATTATCATTGCTATGTTTTTTTATCTCCGAGTATTTTTACATGAGTATCTTCTAATTTTCATCCACTTGCTTTATGGATGATTTCATATTTTTCCACCATTATAAGATTCCCCTTTTATTTATTACATATTTACCACTTTAAACCCTAATACTCTCTAGTTGAAGTTTCAAAGCTACAAAACCGTCTTTACTTTTACAACTACTTGTAACAAACCTTTATCCCACGAAAAGCCTTGTGACAATTTTTTTATATCTCTTGTGAATTTATTTAACTGAAATTGTATCTCTTTGGGTCTCTAGTGTTAGATTGTACCGCAATGTTCTAGTGCTAGGATTTATATAAGTGGAAGCCAAGACCAAAAGAAGAAATTGTCTTCCTGAGCTTCATGAACACAGCTCAAACCTCACGTATTGCAACTAGAAACTCCTTTGACCTATAAACTAAGGTACGGGATCGGTGCTTCTTATTCCTGTCAGGAAAAGTATAGCTTTGCTTAAGAAGCTATATATGTAATACTAGATAGCTCAGTCAGATACACAAGCTTAATAGGATATATTGTAGTTTAACGTGTTTATTTTTACTTTGGAGAGTGCAAGTTGGGCGAGTACACATCTCAAGCGATGGTGCTTAACCGAAAGACTCCGACACTTGTATATACATTCATTCATGGGTCGCGTATTGCTGGTAGGGATGCAAGTTCAAAATATTTTTGGGCCATTGGGTCAACCCAAAAAATTGATCAAATGAACTAAAATAGCATTTAACCATAATTAGCTGATCCAAGTAACACCATTGGGTACCCCTTTGCATTCCTAGTCGCTGGTTATAGAAGAATCATTGACCAACAGTTAAAATTTTCATGGATCACAATAAGACTTAGGTATTCATTGAAAAAAATCTCAAATCTCAAAACGCTTGAGTTAAAAGGGCACCGGACATTGTTGGGATAAAATGATACAAAGCACAATTAATTTATCAACTTATGATGCACTCTGTTAGGATAAAGGACATAAACAAAGCACAATTAATCTCTGAACTTGTGATACACTTTGTTGGGATAAAAGGGCACCAATAAAGCACAATTAGTCCCTCAACTTATGATAAATCATAAGGATAACATTTATCACCCGAAACGCAGCAAAAATAAACAAGCACATGCATAATAGACACAACGATTTACGTGAAAAACCACCTCAATGTGAGGAAGAAAACTTATGGGACCAATCGATTCACTTCCAGCCAAACTTCCATTATAGTCAAATAGGTATAAGAAGTCTTCTCTGGAGTGTCTAAAGAATTACACCAGCAACAACTAGTACACACTAGTATTAACCCTTACCAACCGGTTACAACTTTCACAGAGAGGAACAACAACAACCAAACAGAGAAGTCACATATTCTGTCCATCTCGATAATCAGTTCATATCCCCAAACCATAGCTCCACTGTGCACAAAATTTAGTTGGCAAGTAGATCCACAAGCTGACGAGCCCCCGAACCACCGAAGAAAAATCATCTCAATTAAACACCGTTTGACTATCAAACAAATCATCTACCAAAACCGCTCTGTCTAGAAACTAAAGTGACGTGAACTGACAAAACCTCTCATAAATCTGACGCTTTATTAGTGAGGAATGAGTTCGCCAAGTTTGGTGCCAATCCAAACACGTTTGAGTCTCTAATCATTGGCCTGAAGAACACCGGTTCAGAGCAACGAAATCTAGACAAATTTCCCTTCTCCTGCTTCTTCATCTCTTCTCTCACATTTGTGGAGTTTGTTCTGCTCTCTCCTAGCAGCAGCAGATATCTCTTAGTGTGCTGATGGAGGCTAGGGTTTTCTTACTTTTATTCATCTCTAAGAGCATTCTCAACCATTGGTTTAGGGACAAGATCAATGATGCACAAGCAATGAGCTTATGGCAGATTTTAGGCTGCTTTGTTGTGCTCAAATGTCATCTTCCATGTGAAGGGATAGCTCAACACATCATGCTTACAGAGTAACTATAAGATGGAAATATACACTATGACAAAGTTCCCCTACGCGATCTCTAAGTGCATTTGTGTGCTATCGATTTTGTCATGCGTACCTTAGGTCTTGTTTAGTTCCTGAAATTTCTAGCCTAAAAGGTACTGTATCACTTTATTTATATTTGACAAATATTGTCCAATCATGACCTAACTAGGCTTAAAAGATTCGTCTCGTTATTTATAACTAATTTATACAATTATTTATTTATTTTATCAACATTTAATGCTCCATGTATACGAGATAATATTTAATTTGATGAAAAGAGAATGAAATATCTAGCCTTTTTGAGGCAAATAAACAAGGCCTTAGTTTTATTACGTCGTCCCCCAAAATTGCTTCGACGTCGTAGTAGGTTTTTATCTAACATGTCAGTGGCGACAAAGAAATCAATGGCAATGGACGTGGCCAGACGAGGACGCGCCGACTTCTCAAGCACGATTTAGGAGACTTGTCAATGCGAGCGAGCCGATCACTCAAGGCGTTTCGTGTTGGTGCAGACGTAGTACGTACGAGCATGCAAGTGTGAGCATCAACCAACGTCCAACGGTACCTTTGTTTGAGCCTGACACTCAACTACTCAAGTCACCCCTCGACGCTCGGTGGCCGGCGTTCGGCTTGGTTTCGCTTTCCGGATCCGAGTGACGAACAAGCCGGCTGGGCCCAAACCAGGCGCGCGGGCCAGCAACTTCGCCAGGTTCCTGGGCCTTGAGAAAACTGCGATGCAGAGACACCCACGCACCGTCGCTGTCGCAGAAGGACAACTCCGGCGACTTGACCATTTTCGGTGCTCACTGCTCGACACTATTCGAGACTGCAGTGGTATGAACTGAGCACGGTACGGTGTAGCGGCTACGGCCGGGCCACGACGCACAACCTCTCGAGCCCTCGATCAGTGAGAACATGGCGATCGATTCCGGCACAGCAGCATAGACGGGCTAGGCTGTAGTAGCATTGGAAATTTTGGCATCCGGCGAAGCGAACGGCAGACAAGAAGCCAGGAACCTAACCTATAGCCAAATGGCGAACAAGATCGAGAGAGGCCAGCATCAGCAATGAATGGCGTTTCTCATCGCACAGAACGGAAGTACTCCTACTCGGCTGGCAGTAAAGCGTCCAAGCAGTGCCATGCACAGCATGCAGCACGTACTGCCACTTGCACCTCGATCATCAGTCTGCTACTGCCGAACTGCTCGCTGATCCATCGACTCGACTGATCGGACATCGATCGTTGTAGCGCCGCGTAGCGTAGCCCACAACCACCGCCTCCTCCTCCCAGCTGCCCTCTCTACGAGCGAGCACGGGCCGCAGGCCAATCATGCGCCTACGGCGGCGCTGTGGCCGTACACATGATTGCCGAGTTCACAAACTATTAAGCGCTAGCGTCGACTAAGTACTGTACATACCACTGCAGGTACGAGCGGCAGTGGACAGGGACCCAACAATAATAACGCAATCATTCAGAGCGCGGCCGGGTACGATTCGCGTCGAGCCGTGATGCCGCCTGCGCGCGGCCAGTCGGACAGGGCGCCGGCCACCGCTGCTCTCCCGTCCCCGTTCCGTGATGGAGATTAATTAAACCCCGTGTGATGCGTGCACTACTGCCACTCACAGCACAAGCAATCTATTCATTCATGTGTTGTAGCTGCAAGCTAATGACAGAGCTACTAGTCGTAGCTGTTGTGACACCGTGTTTAATGATCCTCGTTGGTCTTCTGTGTACCTAATAGTAGTTCTTCAATACCATCCTAATTTGTCGCGTGCTCAATAAGTCTGCCTGCTAGTGCATTTGCTCGCGGGATTCTTGCAAGCAACATTGCTTGAATCGCTCAATGACCGATCAGGAAGGACGACGGTACACCAGTGTGTGCTTGATTAGTCTATAGCTTGATTCAGCGTCTATTAATGAACAAATATTGAAAGAAAAGCATGCCATCTTCTTACCTTAAGTGCGCATGTTTTCCTGGTTTATTTGGTAATATCAATTGATGCTGCTTGCGAGAGTTAATGAACTTATGCTGAAGTAAGTGAGCCTCACTTGGTTGGATGAGAGATGTGGTAATGCACTCAACCACCCAGATTCAAATCCTGTCTGAGATGAATTTGAGTGCCTATTTTATTTTAAATGAAAAAAACCTTGTTACTCCTAGGTTGACCAACCAGGTTCAAATCCTGTCTGAGACTGAATTTGATGCCTATCTTCTTCCAAATGAAAAACAACCTTGTTAC
The DNA here is from genome assembly GCA_023333625.1 of Bothriochloa decipiens. Lineage (NCBI taxonomy): Eukaryota > Viridiplantae > Streptophyta > Magnoliopsida > Poales > Poaceae > Bothriochloa > Bothriochloa decipiens. Next base: position 22,134,860 of record CM041640.1, on the reverse strand, counting down.
TCCTAGGTTGATCCTATTTCCAACTTATGTTGAAGCATTGTTGGAAAACACATGCTTGACAAAATATATGTACCGAACATGCTCATTTCACTGCTATTTTGTTAAAAATTGATTGTGATACTTTTACTTCCGGTTTGAAACATGAGCCGGTAGAGAGAATCATTATCAGTGTCTTGGTTTGGTAGTGAAAATGAGACTAGGTATGTTATATTCATGTGGCCTATTCTAGCTCGCTACTAGCTCTGGTAAATAGAGGGTGAGAACCTCTAAGCCACTGATCCTTCCATTCGGACACTACTCTCTTCTCTCTCATTCTCCACCGACATGTTCTCCTAATCTCCCTCTCTAGCCACCATGCCTCATCCTTCCTCTCCCCTACAATACGGGTCACCGCCGCCTACTCTTCCTATCTTGGACGCCAGTCCTCATGGCTCTATGTCTGTGGCCTAGCCAAGATGGTGGGTCTCATGTGGATCTGGTGACCATAACTCTCGTGGAGGCCTTACACTAGTAGAGAAATGAGTTTTAGTTCACACCTTTAGTTTCGCTTGTGTTATAATTGGGGACTAAAGGGAGCATTACCTTCTTTCACGGGCATCAAAGACCTTTTGTTCCGGTTCATAACATCAACTGGGACTAAAAAATCTTTTAATCTCGGTTGTATTACGAACCAGGATTAAAGGTCTTTCATCCATGACTAAAGGTCCGCTACAGGTCAATTCAAACGGAGAGAGTCCAAAACTCTATCATTTGTGGTGCGCAACTGAGTTGGTAAGGACTCGATACGCCGAGCAATGAGTCCTAGTTCGAATCTCACACAAAACAAAAGAAATATCTAGGATTTAGTTTCTTTTTTTTCCGTTCCGAGGATGGGCTTTAGTCCCGACTGTAAGACTCAGGATCCAGATTCACAGTCCCGCTTCCGAAAACCAAGAATAAATGGAGGTTGAGAATCGAGACTACAGCCCCGTGCCGACGGTGGCATGCCGAGCCGAGGCGGAAACAATCCTCACGATTCTAGCAGCTACAGGCTCAGCAAAATGTCGCCCAGGAAGTGGAAGTGGCCACGGTGGCTCTACCGGGTTCTACAAAGTAGCTCGACTGACAAGATCTTTAAATATATCTTATATTATGTCAAAAGATTTATCTATTCTGAAATATTCTTTACAATTATTCTAGTGACACAAGATTATGTTGTAAATCCATCTGGATATTTAGATATTTATAGTCAAAGTTAAAAACATTTACTCAAGATAAACTTAGATGGTTATATTTCCAATCATAAGTAGCATTTTGATTAGGACAAAAAAAGGGATGATGAAACTTGTCTATGGTACGAGGAAGCAAGAAGCTAAATTGAGTTGTTTTATCTCGTGGCCTTTCTCTACCTTGCACTTGTCTTGTGGTGCTGTTCCAAGTCCCACTTGATTGTTCTTTAGCTAATGGGCTCAAAAGTATGAAATCTTTTGTACAGATACTGCGCCAACTGCCCATGCATATATATACTAGATATTTGAAGTAGAAGATAAGTGTGTTCCTCAGTTTCCTTTGTTCATAATTGTACTCGCTGTCACTTTTCCTTCCACAGCAAGTTTGTGAACAGGAACTCATGAATTAATTGAAGGAACTAGCTTACCCCTTAATTACTCCATGGCTGAAAAGCATTTGCCCCCACTACAGGTCCCCAACTTGGCACAAACTTGCACTCTTTTACTAGCAATCCCATCCACTACTTCTATTAATCCTGGCTGGTCCAATGCACAAATTATGGTTAGAAGTTGTCAATTTACGTTGAAACATCAGTACATCCTTCCCGGCGACCAAACGCTGGTGCGTTCCAAAGCTCCTCTCGGACGTAGGAGAGGACTCGCTCGGAGCCGCTTCGTAGGTTGCAGCGCCACTCCTGGCCGGTTGCTGTCTTTTATGTAATATCAAATCTTATTCTTATTTATTAGGATAGTCCAGCTGACGGCCATTAGAGATCTCTGTTTGCGTTTTCTTAAGCGCGTGTTATATGTTTATGCTACTCTTCTTAATATAATGATACATACAAATTTTACGTATTTGAGAAGAAAAAAACATCAGCAGCAGAACAGCTCGTTTTCCATAAGGCAGCTAGAACACATGCGATTGATTTGTTTTCTCGAATGGTCAGCTGAAATGTCCCATCAGGCCATCAACTCACACACAAACCGTAAAAAAAGGGGTTACAAGGTCAGTTTTTTGTCCAAGACGGCACTTCAATTTGACAGACAGATCGACATGAACACTAAACAACATCCCTAACCCCTGCCATAGCTAGCAAGTAGCAAAGCAAACATATTTGAGTGATAAGGCTAGCTCCAAAGCACGCATTGGAAAACTTGATCCGGCCGCCGGAGCTCACATCATGCTTGCTTCCGGACTATTGCACAAGACGCCATTGGCCATGTCATCCATGCCGACCCGTCGTTCATTCTTTAACAATTTTAATCCATGCATGCGCTTGGACGCGACTTAACACTCAACTAACCTCGGAGCGAAATGGCATATACTATGGCTCCATCGTTCATACCTAACCGGACTACGTTGACGTGTTGAAGAGATAAGGAGCTGCTTTTGCTGCGGTAGGCATGCAGCAGGAGCTGCCGCCACATGCACGGCCTTACCTACCATTGCAATTAATACTAATTGTCACTAAATTAACCTTGTGTCACTAACTACACTTAGACATATATAATTAGGTTATGACTAATCTCCAGGGATGGCTAGTTACGTTGGCTATGATCTTTGGCGGTTTGTTTTGAAATGGCTAGAGACGGCTCGAGACAACAAGAGACAGAACGGTAGTTCGCTTTATTAGTTCTTCGTTCTAGAATATATGCATAGTGCGCTGCATGATTGCGTCCACTGTAAACCAGGGTGTGCATATCATATTTTTAGCTCATCATTAGTTTGTGCTACTAGTTGTTTATACTCGCTGCATGGACTAGTGTTTCAAGGTGCTTTGTTGTAACAACATGTAAATGAGAAGAAAAAAAACTAAATGTATGAAAATCTTGATATGGACATCATGTACATATATATTCACACACACCTACAATAATCTTGATGTAGCTAGATTCACTTTGTAGGAAGGCCCTGATTGGAATAAATTATCTTAACTATGCTTCGAATCAAAGCTGGCTTTCATAAGAATCTTGTGACAAAGAAACTAACCTTTGGGCACATCAATTCTAGGGGGAATAACTTGATACCACCACTAACGGCATTGGCAAGGAGGAAGACAGGGCTCTCCCGTCACGCCATGATCTCCACAAGGCACGACGGGAAATGGGCGACATCTCCTAGATTTGATCTATCGTGGGGTGGGGCCCACGGCCGGTCCAGAGGGCGGGCGGACGGGGCGGCCACCCCGGGCCCCTAATCCCATGGGGCCCCATCCTAGGTATAACGTATAGCGTGTGGTGCAGGTTCAGCAGCGAATGATTTGTTTCTTTTCTAGCCTGTAGGTACGCCGCCTCTCGGCTCTCGCTGCAACAGCCTGACGATTCTCATGCGAGCTATTTTGCGTACTCGTTTGGTTACTGCAGATAAGCAAGGTGAGCCTTGATGGCTCCAACATATATAATTTAGGCCCATATATTATATTGTTTATTATTATTATTGTTGTTGTTGTTGTTGTTGTTGTTGTTGTTGTTGTTGTTGTTGTTGTTGTTGTTGTTGTTGTTGTTGTTGTTGAGATACTAAATTACGTGCATTTCATGCAACTCGCTGCTAACTTGCTTTCTTCATCTTCTCCTATTAAACAAGACATGATAGCCATAGCAATTTGCTAGCTTCCTTCACTACCTTCTTCCCTCTCAAAGCGCAGATGATTATGCATGCCAAACAATGTGTACAAAAGCTCATCATACAGATAAAATGAAAATGAAAATGAAAAAGTGAGCATGAGTAAATGAATTATTAATACAATCACAGAGAGACCTATACATAAAGAGTAATTCAAGCGCTTCAAGAGATCCAAACAAGATGGTGATATGGTTGACAAGGAACTAGAGTATACCATTGTTAATGATTTCACATCAAGAAATGTCAGAAGCAAATTTTAAGGTATTTTAATACGTATGGATTGTTTCTCTGAATAACACTTTTGTATATGTGGCTAAGCGTGTATCATTAACACCTTTTATGTATAAGTGTTATGTTCATGTGTCTATGAAGGGCCCCTCGATTTAGGTTTCGCCTCGGGCCCCTAAAACCTCAGGGCCGGCGCTGGTGGGGCCATTGGCATGACATGTCATGAGGGGTTCAAAGGTCGTGACCTGCGTCGAGGAACAAGGGCTGATCGCCCGGACATCAGCGAGGAGGATGTGGGCACGCTGGCATGGCGAGTCGTGAGGGGCTCGGAAGCCTACGAGCACGATGAGCGAGGAAGAGGGACCTGGGCACCGAAAAGAATGCCAGATAAAAAGCCCCGAAGAAAGTAATAGGCCCTCAGATGCCACATAACCAATTGAGCATTAGTTGTGGACTGATCATAGATCCGTTTGTTGGGTTCCTTATGGTGAAACCCGCCCACTCTCTGGTTTAGGTCTTCGACTTAACACGGGTGCTCGTCTTTTCCTGGATTTGTTTCAGGATTAAATGGTGCTATACTTTCAGTGGTAGGCAATGTTTCCATCGACATCGAGACGTCCGTGGTGATCTGGTGGATCTCAAGAACTTTCGGCTTAGTCCATCGGAGGGTGCTGATGAGTTGGGTTTGTGTAGGTGTGTTCATGTAGGTAAGTATGCGTGTATGTGGACGTCGATGTTGTATTGTGTATAGTTCTTTAAAAACCGAGTATTGTAGTAAGAAGAATGTAAAATAGGTCGTCGGATGCTGGATGGATGGCTGAGAGCATTGCTTGAAGGAAACCTCGCGCACCTCGGGTGTCTGATGTGGGAAACATTTCTCATGTATTGTTGTATATGATACAAAGTGACATGAGTCTTATCTTATTGACCTATAATGGAATCAAAAATTGAAAACTATGAATTCAGTGTGTAACTACATGTGCTTTTGCAAAATTTGTTAGCACGCATGACGCCGACGACAAGGTTAAGCTAGCTATCACGCAGTAATGTGTAGACCAAAAGAAACAAAGAATCTCTGGATGGACTGAGTTGGCTAGTCTCTTGGGTCGTCAATGTTCCCAAAGCAGCAAGGGCTCCTCGAAGCAGAGGTCATCAGCGATGTTATCCCATGGCGAGCCACAGTAAGATGGCAGCGGCGACAACATGCACCCGAAGTCTAGAAGAGCGTCTGGCACGTCCAAGAACGTGTAGCCCAGTCCAATGTCGGCACAGGCCAGGTCAGGCATTGCCCGCTCAGGCGACGGCAGCTGTTCCGTCTCGGTGTCGGCATCGTCGTGACCGTGACCACAGGACGGGACGACGGGTGAAGCCGTCGCCACAGTGGCTGCGGCGAGCGCCGCGGCGGCCTGCACATCCTTGGGCGCCGCCGACGCGGCGCGGGGCAGCTTGTGCGCCAGCTCGGGGAAGTTGAGGTGCGCGGCGCGGCCCTTGATGGCGACGGCGGCGGCGTCGTGCGCGCGCGCTGCCATCTCCGGGTTGTCGAACGTGCCGAGCCAGATGCGCGACTTCTTGCGGGGCTCCCGGATCTCCGACACCCACTTGCCCCAGGTCCGCATCCGCACGCCGCGGTACGTCGGGTGCTTCAGGTCCCTCCGCGGCCGCTTCGTGCCCTGCTTGCCGCCGCTGGAATTGTCGCTGGAGCTCGGCGACGACGCGTTCAGGGAGGAGCCGCTGGTGGTGGTGTTGCTAAAGCTGCAGGTGCAGCAGCCCTCGGACACCTGAGGCGACACCTGTTCGTCGTGCTCCATCGACGACGACGACATGACGTGACGAGTGTGACGATGGCGATCGAGTGTAACTTGGTTGCTAGCTTGCTGTGCTGATCGATCACGACGGCAAGTAGTGTCGCTTCTTGCGAGCTGGTCTCTCTGCTTCTACAGCTTAGGACCGATCGCTGTGAGTTGCCTGCACTTGGTGACTGCGATATGTGAGCTAGGTACCATTCGCATACCACATATATATATGGATGAACGACTTGGACTGATCTCCGAACAGAAAGTCAATGTGGAAACCGCAATTGGAGTGTCATATTTCTTTCGATCTCCAAAGAAATGTGAATGGCATTGAAAAATATAGAACGATAGGACAAATACCGTGAAGGGCAGAGCAAGCCCCAAGAGCAAGAGGTTGGTGTACGCGCTTCGCTTCTCTGACGGTCAGCAGACAGTCTGCAGCACTGACCCCCACATTTGATTCCGATTGTACATTGGTCGCAGGCAGCAGTAGCAGCAATCAGCATGCCCCAGCGCACAGTATGCGTTCGTGCAAAATGTGATTGCGTGAGAGTGCGTTGCTTCCATTAGATGGGCAATGATTAAAGTAAGCTGAAGATGGCATCCCAGTGCATCCTCCGTACCAATCGTGGGCCTTGTGGGGAGTATTAAACTGCACCAAATCCCTTGTTCAGAGATCAAAAGATGTGGATCCGTGCTAACATTAGCTTCAGTTACAATAAAACATATATATTGGCTTCATTATACAATGGCCACGAGGGAAATGCCAGCCGTGTCAATGAGCAGGGAGAGAGAGCAGCGTTTGTTGGGAAACAGCATGCATGATGGAATGGAAGGAAATAATGCAAAGCAAAAGCAGTCAGTGTCCTTTGCTGATACTGATACTGCTGAAACGATAAACAAATGCAGCTACTACGCGTGTATTAGGGACGACGATCCATGCAGCGAAATAATCAATATAAACACTGCTAGATTCCAGGGAGAGGGCATTTAAAATACGTCGCGGGAGGAACTCGTGGCGTGAGCCGTTTGAGATACGATGCTTCCTCAGATCACACTCTCAGAGCCTTTTAGAGGTTTTGTTATTTGCGATCGATCAGGCGACAGAAACTCTTCTGAAAAAAGCTGGAATGGAGCAATCATTTCGGTCTTTCGGCTCGCTTCAGCCTTTTCGTTTGGTCCGATGAGTGCTTATGTTTACTGAGAAAAAAGCTGTGGTAGAGACAAACAGTGGTCCTACGCATAAAGCTCGTGCCAATTTTCAATGAGCACATGAGCTAATTAGCGGTTACTTGCCATACAGCCTACCAAAGGAAAAAAAATGGCTAAGGAGAATTGGTGAGCAAAAGCAAGCTTGGGGAGTTGGAGAGTCTGAATTCCACGAACCTTTCTTGAGCCAAAAACATTTTTTTTTTCACTGAAAATGGTGGTGTGACGAAAGAAAAAATAAATTCTGACGTCATCACCAGCGATGCCACATGTACAGAGGCCACGATGCCATTAATTACACATTCAAAGCCTCACTGGATCTGAACCAATCATCACATGAATTTAACCTATAGGAATTTAACATGTTAATCACAGCATTAGCCTGGTCAAAAGCACATGCTACGTATCAACCAAAATCTTAGCACGAAAGCCTAGATGATCGGTTGAATATTTTTACCTCTTGTGTGCAACGCGAGAGCGACTGCATCGAAGGAGAAAGACGGTACTACGGACGGCAATTAAAGATCGACCGAAAACACAAAGACAATAGATACGCATCCATGGAAGAAGAAAACGGGAGTATATTTTCCATATATACTACAAGTACCAACGGACACTTTTGCGTTGTTAACGACGGCCGGCGCTAGCTCCACTCCATACGGGCTTTGCTTCAGTTCTAACTTGACCTTCCTCTGCCCTGCATGCTCCATGCAGTCGCTAGTCTCACTTTATTTATGATAGATAGATGTCAAGCACACAAATGATGCGATACGTCCTCCGTTCATCTGAGTGGCCGTGGAGAGTGAGACAAACCGTACCAGGGACGTGACAGAATGTAAAGAGTGGTTAACACTAATCCATCGGCATATATAACTTCCATACGACTAGTCATTTTCTTACAGCAACCGGAGAACGGGACGGATCCGTGGCGTCCATGCATGGGGACGGCCGGCTGTGGCATGGCCAAAATAATTGGTCGCGCTCGTTGTCGGAAAGCTACGCTCGTACCGATCGATCGATGGGCGCCCACCAAATCAAATCGGCGAGCGAAAATATACTCTCTATATATAGCTCCGCGTGTGATGAATAATGAGCTCAAGAGGGGCCGTCACAAGCGACGGTTTCGCAGTGAAACTAACACCTTGACGGACGGACGGTGGATGATTTTATTGTCACGTGCCCGATCGAGAGAGAGCATAGTCACATGAATTTTTTTTGGCTTTTTTATCTAGATAGAAAAAGGACTGTTGACCAATTATAGATTGTACGGTGTGGACTCGTCGTCGGTCGTCGGTCGTCGTCGTTCTTCGACCTTCATTCTTCGTTCTTCGTTGTTCTCCGGCTTTGCAATGCTGCATGCGAATCCGATGCAAGGTGGTGGTGGTAGTAGTAGTAAACCCGTTGCGTTTTCAGCCTTTAAAGAGGCAAAAGCAACAGCACTTGATTGGGGTCGACACTCGACACTCATTGCTAATGGCAACGGCGACGGTACGAATTAAAATCTTCAGAGAAAGAGTGTTTCTCGTTCTTGTCTTCATTGGATCCGTTCAGTCTACATTAGCGCTCCTAATTTTCGCGACAGCTGGGTGCTCTGTCTGACTGCGATGCCATGTGCAAAATCTGTAATCGAAATGCCTTGCGCTGTGGCGCTGTGCCACCTGCGTGGATTCCTTCCGTGTTGTGTACAAAATCTCCCAACAAATTAAAACTAGTAGCTTCAGACTCCAGTCGCGCGCCTGTAACTGTCGTATATCCTGCAAATCTCAACGAGCGCATCACAACCACAACAGCAGCCTGAACCTGAAGGGGAAGCACGGTGGGGGATCGGAATCAAGAACTGATCAATCAGGACGCAACTTGCATCGGTCCATCGATCGATCCTGACGGTCACACACCAGCATGCAAAGCAAGCTGATGATGCTGGTGAGCGCTAGCTAAGCACCCGATTAATTATTATTAGCTTTAGGTGCGTCGACCGCCGTCGTCCCTTGCTGTACGTCCGCGCGCGCTGGTCCGGCCGGCGATCCCCCAGCCAGACCCCCACCCAGAATCGCCACGCGCCAATGCCATTTCAGCGCGACCACTGTACCACTACCACCCGGTCCACCTACCGTCGTGCCAACAGGCGAGAGCGCCCGCCGGCCGGTCGACCTGGCCGGACGGCGACAAGGAAAGCGCTGTGCCTGTGCCCTCGGCCCTCGGGCGAGCCGGCCCGCCCGATTAATGTAGTAATTACCCAGCCGGCAGCCGGAGGAGGCCGGAGCGCGCGCCGCACAAACACAAGCAGTCAATGGCCGTGTCCTGGCTGTGATGATGCGCAGCTCGCGCTGGCCATGTGTCCGGGCATGTGACGGGGTCACTCGCGTACGCGTACGTGTCAAGTTTCAGTCGAGTCGAGACGGACACGGACGGATCCCATGCCAAAAACCTCGCCGCGCTCGTGGAGCTTGGGAATATACCGGCGCCAGGTCGCCAGCCAACTGGGCCGGCGGTGACTGGATGGCTCTGCACCTAACCCACCGGCGATTGGCCCGGCGCTGCCGCCTGTTGCTGCTCCCAGGCCCCGGCACCCGCAGTTGGCGCGCGGAAGCGGACAAGGGAATATCGCGCGGCATGGAATTCAGGAATTGGAATGGAACTTTCCGTGCGGCTTCGTCAGATCGGATTCATTCTCCGTTTACGTGTCCAGTTGGCGTGATAAGTTAGAAAAAAGCACCTCGGCTTTTTTGCCGTAACAACGGCGTTGGAGCGGCAGGCAGCACAGCAAACGGGAGCGTTGCCGTTGCGTTGCGAACTGGAGCTGTCCAGTCCAGTGAGAATCTGCCCAACGTTAACATGGACGACCCGCTCTCTCTGCTGCTCTGCTTTCACCGGCCCGGGCCCTAAAACGACCTCCGAACAGAAGGCAGATCGACACTAATAGTAACAGCTCAGCCGAACTAGTATATTATATTTTTTTTCTGTTTTTGTTTAAATAAAAAAAATATCAACAATAATAATATTTTATCAAATTGCTGATTGTCGATGCGAAATGCAACCATGCATCTAATACTAGAAAATAACTGCGATTTGCAACGTCTCTAGTCCTCACAAACCATACACGGAAAGTACACATGGGGCAGCTAGCTGCTCTCCACGCCCAAATCAAGCACACACTAATTAAAGAAGAATAGTAATACTATGAGTTTGATGGTAGCTAGCTAGGATTTTCTTTTTTCATTTTCTCTCTTTTTTCTTGGAAGATCACCATATACTTCACTTCACTACTAGAGTGTGGTAGAAACGTAAGGCGATCGAGCCAACTACTCGGCCCATAAGAGCGGCTCATGCATCCCGTCGACGACGTCGCAGCCGTCGTACTCCTCGGCGGCCATTGCCGCCGCCGGCCACACCGGAGGCCACCACAGCCCGTCCCTCAGGTCGAGGAGGAGGTCCGGCAGGTCGAACAGCGCGCTCTCCTGCTGGCCCTGCAGCCCGCCGCCGTCGCCGCCGTGCGTCGTCGTCGTCGTTGTCGCCTCGGCCTCGGCCTCGGGGCAGCAGCAGGCGGCAGCCTGCTCTTCCGGAGCCGCGGCGGCGTCGGCCGCGGGGGACGACGGCAGCAGCAGCTCGGCCGACGACGAAGGCGAAGGCGGCGCGTCGCACTGCACCTCCGCGGCCGCGGCCGCCTGCGCCGCCGCGGCCTGGATGTCCGCGGGGGAGGTGGACGCCGGCCGGGGCAGCTCGTGGGCGCGGTCCGGGAAGTTGAGGTGCGCGGCGCGGCCCTTGATGGCGAGCGCCGCCACGTCGTGCGCGCGCGCCGCCATCTCGGCCGTCGGGAACGTGCCCAGCCAGATGCGCGACTTCTTGCGGGGCTCCCGGATCTCTGACACCCACTTGCCCCAGCTCCGGCGACGCACGCCGCGGTACGACGGGTGCTTGTACCCGCTCCGGCTGCTTCTGGACGCGCCGCTGCCGGTGGTGGTGGCGGCCGCGGCCGCCTCTGCTTCGGCCTCCTTGTTGCCGACGCTCGCCTCGTTGTCGTCGGTGCTGCAGCAGCAGCTGCTCTCCTCGCCTTCTTGGTGGCCATTATCGGTGCTGCCGTTGCCGGTTTCTACTTCCTGGGAGTCCGCCGGCGAAGAGGCTCGCTTCCGCTTGTTCGTGCCTTTGTCGGAGTTCTTGGTGGGAACCTCTTGCTGCGGCGCGTCATTGATGACCGAGGATGAGGATGTAGAGGACGAAGAAGAGCAAGATGTGGTGGGACCATTGCTTGTGTCCACTACCATGGCTCGTTGGGCTGTAGCGTCCATGGCTAGAAAGCTAGGAGCACTAGGAGAGGGAAGTGCCGAGTGCGAGGACGGGGAGGTAGAGGTTGAGCGCTCCTCGGCTATAAATAGTGCCTTTGCTCCGTGGACTGGTGGGGCCTCAGTTAGTTCTGAAATAAATACATTTTTTATAATCACAAATCAACTTGCTAACTCGTATTATACTTTTAAAATATATAAAGATAGAGTAACCTAACATATTAATATAGAAAATATGTGAGCATTTATAGAAGAAGTGTGTAAGCTTAACTCTTGACGAAGAGTTATTATTTTCTGTTCTTCTTGCGTAATAAAATATTATGAGCTGGATATATATTTAATCTCGTTGGAGCTACCCTTAGATAGAGTAATCTATAATCTAACATGTTTTACTAAATGATTTAAAAATTTCATCAGAGCCAACAAACCGGACAAGGAGGGCCAAAATTGCCCTGAATGGTAAAATTCGCAAATTGTTGTTTATTTTGTTTGGTCTTGATAGCAGCTTAAGAAACTGGATCGAAGAAAATAAATTAAAATTTTAAAAGCACTTTGAGATGTTTTTTCTGGCTTTTGATGTGATGAGAAGTTAAAAATTTTATAAAAGTCAATAGAAAAATACAATGTATCAAGTGCAAACCAACCTCTCCGTGTAAACCGTGTAAATCAACTGCCAAGAAGAGGTGGGAGGAGGGATTTGCAAAAGTGAAAAAAATACCAACAACCAACAAAGTTATTGAATCTGTCGAATTCTGCTGGCTTTTCTACCAGCCGAACAGAACCCAAACAAGCATGCCCCTAGTTCCATTATGGTAGAAGATTCTAGGTACTAACATTTACTAGTTGGTTTTCTTTGGTTAATTGGTTACTATTAACGAACACATGATTTGTTTTAAACTATAGTTCATTTTTATTTTGTTCTAAATTATATTTATTTAAACTTTTATAAAATATAATGTCGTTCATAAGTTTATGTAAAAAATATCCCAACAAAAAATAATAAATATATAATATTGGTATATTCTTTTCTAAAAAGTTAAAAATTTTATTTTCAGTGAAATCAAAGTGAACTATAGCAGTATATGGAACGGAGACAGTAAGACAAGTCAATCGTCTCCGGGGAAATGGAATAACTCACCCAAATAAATAAATGGTTCACAGTTAATAACGTACGTGGGACTGCTTAACAAGACGCAAATGGTAGGTTGTCGTGTGGTGTTCCATTTCACCATCTCTGTCAAGTTTCGGTACGGAGTGATTGGAACGTAACCGTACCATGGTGGAATTTCTAGAGATCTTTTCTAAACGCAACCTTAACTTGATGAAGGATAAACCATTTACCTTGGTAGCATGGTATTTGGGCATGCGATGCCTTTGGCCCCAAGAAATTTATATGTAAAAGGCAAATGTACAGTCAAAAGTCTAAACTAAAGATGCTCACAAGACTAGCGAAGAATTTTCAGTAGCATGCGAAAGCAAAATTGATTTTCGAATTAGTTAGAGTATACCTTTCAAACAAGTCCGTGCAAAGTACCATTCATGTGCATATACTACTGACGTAAACATTTGTTTTTCCTTTAAAACATATTTTTTTAAGGACCAAAAACGGCGAACAGAGAGGGGTAAATGAGAGCCGTAAATTTTCTTTCAAAAGAATTGGACAGTTGTCCCAACTTCACCGTCAAACGCGCAAAGCAAGCACTGTGATGTCCACGACCCAACTAGACAATGTCACTGTAATCGGCGGAAGAGAGTACGAGGCACACCTGCAAAACAAACACGAGGAGGAAGAGAGCTGGATTTGCTCGACACTCGAAGGTGCATGACCCACCAGCGAAGCACAAATTAATTAATCACTAATTAACATGCTATGCACAGCTGCCTCCCAAGAAATTAGCAAGTACATATATGAGCTGAAACACATGCATATATTTTTAGTCGTCAAGAACAAGCAAGGATCAGTACATACATTAACTCAAAACCTGCAGAAATATTTCTCAGTTGCTAGTGATCAATTCAGTACATACATATATATAAATGCATGCATAACGAGACATCACATGAGTGAGCTAGCTAAAAAGGCTTGGGACAAATCGTTGCTCGGTTGAGCAATGAGCACCGAAGACAAAGCATTGCAAGATTGTTTAACTAATGATCATTGAAGCTTTGGTAATTCACGATTGCAAGAAGCAAGCTTTCTAGTCAATCAAAAATTCAGATTCAAGGCAAAGCATAAGTTGCAGCACTTGCTTGCTGTCCACCAACAGCCAGAACTCGTTCAGGCACACACACACAAGCACAAGAACTGCTGCTACTGTATCAAGCCGATCAGGCAAAGAACGAGCTATACTGCTTACCTTCTTACCTCCTTAGCTGAGTGCCAAAGTGCAGCTGCTGCCCTGCTTACCTGAAACGGAGGAGACGGACGAGCGCTGCTGACCCACAGAACAAATGTTGATGTCGAACTCCTGCTGAACCTGTGGAACGCCACCAACTCAAGCACATTCTGCTGGCGGTGACCGGCAGTCTGGTCGGTGGCCTTGGAAAAGACATGATGCACCACGATCTGCCGCACGGAAACAGAAATCGAAGAAGAGAGACCGAGCAAGAAACGAACGCATGCACAGAAAGACCGACTCTGCTTGCACACCGGAGTTTTGCGACTGCGGGCGAGCGCTCCTACTGGAGCCTGGAGGGCGCTGGTGGACAGAGCCGCCTGGGGCCAAGCGAAAGCGCCGCTCTTGGGAGCCAGCACGGCGTATGAAGCCGGCTTTGGTAGCGCTGCTGCCTGGCGCCCTCTGGAGCCCCCTCACCGACGAACAGAAGCCGAAACAAAGCGCTGGCCATGGGCCTTCACGGCGAGAGAATCAGCCGTGCTGCTGAGCGAACTGCTCCCGGCGGACTGTGCGAGCGCTGCTCTTCAGAGCGTGCACGACGTCTGAGCGCCGGCGTTGTAGCGCTGCTGCCGTGGAGCCAATCAGTTGGCACCAGACGAACAGGAGACCGACGAACTCAAGAACAGACGAGGGGCGGCCATAAAATCGACGAAATCCGAACAAAGACTCGACGAATCGCTCCCAAAATTGGCACAGATGAAATTTGACTAGGAACAAAACTAATCCCAAAAGATCTTTGCCTCAAATCGATTCATGCTCTTGAACAGCGGGATTGGGGCAAGAACGAAAGGGCAACTCAGAGAACAAAGAGCTGCTCGAACCAAAAACGTGAAAGAAAAATCACAGGAAAAATAAAAGCGGGGAGAGAAACTAAGTTGATCCTTGGATTACATCACAAATCACTCTAAACAAATCAAAGCTATGATGACAAAAGACTCAAGATCAAGAGCCACTCTAACAAGAGCCACTCCTCTCTCTAACCCTAACCTCATCTCAACAAAACACAAATACCCGTAGAAAATTAACTTATTTAAAAAAAGAAAATCGTAAATCACACCATAAAAAAAGAGTCTACGCTTTTGTTATGGTGCCAATTACTTTACCAACCCATATCACGCGAACTCTTTCCATGTCTCGTGATTGATGAAGGTCACAGAGAAGTAAGAATAGCAAAGCTTACAAATAATATAATAAGAGTTTGGTTTGGCGTGGCTGGACATTTAGGATTAGCTTACTTGGCGCTATCCACAGTTACCACCTTTTCAACCACATCATCTCTTTTACTATTTCTCGAAGCTTCTAGCCAACGAAAGCCTAGTGAATCCGAGCTATCTTCCTTCCTATTAGCTCTCTCTCAGGGATTCGAATGCCTATTAGCATGAGAGTGACCCTCCAAGAATAGCTGTCCCAATAGCCCCTTCACATATATTACATGAAGCACACAATTCAAATTCCCTCTAGGGGTAAAACCGTTCAGGTTTTTATTCATCGATCCGACGACCACCGCGCCTTCTCATCGGTAGCCTTGCGTCGACGTAATCTCCCCGATGCCGCCACGTGCCGTCCTTCCCACATCGGGACCTCCGCCCGGGTTTTGAGGCGCAAACCCGCGAAACCCGTCACCGGTGGTCTTAAAGGCAATACCACCAAACCATCGCCGATAGTTTTGAGAACAAACCACCAAACCGCCCACGAGTAGCGTAGTCCATACACGTCCACTGACGATGGTTTTGAGGACAACCACCAAACCTCCTCGCGAGTAGCGTACCGCGTACGCGTCCCCCGCCATGTACACTTGCGCTCGTCGATGTCCTTAGTGTCAGCCACCGCGCCTAGCCACCCGGCCGTCTAGTCCGTCAGTCCAAGCCTAGCGTCCGTCCTTCACCGCACCGATCCGTCGGCACGGCACGCCCTATTTGACCTTCTCCCAACCGTTGCCACCGTCTCCGGACTCCACACCTGCACAACACAAGCCAAGAGACACGTTTCGACACATAACCCTGTGCCAGGGATCAGCAGAACCACCGAACCAACCATGCACCAAAGTGTTGGCACGTTGACAATCGCTCATCACACTCATCACAAAGACGCTACACAATGGTATGAAAAAACCATGTGTTCGCAATTTCTTATTTGCAAAAGTAAGGAACATTTATTTATTCATTGTACCATTCAACTTGTTTCTTTATTTTATACAGTAGAAGATTCTAGGCATTTGGCATAGTAAATACCTGACGGGGGCTTAGTCTAGCCAAGCATCACTCGTGGAGTCGTGGTCTTGAAAAACAAAGTTTTCAGCAATAGGTTTCCGATTTCTGACCTGCTGTATGCCGAACAGTAAGTTTTTGATCCGTCGATCTAATTCGCCTCCAGTTGCTGTTAACTAGTTAGACGATGCAAGTCAATCTTCTCCCGGACAAAAACCCAATAGAGTAACCCATCCAAATGCATTATTTCTAAACCGATCAATAACGTGATACTATCAAACATAATAATGCAATGGGGGACGGAGATCAAGGCAGCAACATGTTTATTTATATTAGACTGATTTGTTTATAGGTTCTAGCATTCTAGGCATTGACATTCACTCAGTGTTACTGACAGTGTGATACTCAACGGGCTTAACAAGCACCACTACTTTAACTAACCACCTCTGCGCGGTATGGAAAAACAAAGGAAGCCATCTCTTCAGCACTAGGCTAGAACTAGAAGCATATGCTGCTGACCTGCCGAAGGCTCAACGGTAAGCTTCTGATCCGTCATTCTCATTCGTCTCCAGTTGGGTTTTAACTAGTATACAGTAAGAATGTAAGATGCAGCAAGTCGGTCTTCTTGTTGGGCGAGAATAGACAGCTAAACCCCATTCCGGAATAAACTATCTGTCAACAACCGATCAATAAACGTGATACTATTAGCATAATCAGAATCATGCAATTGGAGAGCGGCCAAGTGGCGCTGATGCCCGCATACAAAAATGCGATGGCAGATCGAGCAGCGCGGCCAATTGCAAGTGGTGGCGGTGGCGCTTGCGTACAGGATGCGCCGTGCAGGCGGAACGCAATGCAAATAGTATTATGCTCAATCGGCGAATGGCGATCGTGGGTGCAAGGCTGCCGGGCGGGCGGGCGGGCGGCGCGTTGCCCGGGCCGGGTGGCCGGGCGCCCAACCTAACGACAAGCGGAGGGCGTCGAGCTGGACAAATCTCGGCCAGCATTTCGCCGGAATCCGTCCGGTCCGTCCCAGACTTGTTTCCCGGGAGCCAGGAAAGCCCAATTTGGCTTCGTTTTGTCGGGTCTCGCCTTTGACTTGCCTCTCACTGGTTTTCCTAGAGTTACTCCTGGTTGTGAGGTCTGATGGCCGGACGAACAGCGGACAAGGTTGGAAAGATGAAGCTAGTTAGGCCAGGGCACACCACCGTCTCTGCCGAATTTCAGTTCTGGTTGATTGGAATGTATCAGGGTTGAATTGCGATCTCCTTCAGGCAGCCTCAATACCGAATTGTACGGTTCAGTATACGCATCTTTCAGTGGAGCTCAGTGCAGGTCAAAACATGCCTTCTTCAGGGCTTTTAGTCGTTTGCCATACTTCTTTTGCTTTTCCCCTTCTCTGGTTTGAGCGTTTGTACCCGGCCGTTTTGCACTTTTGTTCTTAAATTCTCTAACATAACAAGACAGCTATCCTCGTAAATTTACTTTTAAAAATGCCGCAGAAGGGATGGATAGACTGGGAGTCCCGTGTGGAAGGGCTCTCGCTCAACGGATCAAAGGTACGCCGGGGATAACAGGCTGATGACTCCCAAGAGCTCTTATCGACGGAGTCGTTTGGCACCTCGATGTCGACTCATCACATCCTAGGGTTGAAGAAGGTCCCAAGGGTTCAGTTGTTCGTCGATGAAAGTGGTACGTGAGTTGGGTTTAGAACGTCGTGAGACAGTTCGGTTCCTATCTACCGTTGGTGTTAAAGGAAGAACTGCGAGGAGCCAACCCTAGTACGAGAGGACTGGGTTAGGTCAACCTATGGTGTACCGGTTGTTATGCCAATAGCAGCGCCGGGCAGCTAAGTTGGTATGAAAGAACTGCTGCGCCACGGAAAATCCTTCTCTATACAAGTTCTCGTACAACTGGTAAGATTCCTTCCACGCATTCGTGTTGCCATTCTTGGCAGCCAACACGATGCGATGGTAAGTACTATATGCCACGGCCCGTGCTTGCCGCAGCTAGCTAGCTGTTCCTGTGCGGCTAGCCTCGTACACCGGTACGCCTATATTGCAGTGTAGCAGCAGTAGCAGTATTTGTTTTTGTTTAGAAGCTTCGGTAAGAGTACTTATCGGTACAAATCCCTAACGAAAATGTACCGCAGTACGTAGCCCTTGAGTGAACACATCGCGGTAGCACGTGCACCGGCTGAAATCCAGAGGAGGCCCCGTTCCCGTTTCAACCAGCCATTGTTTGTTAACACGCATTTTCAACCCAACCGAGCCGTGCAGTTACCGCATCCCACGGACACGGACGCAGTTCCCGGCAAGCTACAGTGGTCGTGCATCACGTTCCGTTTGACCTACGACGGGCCGGGGAGGGACACAGGGAAGAACGTGGCGTCCCTCCTTGGTTGGGCCGCAGCTCCAGCTACAACAGCCACGTGAGCGTGGAGCCTGCAGCCCGCGCGCCGAACTCCGGCCAGCCAACCGAGCCCACCCCACGGCCACGACCCCGCGCCGCTCCATCGTTTTCCGAGCGGGTTGGCCCGTGTGATCCCGCGCACGCGAAACCACGCGATAATTTGAGCAAATCGACTTCGCGCCGGCGCGTCCATCGCGCGAGACGGGGAGGGAGGAGGCACAGGCGGAGAGCCGCGCGCTTCGATCGGCGGCGCACCCGTGGTTGCGAGCCCTGCAACCCTACGCCATCGATGCAGGTGGTGGGACGCGACGGGTTTCCCATCGAAATCGTGACAGGTGCAACGCTCGGTGAAACGAGACTGTACCCGGTTAAGGTGGGTGATCGGCGTCGGATCACCGAGGATCCTGTCAAGATTACTACTACGTACCGTACTTGCTTATGGTCGATCTGTGGAGCCTGCCTAACCTGACCGACCGACCTGCGACTGATGATGTACCGAACGAACAAGGAGGGAGCGAGCTAGCGAATCGGCGTGCGGGCGGTACACACGGAGTACTGTCTGTGTCGCGGCACGCATTACTTTTACGTTATACTAGTACTATTATTATGGAGCTTGTCCGCTTGTCCAACGCATTTACTGCTGCTGCTAACTGCTCCTCTCCTCTACGATCGATGCTTGCATGACTCGCAGTGCACGCTGGTCTGTCTCGACGTGTCTTACGGTGGTCGAGCAGATGGTCTTGACGTGTCTTACTCCTAATTGCAAGTAACAGTTCGCCGTCGAAGTTGGCCCGTGCCCGTACCCAAACCCAACCAACGCTCCGTATCATCAACTCCTAATCGACTTCATTCATCCGGGTCAGAGATCTAGTACTAGTAGAGCAGTAAAAACAGGACTAGACTTGCAGTTAGGCATTTATACTTGATGTTGGTGCACCATGGAGTACAGTAGTAGCATAACGGCCACAGAATGTACGTACAGTGTACGGAATTGCACCACTGACCGCGCTGTACCTAGGTATGACGCAGTGGGACGCACGGTGGTACTCCAGCGGACGGTCACGACATGTCTTATCTTACCCCTAAGTGCCACTGTGCAAGTAACAATTCGCCGTCAAAGTAGGCTGGTGCGTGTACCCACACGTCTAACTAACTTCCGTAGATACGTAGTTCCGGCTTCAACTTCACCGGGTCGGTCAGAGCAGTAATTACAGTACTAATCAGCAGGCGCTGTTGCTGCGAGCGAGATGGGACTTTTGGGACTGAACCGGTCGTAAGAGTACACTGTACGGAACTGCACTGATATACTGCTACTAGTATACTAATTAACACACTGACAGTACTAAGTATATATACAATATATTAGTAGATATACTGGTATGATACTTGTATTATATTGGTTAAACACTCTGACGCCGGTACCAAGTCTATACAATATATTGCCCTGATATAGTATTTCCAGCCTGTACATAATTGCGGGCTCATCAGGGACAGAGAGTGTCGATTGTCGGGAGAGAGCAAATATACAATCTCAGCTCGCACTGTCACCGATGAACATCAGTTAATACTCGTGGTTACGGCAAGTTAAACATAAAGATCACTCATCAGCTCTCAAGAAGTGCCCAGATGCCAACGGCCGGGCCATCAATGCTACTATTGCCACAAGTTCTAACAGCAGAGCAAAGGGAAAACAAGCTCACGCAGAGGGAGTCAAATGCGTTGTGTAACTTGTGTTGGCTCGACGACAACAGCCGGCTCCCGAGATGCTACTGTTTTATTTTATTTTATTCCTACCTCCGACGATGTAAGCTGAGGGGGAGTCTGAGACGGGATCAGTGCACTGTCAACGCAACAGGCTGTAAAAGCCTCTAGTTTAAGCTGGGCGTCGGATGCCGATGCGATGCCGAAATGCCGATGCCGTCATCGGTCATCGTTTTTTAACGCTGCTGGTAAGCAAAAGGGAAACGCGACATGGCCAAATTAATGGAGCCTTTAAACCCTTACTGACTTCCATCTTGAAATTAGGAACCCTAACCAACTTTCGGCGTCCCGGTTTACTGAACCTCGTCAGGCAGACAGGCACTAAACACCACTGCTACAGTAGTGGGTTGTCCACACGCATCAACACTCAACAACATGAATTTTCCGGGCTGTGTGTTGAAAGGTGAACAGTCATCGTTCAGGTCTTGATGCTGTCAGTCGGGCGCGCAGTCTCGGTGCAGCAACAGATTACAGATGCGTGGCTGCGCTGTTCTTGCTTGCATGATTCTTCTTCTTCCTCCAAAAAGCTGGCCGCGGCCACGATAATAATGGCATCAGCGAGCACACGGCCAGAACCTGCTAGATTTTTTTTTTTTTTTAGAAAAGAGAACCTGCTAGATTGGCACTCAGAACTGGAGATTTTTCAGAAAAATGTGCCTGGCAACAAACAAGTGGCAAGAGAGGAGTCAATGGTGACGGAAGCAAACGGCGGATCTCCATTGGGACAGCTGGACACAAGAAAAGTGCAGGAATGGTAGGATTTGTTTTGCGTGTCAAGAGCCTAGAAGAGGTCCAGTTGGGATTCCAGCTAGTTCAGGAATCAGGTATGAAAATGTCAATAATGTTAAAGGCAGTGAAAGTAATAGTTAACGACATAGAGAGCCACGTACTATGACTGCTGACTGCATCATGATCCGCGAGGTACCGGAACTTTGACTCCACGTCTTCATAGTTCAGAAAAAGGGAACAAAGGGTGGTCATGTGGTTTCGGGACGATCAACAGCAGCCAGCTCGTTCCTGGAGTTCTGCCCAACATTCACTGAGACTTTTCGGCTACGAACCACAAAATCAGATTATTGCATAAAAACCTGCTGCTCGTGAACTTTATTGACTGTTTCACCGTATTTACACAGTCCAGTTTGAGATTCTCACATCTCAAACGCTGGCATGACAGTTTCAGATTCTCACATCTCAAATGCTGACATGCCAAAGTCCCAGCCTCCCAGCAGCAGGCCACCAGCATTCTGTTGAGCCAAAGATGGCACCCAATGATAAGTTTAACAAACCATATATTCCCAAGTCCTAACCAAGCCGTCAGTATCACCATATGTTTACATACTTTGACTAGTAGAAATGCCTAGCTGGCAACTGCTTGTTTATCCTATATGACTGACAATAAGTGTAACACATATACCATTTGATTTATTTTCATGCACAAACTCCAGAAATTGGTGTGGGTTATTATTACTTATGATAAAGCATGCATGAAACACGGTCACGTCTTACTGCTGGGCACACTGTACCCTCGGACCAGCATCCTCCTCGTCTTTGTTGTACGCTTCCTGCCGTCTTTGGTGCTTCCTGCGCCTCATCTCATCTTCGATGTTGACATCATGCATGATGGTCTCCTCGCACTGATCCACCTCCATGTCTGACAATTGAGCCATGGGCCTCGGTGGCACGACCCTCAGGAGCGCCCGGCATTGGTCAGGCGAGAGGGCGCCAGATTCTGGGAACTCGACGTTGAATTCCACAAAGAGACGTCCCTTCATGAAGGGCCGACCATGCTGGGGCATGCCCTCGTCATTTATGGCCTTGTGTTGACCTTTTTTTGAACAGAGTGAATGAGTCAAACCCAATAGAATTTACAGACCAAAGCAGACTTAGGTGTCAAACCCAAAACAGACTTAGGTGTCAAACCCACAATAGAAATGGGAACATACCAGGCTTAATAATTTCACCAGGATTGGACTTGATTAGAAGCTGCCTACCATCGAGATGGGTCAGAATAAACTGGAATCCACACAAAGCCTCTGTCAGAGAGATTGTGCGCTCGATGAACAGGTCATCATATTTCCTCTTGAATCTTGGGTGCTCTTTAACTTGCAAGACGAAAACAATGTCTCCTGTCACTGTGTCAGGCTGCAACATGGACAGCATATTGCAATATTAATTGTGGAAAATGCAGTTATAAATAACTTAATGGATGTGTATACGCCTGCATCTAATGGCTACAGGAAAGGGGGTGAATTGAGCTCACAGCTTGATCAGCTTCACCCTGGAACACAATCTTTTGGCCATGCTGCATTCCTTTCTCAATATGAACCTCAAGAACCTTCCTCTCCTGAACAACTTTGCTGGCTCTGCAGCTTGGGCACCTATCTCCTTCACTTATAATTTCACCTGATCAAGGATACATGATTAAAATCACAAGATTGGTTCAAACAAAACACATTTTGCAGGAAGATACACACAAATGTAATAAGAGCAGCATACCTGATCCTCTACATTCAGGGCAAACAGTGTTCATCTGTTGGATCATGCCTAATCCTATCTGTCTTGTTATAGTCCTCATTCCTACACCATGACATCCGTAGCATGTTCCAGGTGCTCCAGACTTGGTTCCTTTCCTGGAAATAGGGAAAAGAAGGCACGTTTAAATTGACAGTATAGGACTACAGAGACGAACCAAACTGGCAGTGAAAACATGATTCACCAAATATAAGCTCAATAGATGGAAGTCAGTTGGGCTTGGATGAATGTAGTGAATAATCCATGGGACATGATTGTTGATGCATGGTTGTGGATTTTTATTGGATTATAGGTGCATCAGACTTGTTTACTTTTTAAATGGGAAATCCAATTTGGCTGTCCATTGGCTAAGTTTTTTCCAGCATAAATTTAAATAGAAAAGTTCTATCAAATTTGTTTTTTTTGAACATATGCTTGCAGACATCCACCTGAACAGGATTAACACACTGTGATGATCCTGTATACAACTTAATACCTGCATTGGAACCAAGCATGTTTCCTAAGTGTTGAAAGAAATTCTTGTTGTACCAAACTGATGTTTCCATAGTTGAAACTTGTGTCCCAATCATTCTTTTCATATTCTGAAGTTTCGAGAACAAATGTAGTTCACTTAAAAAATCTAAAAACCCTATGGTATAGCAGTTGGCGGCAGTTGCATAGAGGTTTCATCAAGGGATCACATTCTCTTGTTATTCTGGAAAAAAAATAGTGCCTTATAAATTACTGGGTAACACAAGTACCTTGCCACCAATAATTTTGTGGCTACACACAATCTGGATTACAAGGAAGGGATTCAAACAAAACAATCCACGTGGAATTTACAAGATGTGAATGTAAGTTGGAGAAACTATAGATTCATTATTGAAGGACAGGAACATGTACGGCTTATGGAAACACAACCCACCTCCAGTATCCTTGCCTAATTCAACTCAATCTACTAGAGACCCAGACTTGAAGTCCAAATACATAGATCAGGCCGGCTGGACATGAGCACATGTGGCTGAAGCTAATAAGGCCTAAGGCCCAGAACATAGCCCTGTCCAACTGTGAACCACCCACAGGATTGATATCAGAACACACATCTAAAGTAGTAGATGTGGAAAGAGTAAAACTGCCAAGACTCTGCAAATAATACACTTTAGAACAATGAAAACATTGACCATATTCAGTGGTTATTGGTAAATTCGAAAGATGGAGCTACGTCTCGAGCTCCGATTATCAGCACTAGAATCAGAGGACACATCCTATACCTAAACCACCATAGATGGACTGGGGAAGCTATTGCAATATGAGCTAGCATACCTAAAGGCTCTTTTGAAGTTCCAAGATATGTCACAAGACATTGTCAAAAAAAGTCTGTAAGATTTGACGGTATAATAGCTACATAGGACCAACGAAACACTGAAAAGCTGTACAGGATTCACATAAGCCAAGTTTTGAAGATACAATCAACACAAATTTACATAAACAAAACAAGCCATAACACATTAACACTAACAGCTGGAAGTTTATGGCTGCAGCATTATCTCAATTGGAATACGATAAGGACAAACTGTTGCACAGGAAGCATTCAGGGCATTCAGTAAATCAAGATGCAACATGATGGTAAATGCAGTTCAAGCCTCTGCTACTTTTATCAAATATATGCCAGTGGTTATATCGAATTGCATGCACCGACCAGTTCAACCCAGTAAGCTTAAGCTGATAGGGAGTGGTAGAGCAATTCACTTATATTTAACCCACCCCCACCCTAAAAAAAAAGAAGAAAAACATGGAGGCTACATCAGGCTTCATACGTGGAGTAGGAGGCAAGCAACAATTATTTTATTTAATTGTGCCAGCCAAGATTCAAACTCGAGACCTCTTCTAGTTTTGATTCCATGTTGAGTTGCATCTGCTAAGTGCTAACCAGTTCAACCCAGAATATTAAGCTAATAGGAAGAGGTAAGCAACTCGCTTATACTTCAACAGGTTGCAAATATCATCTACAAGCCAACAAATAGTCCAGCACATGTGGACAAGTAGTTTACTTTAGTGTGTATTTTGAAAAATTCTATTTATCATGAGTGCATGACAAACAGTATTCTGTTATACAAGGTGACATCATCTTGAATATGAATGGAATTTTAGCAGGTTAAATAAATACCATATTGCCACAGAAACAGATGACCTAAAATTTCCATAACAACCTGTTGACTTCCGACTCTTTTGCATTTTGATTATAATGTAGGAGTTTCTCTGATTTCCACCAGATTGAATCAGATAAAAATATTTTTCAGCAACTCAAATTTTCAGTAGATAGCGGACAACCTAACTTGAAACTGAACAAGGATTGATTGCACATATGACTATAGGTGTCCCTCTGTATCCCTTTATTCTTGCAAAATTTGGCATCTTAAGTACAGGAGCTAAGTTCAAAATTAGTACCTTCAAATCAGCATATTCCAAAATTCAAACCATGTGGTGGTAAGTGGGGGCGGAGAAGACTTACCCCTTGCATTTTGAGCAGAGAACATTCCGTGATAACGATAATTTCTTGGTAGCCCCATTGTACACATCTTCTAAAGAAACTTTCAATGAATGCACCACATCGTCACCACGTTTTTGCCTGCGTACTCTTGAGCTACTACCTTTGAATCATATATCCTTGTGTAATTACAAAAATTCAGGGAAAAAGTATTAAGGAACTTAAGGCAGATAATGTGCATTACCCCCAAAGGCACCACCCCCGAAAAACTGCTCAAATATGTCAAATGGATTATGGTAACCACTGCCTCCTCCCATTCCCTCCTTGAGACCATCCTCCCCATATTGATCATATATCTCCCTCTTTTCTGGGTCACTAAGCACCTCATAAGCTTGAGATAATTCTTTAAACTGTCCTATCCATGAAACAAAAATCGTCAGAACAACTAGACAATCCAAATTCAAGTAAGCACTGTGTATCTTCGTACCTTTTCTGGGTCTCCACCCTTGTCAGGGTGGCTCTTTATAGCAGCCTTCCTGTATGCCTTTTTAAGCTCATCCTGGCTTGCGGTATTGGAGACGCCAAGGACCTCATAGTACTTGGTGTTGTTGCTCCTCCTTGGAGCACGCCCAAACATGTCTTTCAATCACAGGACAATCCCCTCACAATTCTGAAAAAAAGAAAAACTCAACTGAATCAACATAAGAAAAGTAGCCTAAAAATCCACCAATTCAAACAATCATTTCTATAGCAGAAATTGAAAGGTGGACGATTTTATGATCAGCTGCAAATTGTAACATAAATGTGGACAGTTTATAAGCATTCATGAACAACGAAAAAAATATTGTAAGCAGGGGCGGACCCTGTATGGCAGTATGCAAATAAAGACATGCACCAGAACTCAAGCCATGTACCAAAACTAAGAGATCATACATACAAACCTCCTAAATTTGTTCAACTACAAAATCCAGCAAGCAGAGCCAATAAGAAATGAAACTAAATTGCACAATATAACCATGGATCCTCATGATAAAGTCTATAAGAGGTCAAACAACACCTCCTCTGTACACCAAGAATATATCAGAAAGGAATTTTTAAATTGCCACAATCGTATGCCAACTACCCAACTCCCACACCCAATCATTAAGATTGTTTTGTTAGATAATTTCCTGCTGTCTTTGATCTTTTGCTGAAGAATTGGATTAGTTGCTGGTCAGCTTTTCCTGTCCATCCTAGTCCCTGTAGAAGTATGGCAATAGGCTACTTCATGTACTAGGTAGTACAAGTATGGTCACTAGTTGTAGTAGCTTACTTCAGCCATGTACGCGTAGTTGGGGGCGATCTCACACTTGTACCAGTGTACCATATAGTTGGTACTTAGTCTTGTATATATATTAGGCAAAGGCAATAGAGGAAAGCAGTTCAGAGCCACATTCAGAGTTTCAGAGCTGGTGCTTGTGCTGTGTGTGTGCTCTGTCCTCAACCCTTTTCTTGATTTCTTCTACCTCTAGCCATGGTGTGTGTGAGTGTATTGGTAAGCTAGCTGCTCACCTGTGCAGGGAGATTTGAGGGCGAACATGTTTCCGCTACTATTTCCATTATAAAGAAAGTGGCCATCCTGATCCCAGAAAACCACACAGCATCACAAGACGTGGACTTTTACCACTATGACAACAAGAACTTCAGGCAAGAAACCTCACTAGACATCGAAAAGGCGAAATCTTTCATCGGGGATGTGTAATCTGCAGATGGGGAAGGCATAACAGGGATCTTGGAGTGCTCAGAGGGAGCATTTCCATGCCATTTAGGGTTCACAAGCAGCTCCTGAGCGTCATCTTGATGTCCACTGGCGTTGCCCCTCAGTTGACTCCTGACATGGAGAGAGACATTTCCATGCACTTTGGCTAGTGCTTGAGTCATTTAGGTTGTCTTTAGTACAATAAAATCAGGGGGCTTTTTTCGGTGTGACTAGATGAGTGAAGTGGTATCACCAGTTCAGTTATGGTTGTGTTTTGCAATGATATGTACTCCAAAGAGGCAAAGATATACTAGAGAACTTTTACTGGAGTTCATGTAATATTTTAGTTCTAAGTTTCTCTTTTAGAAATGATCACTGAATGCATTAGGAAGCACATGTGGCCTTCTCCCTAGAAGCTACTAAATGCAAGATACTTTATATTACATGATGGAACTGAAAAGAAATGGTGTTTACCATATCAAATCAAAGAAGAGAGGTCAAAGATGTTGGAAATAATCATGTGTGTCTAGGTGCATGCTACTGTTCATATCATTTACTTTGCTAAATTTCAGCATGGAGTAATAGGTCGATTAGTTGAGTGATTTTCTGCATGTATTAGGAGGCTATCACGTCGGCTATATTAGAAGAGGACAAAACCAGAAAAAGGCTAAGTCATTCCAGCCACCAAACCACGTGTTTGTGTGTGCTTTTGTGTGATGCTGTGTTCGTGTGACTTATTGGAGGCTTTAGGCCTTACAAAAGATACCATAGCAGTGTGTCCCCTCAGGCTAAATGTTAAAAATGAATGTGATAACTTTGTGATCAGTAAGTAAAAACAGACTGAATATTAAGAAGAAAAGCAGTGATAATGGGAATACTGCTAATTTGTTAGGGATTAACAATCTAAATTGGTCCAACATAATACCAATAGGAAGCAGTTGTCCTGTGTGTAGCATGTTTGATAGAAAAAAACAACAGGTATAAATTTTATTCATATAAGGAATAATTTCATATAATCACAAATATCAAGATAATAGCAATAAACAAGGTTTTATGGGTTAGTAATATAGTAGTTTATAGCTCAGTTAAGAACCACTCATTTATAAACAAAAAAAGGAGGAAAGCAACTACATCTGTAGAAAGCTGAACTAGCTCAGTTGATCGAGGGTGTGGATGTATGCCCAGATCATCTTAGGTTCAAGTCTTTTTGAGGCGAATCTGGGTCCTATTTTTTTATTAATAATTTGGGTGCCTGGTGTTTTACAATCATCATTCAGTAAGCATGTCTATCTCGCAATTTCAACATTTACGTTAAGTGCCAAGCACCAACATTCTCAAACAGGTTGATAGCTTACTACTTAACGAAGAAAGAAAGATATACTATTACATCACAATTTATGATAGATAGAAGACAGATTATATCCACTCATGCTATGATAAACAACTGAAAGACTGGATGGCGCTTGAAACAACTCAGTGCCAATTACTTTTGAGGCATTACGTCAAATAAATAGGAAGTGATGAAATAGACGATGCAGATGAGAAGTATAGTTACCTTACATAACTTAGAAAGGACATTCACCTTTCGTTCTGGATCTAACAGATGAAGGATAAGAGATTCAACAAGTCATAAATTGCTTCTACAATAATGAAATGCAGAATCAGTGGGCGATGGGTTTAAATAGCTGTACTGATAGATTCCGTGCACAGAATAACACTAGAGAACTTTGCGTGTTTGTTCACTGGAATCCAAAACCACATATGGACACTATCTACCCCCACTGCAATTTCATAGGATAAGTGTCCATCGTGCTGTCGACTTCCACTTTAATGAGCTGTGGCACACACAGTATCAGTTGTAAAGAAAACTAAAGCCCTCACATGTCACAAAAGTGTGCCCCATAAGTCTAATCCTAACCCACTGTATCTGGACATGAGTCATTCAAAGGATAACGATTAGGAATTGTGCCATTGCGTCTAATTGTGTATGAACATGTCAACAAGCCGACAACCTTTATGTCTGAGTAATGGAACCAGCTTAGGCAGTTGATAATGTTTACAGTCACTGTGTCTAGCTGACTCTTATTGGTATTATGCGGATGCATGTCTATTTTACCTGATTGCAGTTCAATTAATTATTTAATTCTTCCCTTGTATTGTTCAACCTGCTCATAGTAAGTCACAATCGAGACCAGGAATGTAACACCGCGTTTAAAAACAAAGGTCCAGTTGCTCCTAAATCCTTCCTAGAAAATGGAAACATCCCAGTATGGTAAACAATACAGTGAATTCACGAACGTCCATTCATCAAAGATGAGTGTGCATGTTGTGCATGTCAATCCTTTTGGTGAAATATCAACAGGTGATTTGATAATTTTGACCCACTCGTAGCACCTGAACAAGGCACAAAACGCTGGTGCGCAGCCGCATACACCCCAATACCCCATAATTTTTGCAAAACAAAATCAAAATTAATAGGCATAACACATGAATATGCCTGTAATCTGGTGAGATCCGATTTGGGATCTCGGCTTCCAAAAGCAGGAAGGAAGAGGACGGGCAGGATACCTGGCGGGTGCCAATCACTGGCCAAGCGCCGGTGAAGACCTAGCGAAGAGCGACCCTGCTCGCCGACTCGTCGCCGCGAGGAAAGAACAACGGGAGAGAGAGAGAGGTGGAGGACAGGAGAAAGGTGGAAGGACGGAAAGACGAGGGGAGAGAGAAGTCGCAAACACGCTCGGGTACTCGACTCGTGTTGATGGCAAACGCATGGCTGTTTTTTTTTCCCATCTCGATGGCAAGATGATTTCATTTTTTGTGAAAAAAATGCAAATATGTCATCTGTCAATGTCCTCTTTATTATTTTAGCACCGGATTTTGCATACTTCCTCGGTCCTCAAATTAAAGTACATTTCACTTATCGAGAAGTCATTTTCTTTATAAATTTAACTAAGCATATACATAAAAATGCTAAATACTAATACTCATGATATGTAATGAGCCTTGTTTAAAGATACAAATACTAAATATTATTTTATATTTAAACTTAAATAGGGATCGACCCCACGAAACGAGATGTGATTCATGTTGGGAAAGAGGAAGTACATCATAACCATGGTTTTTGTCTAATTGAATACATTTTTCTATTAAAACTTGTTTTTGACATCGTTTAGCCCCAGTGCCAACCAACTCAAGTCCATATGCAAAGAAACGATTAGAGACTGGAGCTGCAGAATCCCAACAAAGAAAGCGGCTCTAGCTCAACAATGGAGACAAGCTCTTCCTATGTAATCTCTGTTGTATTTTCTTTGATTTTCTTTGTATCAGTCGTAAACAAACCTCTTTGTATCAGTCGTAAACAAACCAAGGCCATGTCTTCCACCACCGGCTCCCAGCATCTTTGGAATATACAAGTACGTGGGGATGATTTTATCCCCCCCCAACCGAATTTCTCCTAAAAAAAGTCCTTTTTATTGATAAAAAATTGGCCCTCTAATTTGTTTATGAAAGATATCATGTAACAGTAAGTATGGTCAAGGGCTATAGGTGGGTTGTTTATACTGAGATGGAAGAGAGAGGGAAGGAAATAAAGGGGAAATCTATTATAAGTTTACAACCAACTTATGCACATGAAAAAAAAAATAATGAAAAGAAAGGTGATGAGCTCATAGATGACTGTATCAGAATAAGCTGCAAACTGAAAAGAAATTGTTTCTCTAGGAAATAGAAGTGCTAGGAACATTTAGGCCCACTTTAGAAGAGGATGAAAAGTGCCCTGTAGAAAACTAAGTGGCTAATTAAAATGATAGTATACCATGGATTGTCTTTGTCTTTTATGGGAAAAGCCTAATATCCGATTGAGGAGTTTCCAAGTAGTAAGTAGAAGTGCAAGGTGCATTCTCTGTTACTATTTACTAATATCTTTAGCTGAAGAGCTATTTCGATCATGGTTCTAGATTTCTCAACCAACCTTCAACAATCTTGTGATCAGTGTTGTTTATTTCCCATTTCTCATTAGTATACCACATACATCAAATATTAAATATTATTGTATATCATAAGCTTCTCACTATACTTTAGCACATTCCATTTAAATTTTGCCATAGGATTCCTTTCAAGTGTCCCCTACAAGCAACAAAATCATCAAGATTATAGGAGTTAATATTGCGGATAGATACAATGTAATGATCAAACATGGTAGAAACAATCTAATTTAAGAGAAAATTGTCATTATAGAGACACAATTCAAAGCACCATTAATGATACTTTCAGCAATAAAGCGTGAAATCTTTTCTCTAAAAAACCAGAAGTCAAATATCAAACTATTGTACAAACTTTTACTCAAAGTTTCCTAAACAATGGTCATTTAGGGAAATGAAGTGTATCTTTTGTACATGGAAACAAGAAATGTATCCTTTGTGCATGCATTGTGTAGCCATGTTTCAATGCAATGAAAACTATGAAGACGATAAGCCGCTAAAGGAGATTAGTATAGTGTGCTTGGGGTGGGCATGGCATGAAGAAGAAGCGATGAGACAAGGGTCGTGCTTGTGTTAAGAAAAATAAAGGGTTGTCATGTTGCGCTTTTAGGATATGATGTGTCTTGCATGTATTTAAAATTCATAGTCCGAAGTTGCACAAAGCACAAGAGAGCTGGACCAATTCCCACCTCTAAGGCCATGGCCAACACACTGTGCTGGAGTGTGCCCTCGTCAGACCACGTAGGCTCGGATGCCATG
This sequence comes from Bothriochloa decipiens, assembly GCA_023333625.1. Classification (NCBI taxonomy): domain Eukaryota; kingdom Viridiplantae; phylum Streptophyta; class Magnoliopsida; order Poales; family Poaceae; genus Bothriochloa; species Bothriochloa decipiens. The sequence continues at coordinate 22,103,267 of CM041640.1, read as the reverse complement.
TGGAACAAAAAGGCCTTGATGGCTTCACCAATGCATTATGGCATAAAAAGAACACCTCCAACAAGTGTTTCATGCACCATCGTTGCGACCAGTACTTGGTGCTACCTGTGTTGAAAAGAACAGTGGTCTCAATTTGCCATACCTACATGGCCTCTAACCTTTTTTTCTAGATCGTCAACTCATCATATAGATTTTTCTAAAATTTCTCCGTTTTTCATTTGTTCCAAAGGAGGCATAAGACGTGTCAACATCCAGAACAATTTGTGTTTGATATTGGAGAGTCAAGGCTGTTGTACAGTGAGAACTCAAAATGGCACATTATTATTGAGTCATATGATGGTCCTTTTCACTTAGCCATGATTCATGTGAGCCGCCGCACGTGTCACGTACGCCTTCAGTAAACAATTGGAAGCCAAACCCGTCAATTTTAGATCAAGAACAGCGAACTTCATTTCGTTGTGACAAACTTTTCTTCGTTAGAGTCTGGAAACTATATATAGTACAGTAAGTACGTCGTTGCACGATAAAAACCATCTGGCCCTCAAATGGCACTACCACTGTCACAGAGTACTTACATGCCAAACTTCTTGCCCTCAAATGGCATCTCTACATACATCACATACATGTGATTAATACTTAATGCATCTTGCAACTACGGTTACAAGCATTGCAGTTTCCATGTCCAACGCAAAGCTCAAATTTGAAGCATTGCAAAGTTAAGTTGCCTGCAATCTACAAGGCTACAACTTTCAATAGCCGCTATAGCAGCCTAGTACTGGTCAGCAGCGTCAGAACAGGCAAATGCCCAACCAAGAAAGAACGGCCAATGCCTCAATGACAAGTTTGGCAACTACGTCACTCGTGATTAGAAAGGCCAATCTCAAAACCCAGAGCTCGTCGCAGGCGGTGAAGGTGGCGGGGGCGGCGGCTGATCAAGGGAGTCGAACATGTCCGGCAGCAGGTCGTCGAAGAAGTTGTCAGGCGCGGCGTCCGGAAGCTCGGCCTTGACGTCGCCGTGCGGGTACTCCGCGCCGAAGAACGGGAGCATCATCGGAGCGGGCTGCGTCACCGGGAGCAGCTCCTGGTAGGCGAGATGATCCATAGCGCCGGCGTTGGCGAACCCAGGACCAGGAGCCATGTTCCAGCCCGCCGCCGGTAGCCCTGCGAAGTCGAGCAGAGGGTACGGAGGATGGTCCAACGTCGGCAGTGCTGGCAGTGCAGCAGCGTTTGACGACGAGCACGCGTGGCTGTTGTAGGCCAGCGGCAGTACGCCGTCGAAACCCAAAAGCCCGGAGCTTGCCCAGTCGTACGGGGCTAGTGCAGCACTCTGCGCGTCCATGAATGGTGGTGCTGCGCTGCATGGGTGCACACCGGAGGAGCTGCCCTCGAATGGAACTTGATCCAGGCAGGGAACCTGACCACGCATCAGAGTTTCATGTTAGAAAAAGAGAATTGCATCAAACAAACTGCAAACTGTCACTTCTGAAAATTTATATCAGTGAATAGCGAAGGACAAGACTTGTAAAACAAGTAGCCAAGAAAGAGGAGCCGGCAACGTGTGTTGCAAACTTGCGAGGGCTTTACCACGGTGGCGGGGCGCGACTCCAGAGCCAGAAAGGAGGCAACAGCAGGCGCCTGCGCCTTGGCGCTCCTGCTCCTGCTGGATCGGCCGCGGAGAGGATTCCCCAGGAGCCTGGCGAGCCGCTTCTGGCGGGTGCTCCAGAAGTTCTTGACGTCGTTGTCCGTCCTGCCCGGCAAGTAGGTGGAGATCCTCGCCCACTTGTTCCCGAACTGCGCCTACAGCTCCAGCACCACCCGCTCCTCCTCTGCAGAGAACTTGCAGCCACTGTTGCAAGGCGCCCGATGAGGCGATCACCGTGGTGAGAATTCGTGATGAACCGTGCACAAAATGCAGAACGTAACAAATCAAGCGCAGTGCAGAGAAGAGAGTACGAAGAATGGTTCGGGATCAGTGCAGCCTAAACCCAATCAAAACGAAATTCTGACAACTAGAATCGCATCAATTATGATAACAATGCAACTGCAGTTAAGAATTAACAGTGCGCTCAAACTAAACACGGCAGTGAGAAGGAGAAGTGAATCAGAGGGGAGAAAGCAAAGAGAGGGGGTTTTGCGCGCGTACGTCTTGAGGTCTGGCCTGAGCTTGTTCACCTAGCGGAGGCGGCAGGACTTGCCGGTGCGCGGCAGGAAGCCTTTGGATCGAATGGAGCTCCAGTCCCGAGGGCCGTGCACGCGCACGTGCTCCAGCAGCACCGCGTCCTCCTCCGCCGTCCAGTGCCCCTTCCGCACCGCCTCTCCCCCGCCCGCCGCCGCGTCCCTCTTGCCGCCGCCGCCTCCTCCTCCCCGCCGCCGGGCGCCGCCAGGTGCTCGAGCCATTGCCTCTACGCTAAGCGATCTCGCAGGCAGTGGAGGTGTGTGTTCCGGGAGAGCGCCGCGCCGCGCTGCGTGGTCGTGCTCCTTATGGGGGCCGGGCGGGGGCGAGCGAGTGGCGCACGTGGCGCTGCGGGGGGCGTCCGGCTGGGATCCGACGGATGGTTTTGATTCCCAAGGGGCGCCGCCAGCGTCGATGGAGCGTGCGCACGAACGCGCGTGGATAACCGCTCGTTCCCCCACGAACTCCGATTTCCGCGGCCCAGGCAACCCCATGTCTTAACATGGTGCGGGAAATAAAACATTTTTTTGTTGTTGTTGCAACCTGGCAAAAATCCAGGCGTTCTATTGCCGTCCGATCAGGAACTTACGAATTGCCATCCTACACAACCCAACCTATGTTGGGCAAAAGTCGATTTCAGCTAGTTTGCGTTTTTTTCATCAGAAATGAAAATCAAACAAATGATGCAAAGTAACTTCAGAGTATGTGCTCTGTGGAGACAAGGTGGAAATAAATTTTGAAGGATCAAAATAAGCTTGTGATACAATTACGAGGTACAGCAGTGATGATCTTATTAGTCCTCTGCATTCTGAATTCAGAATGACACACACGCTTACTCCCTCCGTCCCATTAAAGATGTCGTCCGGAAAACGTGTTTGTGAGAGAGGCACGGATTTCCAACGACATCTTAAATGGGACGGAGGGAGTAGCTCTGAAACGTGAAGCAATCCACCCCTGAGCATTCTGTAGTTTCCTAGCATGGCTAAGAAATCCTCATCAAATCACAGCTGCAGTGTGCTGCTGGTTAGTCACTGCCTCCGGCTCGGCGAGGAGGAGCTCCCATCCACCGTCGGATGCTGGCGCCCACGCCCTTCATCTCCTCCACCTGCAGATACACACGCATCACACGCACCAGATCAGCGACAATTCGAGCAGCAAAATTCGTTCGCCGTACGGGAACGGAAGCTTGGATTAGACGCCTCACCGATCCGACGCCCGCGGCAAGCACTCCGGCGGTTACGGCGGTGGCGCCGGCGCCGACGAAGAGGGAGGCGATGGCGAATGCCTTGAACGGCATCGCCACCGCCGTTCCGCCCCTGCCCCGTCGGAACCACGCGACCCCGCCCGCGGCCTGAGCCGCGCTCGCCGCCGCCCACCACATCCACCTCCTCTTGGCCTGCTCGCCGCCGCCGCGGTCGTCCATCCCCGCCGTCGTCACTAGGGTATTCAGGGTTCAGCTGCGGGAGTGGCATGCTATACAAGCCCGAAACTGACCGACAAGTGGAGCCGGCATGGAAATATCCAACTGCCAGCCCACTGACATGTGGGACAGGTCCCCATCGAAGCGCCTGTATGAGCAAGTCCGCCCCTGTACTGTGTGTCTGTGTCCAGTCAATCGCGACGCCCGCTTCCATGGATTCCTTGAGGCGGAGTCCCGCGCGGCTTCTCATAGGGCTCCTGCTAATTCGGTTTAATTGGTGCTCGGTAAGCGTAGATCCGATTCGATTTGGTCTGTGGAGTTGTATTGGTTTGCTACATCATTTGATTGATGACGGATTTCGATTGTTGGGGTTTGTGGGAGTGCAATCAGGTGGTGGGCGGCGAAGGCGCGGGTGAAGTAGGCGCGGCGTTCCCGGTGGTGGTGAGCACCTGGCCGTTCCGGGAGGCAGTCAGAGCAGCGTGGAGGGTGGTTTCGGCCAGTGAAGGAGGTGGTTCGGCCATCGATGCTGTCGTCGCTGGCTGCTCCGCTTGCGAGGAGCTCCGCTGCGATGGTACAGGTCAGTCCCTGCTCCCTTCCACGAGCTGTTCTTCTTATGGCAATCGGATCAAGGCCACAATTGTAGCTCACGAGACTGCTGAACTTGCGTCGCAATAGCGATGCTGCTCTCTGAAGTATATTGAAGAATCAGCAGTTATTGAATCAAAACATGATGCAACATCAAGGACTATAACAGAAATGTATTTGTTAAATTCATGCTGCTTGCATCTGTAGTTCTCCAGCAGTAAAGTGAAGTTCTCTATATCAATTGCAGATGTAATGCCTGGTGCCACACCTTTAGAGCTCTTTTTTCCCGCATCGTTCCATCATGAGGACTTAAGCATGAAACTGGTTCAAAATTTGTATACCTATGTCGAATTGGATTTGGATTCCTCTACATACTATACATATGCTTCCATTGCTGTCATAATTTAACACTCAAACATGCAGCAAAAATATTTCCCATAGACCATTGGTCCCATTTCAGTTCCCCTAGTTGTACATTGAACCAAATTTTCTCGGTTCATTTGATACAGTAAATGGATAAACAATGGTTGCAGAGCTTAAATTGGATCTTTTTCAGTCATATGGCCTTCTTATTTTGACAATGCTAAAAGTTTATAATGATGTGCCTGCTTCTTAGCGCTTTGCTTTACTTTGGGTCACGAAACAAAATAATGGCAAGTCTGAGGTTTGAATCTTAATACAAAGAAACATTTGTGGTATTAAATTCCCTAAATTATTTCTCTTATATGCAGTTTCATAGGTAAAACAATCGATGCACAAAAAATCCTTAAATGGTTAGCAGTGTGAGGAAAACATGATTTGATCTGCTTTTACATGTGGTTCGTAGTGTTGTACTCTCTCCGTTCCAAATTATAAGACCATTTGACTTTTCTAGATTTGTAAGTATCTAGAAAAGCCAAAACGTCGTATCTAGAAAAGCCAAAAGGTCTTAATCCATTTATGGACAGTAGTGCTCAAGCAGCCCTGCTTCTTGTTTTTGCCTTGTAATTTGAATAACTTTCCTATTTTTAGCATGCATCTTGAATCTATCAACCTGGTTATAATTTTGGTTATTCTACATGTCATACAGTTGGTCCAGGTGGAAGTCCAGATGAGAACGGTGAAACCACATTAGATGCTCTTGTCATGAATGGGGTAACATCTGCTTTACTTACTCATGCAACAGGTCAGGTTGATATTTTATTTTGTTCCATCATTCATAGTGGATGCATATTGCATTATTTTCGCTTAAGGAAACTGTCAGGCAACAATGGAAATTGGAGCTGTGGCAGCCATGAGATATGTGAAGGATGGAATCAAGGCAGCAAAGTTAGTCATGGAGCACACTGAGCATACTCTGCTTGCTGGAGAGAAAGCAACAGCATTTGCAATTTCAATGGGTCTTCCAGGGCCAACTAACCTCAGTTCACCAGAGTCAATTGAGAAATGGGAAAAGTGGAGACAGAACTACTGCCAACCAAACTTCTGGAAAAATGTTGTTCCTGTTGGTAAGTGTGGTCCATACCGTGCTATCAATTTAGCCTCAGTTGAAGTTGAGGACTCTATAAATAGTGAGGTAGAGGGGAGTCAAGGTGGTCTCTGCCAGGGGTATTATGGAAGTGATAATTTACTGGTGCCAATAAAGTCTCATTCAAATGTTGTTAATCGCCACAACCATGACACGATTTCTATGGCTGTGATTGACAAGGTAGCTATCACATTCAACCTTAATTGATTCTTTCTGTTGTTGTGAAACTAATATCTGTGTTGTTTTCTATTAGATGGGCCACATAGCAGTTGGGACATCAACCAATGGTGCTACATTTAAAATTCCAGGAAGGTGAGCTCTTTGACTACTGTTGGAGTCTTGGATGACTTCACATCACATCCCAACCGGCTTATCATAATTTTAACTAATCATGGACACTAAATATACTAGTTTCTGTTGATTGCTAGGCTAGTTAAAATTATGGCCAGCTGCTTAGGCCTGGTTTCACTTAAACTGTTTATCTAGTACCTGTCTTAGCTAAATGTTGTTTTGTCACTCGGGCATTTTATTCACCTTTTTGTGTATCTAATTCCTTCGTACCATGAGATCTTACCATTTCATGGATCCTTCCTTTGTTATTTTGAGTGTGGTATCTAGACACTGTATGAATCAGTCAGATCCTCTGGTCTTGTTATACTGGAGTGGTATTTATATTTGAATCTCTCTGTATTGGATTATAATGTGAATCTGTCAGCTGTTTTGTTTTCCTATGTACAAACTGTGTTATGCATATGTGCTTAAACCATTTTTGCTATATGGTGAAACATGTCAGACTAGAGCTCCTTTCTATAAGCCAGTGTCAGTGTCATCCATTTTTCCCGTAGAAACCAAATGTTGCCCATTGAACTGGGACTCTTTGCTTGGATGGTACCCGCCTATTCACTTTTGTAACCATCTAACTCATAGAAAAATAAAGTCTAGATGAATTTATGTTCCTGCAATAGGCCAATCGAGTTATAAAATCCTCAATATTTTTGACAACTGAACAAATTTGGTGAAGTTTGTAACCTTGGCGAATCTTTGTGTGGCGAGTCTGTAACCTAGTGTCCAGGGTGTGGGGTGTGTGAGTTGGGTCTCTTGGACCTGTGTAACTTTCTTTCTACCTTAATGAAATGAAGCACAGTTCTCCTGCGCTGTTCGAGGAAAAAAAACAAACTTGGTGAAGAATTCTCATCTCTCTTTATAGCTAAGTACTGAGTACCAACCAATCATTTGATTCCAGGGTAGGCGATGGACCAATACCAGGATCTTCTTCATATGGTGATGATGAAGTTGGGGCCTGTGGAGCAACTGGTGATGGTGATATTATGATGCGCTTCCTTCCATGGTAATGGAAACCTGATTTACATTTGAAAAAAGGTGGCTCAGTGTGATGTCTAGCTTCTCAATTAGGACTGGATTAGTTGCTCCAAGTTGCGATTTTCTTTGAAAGAAAGAGAGATGGCAGAGTTGTGCTCTTGTTATTATGAACTTCTTTTCTCTTGTTTTTCAAGTGTACCATCCTAATACATGATGGTTTGCAATTGCAATCATCTTTGGGCATTCAATTTTGAACAGTCCCTGGTTCCCTGCATATCCAATAGTAAATACTAATGCTGGTAACAGCTTATGATAGTCGTGTTCTCTATCCCAATTTTATCGCCTCTCATGCACTTGATGCTATTCTTATTATAAATTCTGTTGTAGCTATCAAGTGGTAGAGAGCATGCGACAAGGGATGGATCCTCGAGACGCCGCCAAAGATGCTATATTGAGAATTGCCCGCAAATATCCAGATTTCATCGGTGCTGTATTTGCAGTCAACAAGAAAGGAGTGCATGCTGGGGCATGCCACGGATGGACATTCCAATACTCTGTACGGAATTCCAGCATGCATGATGTGGAGGTCATTACAGTATATCCTTAGCAATGGCAATTCACCGAAAACAAAAGTTTCCTTTTTATCAGCAGGTAAATATTTACTCATGGTGATGAACAATATTCTTTTTGACAACCGCCCCTGTTGATGTTTTAAAAATGTTCTGTGCGGATTATTCCAATGTTTTCTTAAAGCCGATTGTCTTGAAACTAGTTCTATATGTACCGATGTGACCTTAGTTGTGTTTTTTTCCTATAAAAATTGTTGAATGTCTTCCAAACCTCTTCCATTGGATCTGCCCTGTTTTGGAGTTGAATGTACAGAAGCTAGACTTGCATTTGCATATAGTCAACTTCGTAGAAACCAACTATCATGTTTATAATATTGTAGGTGCACAGGCCATTTTAGACATTAGTGATTCCCTGCTTAAGAGGACTGGTACTCCAGCCCTCAAGATTCCTGAATGCTGGGGCAATCTCTCCTTGCTACTTCGCTTTTGTTTTTTCATACAGTTTCTTTGGTTTCTTTGTCGTCCGAGTTGGTTATATTAACATAAGGATACTAATATTTTGTGTTGATTCTTTTCTTTATGAAATACTCTAGCAGTACGCCCTTGGTCAATAGTTTTATTTTTTTTTCTTTTATCATCTACGAAAGGATAAGCCAATTACACGTCTTGCCTAGCGGCCTATCAGGCCGCATAAATGTTTCTTTTTTTCGGCAATTAGTACTTGCTGTGATCAACGATGCCCATTGTGGACAATAATAGCAGCTCCACCTTTCGCTTTCTTTTGTTTTCTTGTACTTAAACTACTGTACTTGTATACTTCTGGAACCACGTTAGCACATGAATGTGCGTTATCCGCACAATCTTTATATATTAACAAAATGATACTAATATGTTGTGTTTTTTCTCTATGAATAGACTATAGCCGTACACACTTTGGTCAATTGTTTTATTTATTCTTTCATCATCTACGAAAGGATAAACCAATTGCACGTCTTGCCTACACTGGCGAATCTATGATTTTAGGTCAGGGTATGCCTCCCAAAAATTTCATACACAATTCGGTAAATATATTTATCAATTCGATAAGAAGGCTTAGTTTTTATTTATAAATTAACTGAAAACCATATCCACTAAATACAATATAAATAGCTTCAAAGCCATACCAATAATTGAAATATATACATAATATAATACCAAATACTTACAATATTATTTTACTAATGATTTTATTCGACGCTTTCGAAGGAACATAAATGTTTCAATTATATCATCTTCATCAACTTCAAAGAAAAATATCTTACTCAAATCATCCAAAAGACTACCAACTGCGTGATAGATCACATCAACTGCGTGATAGATGATTCCATAATTTTAGCGCTAAGTAGTTAGCAATTCAAATACAGATGATTTTTTTTAAAAAAAATCTGGAGAACATGAATCTAACCTTCAAAGTCTGAACGACTGAACCAAATTAGACGAGATCGCAATTCACAGGGATGAGTGGTCGGAGTGGATAGTTCTGATGTGATCGTCGTATTGCGTATTGGCGTTGGCGTCGGCGATCCGCGATCGTCGACGGGCGGCTCGGCGTGACGGCGTCGTCATAGGGCTCGAGCAGGCACACTGTGGAAGTCGAACCTTGCGGCCAGCGCTTGGGCACTGCCTCGAACACTCGATTGTGATCCAATTCATAGTAGTCACAAGGCATGGGCCGTATTGGCATGGGCTGTAACACTCCTTTGCGCTCGGACGGACGGCGGCCTGCTTCTCACACCTGGCGCTCACGAATCACGATCACATCGAATGTTTTTCTTTTTTTAATAAATATACGTATATGTAATACTGTTTACGTCGGAAAAACCGGCATACCCTGTAGCTCCGCCACTGCTTGCCTAAGAGTATGTGTTCTCCAGTTGAGGGGTGTTCTTAAGGGGGGCTGTTTCGTCTCTCAAAGCTCAATGGCGCCACCGCTTGCTGCTTGTCCTGGTTCGATGGGACCAGGATCGCAGCAGGCCTGCTCACCAGGTAGTGGGAGTACTAGTTCGGAGGCGCGGTGGCATCTTCGAAACAGTCTCACACTCGCTCACCGACTACTAGTGGGAGTAGCTCTGATGAGCGGTGGGATCTTCGAAAGATAACGAGGAGGGTCACGGGCCTATCAGGCCGCATAAATGTATCCTTTTTTCGGAAATTAGTATTCGTTGTGATCAACGTGGCCATTGTCGACAATTAAACAGTTTCACCTCTCGCTTTTTTTTTGTTTTCTTGTATTTAACTACTTATATAATTCTGCAACCACGTTACCATGACATGAATGTGAGTTATCCGCACAATGTGTTTTCTCTTCGAAATAAATATCCAAAGAATGCTGTGTTGTCACGTCTTGCGCTACTGGCTTCGATCTGCCAACGTCTGAGCTCCGCGCTCCTGTGATGGCCCCCAAGCTCCCCAAGAGCCATTTTTGTGTATTACGTACTGCAATCTATCTACAGACTGTTAAGTACGTACAGTAGCATTTAACGAACTAGAGTAAAAACTTGAAGGCCCTTGTTTAGATATTAAAGTTGGTGCACCAACGTTGTATAGTAAATTCTGTTAAATACTGTAGTAATTTTATTTTTATTTGGTAATAATTGTTCAAACATTGATTAATTAGACTTAAAATATTCGTCTCGTAAAGTATAATAAAACTGTGTAATTAATTTTTTATTTTATCTATATTTAATATTCCATACATGTGTCGATATTTTGATGCGATGAGAAATCTTCTTTTTCATAATGAAATTTAGAAGTAAAATCTGAAATCTAAACAAAGCCGAAGAATCTGAAAACAAATGGTCCCAGGCATCTAGGCAATTCTCACGAATCTTTTGAGCTGTCGATGATTTTAATGGCAAGCATCGTCAAAGTCAGAGGGTAAGGTAGACCGTAGACGGGCGGAATGGTTGACTAATTGTTTTCCGTTGGCGTTCCTTCCGAACCTGGGACAACCGGTACTCTGTTACCAAACCAGGTAAACTTTTGGACGGAGAGGGTGAGGCGGTGCACGCAACAGCGAATACTTTCTCTATCTCAAATCGTAAGCCGTTTGATTTTTTATATAAAATTTAGTTATTTTTTATATTTAAAAAGTTATACAAAATATCAATTCTTTTATGATGGTTTGATTTATTAATAAAAGTTCTTCAAAAATGACTTAAATTTAACTATATTTGTTAAATTTTTTTAATAATATAAACAATCAAATTTAAGATAAAAAAATCAAACAACTTATAATTTATGATAGAAGAAGTACAGGTTCATCTAAAACGAGACAAATAAAAAAAAGAAAAGAAAAAAGACGCCGATAAGGCGATAACTTATGCCCAAATCATTGCACGACGTACGACGATGTGTGATTCCGCCCGTCACGTCAAGTGGGCCTGCAGATACAATACAATCACAGTACTATAGTACATGCCCCGTTGTCTAACATGGGCGTAGCACGGTTGATTTGATTAGTACAGGAGACACTAAATTAGTTTCCCTATAAGGCTATAAGAACAATAACTTTGATTTGACAAATAGAGCATCCAACGCTCGGATAATGAAGAGCTAGGCCGATTATCGGTTATATATTCTAGCAAGCAACTCTCCGGCCAGGCAGCCATTCCTTGTGAAGGAAGCGAAGCAACACAACACTTGTCCAATAAGTGAAGCAAGCGGCCGGCCGGCCATCCCTTGTGGCTGTGGTGGAGTGGAGCCAGGTCAGGAAGGTTAGGCAGCAGCTAGGGGCCAGAGGAGCTCGCTCGGAGGTCGGAAGTAGGCAGCAGGCTACAGCGGCGTAAGAATCAAGGCGACGAGCGACGATGCTGATCCTGGACCTGGCGATCTGGATCATCCCGGTGACGCTGGTGTTCGTGCCGTGCCGGCGGCTAGTGGTGCTGGTGGCCAGGCTGCAGGAGCTGGAGGAGTGCATCATGCGGCCGCGCCCGCCGCCGCCGCCGCTCATGGACTCGTGGGCGTGGGGCCGCGTCGGCGCCATCCACACCATGGGCATCATGATGTGAGGTGCCTGTGAGGTGCCGGGTGCGTGGGAATTCAAGCGCGCCAGGGTGCTCTGCTGCCATCTGCTGAGGCGTCGATCAAGGTTCTAGTTCCACCCTGCAAGCTGCAATGGCGGAGGTGCGTACGGGGAGAGAGACCTCAGTTTTACCTAGAAGGTGGCAGCTTCTTCGATCCGGTTGGTAACTCGTCGCCGGGTATGGATAGATGTACTCCGATTCTGTATCTAAATTTTCTTGGTTTTTTTTCTGAATATATTATTGTGCAATGTTGGTTTAGTATGTAATGTAACAAATTGTAGATACCTGCAGTCCTAGCTTTGACGTCGACTTTTTCGAAGTGATATTAAACTAAAGTGAAACCACTTTTTCTGTGAAACCTTAAACCCACACTACTATAAAAAGACCTTCACACCGACACTAACAAGGAAGACCGACTCTCTACAAGGAAACTTAAACTTTTATTCACTTACTCACAACTTGATACAAGATTCCCTACACTCTTTATATGGCTATTTTAGACACCTCCACACTATCATGGCAATCTCTTCATCTTCTACCTTATGCCTATGCCATGGTATGTCCTTTTGGTGGTAGTATATTGAGAGAGGGGAGCACCTCTATTTATAGGTGCTCATGGCCCTTATGGTGTTGCCACGTAGCAACTTCCACGCTCTTCCTTATAAATATCTATCTCTAGAATTTTTCTACCATACAAAATATCTAAATTTCTAGAGTATTCCTAAGTTGTCATGAAGCATGACAACTCTATGCTCTTCATATCTCCAAAGTCTTCTAGAAGCTTCTCATCTTACCATAACATTATCTTTATATATGAAAAAGTCTCTCGTTATTTTTAAAACCTTCTAAAATCTTCCAAGTATACATTGCATATTTCAACGTATACATGTCATTCAGACTGATTCCAGTTTTATTTTGTTGAGCTCCATGTGATACCTCGCAGAAACGAAGCACTTGCTCCCGTTGCATATGTACCTAAAGCTTCATTCACAACGCATGGCCATGGCCATGATTCGATTCAGGGGGCTCTGTTGTTGTAGCTTTAAGCTTCCCTCTCGCTCTCAGTGCGGAAACAGAGCTGAATTTGGCGTTGCAACCCGGCGACAGAGAGGCGCCTTATCCGGGAGGGACCACGTGTGTTATGCGTAGTACAGTGTAGGGCTAGAGAAGCAGTACGGTGGCTGCGCGGGTCGACGTCGGGGATCGGCCCCACACGCGATGCCGATCTCGTCGTTCGTCCCGTCCCGTACTCCGGTGTGGCGATCACAATCAAATCAGAGCACGGCTGCTGGCAGGTGGCAGCAATCCGTCACACACACCCGCGTCGGCCGGCGGCTGTCCTGTTCCGCGGTCTGCTGAGATGGAAACTCAAAAAGATCTCGACGCAGGGGAACCTCAAGACGTTTGTTTTTTTTAATTATTAGTATTTTGAGAGAAAAACGCCGCATCTTTACCTAATTTCATTATAAATTTTAAAAAAGAAATAGAACAATATAATCAAATTTGATATGCCCTTCCATTCTAACCATGACTATTTGGTGTGTTCAAACAACGCATATCCCACGGCCAATGGAATTGGAGACATAATTCATGATCAGTGCCATCCTATTCCCCTAGCCACCTGCCAAGTCCCCTGCCTAACTCAATCTATTTTAAATTATAAGATGTTAGAATAGAGAATGAGGTGACATATATGCGGATACAAGGCTGCCAAGTCCCCTGCCCGTCGAGGATCACAGTTGGGAAGAGCTAGCGTCGGCCGTGGGCACGACGGCATCCTTTCCTGGCATCAAGTGAGTAATTCATCTGAATTTTGAATGGGCGAGCTGAACCATGTACCTTGTGAAAATGTTGCTTCACTGTGCATGCCACTGGATTGGTACTTTGGGCTTGAAATGACCTTATTATTTTTTTCTCCCTAATTTACATCAAGTGTATTGATGTGTTGGACTGCTGGATCGGATTGACCATACCATTTAAATTCCAATTTAAATTTTATTATTATTATTATTATTATTATTATTATTATTATTATTATTATTATTATTATTATTATTATTATTATTATTATCATTATCATCATCATCATCATCATCATAAGATATGACTATGCATGCATAGGGAAAAAAGTACCCTTAACTTATCTCAAAGTTTCATACATCAACAACTTGGCATAAAAAGAAGAGTAAAATTATGCCTAAAACAAAGAAAAGATAATTAAAACGGATGTTTCGCCTATCATTTAACATCGTTAGCACAAAAAACAAACATTAGGATCAATGGGCTAAAAATTAAGCTTGTGTCAAACAGGAAAGTAAAAACATTGTAGGGCCAAAGAATGGAAGCCAAGCAAATTCTAGAGCCTAAAAAGAAATGCTCTCGCTATCCTTAATGAATGGCCGTGTTCGGCAGGTGCCATACCGGCTGATTCCGGCTGGTGCGGGCAGATCTTCTCTCACACCAGCCAACACCAGCCGGCTGGTGCCGAACAGGGCCAATGAAAGCTCTCTCCTTTTCGCGAAAAAAAAAAGAATGCTCTCGCTCTTTCTTTTTGCAAAAAACTAAGCTTTTATTTTACTTTCTGATGAGTGGGCTTTCGTCACAAGGAAGGCCGACATTCGGGGCAAATTCTGCGTGCATTAAGACCACTGGAAAGCTCTATTCTTTGCTTGGGATGGGCTGAAGAGTCCATGGTACGGCCTCTTGCGTAGTCATGGGCCGTGAGGCCTACTACAAGTCTGCAACGAGTCGAATCGGCGTCAGCCACACGCCGGGGGCCCATGACTCTGCTGCATGTCGGCCCAACCACCCAACCGCACGGCTGTCTCTGCACAGTGTGCCCACCACCACTACCGCGACACGCTTACGCAATGCACGTCAAGAGCTCGTCTGCCACTGCCAGCCATGTCGGGGAGTGGCCGGGACAACGTAATGCCGCACATCCCATCGTTCAACGCGGCCATGATCGCTCCCTCAGGCCTCAGGGGGAGCTAAGCTAGCAGGTCTCTGCAGGCAGACAGCAGGCTCCAACAGCATCATGCCAATGAAACTTCGGCGCCCCTTAAGCTTTCCACGGCTTCATCGGATTTCATGAGGTGACCACACCGAACGAGCGAGCACCAGACATCACCTGCACAGGGGGCCGGGCAATCCGTGCGATCGCGCGTGGTCAACCTATCGATCGATGAGCGGGCGCGCGCGGCGTGGTTTCTCATCGGCGCTGTCGTGGCAATGATGATCCGGGGCCAGCGGCATGATGAGGAAGCGTGCATGATGGCACGCAGGATGGCAGGAGAGCTAGCTGCGGCAACCCAGCCGGTGGCGGTGGATGATATAAGCACAAGTGTCAGTCCGACAGGGCTTTCGTCTTCCTCTCCACCCGTTTCAGATTGGCGTTGCCTGATGCACTTGTGGTGAGACAGCTGCTACTTATAGCCGCCTGCCTGCTATAGCTCATCTTTGGTTCATAATCCATACCATCCTGTTCCTTTCAAATCAAGCTACTACTCCACGTACTACCCACACCTTTCGGATCCAATGGCTCTCGGGTCTCGATCGGAGCCTTCACTGTCAGTGCGTTCTTGAGTACAAAAGTTACAGCATTCACTCGTTGTGTAGTCATCACAGGTGGCGCTGGCCATCTACCTGGATCCGCCTGAATGGTCCGCCCGCGGCGGCCATGATTCTGACGGTGACGGGGGGCATGGTGGCGTACTGGCATGCATGCGCGCGCGCATGAGCTTGACCCCCGCAGCCGCAGGTGTTTATTTCAGCATGGCTGCTTGCCAATAACGGCTCTGCCTGCCTCTGCTGCGTGCGCGACCCCGGCCCCCTGCAAGCGGAAGTGGGGTTCAGGACTTCATCAGGCTTCCTTGCAGCTGCAACGACGACACATGATACGGCAATCCGGCGTCTTATCACCCTGGGGTGTGCCATGCGCGCGCCGTCGCCTTCGCTTCTACGCCATTGAACCTGGATGGATATGTGCGGGTGGTACACACACGCGTGACACGCCCTGCCGACACAGCGCGCGCATTTACCTTTGTCTCCGTCACGCGGTCAAAGTGCGTGTCTGGCGGCGTGCACGGTAACTTTTCGCCATTGATCGATGGATGGAGCTTCCTGGTTACTTTCGATCGGGGGCCCCGGCCAAGTGCCCGTGCTCCATCAGCCTGCCAGTGCCAGGCGCTTTGCTTGCCGGGGGCGCCTACCGCCTAGGTCAACCAGCCCTGTCCACATTCCGGCCATCAGAACAAGATCGAAAATTGATCTCCGTTTCCTCCTTTACTGACAAGCATCGGATGAGCGACGGAGATTGCATGGAGATCGCTCGCTCGATCTCCTTCTGTACATACAATCCGGCCGGTAAGGCGCGTCCGCCGGAGTCATTATATTGGCTCCTTTTTCTTTAGGAGAAGCTATCCAGCTTCATTCAAGCCTCATCTTGTTTGGAACCGTCTCAATCCAGGTTCAAAGGTTGGTACCGGATGCCTAAACGTGCTGACGTGACTGAAAGTCCCAATACAAATACCAACACACATGCGCAGACTAGTCAGCCGACGGCGCCGGCGACGATATCTTTGGGGGCGATCGACGCGCGAATGCGAGATCGGGGCGACAATGATCGGCACCGCACCGCCGTGCATGGGCCGTGGGGGGGACGATGCCTGCCGAAGGCGACAGGACGACACGCGTGAGGGCGCGGGTGTCGTCGTCGTTGTGGTGGCTCGACGGAGGAAGGGACGGACGGACGGGCCCGCGCGTGGTGGCCGAGCGAGCCACGGTGGTAGGCCCGCCGTCACCTGGGCTTCTCGCGCGCGCGAGGGGGGGCCGGGTGGTGCCGTGGGGGTGAGCAAGCCCGCACGCCCACGTGCCGGGCCGCGCCCGTGTCGGACCGGGCCACGTGACGAGATCCCGCGGGGATCGGCCCCGCCCGTCGTCGTCCCCCACCCCCCGGTCCTTTGCTTCCATCGAGGATCCAGAGACCACACCGGTCGCGGTCGCGCCCTCGTGTCCGGCTGGCTCCTTTTCCCCGGCGTCGCTGTGCGCGCCGGAGTGGCAGTCTCGCATGATTGAAGCAGCAGCGATCGATGCTTTCTTTGTGCAGCCGGGCGAGAGAATCTCCACCACAGGTAGACGAATTGTCGGCTCAGAACGTACTTTTCCTGTCAGGAGGGAGTTTTGCGCGACCTGCAGGTTTGCATCTCCGCCGTATCGCGAGCTTTAACTAGTTAATTAAAGAATATATTAGTTTGCCTTTTTTTTTTCAAAGACAAGCTTTTGATTTTTCTTGTGAAACTGATAGTGGAATGTTTGATTACGGCGTTGATTATTGTGTGCGACCGAGGACCAGTAGATGTGCAAGCAAAATCGCAATCATAGACTGTGGGAGGGCTAGTTATCTCACTACTTAAAGGAACTAATGGACACCCATTCTTATATTAATGAAAATGTGACAGCGACATTTGAAACATAGCCCCACAATTAGCAAAGGTATCCAATTCCTGAAGTGTGTATTTTAAGAATTCTGTTAGATACGGATTTCTTGGGGGAGGGGGGGGGGGGATCTATAGAATTTTCCACCTCACAATAGCAACAACATTTGTGGATTTTTTGCTGACTTATCGGCATGGTAATTAAAGTGTTTTTTTTCTTACAGCAAAACAACCTTGCAGGTGGTGTCTTCAGGGAGCTCTCATGGGGTCTGCAATCGACGGTCACACAGTTGACACATGAGGAAACGAAGTTACCCCCCTCCCTCGCGTCGCCTCCTCTGGGGCGACCTGAGGGCCCCTCCCCGCCGCCCAAGCCTCCCCTTCCTCACCGGCTCCAGCCGCCGCCGCCGCACCTCCTCGCCGCCGGCGGCGGCCCCCTCTCCCCTGCCTGACTCCTCTTTCTCTCTTTCCTTTGCTTCCCCCTCCTCCACCTACTCTCCCCTCCACCTCCTCACCTCCACCTTGGCTGCTCCAGCGACGGCGGTCCTCCGGCCGGATCCAGCCCTCCCGTGGCCGGACCCGGTCTCCCCTTGGCCGAATCTAGGGCCGGGGACTGGGAGGCGGTGGCGGCGGCTGCTGTCTAGGGTTCCGTCACCCCCCTGCGGCCCGCGTAGGGTTCCGACGATGACATCCCTTTGGCCGGATCCGCCCCCCTGCGTGGCCGGATCCAGTCTCCCCATGGCCGGATCTCGGGGATCGAGGCTTGGGCGATGGCGGCTGTTGTCAATCCCCCCTGTGGCCCACAATGGGGGCTCCCTGGCGCGGCCCGTGTACGGCGGCCGTCGTCGCGGCGCGGGCGCCAGGGTGGCAGCCGTTAGGGCGGTGCGGCGGACGGGCGCTGAAGCTTCGGCGTGGGCCCCGCTGGCCATGAGCGACGGCGACGCGGACGGCGCGCCTCCCAGCTGGTGTGGCTGCCGCCAGGCACGGCATGCCTACCCATCCCTCCCGATGCGGACTGGTGCAGAGGGCCTAGTTGACTCCTCAGCGCGGCCGTGCCGCCTCCTTCCCGCTCGCCGCCATAGGGATGCTGCGGTCTGTTGTTCTACTCCTTTGACGTGACACGTCTAGGTGAAAACCTTGCCCGGCTCGCCGGGGCTCACGACAGTGGTGCAGCGTGCGTCACAGTCCTTCTTGAAGGCGTCGTGGAAGCTCGTGTCCGTCGGAGTAGGCTGTGCATGTTGTCTCACACCATGGTGGTGTGGATGGCTGCTCTAGCGGGACGTCATCGACACTGTGGTCGCGTTGATGGCGTTGCCTTGCGTCCCGTTGCATGGCTTGGTGGCAGGGAGCTACGGGCGAAAGCCTAAGCCCGACAATGGTTGGGCGGACGATGGTGACGCCGTTGACACCACATCCTTCTTGAAGGCGTTGTCTTTGAGCTTCTTGCCCTTGGTACCGGCGTCGGGGATTCTCTACGGCCCGCCGCTCCTGCTCCGTGGTCGCTTTGGTTGTTAACTGCGCCTGATTGTGCTTCATGTCTCTCTTCACTTGGATTGTCTAGTTGGTGACTAGCTGTGCTTGTTCCGGCGGATGCTTTGCCATCGAGGGGTTGTTGCTTGGGCAGATGCTTTACCGCCAAAATGTCAGGGATTGCGTTTTCGGTGGGCATGTTGCCACCGAGGTCGCGACATGACTGTCCTTTTCGATAGATGATTTGCTACTGAGGTTGCTTTCCGGTGGACGCTTTGCCGTCGAGGTGGTTTCGGTGGATGCTTTGCCACTGAGGAGCTCTAGCGAATGCTTTGACGCTATCATCATCTTCGGCTCCGATCGCTGCTAGCTGCCAAGGCGTTGAGATTTAGTTTGTATTAGGCGCAGTTGCTGGGGTTGTTAGGTGGAGGGTCTTCCACCTCTTCGTTTTCTAGCTTTTGTGTCGTGTTGAGGGCTTCGTTGGTAATCTATGGATTACCCGCGAACCCTTTTGTATCAGTTACCTTTGGGTTTGGATTCTTCTCCTGCTTAATGAAATACGTGTCCAATCTAGGACAACGTGATCACGAAAAAAGAGAGCTTTCATGGGGCGCCGATTCATAATAGCTACGTGTAGCAGAGACACAACGGCTACCATGGAGGAGAGAAGCAGGGGCTTGACTGAAAGATTGTGGTGCTTTTCCCATCTAGTCCAATAATATGAAGCACAAATGGGAGCTAGTTTTGCATATACCTATGAGCTTGTGACTTTTGAAGCCAAAGAAACTTAGCCGAATTCGACCGGAGACAATGCTTGAGCGAGCGCACAGAAGCGGAGTTGTGGAATCAACCTGTACATGGGTCATAATTTGAGTGGAAGTCTGCACAATGCGAGGTGTGGATAGTCCTTACCCAATTCTTTTCCCCAGATCTAGGGGTATGGGGGCTCAAGCCCCCCTATAGCTACTAATTTCATGGCACCCTAGAGCCCTTGAAAGAACTTTTGTCACGGAGTGCTTCGAGGAGGAGAGGCTTGAGGATTAAGATGAACCTTTAGCTCTCACTGAGCTTTCATCCTAGATCCGTCAAAGCATATTGTCACAGTCTAGCACAACATGTTTGAGACATGTTTGTTTAACTTGTCTAATTCAATACTCAGATAAACTTAGTTCACTATATGATAAAAAGGTAAATATTCTAAAGAAACTTGCCTATATCAGGCGCTATGCATCCACCAAGTTTAGTGGAATTCCAATTTGATTTGATCTTTGTGTATCTTTGGAGTCTGCTCTCCACATGATCCTTAGTGGTTTACTTGCCTTTTCCTCCGTTTGCCTTACCACTAGTTTTAGCCTTACCCACTCTTATTGCTTGCACAAGGGGCACCATCTTTCTCAACATCTTCGTTGCCAGCATTATCACTCTCCTCAAATTTAAAGTTTCTTTATATATTCCGAAGATTGCTATAAGTAATAAACATTCTTAATAAGAGCACTTCGACCACAAATCCAAAGTTTAGCTACTTATGGAAATCAAAACCAAAAATACAATGAACGGAGTAGAATTTGACCATAGTATAGGTTGGCATGACCCCTTTACAAAAGACCAGGGAGTAGATTGTATGGATTAAATACCTTTGGACTCATACTCCTAGAAACTGAATCACAACCATCTAAGAACATGGTAGATTCAACAGTTGCTTGAACCTCAAACAACATGTTCATCATACCAGATGAGAAGGTTCTTCTAGAAGTAATTTTCAAGTTTTGACCATCCCAAACATTAGTATTCGCTTCATTCTTCTTATTAGAGAGGATATGAATAAAATAGACATCATCGTTCCTAAAGAAGTATAGAAAAATATAACACTAGAAATCTCTCTGGCTTTTCTAGATGCATAGCTTTTGTTATGTATTTAAATAAGTATTATGTCTCTCTATATATATTAAAAGTATGTATTTTATGGCTTATAATTTAGAACAGAGAGACTAGCATAGTCCTTTAGTACTACCTACCACGAACTCGATCTAAATCTTAAACCCTAATCTCAGACGTAGTTTAATTTAGCATGCTGAGGTTATTTAATAACTACTATAGGGTCTCCGAAACCCACATGCACGAACGGCCATGGAGGTGTTGGAATACCAATTACGACCAAGTATGAGTACTATGTACGCAACTCATATGAACCGCTAGCTAGTTCCAAGTATAAATGTCGAGTAGATGGTGGAAGACACAAGCGCGTTGCCATGCCAAAAAAGGATGGATGGATGGATGGGCGGCAGGCACGCAATGATGGGATGATGATGGGTGAGGAGATGAGAGATAGGCGCCGGCGGGGGCCACGCGCGGGCCCGCGGTGGGGCTAGCCGAGCTAGGTGCGTGCCGGCGCAAAGCGGGACACGATGATTTGGGCCTGGTGGGGAAAGGCCGGTCATGCGCCCCCGCCCGGCCGGCGCTATCTCGCATCGCATGAATGGGCACTTGAACGAACTACTTGCTCTCGCCTCGTCTCGTCGACCTCCCGGCCGTCGCCGTCCTGTGTCCTGTGGAAGCGTGGAGACTGCTGCTGGGGTGTGTGGCGCCACTGCAGCCATGCCATGCCCTACCGGCCGGCCGTACCAATGCGAGCACGCCCTCTGCGATCATGCCGTCCATCCTCGAACCGGCCGGGCCGGGGCAGCCTTAGCGTTCTTGGTTGGTACCAACTCGAAAAGCCAATCATTTCTTCATGCACTGCTCCTATGTGCTGCGATCATTGCATGCTAGTATAACACCAGTACTAGCTGCTACTAGTTTTGCCAAAGCTAGGCCTTATTTAGTTCACTAAATTAGGGTTAGAATTTCCGTAGTAGAATTCATGTAGCATTTCATTTGTATTTGATAAAAATTATTCAGACTTTGATTAATTAGGCTCAAAATATTCGTTTCGTAAAGTACAACCAAACTATGCAATTAGAGTTTAATTTTATCTATATTTAATACTCCATATATGTGCCGGGATTTTGATGTAACGAGAAATCTTCTTTTTGCATAGTGCGAAATACTAAAATTAGGAGTTTAATTCGCACATCTAAACAAGCCCTTAGCAACCAAATATATAGCCAACTGCTAGATAGCTGCTGCTGGCTTCATGTAATGAGGATGTGCACATACATCCCGGTATAGCTAGCCTAGGATCTCCATATTTGTCCACTGCAGTTAAAACATGGAAAAGTAGCACTTCGATCAAAAGTACACACAAAAAAAAATTGACAGCGACTCCAAATTTTGCTGCACAATTCCAAACGGGGCCGGAACCCTAGCTAGCTAGGCAGCTAGCTGTCCAAATAATGCAGAATAAAGGTAGGTATTAAGCGGATACACTCATGCTTAAGTATATATTGCATTTTCTTCTTATATAGTAGTAGTAGATATAGTATTACAATATACTACTGCCTTTCCATGTCTAAAATCTAGCTAAGCATTATTTCTAACCAGAAGACGCAAGTGGTCCGAAATCTGAAACTTTTCGTACTAGTATATTTTATAGCACTGCAGACGACGATGCAAGAATCTATTTTGCACGCTGGGAAGGGTATATATATATATATATATATATATACTCCGAGAGATCCATGCATTATTCAAGTGCTCAGATGCATGGATTACAAAAACACTGCCAGCTAGCTCGTCGTCAACAAAGGGGAAATATCACGGTCGATCGCCTTTCCGTGGAAAAGAAAAGAAAATCCTAGGCTTGGGTGGGGAATAGCTGAAGTTAGCTAGGCAAGCAATTTTGAGCGGAGACGGAGGTGGTGGGGAAGTTATGATTGCACCAATTAAGGAGCCCGCCCCACAAGTTAATGATTGCTGTCCCAGAAACCTCTCCTATGTGAAGTGAGATCCAACATTCCTCTCCCGCCCTGCTCCCCCTCCCTCCCATGTCTTTAAAACCCTCGCTCTCCCCCACTTCTTTTATCACTTCACCTAGCTATCGGACAGCTCCGTCTATCGTCTATGTACTGCTGGTCTGCTGCTACTATTCGTACTATATATCTATCCCCAGTTCCATCGTTCTTCCAGCTCTACACATACACACACACGCTAGCTCTAGATAGCTCTCACATAGCTACTAGAGTGATCGGTAGAGAGAACGTGGTGGAAGAAGAGGTTAGATAGCTAGTCCTTGCGATATATCAGCAGATCGAGGAAGAGAGGCGGTCGCTAGATCGATGATGGAGAGGGTCGAGGACTTAGGGCTCAGCCTCAGCCTCAGCTCGTCCCTCGCATCTCCTCGCACCCACCATGTCGCCACCATGCTGCTACGAGCTCCAGGTAAATGCAAGTCGCGCTATAACTTGTGTATACGTCGTATCTCTCTATATATAGTATACTTCGACTATCAGCTAGCTACTGCAGGCACACTGTTGCTAGCAGCTAATTAACTGTGATCAAGCTAGCTAGTGTACATGTAAGTCGATATACATGTAAGATTAGTTGTCAGAAATAGCTGATACCGTGTATGCATGGCTTGCACTCTGGATCGATTATATGCATCAGAGAAGAGGTTCCTAGAGATGCCACTGCTGCTCCCCGCGAAGCGAAGCGAGCTGGCCACGGGCGAGGAGGGCCTGCGAGGCGCCGGCAGCGACGAGGAGGACGGCGGCTGCGGCATCGACGGCTCCAGGAAGAAGCTCCGGCTGTCCAAGGACCAGTCGGCCGTGCTCGAGGATAGCTTCCGGGAGCACCCAACTCTCAACCCTGTAAGTAGTAGCTAGTAACATGCAGCAGTTCTGTCCTGTGTTCTATCGTCCTCCCCGTGATCAAGACTCCTCATGGATGTTGAACAGCTAGCTAACTAGCATTAGTTGTCAATCATCATTCGCCCGGCCGGTTCTTGATCTTTAACCATATTATTACACTGCATGTGTGTAAGTTGTACTAACTTGCTGCTGATTAATGGCGTGCCGCAGCGGCAGAAGGCAGCCTTGGCGCAGCAGCTGGGCCTGCGGCCCCGCCAGGTGGAGGTGTGGTTCCAGAACAGGCGCGCCAGGTACGCCCGTACTCCTATCGCACATGTGATATGTCGCCGTTGCACAGCTTTAATTTCACACAGCAAGCCGCTATAGGCATATTGCTGCGTGTTTCGGATGAATCTCTCTCTGATCAGCATTCACACTTTTCTCTCTTTAATTTCTGTCCCTCCGCCTGGCCTCCTCGTGCATCCAGGACGAAGCTGAAGCAGACGGAGGTGGACTGCGAGTACCTGAAGCGCTGCTGCGAGACGCTGACGGAGGAGAACCGGCGGCTGCACAAGGAGGTGCAGGAGCTCCGCGCCCTCAAGCTCGTCTCGCCGCACCTCTACATGCACATGTCCCCGCCCACCACACTCACCATGTGCCCCTCCTGCGAACGCGTCTCGTCCAACGGCGGCAACTCCGCCACCGCTGCAACGGCTGCGGCCGCGGCCGCCACCGACCGCAAGACGGGCGCTGGCGTCGCCGAGGGCGCCGCCATCGTCTGCCACCGCCCGATCGCCGTCCGGCCGCAGCAGTCATGACTACCAAGCCGATCGAGTCATCACTAGTACGTAGTAGTAGCTGCTACACTACACTAGCTTTTAGCTAGCTAGCTAGCTGTTCTCCGGCCGTCCGTACGTGTAAGCCAACAAAACAGTCTGCTCTGCCGCATTTATTCGATCGTGCACACGACGACTGTTTCCTCGTTAATCTTGTCTCTGTAGTGGTCGTCTCTGTACTGGCCGCATGACGGCTCAGAGCTAGCGAGTGTATTATTGTTATTGACTAGTCACCCACAGTAGTAGACTTGAAGATCGAGCAGATTATAGTAACTGTGTTGTTGTTGTTGATCGAGAGGTGTGTGTGTTCCCGCGGTCGGCCCTCGGCCGGGAGCTGGGGCGTACGTGTAGGGAAGGAAGAGGAAGGAATATTAGCAGCAGCAGCAGCAGCAGCAGCTGGTGGGAGAAAGCGGGTGGCTGGATATGGTGGGATACGGGTGTAGAGAGGGTGGGGCGCAAGGGGATGGCACGGTGGTTTGCCCTGTCGACTTGCATCCGCCCCCTCCGGCCTGCAGCGCCGCGGTGATGATGACGCCCGGCGATGATGCACCATGCAGCTGCAGAGAGGTCGCCAGGTAATTAATTAATCTGTGGTCTGATAGGTTAAAGCACGCTGGAATTTGCTACTGGCTTGATAGGTTTTAATTTGATTTGACTGAGGATTGATTATGCGTGGCTAGATCGGATGGTAAACAATTATTGGACATGGATGGATGGCTGCTGGAGTATACGTGTGAACAGGAACACGACACATCCTCTATGGAGATTAGATGCAATCTGCCCCTGCCAGCGACGGATTTAATTTTGGTCCTGTCGATTGCGAGTTCTGGGAACCTAGGAACCGTATACATGCTATTCGTGTTGGAAAATTATTAGAAAATTTGAAGATTAATTTTAGAACTTAAACCATGACGAAAGCACGTAACACTACCGAAAACACCTTCTTCATCGAGTGCTCTCGGCTTTGCCGACTGCCAAAGCACGGGCATTCGGCGAAGAAGTCCTTTGCCGACTGCCATAAGCAGCACGCGGCAAAGATTACTTTGCCGAGTGCCCGGCTCTCGGCAAAGCTGGGCACTCGGCAAAGACTCCCTTTGCCGAGTGCCGCACACTGGCGCAAACGACGTCCGTCGCCGTTATCTTTGCCGACTACCCTGACGTCAGGCACTCGGCAAAGATAACGTCTTTGCCGAGTGCCACGCCACGCACTCGGCAAAGAGCCACGTGAGGGCCCAGGTCGGCCCTCTTTGTCGACTACCAGGCTGGGCAATCGGCAAAGAGTCTTCTTTGCCGAGTGCCGGGCTATAGGCACTCGCCAAAGAGCCTGTTTGCCGAGTGTTGAACTTGCGCTCGGTAAAATTTGATTTTTTTTAGTTTTGAGCTCAAACTTTTCTTTAGCCCAAACATATTGTATTCAAGCACATATTTGAATTGTGGACCTTTTTAAAACTTTTTGCTATATTTCGTGCTGTATATGTGTTGTCGGCCATCGAGCCGGCTTCTTTCTTGCAGGTTTGGAAACCTCCCCGTGCTGAGGAGGTTCTACTGAAATTTTATACTTATAGTGTTGTTTTTCTTATTTTGTAGAGCAGGTCGTGTCGGAGGGGACCCGGAGTAGCTCGGCGACGCTGATCGTCTTTTTCGACGCCGCGGGTCTGCCGGCACCGCGTTGCCTCGCCACTGCCTCGCTAGCCTGTCTCCACCGCCACCCTAGGTATAAATCACCTCTCTTCCTTACCGTTGTCATATTTAGGTCGCTTAACCTAGTTAGGCGTCTCCCGTCCGAAAGAGATATGGTTGGAGGTATGGAGGTCTTTGCATATCGGCGACCGTATCTGTTTCGAATTTTCCACAGCTTTTGGACAGCCCGCGGATATGTAGATGGGTTAGCTTCCATGTTCTGCTCCCGTCTAAGTTAGAGTTTCGGCAGCACCTCCCCGTTGTTCTCCGGATACACACTCTCCCTGCGGGGACGTGTATCGGGAGAACAGCAGGGAGGTGCTGCCGAAATTCTGACTCATAAGGGAGCAGAGCATGAAAGCTAACCCATCTACGCATCCACGGGTGGGATTAGGACCTATCCTTCACCTATTAGATGGTAGGAACGCCGTGTAGATAAAATTGCTGGTTTATTACTCGCTTACACATGTGTATGACAGAGGATGGATAACCGTGAGTGGATGTACACGGGCTTCACAGCTAAGAGGAAGAGCGATGAATGGGTTAGGGGGTTCAATAATTTCCTGGAGCAAGCATTTGGCCTGGCTGCTAAAGGGTCGATTCAGATGTTGTGTCCCTGCAGCCAGTGTAAGAACTCAAAAGAAAAATAAAGAAAGATGTATACAAAGATCTTTTCAAGAACGGATTTATGGCAAACTATAAGAGGTGGATCTTCCATGGTGAAGGGGACCGTATTAGAGAGGAGAAGGTGAGAGCACGCCTCGAGGAGTATGATGGAGATGCCGGGATGGCAGACATGGTGGTAGACTATAACGAGGCACATGGCAATGAAGGATTGGTGGAGGAGGATCCAGAGAAAACTGCAAAGGCATTCTATGACGTGATGTCTTCGGCATAGAAGCCCCTTCATGAGAAGACAAAAATGTCACAACTGGATGCCATTGGACACCTAATAGCATTGAAGTCAAAGTTGAGCCTGAGTCGAGACAGCTTCGATTACATGTTGGCAGTTTTTGGCACAATGCTTCCGAAGGGTCACATGCTGCCGAAAAGCATGTACGAGTCACAGAAGCTCCTTCGTGCACTTAAGATGCCGTATGAGTCGGTCTATGCTTGTCTTAACAGGTGTGTCCTATTTAGGGGAGACCTTGAGGAAGTAACACACTGTCCAAAATACAAAGCCTCTAGGTATGTGGAGGTAGACGGTAGTGATGTCAAGAAGAAACAATCTAAGATCCCCGAGAAGGTCCTACGGTACCTTCCTGTCATATCGAGGCTCCAACAGATGTACATGACAGAGGAGTCCGCGAAACAGATGAGATGGCACAAGGATGACAAAAGATACAGTGACAAGATGGTACACCCATCGGATGATGACGCATGGAAGTACTTCAATAACCATCATCCTGACAAAGCTATGGACGCTCGGAATGTACGTGTAGCAATGGCAACAAATGGGTTAAACCCGTATGGAATGATGGTGGCCCCGTACACTTATTGGCCCGTGTTCGTGATCCCCCTCAATCTTTCCCCCGGTGTCATGTTTGAACCCAAGAACATGTTTTTGTCACTGATAATACCTGAACACCCGGGCAACAATATGTGTGTGTTCATACAGCCACTGTGGGTGAATTGCAACATGCTTGGAAAAGAGGGTACTAATGCATGACTAAACTACAAAGAAGAACTTCACAATGCATGTGTGGTATCAGTATTCAATGCATGACTTTCTAGTGTATGACATATTCAGTGGGTGGTGTGTTCACGGGAAGTTTCCATGCCAGTATACAAGGCATCTGTGATGTTCACCTGACTGAAGAAGGGTGGCAAGTTCTCTTCGTTTGACAAACATCGTCAGTTCCTAGATGACGACCATGAGTTCAGATTATAAGTGGTGCCCAAGTCATTGCCCAGTTAGAGGCTCTCGAAATTGATGAAGACAATGGTGGTTTTAAGAAGTATGGTGTGAAACACATGTGGACCCATATATCGGGCTTGACTAGGCTCCCCTACTTCAAGGACCTTCTTCTTCCACACAACATCGATGTAATGCACATAGAAAAGAATATCGCCGATGTGCTTTGGGGTACACCCATGCACATAAAGGAGAAGTCAAAGGACAGTGTTAAGGCTAGACTGGACGTGGAGGAGATCTGTGATAGACCAAAGCTAGTGATGAAGACCCCTGCGCAAGGCAAGAGTTGGAAAAGGGGCCCGGCCAATTACATCCTAAAAAGGGGCGATAGGAAGGAAGTGCTGCAGTGGATCAAGACGTTAATATTCCCTGATTGGTATGCGGTGAATCTGAGTAGGGGAGTGAACCCTAAAACTATGAAAGTCTTAGGGATGAAGAGTCATGACTTCCACATATGGATTGAGCGGCTCCTTCCTACGATGACCCGTGGATACCTCCCCGAGCCAGTGTGGCATGTTCTGGCAGAGTTGAGTTATTTCTTTCGCCAGCTTTGTGCTAGGGAGTTATCTCGGGAAGTGATTCATGACCTGGAGCGTGTTGCACCTCTGTTGATCTGCAAGTTGGAGATGATCTTTTCACCCGGCTTCTTTGAGCCGATGCAACATCTGATTTTGCACCTACCGCGTGAGGCACGGCTGGGGGGTCCCGAGCAGGCCCGTTGGTGCTATCCAATTAAGAGGTGTCTAAAGATTCTTCAAAAAAAGTGTAGAAATAGAGCCAAAATTGAGACTTCCATAGCAGAGGCATTCAGAGTGAAGGAGGTGTCAAACTTCACAACGGCGTACTATACTGAGTACCTTCCCAACATGAACCCACCCCCTCGTTACAACAACGACGAGAGTTCATCGACCCTGAGCCTTTTCAAAGGGAAACTCAGAACGGGAAGCGCAATTACCCCCAAGACGTTGCAACAACATGAGTTTCGTACTATCACGCTCTACGTGTTGTTGAACCTTGAAGAAGTGGCTCCTTATCGAATGTAAGTTCTCAATGAGCTAGTTACATACGCAGTCAATATCCTTCACCTATCGGTCCGACCCCCTTTGTCTCTTGTTTTTTCAGAGAGTTTATTAAGGAACACTGGACACGGAATAGGGCTCCTACTGACCAAGAAAAAGACTATCTTCTCAAAAATGACTCACCCGATTTTATTTCCTGGTTCTGTACGAAGGTACCATCCAACTTACCTTGTTCCAACTTTGAGATTCCACTTTGCTCCTAGGAGTGAGTAATGTAATGATCTGCCTGGCCTCACCTTACAGGCACACATGGATAGGGCAATGAGTGGTGAATTGAAACAGGTTGCACAGGGCTTCACCCATAGGGTCAAGACATTCACCGTTTATGATGTGAATGGCTATCGCTTTCACACGAGAAGCTACGAGGAGAGTCGGCCTAGCCAAAAGACCACATGCACAGGAGTTCGTACGCCCGGCACGATGATCGCAACTATCATGGCATAGTTAAAGAAATATACGAGCTTCACTTTGAGGGCCTTAAAGATCTTAAACCAGTGGTATTCAAATGCCATTGGTTCGATCCTAATGACACGAGAAGAGCCGATGACATTGGGCAAGTTAAAATTCAACAGGATTTCGTCTATACTGGAGAAGATGTCTATATTGTGGCTCAATAGGCCACGTAAGTTTATTATCTCCTATGGGCGTGCCAAAAAGATGAGAATCTTAAGGGTTGGTACCTTGTGCACTTGGTATCACCGCGTGATAAAGCGCCTGTCCCAAACGATGATGATTACAACTTTGACCCAAAGGCAGATATCGAAGAGTTCTATCAAGCCGAGGGGCTAGAAGGGCGTTTGGAGATAGACATTCTTTCGCTGATGGACATGGAAGTAGACAATGACATCGATGAGGATGAGGGTGAAGTGGTGTAAGATCCTAAGGACATAATGATGCTTGAGTGATGGAGGGCTCAGCGTGATAGAGTTGTTGAGGACGATGGAGGTGGTGAGGACAATGGAGATGATAAGGACTTAGGTTTCAACAATATTGATAGTGATGATGACAATAGTGATAGTGATGACGTGGAGCCAACCACTACCGTTCGTGGAGATAATTTCTAATTTATGTAATACTATATTGTTCTTATTATTACTTTGTAATTATGTTTCATTCATCTTGCGTCTTTTTACAAGTACTTATCGATTATTTATGCTAATTGGTTTAATCTTTGTCTTTGTCAATGCAGGCACATGACAAAATGCTGGGCAGAAGTAGACGACCGCGACGAACGGGGGTTAACTCGTGCTACCTGAGGACCGGCCCCGACGAGGAGGAGGTGGAGGACACACCGTTGGTGGAGTCGTCGATGAGGGCCCACGGGACGAGGGCGCTGTTTCCGGCTGACGACGATGATCGACAGGACGTCATCGAGGAGGAAGGGGGTGAGCAGCATGGGGGCAAGCAAGACGAGAAGGACTAGGGCGAGCAGGACGGGGGCGAGGCGACACCAGGGGAGACAGCTTCCTCAGGTTCGAGCAAGGTCTACCAGCGCAGGATCACATGCCTTCCTTCAGTGCCGCTCGCGCCAGACCAGCGTCTGGTGATTCGACCTGACGGTGAGAAGTAAGTAACCATTCATATTTTCACGACTTATTCATATGACATATTTAAAATTGAACTTCAGACTAATAATTCTTCTTAATGACTCGTGCAAAAACTAGAAGCGTGTCAGCGGGGCCAGTTCACGTAATCCTAATGGCATTACCTTGATTAAGAAGCACTATCCTAGCCTTGTCATCCATGACATTACCATAGCGCCATCCTAGAAGTGGCAGGACTTATTCAATGTCAGGGACACATACGATGTCCCCATTGCAATCAAGATCAAGAGGGAGTTCTGGGTAAGTCTTCATCGCACCGCTTTGTCAATACTACGCATTCGTTGGACGTTCTTGAAATAATAAAGTCATACATGATATCTGTATGTAGGAGTGGTTCATGTGTGAGCCGAGAAAAGAGGTCGAGGTGTCACAAGTGCAGGACAAGGTCTGCATGGAGCGACTCAAGGACATGTACTACGAGGCGCACTTCCAAGTCCTCATCACTTACCACGCCGACATGTTTAGCCAGTCGCTGCTGAAGACACAAGCCAGGGAGATGATCCTCTACCCTGACACTGACCTTCCCAAGGAGATCTACCTCCAGGTAAGTAGGAAACATTAATTACGATTTCTTCTATGAAAAATAAGTAAAAAATATTAATTCTTATTCATCTTCTGACATGTCAAATGCACGTTGTCAGGCAGTTTCCTGCTAATTGGTGCAAAATGCACATGGACTGCTGGGAGGCCATTGTGGATGAGTGAAAAAAGCCAGAGTCATACGCGCAGCGCAGAGCCAAACGGGGACATGCTAAGGCGAGGACAGGGCCGGCACACCACCAAGGGAGCCGCCCCCTCGGAGGGTTCATGGACACATGGGTACGCTTCTGTTGATTTATTTATTTATTTATTCATTCTCATTACGTGTAATCATCTTGTGTTTTCCTTGTAGTCCCAGTCGCATGGTGGGCATGTGATCAACGAGTTCACGGGCTACGCCCTATCTCACAAGGGCAAAGTGACAGATCCGGACAACGTCTACAACCCGGTGGAGGGGTCGACGCGTACACCAACCCGAATGCCTATGAGAAGATGGTCCAGTACACTAAGGTGGCTCGCAAGCGCCATGGTGAGACCTTCGATCCTGCCAGCCAGTCCCTGGATACAGACATCCTGATGAGGACGGGAGGAGGGAAGCAACACGACCGGTACTTTATTGCCCACGGCGCAATTGATCGAGCCACCGTTCCCACCCTTCGTCAGGTTCGTCGATCAGACAACACGACCTCCTCCGACATCCCCATACGACCTCGGCAGCCGGCTCCACGCAGATGTTGACGGCAGTTCAGGTAACTTTAGTTTTATTCGCCGTTCATTGGTTTAACATATGTACCTTTTCTTTTACATTGTTTAAACATCATGGGTGTAATATTGCAGTCCGAGCTGGCCGAGTTATGGGCCATGTAGGAGGCCTATCGGCAGGAGCTGGCGGCCCAACAAGAGGCCAATCGGCAAGAGATGGCACGCTAGATGGAGGCTGTCCGGTAGCACTCGCAGCGTCAGATGCAGAACTTTGTAGGCTTCTTTCAGAACCTTCACATCTCTAGTGTTGTCTTGCCTCCATTGCCTGCCTCGATGTTCGCTCCACCCTCTCCTCTTGGCCCTATAGAGACTCCGGTGAGTATATAGGTTTGTCTATTGTTTCGTTTTGTGCGGCCATCCCGCTGGTACTAATGAGATCACTTTTCCTTTGTGCAGGCATAGTCGGCGGGTTCGAACCTGACTCCTCCACATGGCGCTTCTCCAGGCCATGAGTAGCAGGTTGGCCCTAGTCCACACCACACATGGCCAGGTGGCGCTCCTCCTCAGCCTCCACAGCACGGGTGGTCTCCGTGGTCAGGTGGCGCAACTCCTCAGCCTCAGCAGCATGGGTGGTCAGGTGGCGCTCCTGAGCCTCAGCAGTAGGTCGGGGCCTGGACGTACTCCTCAGCGCTGTAGGGGTGGCTGGGGTGGCAAGGTGGGGGCTCTTCACACTCTCAGGGCCATTGGGACGCCGGATCGCCGTAGGCACCTCTCGTTTAGCTTGTGATGGACTTTTGTGATGGATGTTGGACATAATGAACTTGTTATGTATGTTAGACTTGGATGTGGATAGATTTGTTATGGCATGCAGACTCTCGGATTTATTATGGCATGTGATATATATATGGATTTATGCTTTATATGTGGATTTGTGTTATACATATATATATATATGTTTGCCTGCTGTGATATATATGGAAAAATAAAAAAAGAAAAAAATCCTAGCTTTGCCGAGTGCCTCGGCACTTAGCAAAGCTAGGCACCGACGGCATTCAGCACCAGCTTTGCTGAGTGCCGGCGCTGGGACTCGGCAAAGGTTGTTTTTTAAAAAAAATAAATAAAATCTCTTTACCGAGTGCCGGGCCTGGCATTCGACAAAAACTTTTTTTAAAAAAATCTTTGCCGACTGCCATGTCAGCAGTCGGCAAAGAAGCCGCTAGACGACAGGGGGCCGCTTCCTTTGCCTAGTGCTGGTTTGGCAGTCGGCAAAGTCTTTGCCGACTACTCGCCACGTTGCAGTCGGCAAAGACATCTTTGCCAACCAACCTTTGCCGACTGCCACGTGGAAAGCAGTCGGCAAAGGCTTTTGCCGACTGGATTTGGCCTTTGCCGAGTGCGTCGGGCACTCCGCAAAGCCGGTGAATCCGGTAGTGTAATAGCATGTACACTATAGGAAACTAGCTAGAAGGGGCAATTGGCACCTAGACACTGAAAAATTTGCTGGAAGGCACTAGTAGTACAAAATCCCTAGCATAAAAATGTGTTCCTTGTGTCCACCAGCAAATGGTCTCTACTTTGTGTGTCCAGGCGCCAATTTTCTTGAGGGCAAAAAATTAACAACCCGTCAACGAATACATAGTTTCCTTGTGAATTTAGCAAGGAAACATATATTCCTTAGATGTTGAAGCAGATCGTTAAGGAATATGGGTGTTTTCTTGGCGTCTTCCAATTATAGTCAAGGAAATTATTTTTGTGGTACCGTCAAATAAATTATCATTTTCTTACGGGTTATTGAATTTGTTTGGAAGTTGGTAGCTGAGGGGTTTTCTCCTCATTCACATAGTAGATGAAACACCTCATATCATGTCATAAACAACTATATATTCAAATATTAGCTAGATCATATAATGAGTATGTATTTCTCACTTGTAGATGGGTCGCCCAAGGGTAGATCTAGCGGGGGAGGGGGGCTCAAGCCCCCCTATAGCACTGTTGGTCTCATTGAACCCCCTACCTACAACTCCACCAAGAAGTTTTGCCATGTTAGCTTTTAAAATGAGAGGCTGGAGGTTGAAGATGACGACTCTAGCCCTGCTGAACTTTCATCCTAGATCAATCACTGAAATCATTGTGGATATGACGATGTGAAGATAAATTGGTCGAAACAACCTTAGCAAGGACAATGGCACACGACAACATTTGCCTTGAATGGATGATGGTTCATGGTAAAGAAAGCGAGCAATCTTGAGAAGCAGTTCATGATTCTCGAAAACCTTGTTCGTTCTCTCCCCTGCAAAATCATAAGGATAAGATATTCTAGAGATCCGATCGCCAATGCACACATGTACTCAGGATTATGAGACTAGCTATGATGGCAATGTAATCATAATATGAGGCAAAAACCTTAAAGTCAAATAGATGTATGTTTGCTGGCGGCCGATAGGTTTTATATATAAGAAAAAAATTAATTATCTCATGTTGTATTAGTATCTAAGCTAATTAGGTTTTCTACATGCTAAAGTATAAAAAAACTACAAAAGAATATTACAGGCCCAGTTGAATTGGACCATTAATGCAAATACCGGGTGTTTAATGCCAACATTTGAGCAAAGGCATATAGTATTCCCTTCTCTTCACCCACACACGACATAGGGCACTCACAGTGCACTCTACCATCTCAACCTATTTATAGTATTTTATTGATGTGACATTATATTTATTAAAGAGAGAGAAACCAAGACTCAAGTGTTATTTAGATTTCAATTCTAAAATATTTTTGAGGTAATAAATAAAATTAAACTCTATGATAGGGTTGTAAGTGCCCTTAGTAAAATGGAGGGGACTTTTATATTTAAGCAAGTCTTCCTCTACATCAATTAGCAAAGTGAGACTAAAGTTTCACCGCCATACTCTACATGCATACATGCATAAAAGTCTTTAAGACTTAATTATAGAATAACTAAAATATTTGTAAGGACCAAGCGTATTTCTATCCATACTAGGAAATGCTTTAAAATCGTAGGTGGGGATGGTGTACATGAGGACGAATCAGGCAGGGAATAACTAATCCAAAACATAATAAGCGCACGCATGTCACATGGACACCGATCCCTCGTGCATTCTCCTACAAGATAGCCACGGTCTACGTCGCCTCTCTAATTCGCTGCATTTTCGCCACTTTATTCGGTGTCCAGTACCACACAGCACGGAAATGTGGGCAAGAACGACCATTCTATTCTAACAAAACAAAACAATGCGCTCGGGCGCGGCAGGTTTCTTGGTCGGGATAGATATCGTCAGCTTCCACTGGATCGCGCTCGCTGCGTCGTGTGCGTGACCAACTGAACCCACAGTAGGTAGGTAGGTTGGCAGATAGCCTGAGCTTTTCAGGCTTTGTAGAGATGCAAACCTGGACAAACATACACACAGAGATTCAGGCACCCAGGGACGATGAACCGAATCGCGAGTGCCGTGGCTTTGGCGCGCAGGCGGGGGCGGCGGCCGCCACGCACGCCCACCGTAACTTCTGGAGCAAAAGCTGGGGTTCGTTTCTCTCTGCTCAAGCCTGAAACTGCATCCAAGTTGCATCATCTTGCATGGTATTCTAAGCTTGGAGGATAGGATAGTATCCCGACTTTTGCTCAAGCCGTGTGTTACTAGTACCATACACACTCATTGGCATCCCGCCGCGCCCCGGCTTTTGCGAGATTGGCTAGCAAGCACAATGATTCGCAGGAGACAGGGTCCTTCACATGTTTTTTTTTTTTTTTGACAAGGAGGGTCCTCACATGGTTGGTCGTGTTACTGTCTCTGCACTGCACTCTGCTGCAGCCCAAATCAAATTAAATCAACGAGCAATCACAAGTCAA
Organism: Bothriochloa decipiens; assembly: GCA_023333625.1. Classification (NCBI taxonomy): domain Eukaryota; kingdom Viridiplantae; phylum Streptophyta; class Magnoliopsida; order Poales; family Poaceae; genus Bothriochloa; species Bothriochloa decipiens. Next base: position 22,067,775 of record CM041640.1, on the reverse strand, counting down.
AACTAGATGAGTACAGGCAGACAGACAAGTTCTTTGGACAGTCCCGTCCGTGACCAGTTATGGGTAGCAACTGTCAAATGGAAATGTATCAGTATATATGGTGCATTTCAAGAACACATAAAAGGGTCGCCGCTATAACTAGTGTTAATTTTATGCCATCGCTTATGGGCCAAAGGATGGTAGGCCCAATTTTCTAAAAAAAATGAGGGCAGTAGGCCCAAATGTAAAACAAAATCCAGCTCTGTCCTTCGGACCAGAACTGGAGTCCAGCTTCTACTTTCCCTTTCTGACTGAAAGCATATGACTATCTATCAAAAAAAAAAAAAAAAAAAAAGAAAGCATATGACTAACCTCGAGCAGGAAAGGCTGCGGATCTCTTTCCCAGGCTGAGAAAAATAACCGTGCAAGCTAGCCTGGGCATTGTTTGGATACGGTAGCCTCAAGTCCTAAACCTCCCAGTGTATATGGTGTGGAAATTGAACCGATTTTTCACTTCAGCCATTTCCTATATGTAATTATGTAAAGATTAGTCGGAGAGGATTTCTATGTTTCTAAACAAGCCCTGAAGATACAGTGTTCATCCCTGATATCCACACACTATCCTACATCTGCCCAGTCAGTCTATGGTAGTATTCAATCACCAGTACACAGGGAAACCGGGATCAACTTCTCGCGCCCAGCACTCGAGCCCGCCAGCATAGCACTGGCGTGAGGGAACCCGTTCTCCCGGAGGATGCCGACGGCCGCCAGGGAGTCATCGCCGCTCTGGGAGACGACGTACAGGGGGCGGTGCTTGCCGTGCGACACGTCCGCGACTTCGCTCAGGGCGTCCCTGAGCCGGGGAAGCCTCTCCTGCAGCTCGTGCAGCGGGATGTTCACGGAGTTGGTGATGGAGGCGATCTGGAAGTGGTGCACCGGCCGCACGTCCAGCAGCAGGTGAGCCCTGCCGCTGTCGAGCACCCGCTTGTATTCTCTGCAGGTGATGATCCGGGCGTTCTTTGGGAGCGGGTTCTGGATCGCCGTCGGCTGCATTGTTGTAGTTTGCAGCATGTGAGGTGACAAATGTGTCAACTGTATGAACTATCGAACTTCATCTGAGACTGAGAGTGGCTTCATTTGAGCTAGTGATATGCGTGTAATAGATACTTGTTGAATTTCCAAGTTAAGTTTATTTTTCTTGGTATCGTTGCTTACCCTTGAATAAAAGTGGGCATGATAACTAATTGTTACTAACCTAGTTCCATTATCTAAAAAGTTACAAAAAATTGTAGTTTACCTTGCTAGACTTTGTAGACTGCACGAAGCTATCATAATCAAACATAACAAAAGTGTCTTGAGTCAAATTAGGATTATCTCCACAAGCTGTGCAAGTTGATGACCTTTGATGAATCTTATTAACCTGCAGAACAATAATGTAGAACAGTGCATGAGCTTTATATGAGTCAAACAGCAATTCTAGTTCATGCTAAATTAGGATGAGACATGACTTATTAACTGTATATGCACATAATGTAGTGACATACAGTCTTAAAACAGGAGGATAACGCATCAAAGAGTAGCATTCTTCCACAAAGGGGTTCACCAACACGAGTTGCAACCTTTATAGTTTCAAGAGCTTGTAGGCAGCCAATCACTCCTGGAACTGAACAAATACAAGGACAATTATTAGATCATTCACAGATAATACGGTACATATCGAATAATAACGGTGAACAGCATGTTATGATCATATAAATATAATCAACGCATATCATTTAAAAGGTGTATTTCACACATCAGCGTATTTAAGCAACTCTCAGCAATATAAGTGTGTTTTTTCGGTCAAAAAAACTATTCACTTCGGTCAAAACTATATGTGTGTTTTATCTAGAACTAAAATAATCAACAATAGAGATCAACTAACAGAGTACAGTGCAGTTCAATATGTACTTGCCAAACTATTGAAACACCTAAATTAGACTTTAAATAATGTCCTAACAAATTTCTCACTCAGTTTGGTTTGGGTTAGAAATACATTGAAATTAATTGGGTAACATAGAAACTTAGAACTTACCAACCCCAAGAGTACAATTAGTAGAACTACTCTGGCATGCTGTTGGGTTTGGAAAATGACACCGGTAACATGGACTTCCGTTATGGTTATAAACCATCAACTGTTAAAAGTTTAATGAGTGTCATCAAAGTTAACATTAACTTTTAGGTTAAATTAAGCCATTTTCAGACAAAAACAGTTACCCGTCCTTCTAGACCAGTTGTTGAACCGGATATGAGAGTCTGAAGAGTGTAGACGGCAAAAAAAATTAGCACACAACAGTTGAAAAACCACTTTGAGAAAATATTAAAATTGATAAAGATTTGGTTTTTTAGTATAGATAAAATTTACAAATTAAACAGACATATTAATTTCTCCCATTTTTAGAAAGTCAAGTTTGTTTGGTGGGAAGGTGGATTTCAATTTAAAGTAATATATGTATTGTTGCCAAAAAAAATAACAGTATACTATTCGTTACCTTGTTGAGGAGGACACAAGAATCACTAAGCATGTAGCGAGTAGCAAGGCTGTCTGTTGCATCAACAACTATGTCATATCTGCGATCATTTAGTAACGAAAACAGGGCTTACAGTAATAACCAAGAGGGAGAAAAACTAAATTCTTCTTTCACATTCACAAGGATACTGCCTCATAACATCCAAAGAATTCTTTGATTTCAGTTTGAGATGATGGTCCAACACGTTGACAGAGGAGTTGATCCTGATTTAGAAAAAAAAAACAAGTATATAAGAGGTCTGAGATATACTACAACGAACGGAAGATACTTGCATGGTAGACCTCTCTGAAAGTCAGAATACTAGTATACTTACGCCCGAATTTCACCTTAGGTTGCCCAACATATGCTTCTACGTGTATGACCTGAAATGAAAAGGAAGGCAAACAGAAAGAATCTAAGCAGAAGTGCAAAAAATACGGCACTTATTTGTGTTTATAAGAAAACAAAATGGTGGGAATTGTCAAACAATTTATTGTCTTTGACTTAGTCTGAATTTAGTAGTCCACGAGCAGTACGTGCCAGCAGCCATAGGTGGTAAATGTACTCCGGTGGCGGTAATGTACATGACAACTACAGCATAGACGAAGTATATAGTGCATCTCAGACAGTTACCTGACGATGGAAGTTGCCAAGTTCAACGTCGTCTCCATCAACAATGCCCAGAGAACCTAATAAATAGATAAGATCAAATTAGTACTAATAGGAAAAGAAAGGATCAGCAAAACCGAGTAAATAGTATGAGGGAGCATTTACTAATAATTCAGTAAAAAAGAAATTAGCAATGGGGCATTTTTATTAGTTACCAACGCCACAGGCAGCCAGGTACAATGCTACGGCCGAGCCCATGCCTCCGGCGCCGACCACAAGAACTGATGACCGAGAGAGTCTCCGTTGCCCTGCCATCCATGCCGTTTCATTTTGTTCAGAAAAAAGAAGAAGAAAATCCATTTCTACTCTGTGCGACTCGCCCACATCGCAGTGCAAGGTTCACGCGTCGATGTCGATCAATCATCGACCAGGGAAGGACAGCAAGCAAGCCAATAGATCGATCATCGATCCATCTTAGAATATAAACTTAAGTAAATTAAAGGTACGACTAACCTTGCACGCCGAAGTCCGGGAGGAGGAGGTGGCTGCTGTACCGTCGTCTAACCATGTCGGGGCTCAGGCCGTCGCCGGTGGCGTGCAACCCCATGGCGTCGAGCTTGGTGGACAAGCTGGGAGGAAGCGTGGTCGGCGGGGCGCCGCCGACGCGGAGCTGGGACTCGAAGAAGCGGATGCGGCTGTCCAGCTCGTCCCGCTGGGCGCGCAGGCTGGCGATCTCGCGCATGATGGCCTCCGTTCTCCCGCCGCCGATGACGCCCATTGCCGTTGCCGCTCGCACACGCAGCGCTCCACCGCCGTCGTCGTTGCTACTTGCTACTAGCTAAGCTAGCTGAGCTCGTCATCTATCCACGTACTACGTAGCACGAAAGTAGAAATGCAAATGCAAGAGAGCAGTATGTAGGCTGCAGTTGCGGTAGTTTTATGGAGTTCATTCATCCCCCACGCAAGCTATATATAAAGCTAGTAGCCACGCGCCTCGTCAGAGTCCTCAAGTGTGTGTCACTGTCGAGTCGAATCCTCGCGCGCCCGCATTTTGGAGCAACGATTTATAGACGACTACGTCTCTAAGGCTTTGGACAAGTGGCAACTATACTTGGAAACAATGATGAATCTTCACTTCAACTGCCAACAATACAATCGAGAACTAGGAAACTTGACTTCGTGTTCACTACAGGTTGTAGTAATTAAGGAAACCGGAGAAGTCCTACCAGCACTTGCTGCCTACCGGTGCGGTGACATATCAGCCCAATGGGCCACTTCAACGGTTAGAACAGTCAACGAACCCCGCTGGCATCTAGCGGGTGACCTATCAATTTCACTGTATGTTTTCTTTGAACTTTATTAAGATGTATATTAAACAGTATTAAACTGTATGTTTTCTTTTATTAGTTATTGTAAATAAATACTACCTCTTACTAAAAAAATATTTATATTAAATTGCATGTTTTCCTTTTTGTTTTTTCCTAACACGCAATAGTCATAGTCTTTATCTAGTTGTTATGATAAACTTACAAATTGCTGATCTATAAGCTTTTTGTTTGATTCCGTAGTTTTGTCCATACGCATGACGCCGTGTTGCGTACCTACAAAATGTATCTAGTTGAAAATGTAGCTTAAATTTTGTTGGCTCTTATTGGAGTCCATATCTCTTATGACGTCGTGTGCATCTAAATTTTGTTTTTCAAATATTAGTCTCTGCTTATTATTGGTTGCTATAAATTTTCTAATCCTCAAGTTAAATTGGAGCTCTTTGTGTTTATTATATATTTTATTAACACTCCCAATTTTTTAATTTTTATGAGTAAGTACCGTTGATCGTCAACTACACTCGTACAAGTACTAAGATGTCATAAACAGTTTAAAACATGCACCATATATATTGCTTAAGATCAGTGATAGACCTTAAAAGGAGATCTTGGATGGGTAGCAATGCAAATGAAAAAAGGCCCAGTACAGATCTTAGAGACAGTAATAAAAAGGCCCAATATATAGTGAAAGTACAGACATAGTGGGCCAGTTGAAAAGATTATAGCCCGGAAAGAAAAGATAAACAGGCCAAACGCTTAAATAGAAAGTACAGACATGGTGGCCCATTTCAAGAAATTCTAGCCCAGTTTCAATACAGAAAAAAAAAGGCCCAGAAGAATTCTCGCCCAGTACAGATCGTCGCCTGCTAATGCGGCTTCTGCTCGACCACGACCAGTCAAGTAGTCAACCACAGCTGGAGTGGAGGGGGCGACAAACTGAAATGGGGTCGAATATTACTGCCCCCCTTGATTACTCCTCCAGTAACTTGAAAAGTTAAGTAGAACAGAACATGGAAACGCATAGAATCTCCTCCTTCCCGGGGTTGGTAAAGGATCGGATAGCTGCAGAATTAAGCAAAGGATAATAACCCATGCGGCCATGCATATGCATGCTCAGAAAAGCCTGGAGGGTGGAGCTTACCTTTTTTCCGTTTCCTGAAAATCTACACACCTCTTCAGAAAGCCGGCGTTCACATCTCAGATGAAACGAAGACGAATCACCTCACTTCGCACCAGCAATATCGGATCGGAATCACATCACATCTATCTAGGGACTTGTGTAGTCTTCAAAAATTAACATAACCGTACAGGGCATCCAGCTATGCATATTCTTCTGTCATTCTGTGCCAACAGTACCAAAGAGCTTCAACACGCGATCACCCTAGCTTTTGTGATTCTGGAGCTCACCGGATCATCAGGAATCAGAATCAGTGGGTCCTGAGACCTTAGGTCCCTAGCTTCTTTCCTGTTTCGATCGGCACATCTGCATGCTCGCCCGTTACTAGAAACGTCTACTGAACGGGATGATGGTCGGAATGATCCCCCAAGAAAGCTAACAATCACCGATATCGAGAGGTAGGTGAACCGTGCATGGCCCATTGTCTGCCTGACCTTTGGCGAATGGCGAGGCCGCCGCCCTTGTGCCTGCCGTGTGTGCTCCGGCACACCGGCAGTCGGCTCCACCATCTTTGCGTGTCTAGGCTAGGCTAGCTAGAGCGTACTAATAATTAGTCTAAGACCAATAGACCATACAGAGATACAGGGCATGAAGTTCTAGAGGTTACTATGCCAAGTCCCAAGTGCCCAAGAGGTCCTTTTCCTCCAATTTATTTCGTCATTTTGATCTAGCACATTCCTGCGGTTTCCGTAGCAGCAGTTAATCGCCCGGGAGCCCGAGGCCTTCTGCTGTCAGATTTAAAATGACAGTGGCGGGCCTACCCTTGCTCTCCGTTCTGCTGCGATCAAATTCTTTCCCTCCCTTTCGTTGCATGCTTCACGATCACGACCAAGTCTCGTAGCTTCTTCTCCCCGTCCGAAAGCCAAAGGATCTACGCCCCCAAAGCTTCCCAAATCCCAATTCCAACGCTACCGCAGCAGGCAGACAAACACATCCGCGCGCGCGCGCAGAGACTACGTGCACGCGCGAACCTCGCGCGCGTCCGCATGGCGGAGGTGGCCGACACGGCTCCAGCGCAGCGGCAGCAGCCTGCTCCGACGACGACGACGGCGGCCAGCGACGTCTCGGCTTCGGCGTGGCTGCAGCAGGTGCTCGCGCTGCTGTTCCCGTCCAACCTGGCCGCAAAGGCCGCGCTGTTCGCGCTCGTGGTGGCGCTGCTGCCGCTGCTGCTGCCGTCGTCGGGGCAGGCGGGGCAGGCGCCCAGGATCTGGGAGCTGCCGCACCTCCTCCTGCTCGGCATCATCATCTCCTACGGCGTCTTCGGCCAGAAGAACAACGCCGACGCCGCCGAGGTGGCCGCGGCGGCGGCGGTTGCCGACTCCGCCAAGCTGCCCGTCGTCGTCGACGACGAGGCGGTGGTGGAGGCTTACGTCTCGCAGATGATGCAGGGATCGCTGGTCTTCGCGGAAAACGACGGCGACGGCGGCGATGATGATGCCGCCAGCAAGGGTGGCGGTGTCCAGCAGGCGTGGAGCTCTCAGTACCTTCCAGACGACCCGCTCGTGGTCGTCGCGGACGCTTCGGCGCCAGGAACGACCACCCGCGGCAACGCCGCGATCATCGCCGACGCGGGTGAGAAACCACTCCTCCTGCCCGTGAGGAAGCTGAAGCCAGCGGCGGCCGATGAGTCGTCGGTGCCGGCGGCTACACCAGCCGGCGATATGATGAGCGACGGCAGCGGCATTACGGAGGAGAAGGAGGAGCAGGAAGAAGAAGAAGAGTTGTTCATAGCTCCCAAGGCGGGAACGGGGTACGACGTCGTGCGCGAGCACGCCATCCCTTCGCCGTCATCTGTCCTCGACGCCGACCTGACCCTCTCGCCGTCCTCGCCGCCTCTGCTCCCGCCTCCGCCTCCTCCACCGCCGCCGCCGTTTCTGGGCCGCGGGCGACGCAGCAGCCTCCTGAAGGCCAAGGCGAGGAGCTTCAACGAATTCGGAGCACGTAGTCGCGACCGGAGCCCGAACGCAAGTCTGGGCTCCGCGGGCAGCAAGCAGTTCCGGTCCAGGTCCGCGGTGCAAGCGACGAGGAGCGCCTTCGGCCGCCGCCGCTACGATCCTGTCGTGCCCATCGACGACGAAGCAGACGACGAGACGTTGGCGGGTGAGATTGTTGCAGCGTCGGACAGCTCGTTCAGCAGTGATCTCGACGACGACACCATCATCAAGGAGGAGGAAATAAACAGCTGCGAAGATGACGACGGAAACTCGTGCGACGAGGAGCTGTTTGAGCTGGCGATGAGGCCGGGACCGGAGGGGGAGACGGAGACGGAGGTGGAGGAGGTAGAGGACGAGGTGGACAGGAAGGCCGACGAGTTCATAGCCAAGTTCAGGGAGCAGATTGGGATGCAGAGGGCCGAGCCGGCCAGGAGATGACCCACCCAACACGTCTGATCAAATGTTTACAGGCAGCAGGCTCGCAGTCGGCGTTGCTGGTGTATGATAGCGCGTGCTATTTCTTTTGCGTTTGTTCTTTCCTTCATTTTGGGTGTTGTAATGTAATTACATCCTGAACTGCGGTGTAAATTAACAACGTAGAGCCGGGGGTTATGCTTTGCCTCTATCTCATCTGAACTATCTTTGTTCGACAGTCGTTACTACTCCTACTTACTAGTACTAATCTGTTGTGGAGTTTTGACCTTGTGCGTTGTCTGAATTTGCTGAACGCGGGCTCCAGGCGACGTGGTGTCACATCAGCTAAAACCACTTTAAATCATCTGTATGAAATATGAAATAAATCTGGATAGTTTCAAAAATCGGAGAAGCCAATAAGAAAACGGCTTTTCCGTTTGGCGCAGCCAAATCAAACTTGGTTGAAAATTGGAGAGGTCAAATGGACGTCTCTTCCAAAACAGAGCAAGTTCTCAAGTGAGCCTTCGGGCTTTACACACACGAAAGAAAGTGAGCCTTTGGGCCGGCCCCAATATAGCAAGCGCAGTTGCAGCCCACGGAGAGTTGTTGTTCCGTTCTCCCACCAGGCCACCAGCCCACCACGCGTGCTGCCAGACAGCCCGGGGAAGGCGCCGGCCGGCGGCCCCGATACCGCCCGGCACGGCACCCGTGCGGATCATACGGGTCTCTTCCCTTCCGCGCGGTCGCCGCGGCCGAAAGGAAAAGGCGCTCTTGTTCGGACTTTCCGAGCTCAGCTAGTACGTCCCTTCGGGCGGGAGGGACGGCACAGTGTCACTGTCAGTGTCAGTGTGCCGGCCATCCGTTGACCGGCGACCGGCGACCGGCGACACGGCTCAAGCAAGCGCACGCCGCACGCGGCTTGAGTTGTGTGTGTCGGTGTTGTCCTGGGCGCACGTGCTTGCCAGTACGCCGTACACATCGGCGCTATACGTAATATACGTGGGTGCTGGCCGTCGGCTACGGTTGGCGTCTCACACCATTCGTTAGGTACCGTCTGCTACGGACTATACAAGTTTTCCAGTTTTTCTATGTAAAAAAAAAGAGAGTATATATGTATATATGGCATCAAAAAACAAGGACCTGCTTGGTTCTATACGACGCGACAAGATAAGGAATGAGAAGACGGATCATTCTAGTTCGTTCGACCGAGCAACGGCAAAATCAAGGTCTTGTATAGATTCAAAAGGTTGAAATCTTTTACAACCGTAGCATTTTGTTTGTATTTGTCAATTAGTATTTAATCATATACTAACTAGGGTTAAAAGATTTATCTCGTAATTTATAACTAAATTATGTAATTAGTTTTTTTACCTATATTTAGTGCTGCATACAAGAGTGCAAAGATTGATGTGATGGAGAGAGTGAAAAAATTTTAACTTTTGGAGGTGAACTAAACAAGGGCCTTGTTTAGTTTTCTGAATTGGGGCCAGAATTCATGTAGCAGAATTTCTGTAGCATTTTGTTTGTATTTGATAAAAATTATTCAAATTTTGACTAATTAGGCTCAAAATGTTCGTCTCGCAAAGTACAATCAAATGGTGCAATTAGATTTTGATTTCATCTATATTTAATACTCCATGTATGTGCCAGCATTTTGATGTAACGAGAAATCTTCTTTTTTATAATACCAAATGATAAAATTAGAAGTCTAATTTGGAGAATTAAACAAGACAGTGAAAATTCGTTTTCTTAACAGAACACAGGTTTCTTTCCTAAACCGTAGCTTTTCTGCACGGCAACGTTTTGATCTTCTGGTACGACACAGGCAGCTTCACACTTCACTAAGAATACGTAAGTAGTAACAAAAATTAGAGAACGGCATATAGTCAATGCCAGTTCCGGTCACACGCCGGCCCAGAGGGGCAGATGCAATGGAACGTGCGAGCACCTTATACCCTAAAAATGCTCGAGAAAGAGTCACCACAGTCTATCATTTCCACGACTATAATGTAGCTTTTCTTTTTCTCATGTTTGACTTAAAAATAAATATAGTCATCTAAAAGTAAAAGTATTATTATTTGTTTCCATTAGAAATGTTTGACTTAAGAATAAATTTAGTCATCTAAAGAAAAAAGATTATTATAGACTTCCATCAGAAATAGCGACGGCAGTGCTAAAAAAGTTCTATTATATATAGCTAGATTAAATGCGGCTCTTTTATTAGAGCAAAAGTGTAATTAAGTTTATCTCCATCAGAGACGATAGCAAGTGATGAAGATATCGTCTGATATAGGGGGCTTAAAGGTTTCTATGGCTGCGGTCTTAGAAGGGGGCTTACAAAGAGATGTCCAAACTAGTGGTGGTGACGGTCGAGGCGCCTACGGGTTGAGGTGGCGAGGGAGTTGCTTGTCTAGGCGGTAGGAGAGGCGGGCGGTGCAGATGTCGGGAGAATCAAGGAGGAGGTAGGGGAGGACTAGAAAAGGAAAATAATGTAATTATAAGAGCATCACCGAAGCCAAGTGAGATGAGACGGCGGCAGGGAATCATAGAGGAAGAAAATAACTAAGAGAGAGTGGTGGTGGTGTGTGTGTGTTGGGTAGGGGGTGGGGGGTGGGTGGTGGTGGGGGGGTGTAACAGGTGAGCTACGAGTGGGTGTCTCCATAGTCCTTACATGGCCACAGTTTAGGCTTTGTTTGACTATACTCGTATCCACCTCAGTCTATATGCATTAGGGGTGAGAAATCAAGTAATTTTTACTTTGATCTACTCTAACCCATGTAGTTTGAAGTGTATTGTCAAACAAGCTTTTAACCCGTCTCACTAGAGATTATGTGTCCAATTTCTAAGACTACGTGTTGAAAAAGTGTAAATTAGTCTCATTTCTATAAAACCGATTTTAAAACTTTGCCCCTTCTTTTTTTTTAATATTATGGTGCTGTCTCAGTATGTTTGTTAAGTTTTTTTTTGAAACAATATATTTGATAAGTTTGTTAAGTTATTAGCTTATCTAATGCTAAAGATGGACTTAGGGCCTACTAGTTGGCTTTCAATTCTTGTCTGACCAAATCATCACTTAGGTCATCAAATAGTTCGTTGCTAAAGAACAACAATGTTTATGGTTAAAGTTTTGACAAGTCTAGAGATTTTTCTTGAATTACATAAGAGAAAAAAGTGCGTCTAGAGAATTTTCTTGAATTATATAAGAGAGAAAAGTGCTTTCTACTACCGCAACGACACTTTTAGTCAAATGCACGTGTTTTGCTCTAAATTGGTTAATCCTCGTTTCATAGCAAACCTAAATTTTAGCTTGCCCTTATTTTGGTTGGCTACAAATTAAAAGCAACATAAAAGGGCATCTAGCTTAGTGGTTAGAACACCTGAGTAGCATCCAGCAGATCTAAATTCGACTCTCGTAGAAGCGAATTTAAACATACCTGTATTATTAAAAAATTAAAAAAATAGGTCCGAGATTTCCTTACTGACTTGAAAAAAAAACAAATTAAAAGCAACGGAAACATTTCATCGTCGCCTCCACCCAGTCGTGGTCATTGGCACATGCCACATTTTCATTTTTTCACACACAACTTTTCTCTCACAGTTCTCAAATAAAGAAAAAGCCTTCCTGAAACGAAAGGAATCCCCATGCTATAGCTTTGTCTAGTACTAGTACTAGCCTTCTCCCCCATCCCAACGGCAAGAATAGCAGAGGAGAGCAGAGCAGAGCAGAGCAGCCCCAAAGCAGCATGCTCAAGCAAACATCTCCAACCCCCAAATTCCAAACCCTACCACCACACCCCATTTACACCTTTCCCATTGCCCATTTACCCCAGCAAGAGCAACCAAGCACGCCGGCTCCGTGCTTCCTCCGTCTAGAGCGAGCTGCGAGAGCGCCCAAGTCTAGAACCGAGCAATGCGCAAGGCGGTCATCAACGCCGTCCTCTTCCCGGCTCTCGCCGTGGTCCTCGCTCTAGCCATCTTCTACTTCGTCCGCCGCCGCCGCCGCCGCCGGGGCCGCGGCCGCTCGGTACTGCCCTCCTATGGCAGCGGCGGCGCGAGGGCGGACCGGTTCCAGGCGTCCGGCGGCGCCTCGGGTGGCTACGACGTCGCCGACGGGGATGAGGCGCTGCTGCGGTTCCCGGGCGGCGAGGCGCTCACGGTGGCCGCGATCCTGGAGGCGCCCGGGGAGGTGATGGCCAAGTCCTCGCACAGCACGCTGTACCGCGCCGGGCTCGGCCGCGCGGGGGAAGCCGTCGCGCTGCTCCGGTTCGTGCGCCCGGCCTGCGCCGCGCCCGCCGAGGAGGCCGCGGCGGTGGCCCGGGCGCTCGGCGCCGCGCGCCACCCCAACCTCGTGCCGATCCGCGCGCTCTACGTCGGGCCGCGCGGGGAGAAGCTGCTCGTCCACCCGTTCTACGCCGCCGGCTCGCTGCGCCGGTTGCTGCAAGGTCTGTACTGTTTCGCTTCACGTCATTTGCTTTCGACGCAAGATAGTAGCTTCGAGTGAGGCTAATCATGCGAAATGATTTTTGGCTCAAGTGTCGGTAAGAATAAGATTTCCTGGTTGAGGTTCCATTGCTCGGATTTACTGCAGAATTTGAAATTTACCTCAGATTTACATGATTACCTACTTTCGTCATCCTATGCCTGCGGGCTGCGGAAAAAGCGTCGCAGGCAATGATGCTTCGCGGATTAATGTTACAGCCTTGCAGGGTGGTTTTTGTTACTTTTAGCCATGTGTCTTCACTCTTACGATTTATGCTATTGTCCTTGACTACACAAAGGGACAGTTCATAAAGTGCGTGGTTAAATTTTCATTGTTGGTTGTTATCTGCTCCATAGAGCATCTTCTTCTTGTTGTGTAAAATCTTGTGGCAAGCTTCACTCCTTTTCATCAATCGATAGTATAACGCTTTCAAAGCTTTTAATTGTTGCCTTTACAATTTGGGTGATGCAAGTCCTCTTTCAAATCAAGGCTTTGGGAGGAAAGCCGATTTTTTCCAGACGTGCATGGTGGTTGTTTTATTATCAGACAGAGAAATGCGTCTTTAGCGGGTTTCATGACTTATTCTGGGCTTTATGTTGGTGGAATTGTTGCACTTCTGAACTGTTTCTGGTTTCCTGCATCTATCAGCTCTCGTTTTCAGGGAGTTGTTGGATCACGCTCTTTGATTAAAAATATAGTATACCTTTGAGCCATCAATTAGTCTCGTAGAGAAAGACTTACATAATACTCGTAGTTTTTATTGCTTGCATGCACAAAACAGCTTGTGCGGTTTGGTTGCAACGAACTTTGGGCCATTTGCATTTATCAACGGTTTGAAAAGGACAGTTCTTTTTGTTATATAAAGGAATTTCACTACCCATTACTAGTGCAAATCCATAACCAGCTAGTCTCAGTCGTGAAATATCAATATTTTCCCCTCCTTTTCCTGTTGGTTTGCAAATTCTCATCTTTATCTATTCTTCTGGCCTGCAGAGGGAATCAATGATTCACAGAGATGGGAGATACTTTGCAATCTGTCTATCGGCATTGTCAAAGGACTGGACCACCTTCACACAGCATCGCATAAACCAATCATTCACGGCAGTCTCAAAACAAATAACATTATGCTGGACGCTGATTTCCAGCCCAGGATATCAGACTTTGGCCTCTACCTTCTGCTGAACGCTGCTGCTGCGCAAGAGATGCTGGAGGCATCTGCAATGCAGGGCTACAAGGCTCCAGAGCTGATCAAGATGAGGGATGCCACTAGGGAAAGTGATATCTACAGTCTGGGAGTGATTATGCTCGAGATGCTTGCTCAGAAGGAGGTCGCAAATGATAAGTCACCAAATGTTCGCGACATCCATCTGCCGGCCTCGTTCAAAGATCTGGTTCTTGAGAGGAAGATATCAGAAGCTTTCAGCTCCGAGCTTATCAAACAGAGCAAGAATTCTGGAAAGGAGGACAATCTAAACGCCTACTTTGAATTGGCAACGGCTTGCTGTAATCCATCACCGTCGTTGAGACCAGATACAAAGAAAGTACTCAAAAGGCTTGAAGACATAGCAAGATAATCATAGATGCGTGTGGTGGTGAGGCTCCAATCCTGTTTAGAAAGTGTGGTGTTTTAGCAGCAGCCAGCCAGCAGGATAGCTTTGGCGTCCCTTGTATTGTTTGCTACTTCTTGCAACTTGCATACAGCAGAGATTGTATTGGGGCATCTGAAGAATGATCTTAACGTAAAGCTAGGAGCCACAAGCATGTATAGAAAAGTATACTTTCCACGTAACTACATAGGAACTCATCCGAGAACATAATGTGGGTGCTTTTCGATGTGGAAATCTATAAAATTTCCTTAAATTGCATTTGACTTTCTTGAAGGTTTTGCTAATTGCCATTTGTCTTGCCTGAAGACGACAGTATGCGATTTCAGTTTCTAGCCATCAGATAACTATGCTGATCTGTTGAGTGAACTGGTGATGGAATCTTGTCCATAAGGCATGACCAAGAAACCGGCTGTGTACTCTCTACTACTATTGCAAGCTAGTGACAGCAATGATGCATGCTCGTACTGTACCCTAGTACTGAAGGGAGGATTGGTCAAAAGATGCCCATGCCTCTATGCCTTGGGTTTGTTGGTCTCTCGATTACTGTATTTGTCATCAACAATCCTTCATCTTTCCACAAGAAACATGAGTGAGCAATGAAGTACGTCGGCTCTTTTGGAGGCACCGGCTAGTGATATCCTTTCAGCGTCTCTTTAGTGTTGCCCTCGAAACTTCATTGCTCTGTGGTCCTAGGCATGTGACATCGGTAGCACGGCTATATGCAACGTCAATTGTAAACCTATCTTCCAAATAAATTTCCGAGCCATCGATTTTTACCCGCAAGAAGCACAATACAGCATCCTAACTATCAATTACAAGAACAGTGGCGGATCTAGGAATAGATCAAAGGGGGGCTCAACAATAGAATAGGTGTCTTCTTCTACCTCTGGCTATGCCTCCAGCTCCTCGTTCTCTTGCTCAAAGGCATATCCATGGCTGGAATTTTTAGGTGGGGCTAAGGGGGGCTCCAAGGGATCAGCCATGGTAGGAGGGGCTCAAGCCCCCCCCCCCCCAGCCCCTGGTAAATCCGCCCCTGTACAAGAACACACTTTCGCAAGAAAGCTTGGATAGTTTCAGTTGTTCTCTCGATCTGTCGACATTTGGTACGTAGTCACTAGAGTGGGTGAACATCAATATCAGGGCTATAAGCAAGGTTTTCACTTCCAGATCTCAAAATTTCACCCCCCGACATGCGGCCAAATCTGGGCTTCAAATTCAGTGCGAAAAGGACCTGTCATTCTTTTGTCACACTCGAAGAGATAGACTCTTGTCTTACTCTTGCTACAACCATGGACTTGTTTAGTTTTCTAAATTGGGCTGTGTAAAGTTGGCATTTCGTACTGTAGCGTAACTGTAGTATTTCGTTTGTATTTGGTAAAAATTGTCCAAATATTGACTAATTAGGCTTAAAACGTTCATCTCGTAAGGTACAACTAAACTGTGTAATTAGTTTTTGATTTCATCTACATTTAGTTCTCCATGCATGTGTCAATATTTTAATATGATGGGAATCTTCTTTTTCACGGTGAAATTTAATAGCAAATTTGAGGAACTAAACCAGGCCCATGTGACCTACGTAAACACATACCCTGTGACGGTCAGCATTCAGAATCCAATCCGATCTGTCATACTTGTACTCGTACACAATCCCTACAAGCGGCAATCTTGGCGAGCGAAGAAAACCACTCAGGCATCGTGAAATTTCTAGCTTGAAATTTTGTTTGTAATTGACAAATATTATCTAATCATGGCCTATCTAGATCAAAAGATTCGTCTCGTAATTTATAATTAATTTATATAATTAGTTATTTATTTTACTAACATTTAATGTTTTATGTATTTGACATAATATTTGATGTGATGAAGAGAGAGTAAAATTTCTAATTTTTTTTAAGACATGTAGACAAGGCCTCGGGATATCACGGGGCATACTGCATTTGTTTACACCAAGAAATAATAAAAAAGGCCAAGGAGTTCAGAAGCATTAACTGGTCCATGTGCTGTTGTTCCTGGCACGTGATTAGTAGATGGTACCCCTGCGCCGTGGCACGGAGGGTGGCGGTGCGGATCACCCAAAAGTCACCGAGCACAGCCTCTTGACAGCTAATTATAACGCACATCTACAAATTACACCAGATTAAAATCAGTGGCGGAGACAGAATTCTTGGTTAAGGGGGCCGAACAATACGATGACACCCAGTGAACGATAAATCTATGCAGCAAGCGTTAGCTTCTCAACGTTTTTACTTATAAACTGCAAGCTCTACACAGTAATGAGCTTCTTCTGTTGCATCTCATGAACACACTTACGTGCATATATGGACGTATACTTGCTTACTAATGGCTTTTTCCCTTCAGATTATAGTGCATGCATGGACGTATATTTGCAAACTTGCTAGCTTCTCGAGACATACCGGCTGCATGTATAAATATATAGCACCTATATGCAGCCTGTTCGTTTGAACTTATCAGCCAAACCAGCAAGCCATTCAACAGTATTTTTCTCTCACAAAAAATTAGCAACAGTTAGAACCAGCCAGCCAAAAGCGACCAAGCGAACAGGGCGATGAGCAGGAGAGGAGGGGGGGTGGCACGGCCCCTGCTGGCACCCCCTGGCTCCGCCACTGCTAGAGATGTCAATCACTTGCTATACGCGTGATTTTTATCAATATACAGGAAAAGCAAGCGAAAAAAAAGCTTCCTTTATACAGAAAAAAGTGACAAGCAAGCAACTCAAATGCCAACGAAAAGTTCAAATTATGATTATTCGTACAGATTTGTATAGATTCAAATTTATTGTACATACACCGTGTGAGTTGTAATAACCTACATAAAAGGTACATGTGTCCGTTGTGATCTACTCATCTCCAGGAACTGAGCATGGCCGATGTTTCACAGTTCATCAGTCAAAAGGAGCTGAGGCCTCACAAGTAATGTCTGAGGCTCTCGCCGCTGAGGGTTCCCATCCTTTTCAAGATCTCCTGCGACAGTGTCTTGACAGGAAGTTCCACATCCTCGAGCAATTCGCCCACGAACTGGATGGTCTCTGCCTCTCTAGTAGGAGAACGACGTACTCCAGATGTTGGACCATGTACCTGATAACATTCATGCCCAGCATTTGGTGGCGAACTCCTTGTCTGCATCAGCACCTGCAAGTTTATGAGAAGTCATAAGCTGGAGGGAGTGATAAATCCTGTACACTGTTGTTCATAATCTTTAGTCTATACTATTCTTTATTTATACTCCGTGTTAGGTAACCTAAATCCTGCAAGTCACAAAACTAGTTTAGTTAGTGCATATATATCACTAAGTCATGATTAATGGGAGTTGCGGTAATGCTTGTGATCCAATCACATTTATCAGAGAGCCAACCGTATGAATTAATACAGAAGACACAGCTGCCTGATCAGAGCCAATGTGATCAATGATTGTTGCAAGGCAGTTTTTATAAACAGGATTATCAGAGAGATATTATTTTGCTATTGTTTCAAGCAAAGATATAGCAGCAATTTTCACTAAAGTTTCCGAATCAACTTCTCTATCAATCAACTCCAGAATCTGTAAGCACAATTTGCTGAAAAAAAAGTACCAGAGCTCTTGTCTACTTTAATTGCAGTATGAGTTATGCTTCAGTTTTCGTGCTTTCCTTTGCTTCTGGACCAAACTGCTTAGTCCGGTAGTTTCAGACAACATCCCAATTCCCAAGTGTCTGTACAGAAGTATAAACTAATTGCAATCACATTGGAGAAAAGGTAAAAACCAATAGTTACATCATGAAACTAAATTGATTTTCATTTTCAAACCTTAGTTCGATTGAGATATTAGTAAAGTTTTCAAAAAATAATAACTGCACAAGCATAAACAACACTCTTGTTATCTTGTACTTGTATGGAATCAACCTGCAAATAGCAGCTAAATTGCAGAGGGAAAGGAATTCGGAGAAAGCTGATTGGAGTATTATGGGAGCTCACATAAGAACCCAAAAACTTAAGATGGCTTTGGCAAGAATGGGGTGATGATCCAAAACCATGGGTGGGAAGGGAAGTGCCATGCAAAGATATAGATCGTCTCCTTTTCAATGCTTCCACCACGGTAACAATTGGCAATGGCAACAAAGCACACTTTTAGCACCACAATTGGCTAGACGGGGAGGCATCCAGATATCTTGCACCACACCTATTCATGTTGGCACGCCGTAAAAACAAATCGGTCCGCCAAGAGCTAAGCAATGGTAACTGGATCAGATCGCTACGGACAAGAATCACGTCACCAATACTACTCCAGGAGTTCGTCGGCCTATGGATCAGAATCCAAAGTGTGCAGCTGCAGCCCGAGGTCCCTGACTCCATTATTTGGAAGTGGACAGATGATGGAGTGTACTCTACTCACTTGGCGTACAGAGTGCAGTTCAGAGGTTCGCATCGAAAATTTCAACATGACCTTGTTTGGAAAGCAAAAGCGGAGAATAAATGCAAAATTCACGTTTGGATCCTACTGCATGACAAAATCCTAATAGCAGACAATCTTCAGAAAAGGGGATGGCTGCACCAAGATCATTGTGCTCTCTGTAATGGTCCTCTAGAGACCGGGCTACACCTCTCACTGTCATGCCCCTTTGCATGTGCTGTTTGGGAACAAGTGTTGTCTTGGGAGAATTTCACTTTGCAGCTGCCTCAGCAAGAACCTGCCACTCTTGCCACCTGGTGGGAGCATACAGCAAACATGGTGCCAAAACAAGAACGCAGACGTTTCAATGTAGTTTGCATATATATCATGTGGAACCTTTAGAAGAAAAGGAACAGGAGGATCTTCCAAAATGTGCATAAGACGGCGCAGGAAGTTGCTTTCATGACCAAAGACAAAGAGGACATCATGCAGAGATTTAGGGTCATGGAAATGGGCGGGCAAACAATCTAGTGGAGTTTGGAAATACTTTTTTTTCTACTTTGGTATTAGGACATTGTGTATTAGCATTGTGGTGGCCGTTTTTTTTCCTACTTAATTGAGCAGCAGAGCTCCTGTCTTTACCTTAAAAATGCATAAGAGCCCAAAAACATTCTAGAACGCTCGGATTAGCGGAAAATGCCACCAGGCAGTTATTCATGAAATGCTGTCTACTCTAGAAGAACCGAGCAAAATAAACAGCATGCTCGATGCTTGAATCAGAGAGGACGATGGGAAGGATGGCACGAAGATTGATGTTGACGGCCTCCTTTGCGTCGAAGAGCACAGATGGCCCGGTGATGGGCCGCCGGGCCAGCTCCGGCGCAACGCCGAGCACCGACTTGATGGCCTTCAGCTGCCATGCGATAGACGAAATAGCCGACATCCCGTCTTGTTAGCGGTGGCCGGTGGCCATGTTTGGAAAGAGTTGGTGCCGCCGCTACTAAACCCTATACCTTGCGCGGCAGTAGACGAGGCGGCGGCGGAGGCGAGAGAACAATTTCTTCTATAAGGACGGAGGTGAGAGAACAATTTCTTTTATAATAATATTTTTTACACATCTATATCTATATCTTTTTAGACAATAAAAAGTATATTTCTGGCTTCAATCATTCTATCAAGAACGCGTTAGGCAATAATTATTACAACAGGTAGCCACTGCTACTAGTAAAACAAGAGTCTCACCAGACGACACTAGTACTACAGGTATAATTAAAAGTAAAAATAAAAGTAACTAATGAAAAATTACATCCCCAACAAGTAACTCGAGTAGTCTTATGCGACGTTCTAACTTGCTCCGTGAAGTCAACCCCAAAAGAATATGACCATCAAGTCAAGACATCACCGCCGAAACATGTATGTCAGGCCTACTAAGGGTACTGAAAGATTGTAGGACGCTGACCATCATTGGAGACTCTCGATACTGTATCCTAGCAACGACACGGAGCACTTAGAGCATGTGCAAAGGAACCACCATCTCGATCCGGCACCAAAGCCGACAATCCAAGGGATCTTCCAAAAACGATGTCTTCAACGAGAAAATGACATCCAAAGACACAAATCATCATCCAACCAAAGACACTGGTGTTGGGTTTTCATCCGGAGAGATCCTGGTGAGGACAAGATGATGCCTCCAGCGAGAAATGTGACGCCCACAGGCGTCACCGCTGTCGAAACATGGTAGCGAGACCACTGCCACTACCCACCAAGAGTCATGTCGTTACGTCATACACCAGCGACGTGATCCATCGCTGCATTTAGCCACGAAGGCTGCCAACCATCAGATCCGAAAAACTAGGTGCCATCGACGAGTTGCCCACTGCGACCGTCAGTTGCCCGTGTTGCCAGGCACGATGGACAGTGCTGCCACCGCGCGCCCGCTAGATCCGTCAATAACGCCGGATTTGGCCATCAAGCCATGAATCCGCGCACTAACAGCCGGAGACAAGCGCCGTCTTTGAAATGCACATTAGTAGCAGGAGCTCCACCACCACTGGTAGGAGCACCAGATTCGGTCGTCAGGACGCCGGATCTGCTGCTCGGAGCCGTCGCCGCTGTTGCTGAGCCCGTCGAAGTCGTTGGTGAGATCCACGACCTCATGAGCCGCAACTTCGAACGAAAATTGCATCACACGCAACATGCTCCTCCTTCATTGTGCCTCCATGCACCGCTACTGCCAACGAAGGAGGAGAATATAGCCCTGTGTAAGGCCGAGATGGCGGACTAGGGGGGTGAATAGTCCTTTTTAAAATTAATCGCTTCGGCTAACCAATATAATTATGAAATTTAAATCTATTGGTCTAGCCAAGACTTCATCCCACTAACTATGACTTGAACAGGCACCTAACAAGAGATATGAAACAACCATTGTGACATCTCCAACATCCAAATCTACTTTGTGACATCTAAATGAAACAAATGCAGTATGCATATAAAACATTTGAAACACTTGAGACATACTATTGAAACATGCACTTTCATCACAATGTCAACTTGCTCCTTTAACGAATGGAAGCTCGTCATTGTAGAGCTCGACGCCGACGTGGAGGTCCACAGCGATGCATGGTGCTCGATGGTGTGCCAATGGAGTGGCAAGCACTGCGCAACCTTGGGCAAGCACTTGCTCGGCAGGCTTGGGCGAGCACTAGCGCGAGGCCGCGACACCCTTGGGAGCATCTACGCGAGCATCCATGGGTGAGCATGGCGGTAGACTGGGCCTTAGGAATTTTTTCCAACATTTCTAATGTCCGGAGATAGCCACAGTTACGAGATGGGTAGAGAAATTACTTAACACAAGGATATAGGAGGGAGCAAGCATACGACGTGGCAGCCAGTGGGAAGCCATGTTCGTTCATCAAGACGCCCTGATGAGAGTATTATCGATATCCATTATTAGTTTTTTAAAGGTCTTAAGGATTGCGAACACATGGTTTTTACATAATCATTGTGGAGCATTCTTATTGTTCTGATGAACGATTGTCAACAAGCCAACAATTTGATGTGTGGTTTGTTCGGTGGTTCTTCTGATCCCCTGGCATAGGGTTTTGTGTCGAAATGTGTCTCTTGGCTCGTGATGTGCAGGTGTGGAGTTCGGAGGCGGTGGCAACGGTCAGGAAAATGCCAAGAAGGGTGTGTCGTGCTGACGGACCGGTGCGGTGACAGGCAGATGCAAGGCTTGGACCAACGGACCAGACGGCCAGCTGACTAGCCGCGGTGGCTGACACTTGGGACATCGACAAGCACAAGAGTACATGGCGTGGGACGCGTACACGGTATGCTACTCACGGGCAGTTTGGTGGTTTGTTCTCAAAACCATCGGCGATGATTTGGTGGTATTGCCTCAAGACCACCGGTGGCGGTTTTCGCGGGTTTGTGCCTTAAAACCCGGGCGGAGGTCCCGATGTGGACGGACAACACGTGGCGGTATCGGGGAGATTGCTTCGAAGCAAGGCTACCGGTGAGAAGGCGCGGTGGCCGTCAAATCAGGAATTCCAAAGGGTTGGACCATTACGCCCCTAAAGCTAAGTGGTTCGACTCATATGTAATCAGGGGAAAATTGGAAATATGTAATAAGCCCAAGATAGATAAATGAGGATGAAGGGGCACCCATCCCTTCACCTCTCTCATTCCGGTTTTTCATTCCTAGGGTTTCCCAATCTGTAGTTCTTCTGTGTAAGTGAGGTCTACTGTAACTCTGTAGTGTTTGTTCGTGGAAAGAGCACACCCGTAGTGTGCTCGTGCCCTCTAGGCTTTTGGATTCATGGAATTCCTGTGATGGATTTTGTATTCTTGTTTATTCATCTCAAGCTCCCTCTCCCCCTCTCTATTTTGAGCTCAGATTCTTCGTTTCTTGGCCGTTTGATTCTATTTTTCTTGCATTGATATGTGCTATGACGTGAGAGGATCAATCCCACCAAAGGGTTTGAGCTAATTCCTCACGAGCGCATAGATTGGGACGGTTTTATGTTCATGGCGAGTTCTTGGTCGGCTTTCACCCCCTTTGAAATTTCTCTTGACTCTCTTCGAATTGGGCCATGATTCTTTGAAGATAGCCTCCTAGCTGCATAAGGAACATCTCTTCCAAATCTTGTTGCAGTTGATGTTGATTCGAGAGAGATCGGGGTGATTCTTGGTGAGAGGTGATTTTCGGGCGATTTTCTAGGCGAGCCTGGACAGTCCGCAGTGTCTATTGCGGACAGTCCGCGTGTCGCGTCCGGCCGAGGTCTGTTCGTGTTCTTGCTGACATGTCAGTGCTTTTAAGTTCGGACAGTCTACGCTACCCATCGTGGACTGTCCGGACCTGGTGTTTCTTCCCTGTCTAGAATCGTTTCTCGAAGTTGGTTTTCTGTTGATTGAACCACGGACAATCTAGGATCTCACCCGTGGACAGTCCGACGGTACGAGGTCGAGCCAGTGGCCTCCGTGGCTGATCTGTTGAAGTAAGCGCGGACAATCCACTCGTACTCACCGCGGACAGTCCCGGCTTGCTCCAGATTAGAACCGAGCTCTCGACTTTCGTTTTAATTTCTGGGATTTTGACCTAGGGACGGTCCGGACTAAAATTCCGGACAGTCCGACGGTGGTCTGCTGTTGCAGTCCGAAATCTATTCCAGAAGTTTGGTTTTTGGAGTTTTCACCCGCGGACAGTCCGGCGGTCATCTGACTTCTCTGTCCGGAACCTGTTCTGATCTGTTCGAGTTTTGGATTCTTGCCCACGGACAGTCCGGCCCTGGAACCTCGGATAGTCCGACGTTGACTGCTCCTGAACCTGTGCGTACTCGCGGACAGTCCGGGTCTGTACCGCAGACAGTTCGCCCCTGCATAGTGAAGCTGAGTCTTCCCATTTCTTGCTCGTTCGTTCTTCGATCGTTCTTGGAGTTGTTTCTCGGTTCTTGTGGTGACCCACTGTGTTTGTAGGGAGCATCCACCCTCTCAATAGGGTCGTGGTCATCATCGACTTGTGTGTGTTTACTTCTTGGGGTGTTTATTGAGTCGAGGACCTAAAAGTTTCGAAAGAAATTTGAGGCTCCCATTCACCCTCTCTCTGGTCGCCAATTGGTTCCTTCAAGGATTTTCTTTTCGGTTCAAAGGTCTTAAGGATCAAGAAAATGCCGGTTGACTATAGATACATCTAATAGTGAATTGATGAGGTGGAGCTTGATGATGTAAGCAGATAATGTGACAACATGAATAGACACTAATATATGTCATTATGTTTCATTTAAGCTATTCAAGTTAACAAATCACATCATTTACTAATATATATTTAGTTATCAATCGTATTAATGAATATAATAAGTAGTTTTACGTACCACATCATTTACCGGGGGTATTTATCTCAGATGCGTGACTACAAATGTGAAGTAAGATTTAAACAAGTACTACAAGTGTGAAATAAGATTTAAACAAGTACTCAAGATACAAGATGAGGCGACTGTGCTTTAGCATTTTCCTTTTTTATTATTATTAAATAATTGCAAATCTTGAAGCTGTTATAAAAAATCGTAAATACACCTGTCGGTCACAAAGGCAGCATGTGGCCATATGGCGCGCGTGGCCACATACCCAGCCACTCATATTTCTTCATCTCTAGCTTACGTGACTTCGATCAACACTTTCAACTACGGAGTAGTCGAAAATCTTTTTGGTCCGTTGACTTAGCCACCTCCTAAGCTCCACCATGGCGGAGATGATCGCCGTATCCCTCTCGGCGAAGGCGGCGGCGTCCTTGTCCGAGCCGGCAGCCGTGGAGCTGTCCTCTCTGTTCGCCATCCGCTCCGGGGTCGCCGCCGCCGTACGCGAGCTCGAGCTCCTCCGTGCCTTCCTCCGCTTCGCCGACTCTCACCGCGGCAGCGGCGATCTCGCCGTGGCCTGGATCAATCAGGTTCGCAGCGCTTCCTTCGAGCTCGAGGACGTCGTGGACGAGCACTCCTACCTGTCCGGCCGAGGCTTTGTCCGCGGCTGCGCCAATTTAGGCGCCTGGTTCGCGCTCTCTAGGCGACTGCGGAAGGCGCGGGTCAGACTCCGCGAACTGTCTGGCGCCAAGGAGCAGTACGGCATCTTGCCGGCGATTTCCTCCGCGGACGCGGATAGGTCGTATGCAGTTGATGGCAGCGCGACCTTCATCAGCCGGAAGGTAGCAGATACGGCGCACTTTCTGGGAGAAGATGATATAATTGGCTTTGTGGCGCAGAGGAGCTTACTGATGGAATGGCTGACCGAGGACATGGAGCCCCGGCGGACGCTGGTCGCCGTCTTGGGGATGGGTGGTGTTGGCAAGACCACTCTAGTGACCAACGTCTTCAGGGAAGTCGCCGCTAGCTTCCACTTCGATTGTGCCGCATGGGTGTCAGTCTCCAAGAACTTCACGAGGGAAGATCTCTTAAGGAGAGTGTTGAAAGAATTTCAGCCGGACGTTAGCACCGGCGTGTCAAAGGACGTTGAAGAGCTGAGTTACCGATTGCTGGTTGAGGCTTTGCAAGGCATTCTGTCCAAGAAAAGGTACTTGGTGTTGTTGGATGATGTCTGGGACGCAGAGGCATGGTATGAGATCCGCAGTGCATTTGTTGACGATGGAACCCGGAGCCGGATAATCATCACTACACGCAGTCAAGACGTGGCTAATCTGGCAAAATCCACCAGGACCATCCTGCTGAAGCCACTTCCTGAGGCAGAAGCGTGGTGTTTATTTTGTAATACAACATTCAGGGAGGATGCTGATCGAGAGTGCCCGCAGCATTTGGAGCACTGGGCTTTGAAGATACTGAACAAATGTAGTGGTCTACCATTGGCGATTGTGTCAGTTGGCAATCTCCTTGCTTTGAAAGAGAAAAGTGAGTTTGCTTGGAAGAGCGTCCATGACAGTTTTGTGTGGGATGATAGCACTGATCATGGAATTGGGCAAGTGTCAAGCATACTGAATCTGAGTATTGATGATCTACCATACCATCTGAAGAGATGTTTTCTTTATTGTAGTATATACCCTGAGGATTTCTTTGTCAAAAGGAAGATTCTGATAAGGAAGTGGATAGCTGAAGGCTTTGTTGAGGAGAAAAACCATGCCACAATGGAGGATGTCGCTGATGATTACCTGAACCAGCTAGTGCAACGAAGCCTGCTACAGGTCGTGATGAAAAATGAGTTTGGACGAGCCAGGCAGTTTCAAATACATGATTTGATCAGAAAGTTGATTCTCAGTAGGTCGGCAAAGGAGGGACACTTCGTATTCTCAAACTGCACAGCAACATTTGAGTCAAACAGTAATTTTCGTCATCTCATAATTGATCGATGCAGAAGTAGTGACATGCCAGCTCCACAGATGGCATCACTTCGGTCCCTCCGTGGATTCAGAACCGATTTTTTTTAAGATAATGGATACAATATCCGGCCTCTACATCCAGGGATGTACACAGTCAATTATTACAACCAAAGAGACTTTTAAAAAAAAGGAGAAAAAGCCATAGTCTTATAGATCGAACAGGACGCTAGTTCAAACAATATAAATGTTTTCATCCTTTATTGGATATCTCTAGAGCAATTACTTTCAACTTCTTGCTCATCGCCGAGAGTGCGTCCTTGGCTGTCTCATCATGCTGTAACTAAGCCCATGAGCGTAACCAATAAGCTCCTCTGAAAATTACCTGTAAAAACGAGTTATATTTTATTTGATTAAATATTACATCATTGCGGCATCTTCAGATAGCCCAGCACATGGCAGCCACCCCTACCCAAATCAATTTTCTAATCCTTTTAGATTGATTAGTTAACCAACTTCCGAACATGTGGCTGATTGATCTAGGTGGGGTTAGCTTAGTAATGAATAAAATCATCCTCCAAATCATTTTGGTAAGGGGGCAGTCTAGGAACAAATGTTGGATGTTTTCATTCCCATTACAGCAGACGCATTTCTGACTCCCTTTCCAATTTTTCTTAGCAAGGTTGTCTTTTGTTAATACGACACCCTTTTGTAAGAACCAAAGAAAGATTTTAATTTTTAGAGAAATTTTTATTTTCCAAATCATCCTATGTCGAAAGGGTGGGTGTGTATCTATAAGATGTTGATACATGGACCGGACCGAGAATAACCCAGATTTGGTTAAGTTCCATTTAAAATAATCCGTCCCTCCCACCAATTCAACATTAGAGATTCGTGCTACTAAGTTAAGCCATTCTGAAAGTTTGTTGTCCACCAGAGCCCTTCTAAAAAAGATGTTTAGTGGGCTGGTAGTCATTACCTTGGACACCGTTGCATGGGGGTCCCGTACTATATTATAGAGAGATAGATACTTAACTTTCAGTGGCTTATCACCTACCCATTTATCATCCCAAAACCTAGTATTAGTTCCATCCCTTATATCGAAGGAACCGTTAGCTAGTACCTCATCTTTTATTTGCATGAGGCCCCTCTAAAAATGAGAGTCATTGGGTTTGGCTGTCACTTGAGTAAGGCTTTTGAAGTTTAGGTATTTATTCCTTAGCATAGATTGCCACATGCCATCTGTATTTAATAGATTAACCAACCATTTGGCCAGAAGACATTTATTTTACAAATGCAAATTTAGGATACCTAGTCCTCCTTGGTCCTTAGGACGACATATGATGTTCCATTTGGCAAGTCGGTATCTGTGTTTATCAGAGGAACCTTGCCAGAAGAACCTTGATCTATAATGATCCAGGTTTTTGAGTACTCCCTTGGGTATCTCAAAAAAAGACATCATAAACATGGGTAGGCTGCTTAAAACGGAGTTCAGCAGAACCAGTCTTCCTCCATAAGACAGGTATTTTGCTTTCCAGCAAGAGAGCTTCTGTTTAAAACGGTCTTCTATTTTACTCCACTCAGAATTAAGGAGTTTTCTGTGTTGCATAGGGATCCCTAGATATCTGAAGGGTATTCACCTGCGTTACAACCAAATAGGCTAGTATAATAATCCTCCATCTCCTTAGCTGCACCATAACAGAAGACTTCACTCTTGTGAAAATTGATCTTCAGTCCAGATAGCTGTTCAAAAGCGCAAAGCAACAGTTTCAGATTCTGTGCTTGCTCTGGATCGTGATCAATGAAGATAATAGTGTCATCAGCATACTGCAGTATGGATAAACCATCATCTATAAGGTCAGGGACGACACCTCTTATTTGTCCATCGGCCTTTGCTCTATTGATAAGAAAAGCTAGCATATCCGCAACGATGTTAAATAAGATGGGTGACATGGGGTCTCCCTACCTAAGACCCCGTTTAGTTTGGAAGTAGGGTCCCACGTCATCGTTGACTTTGATGCCTACGCTTCCTCCGGTCACCATGGTTTCTACCCAATGGCACCATTTGGAGGAGAAACCTTTCATACGTAGCGTTTGCTGTAGGAAAGGCCACTTCACCTTGTCGTATGCCTTTTCAAAGTCGATTTTGAAAATGACACCGTCTCTTTTTTTGTGTGAAGTTCGTGGATGGTTTCGTGTAAGATAACTACCCCTTCCATAATGTTATGGCCTGGCATAAAAGTTGTCTGTGTTGGTCTCACGACAGTCTTAGCTACCAGATTAAGTCTATTTGTGCCCACTTTAGTGAATATTTTAAAACTCACATTCAGAACACAAATCGGCCTATATTGCTGAATTCTAGTGGCATTATTCACCTTAGGGATTAAGGTAATAATTCCAAAATTCAGACTATAGAGGTTAAGAGCCTCGTTATGCAAATCTTCTAATAAAGGTAAGAGATCACCTTTGATAACTTCCCAAAAGACCTGATAGAATTCCGCTGGAAAACCATCCGGGCCCGGAGCTTTGTTATGCTCCATTTGGAAGACAGCTTCCTTCACTTCTGATTCAGTGAATGGGCTTATGAGGATATCATTTTTCTCCGGGGAAACCTGTGGGATATCCAGGTTTTGGTCTTCGCACAAGGAAATATCGAGGTCTTCTGGTTGGCCAAATAAATCTTTATAATAAGTCGTGATATGACTTTTGAGATTTGCGTCACCTAGCATGACACCTTGATCATTTTCAAGTTTATAGATGTGTTGTTTGCGGTGTTTTCCATTGGCAACCAGATGAAAGAACCGGGTATTAGCATCCCCTTCCAATAGGGTTTTGACCTTGGCTCTCTCATACCACTTTAATTCCTCTTCTCTCAAGAGATTAACTAAACGTTCTTTGAGATAGTGTTTCAAATTAATCTCCTGATCCGATAAAGGAGTGGTTTCAGCTCTCTTATCCAGATTATCTAAGAGAGCTAGCAGGGTTTTTTTTCCTTTTCGATATGACCCTGCAGTGTGTTTAGCCCATCCCCTTAGATATTGTCGGAGTCTACGGATCTTAGACTGCCAACGCTCTAGGGGGG
>CM041640.1:21950674-22038821 GCA_023333625.1 Bothriochloa decipiens | reverse complement strand
TGGGTCGAAGTCCCTGTATTAAGCACCAGAGGAGTATGATCTGATATATTCCTATCCCTGGTTTGGACTATCGCTAATGGGTACATAATTTCCCATTCAGTACTGACGAGAACTCTGTCTAACTTTTCAAAGGTGGGGTCATCACCTGGTCCTACCCAAGTATATTGGTGGCCGGCCATTGAAATCTCCTTGAGATCCAGAGATTCAATGACTGCATTGAAAAGATTTGGCCATTTAGGGTCGAAGTCTCCAGAACTCTTATCTTCTGGGCTTCGCATTATGTTAAAGTCTCCTCCTATGATATATGGAAGAGTTTGTTTAGAACAAGTATTGGCGAGTTCTACTAAAAATTCCCTTTTATTCTGGAGCTGTGTTGGGCCATATACCGTATATAGCACAAATTTGAAGTCATTTGATTTGACTCTGAGGGTGAATTTAACATAAAAATCCCCCTCATCTATTGCTCCAATGTCAAAGACATCTAAGTCTACACCAAGCAAGATACCCCCGGACCTGCCGTGTGGTGCCATGGCGTGCCAAATAAAATCCTGTCCCCCACAAAGATTTTTGAGGACATGATCCGAGAATGAATCCCTTCCTGTTTTAGAGAGAGCAATAAAATTAATTTGCTCCTCCTTAACTAGTTCAGCCAAAAATCTGTGTTTAGCCAAGTCTCCAAGACCTCTGCTATTCCAGAAAACTCCTTTCATTGTAAAATAAATTTAGAGGGAGTCTTTGGCTTATTTGGAAGATTGCCACTTAAAGATTTCTTAGCTTTTAGATGTTTTTTCTTCCTTCGGGTTGGAGAGAGGTCCTCGATTTGATCCCTCTCCACCTCTCACAAATTCTCATTTAGATCTCCACAAGCGTGGCTGAGAATTGCATCGAGTTGGTCAATTTGGTCATCCTCTCCATCTAGATTGGAGATTTTGGATTTAGCAAGACCTTTCTTCTTATTAGCACAAAGCACTAACCTATCAACCTCTAAGTTTTTGAGAGAAACTACAGCAGAGGAACCTAGGTTAATGCCTAACCTACCAAGGTTTGAAAGAACTTTCGAATCTAGAAAACTAGTAAAAGAGTTACCTGGGGATTCGAGGTTCTTCCTTGCCATCAGATGTTCAGCCCTGAGTAGGGTATGGACGTCTGCTGTCGCCTTATTCCTGTTGCTGCGGCGAGGCTCTATGATGGGCCCTGCTGCAGTCGCCCTCTTCCTGGGATGAGGGGCTGCAACGAGGGCTTTTGGCAAGGTCTCCTCCACATGCCGCGGCTCCTCCAATGGGATCTCGGGAGAGTCCTCCTGCAGGTCTGCAAAAACCATGCCAGCTAGGGGGGTAGTCGGTGATGCAGGACCCCCCATGCTAGCAGGATAGACCATGGTCGTGGGAGCGTCTGGCGATGACGGGCTGCTAGCTTAGGGTGGAGCACACCCCAATTCAGTCAGCGTAGAGGCCACCACCTCTCTTGGGGACGGTGCTGACGCGTTCATGCCAGCTAGGGGGGTAGTAGGTGAAGCAGGACCCCCCATGCCAGTAGGGAAGACAACGGTCGAAGTAAAGGCGTCCGTGTAGTCGTCGCCCTCGAGCTGCAAGGTAGACAAAAGTATCTCCTGCGAGTCCCGAAGCGGACCAAGGGATTCAGTCGAATGAACCCCTATGTCTACTCCCTCCATCGAGGCGAGAAGGGGGCAGTGGGCAAAGTAGAGCCCCCCAACTCACCGGGTGTCGCAGTGGAAGACAAGAAGACAGCCTGCCCGGCTGCCGCCATCTCTCCTGGGGACGGTGCTGACGTATCCGTGCCAGCTTGGAGGGTAGTCGGTGAAGCAGGACCCCCCATGCCAACAGGGAAGACCGCGGACATAGTAGAGACGTCCGTGCAGTCGACGCCCTCGACCTGCAAGGCGGCCGAGTGTAGCTCCTGTGTGTCCTAAAGCGGACCACGGGGTTCAGTCGAATGAACCCCTATGTCCACTCCCTCCGTCGAGGTGAGAAGAGGGCAGTGGGCGAAGTAGAGCCCCCCACCTCTCCTGGGGACGGTGCTGGCGACTCCGTGCCAGCTAGGGGGGTTGTCGGTGAAGCAGGGCCCCCCATGCCAACAGGAGTGACAGCGGCCGTAGGGCAGTCCTCACCCTCTGGCTGCAGGGCAGCCGAAGGCAGCTCCTGTGTATCCTGAAGTAGGTCTAGGGGTTCAGTCGAATGAACCCCTAAATCCACTCCCTCAGGCTCACTGTCCATCGAGGTAAGAAGGGGGCAGTAGGCAAAGTAGAGCCCCCCGACTCACCAGGCGTCGCAGGCGAAGACAAGAAAACAGAGGCAAAATTGTTAGGCAAATCAACACCTTCATCTCCTGTCTCGATATCTGGCTCTAGCATCACTTTTGAAACGATCTCATTGATGAGTTGAGTGCATGCCAGATCAATGGCCTCTTCCACTAGAGCTACCTGCTCCTGAGGAGGCATAACCTCATCCATCAAAGGTGCTTGCTTCTGAGGGGGCGTGTTCTGTGGAGGCGCTGCAGGCAGTACAGGATCCTTTATTTTCTCCTGCTGGGGGTTTTGTGTATTATTGTCCGCGTCTGTCATCTCGCGGTCACCATCCCCCTCCGGCTCCTTATCTTTATCACTCAATAGGTCTTCATCCTCTGACTGGATAGGATCGATCTGAGGAGGTTCCTCCGCCTTAAAGTACAGGCGGTAGATGCCAACGCCAACACAAACATCTGCATATGTAGGGATCTTATGTACTTCATACACTGCCACCAAGATACGAGCCTGACCTGTCGCCCTCAGGTGTACCATGTCTACCTTCTGTGTAGACCCCACTATGGTCCCCACCGCCCACAATGGGAGGAAGGAGCGGAGAACCCTGGGTACTTTCATGACATGCACCCACACTTGCTCAAGAGTCCGAATGGGCTGAACATCATCCACGAACTCAGCAAACTTGATGGTGCCTTCCTTGTTCTTAGTGTTGACGAATTCAATCTGAATCATTCGATCAAGTTCTTCTTTGCTAGGAAACGGGACAACATAAGACCTTGCCCCCATCTGCTGCACCTCCCAATCCCATGGGACAGGAATGATCCTTGCCAATTCCGATTTGAGCAACCGTGTAGAGACTTCGCCAACTTCTACTGTGATGAGGGCTGCCGACGAAGAACTGACAACTTCCACAATTTCATTATTCCTAGCAGATTGAATTTGGAAAAAACCCATACCATCCTCTGCAGCAGCACAGATGGCGACGGACGGTTTGGGGCCGCGCAGTAGTGGGCATAGGTGAGTGTAGTGCTCCTCCGTACAGATCGGGCACTCCAGCGGCTCTTTGCGCTTCCTCTTCCTGTCGTTGTTCGTACCCTTGCTGGGTTCGGCGTGGGCGTCATTGCCCACCACAGCAGCTCCATCTTCAATGGGTGGGTCACCGGGAGCCGTCTCGCGCTCCTCCATGGCCGTCCTCGGGCGGCCGCGACCACGGTGAGGGTCGCGACCTCCACGATGGCCACCACGATCATCGGCCAGGGGAGGGGCACCGCGACCTCCAGCCGGAGGAGGATCGTGATCACGATCGCCGGCCAGGGGAGGGCCACCGCGACCTCCAGCTTGCGGGGGAGGGCTGCCGACCGGGGAAGGGCCGCCGCGACCTCCAGTCGGGGGAGCGTCGCTGCGCCCACCTGCCTGAACACGTCCGTGGTCCTGATCGCGGGTTCGGCCTCCATGGCCGCGGTAGGGTGGCGCGCCGCCCCGATTCCCTCTCCAACCTCTTCCATCGCCACGCGCCATGAGGACCTCGCGGTAGGACGGTGCGGCGCTGACGAACAGGAGAGGGTTCACCAGGCGTCTCTTAGGTCCTCCACTGCGATCGGGCGACGTGGGTGAATGGTCCACTCGATCGGGCGAGGGCGCCGGTCCTCTGTGATCGGGTGCCTTGGGCTTCGGTCCTATGCAAAGGGTGTCCACGCGATCTGGCGTCGGTCTAGGGTCCTCCACGATCGGGCGCCGAGGGTCACGGTCCTCCGCGATTGGGACTCGATCGGGCGAGGGAGAGCCTCCACGCGTCGAACTCCGCGGTCGGGCGCCGAAGGGTGCGGTCCGCGCGTCTCCACGATCGGGCGCCGAATGCGGTCCGCGCGTCGCTCCGCGATCGTGCACCGATACCGGTTGCGCCGGTGGTATCGGGCGGACCTAGTGAGTCGGTCCTGCCTGGTCTAGGTGCCTGGGGCCTTGGACCCTGGCTGATCCGGAATTCAAATTCCTGGATCGCGCGGATCGAGGATCCACCGGCCGCCGGCGCTGCTCCTTCCACGAAGACGGCATGAAGTCTCCGAGAGTTGGTGTCGGGGTGATCCGCGATGGTGGCAGGGGGCCTTTCCATGCCTTCACTGTAACACTCTGGTGTTAAGCATGCATAATCATTCGCATTCTTAAGCATAAGCATCATTATGCATAGCATTGATGAAAAGATCGATCGTCATTTCATGTATCATGCTTGATTATTTGAATTATGCTTGCCTTTCACATAAATTGAATATGTGGTATGAGTGTTGGTGTTGGATGACCTCTAAGGTAACCTAGACATGATTAGGACACCAAATGAACCTAGGTTTATGTTCATGGTTTTGGCTAATTAAGCTTTGTTGTCATGGTTGACCAAGGTGGACCATTAAAGTAGTTTTGTTTGACTGAATTGGAAGTGGTAGCTAGAGTGCTTGCATGTGTGTGCACCCTAAATAAAGTTTGTAGAGAATTTTATAAGGAACAAAAGTTGTTTTTACCACTTTTCATGAAAATTCTTGGAAGGTGTTCAAAAATGTTGAAAAAGGGCAGATTTGGGGGCTGATTTTCCATTTTGGGAATTTTTAAAAGGTATTTTATTTGGATTTTTGTATTTCAAAATCTAGGTAGAATCTGGTAAAACTTCTTTAAGATGAAATGTTCTACTCTTCAAAAGCTACATTTCATCTATTTTGAGTTTTTGCTAATTCAGCTTAGTTTAGGAGTTATTAAGCAGCAAAGTTTGTTTTATATTCATGAAAACAGCTTTTCGGTGACGGTTGTTTCCTGGCCGTCAGGGAAATCCCCGACCAGGAACGCGCCGTGGCCGCCCGCAGCAGCATGCGCCAGCCGCGTGGCGCCCAGGCTCTGCCGAGGCCGGGCCGTTTTGGCCGGGTGGGGCGTCGTCCGAACGCGCCCACTCCTTCACTCGCCCGCGCCCTCACTCTCTCTCCCTCCTCCCCACTCATTTCCTCTCTGCTCGTCGCCGCGTCGCCCGAGCTCGCCTCGCCGCCGTCTAGAAATTCGCCGCCGGCAGCCGCGCATTCACCCGCTGAACCCCGCAATCGAGTGCGCCCGAGCCCGCTCCACCTTCCTCCACCCTCACCTCGGCCGGTTACGTCGAGGTATACCCGAATCGCCCCGACTTCTCCCTGTCCGCCATGGCCGCACCTCGGCTTCACCGTGGTTCCGCCGCTCTGGCCGTCCTCTCTCGCCATTAGGGTGCGCATCCGAAGCGTCGTGGTGGGTAGCTGCTAGGACGATGCTCAATGGCGCCGATTAGGGTTTCGTGGGGTCGGATTTTGGTCGGGCCGCCGCGCGGAGTGCCGCCGCTCCGCCGTGCTCGTGCTCCGACCACCTCCAGCCGCTCCCTCCCATCTTTAGTACCCTTGATCGATGCGCGCTGTTCTCCTCTCTCTTTCCCTCCGGTCGGTGACGCCGGAGCTCCGCCGGGACGGCCGGCCGAGCGTCGCCGCCGACGAGGACCATCGGGTTAGAATGTAGGAAAACCTAGGGTTCTCGGTGTAAAGTTGCCAGACACAGAGATTTATCGGTTAGGGCTCGGTTAGTTTCTGAAATCCTCAGGGTCCCCGGTGTAAAGTGCATTTTCCTTTTTCTTTTCCAGAATAGATTTCAGATTTTGTTTAAAGCTTTGAAAATTCATAACTTGCTCATTTTTCATCCAAATGAGTTGGTTCAACTTGCAGTATTTTTCTTATGAGATGAT
Source organism: Bothriochloa decipiens (assembly GCA_023333625.1). Lineage (NCBI taxonomy): Eukaryota > Viridiplantae > Streptophyta > Magnoliopsida > Poales > Poaceae > Bothriochloa > Bothriochloa decipiens. The sequence continues at coordinate 22,032,825 of CM041640.1, read as the reverse complement.
CTATGCATGAAAAATATGAAATGTGGAATTTGTGAAACTTTTCTGTATAGCTTTATTTATCTCTATTAATTGCATTTATCTTAGGAAATGCATAACTAATTCTCTGTTGCTCAGAAAAATGTGAGACCAAGTTTGTTAGTCTTCTTATGTCATGCTCTATCTGTGAAAAATGTTATGAGGTTATGTCTTGTGGAAAGTTTGCTCTGTCTAGTTATGGTGCCTATTTTCGTGTGATGAGAAATAATTCATAATAAATAATATATAAGGAATTTGTGCATGAAACTTTTTGGAGAGTGTTTTTAGGTCAATCTAGAGCTAATTATGTTCTGAGATCTGTTGTTTGATATACTTTTATGTACAAAGTATTTTATGCCCCTGAAATTGTGCTGTCTTGTCATTTTTGTGCAGGATAAAGTACTTACTGTTTTGACTTGAAATTTTTATGGTAGTCTTTATTTGGTATGATTAAGCTTCTGTAATTTTTACAGAGTTTGCTGAGTAGTCTAAAGTCATGTTGTAGTTATACCCTGATTTCTTTTATTTATAAATAATGCTTTAGAGTTATCATTTCATGTGTGTAAAAATGCTTTTTATGCTATTCATGATATGTTTGATCTGCTATTGGTTGTGGTTCAGTAGAGTGTAGTGTGCAAAACAATGGTTGTTTATAATTCCTTATAGTGTGCGAGTAAATTGTAATGCGAGGCCTATTTGGAGATTTGTCGGTAGAAGAGAATGCAGATGACATGTGATTATCATACATGTTTTCAAATATCATATCATTCATCTTAGCTGAGCATTCATTCACCATCACCATCAGCATTGTATTTATATGTATGCACGGTATTCATACGCACTATGCATCATACAGGATCGTCAGAGCTCGAAACGGTAGTTCCCGGAGCACCAGGAGAGGAAGGCCAACAGGAAGCTTTGGTTCGGGAAGCAGCAGCAGGAGAGGATCCCGAAGCTGATCTTCCGGAGTGTCCCGACCACCAGCCAAGCGCTTTCCTGAAAGACAAGCCCCGGAGCATTCTCCCTGTGGTTTGCAAAATATCTAACTTGAGTCCTTTACTTGTTTGCAGCATTAAGTTATAGGCATTGTTTTATACCGTTGCTGTATTACTTATATTCCTTGCCACTGTTTATACTTCAACCCTGTTAGGTTCAGGTACGATTATTTGCTTAGCCCTGCTTTAACTAGATCGGTAGAAGTCGGATGATTTCCTGTCATCCGTGAGTTATAGGTGGTAACTCGGAATGGTTGAATACATTGTTATCTTGGATAACCATGTGGAGATAATAAATCGAGACCGGGCGGGATTGGAGTTGAGAATGAACTGGAGGTTCAATGTGGGTTATCCCGTCTGTGTCAAACTAGGACCCCGTCCGTTGTACGTCCTCAAGTCATATTGAATTATGCCTCACATTTAGCTGGAAGGATAAGTCGTTCCGACCGCGAAGCCTAATTTTGATTTGGGCCGGGAGTCGACCTGCTGTACGCATCGCATTGGTGAAGATGGGGGACCATGGGTTACGCGGTTGTAAGGCCTGAATATAGCACGGTGCGCCCTGCTGGCAGCCGGACGGTGCCCGGATGTGATGGTACCTGTTGATCTCGCGTTTTTCCTGAATTGGATGTCGATGACCTGTAGCTCACCGTGGCTGGTGAGTGTGGTTTGTGTGAGGAGTACCCGCCAGCTGGATAGTAATCGATTATAATCGCCATCGTTCCTGGACAGTGAACACTTGACTTGAGCAGCGGCATCGTAGTAAGAATTTGAACAAGAGATGAGATGGTTGAGCTGATGAGGTGGAAAGATACTCAACCAGAAATTGGTTACTTTCTGTTGAATAATTATTACCATGCTTGTTTAGTACAGGTGCTAATGTAGCATGATAAGGTTAATCAGATTAAAATACATTGCTAGAAGGTTCTTATTAATTGTTCCTTAATGCAAGCTTTTTCGTAATTAAATGAGTCAGCTATCCTACTTATACAGCCTTGCATACTCCTTGGAGTCACTTTATTTTAGTTTAAGACGGATAAGTCTAGCTGAGTACATCCTCGTACTCAGGGTTTTATTTCCCATGTTTTTGCAGATGGTGAGATGTTTTATGGCTATTGTCAGAACTGTTTCTATCCCGCCTTGGGAGATGATTAGACCTTGGGCATGGTCACTCTTCTCGACTTGATGCTTTTGCTGGATGTGGACCAAGGACCTGGCACTGTATTTGAACTAAATGCGTGTGTGGCTTTAAACTAAATCGCTTCCGCTTTTATTTAAAATTGAACTTGGTTTGTAATAACTTTATTTACTCTGATGTTTTAAACTATGTGCGAATGTGTACTTGTGAATGGAATCGCTAAACTATTACGATCTTGGTCGTGCCGAAAAAGTTTAAAATCCTTCGAGATTTCACGGACTACCGGGTTTATTAGGTCTTAATCATATGATTTGCTGAATTAATGGCGGGTTATGTGCTTGTGCTGTAATAAATTGGTCGGTTCTGTCACATTCACCGGCAGCTTGATCCGCCGGGGAGGCGGCGACGATGGACGAGGGATCGGGGACAGCGGCCGCCTTGGCGTTTGAATCGCCATGGCAATCATCGGCCTCGCCGGAGGAGCGAGCACCGAGACGGCATCGGCATCACCCAAATCCTCGCGGTCACCACGTCTGATGAGGGGATAGCAGAACCTCTTGTTACATTCGGATGCGACGCTGGGGCTCCGGCAGCCGGAGAAGGACGGCGTCCAGGTGTGGCGCGGCGCGGTGAAGCTACGGGTGAGCGACCTCGGCATGTAGAAGTTTGCTTATCTGCTGACAGAACCGATTTGGATGCTTCTCTGCTGTCTTGCTTCAGATTACTAGCTGTTCTAGACTTATGATTCGTTCCAATAAATAAACTGCCTAGTTCAGTGGCCAATCTCCTCAATCTATGCTATCTTGGCATCCGTTCCACTTTAATCGAAGAACTACCACATGAATTGGGACGACTACGTAAATTGCAAACTTTAGATGCCAAGTGGTCCATGGTCCAGAGGTTGCCAAGCCGCATAACAAAACTCAAAGGTCTGCGCCACCTGATATTGTTTAGACGCTGCGCTGCAGATTTGATGTTTCTGTATCCTGGTAAAGCAGTTGTTCTTCCAGATGGGATGAGAAATCTTACCTGTCTGCAGACTCTGAAATACATCGAAGCTAATGAGGAGACGGTCAGATCCTTAGGAAGCTTGAAACAGATGAGGAGCTTGGAACTATGTGGTGTGCATGAGGGCAATCTTGTCCATTTGCCACCATCCATCTCTAAAATGATTTACCTTCAATGCCTGGGAATGTAAGCCGGGATGCTGATGTACAACTGGACCTCGAGTCTTTTTCACCACCACCATTGAAGCTACAAAAATTCACCCTAACAGGGAGGTTAATAGGGAATAAGCTACCTTCATGGTTTGGTCATCTTAGTGCCCTGATGCAGCTGCAGTTGCATTCTTCTAAACTTAAGGAAGATTCAATTGGATTGCTGTCATCGCTCCCTAGGTTGTTGGATCTTAGCCTCGTGGATGCATATGAAGAGAAGAGCTTGATCTTTGCAACAGGTGTTTTTCCTGTACTAAGAAAACTAAGGTTAGATGACTTAGCTAACCTTTCTCACCTAGAGTTTCAAAAGGGGAGCCTTGCAAATCTAGATAAATTGATGCTTAGCCAGTGTCTTGAGCTAACTAAAATACCCCAAGGCATTGACAATCTTGTGCATCTCAAGAACCTGGAGCTTTCTGACATGCCTATTGAGCTTACAGAAAAGATACAAAGGGGCAAGAATTAGAGGGAAAACATCAAGATGCTTCGCAGATAACAATTGTCAAGGTGCTCCATATGCATAATGGATTGTTGTTGGAGGAAAAAGTTCGCACCAACTTGCGCGCTTTACAAAATTAGGATATTCAAGGCTATACCATTTGAGATCTCCTGGATCTGAATTCGACGATAATCATGGGTAAAGCATGTGGATCAACTCAAAGCCAATCATTATCATCATGGCAATCAAGAACCAACCAATATGGCCAGACATATTACAACGATATGCCTAGAACAGATCTCTTCAGCTGTTAACTAGACTTTTTTGTTCCTGATAAACAAATTGAAAGGAGCCATATGATTTCCTGATAAACACATTGAAAGGAGTCATATGATCATGCATATTTGTGTCTATTTCTATATATTTGTGTCCTGCTCTGATAATGCATACGTATGATTGAGTGCACACTGTATAGTAGTCTTTTATAAACACTACAAGTTGATTTATGCGTGAGTAATCTTTGGGGTGGACACAGCAGCATATCTGATGACTAGGCATGAGCATGTTACATAACTAATGAAATAATTTTCTCTTTGCATGCCGAACACAGCAGGTGCAGAGTGCAGGACCAAGATCCTTTTTCCCCCCTTTCAACCAAATATGTAATGAAATGATCATTGTCAAAATGGAATTAAACGGTGTGAATTAACTAAGCAAAATTCGAGGGATAATTCAAATGGATTGCCATTGACAGCCATTTTGCTGAGATCCTGGGCCTGTGGGTTACAACTTACAAGTTACAGGGAATATGGTTTGACCATCAGCATACGTATCTTTGAAATACAAGTCTATTCATACCTTCTATAAACACTAAGAATGTGTATTTTGTGTGATTTAATTGTGGACCAAATTAATGAAGTTTGACGGATTTTTTTTAAAAAAAATCCTAACACGCTTGATAATCAACCAGAGCGAGTAGCGTTGGTCTCTGTTAGAAGAGTTTTTCCTAAAAAAAAAAGAAAAAAAATCCTCCCTTAGTTTGTTTCTATAATAACGTGTTGAGTTTGGGTTAGTCTTTTGAATTATACTTTGCTTTTATAATATAATAAGTAACTAATTGTTACAAAAACCAATTTTCATTATGTTATGTGAAAATCTTGACATAATTTTTATCTACTAAGCATACATATAATATGTATTTTTCTTACAAAGTTTGACTTCCTAATCCTAATACGACCTATAGTTTGAAATAGAAAGGCCCTGTTCGGCAGATCCTGAACTGGTCTGATTTTGGCTGGTCCAGCCATTCGGCTAATTTTGGCAGATTAACAGCCAACTAGAGTTAATCCCTAAAACTTAGTAAAAATATGTATTAGATCCTGAAAACCCCTAGAACGTTTCTCTTCTTCCACAATGGGACTTTAGATTATGATCCAGTCCAAACACAAATTGCACACAAAAAATCAATCACCCACGGAACTGCCATGATATTATAAACATAAAACTTCTTATGGTACTTATAGTTATATGGTACAACAAGTGCTGGCTAAGGCCGCTAGATAAAGGATTGGCACACAGGTGGTTTCAGACTTTCAGTATTATCCCTATCACGATCACAGCCTTGTGCCACTTTCGGACAGTCCAGTTCCGCAGTGCCACAACTCACGTCTCTAGTGCGTACAGTATCACAGTATCACTCGAACACAAGATACTTAGGATGAAGTCACAACTCACAAGTCATAACAGGCAAAGAATTAGAAAACATGCCATTTCTGTTGAGAGCTATGTGTGTATGTAACAAACTCAGTGGCAAAGAATCAATACAATCAGCAGCATTCATCTACACTTCCGCAGTCCTGAGCGCCTGGAGAAGCACTCAGTGGACATCAACTGCAACGTCGAAGTTATCCTTGCTATGTGGCACCCAAAGGCTTGAATAATTCAGAGAAGATCTTTGGATAGCTTTGGTGGCACGTCTATAGAATGGACGTCAGCAGTTGATGGGAGAAGGTGTTGGTCCAACTCTTCAAGATCGCTGTCTCCAATAATCGATGAAGATACCGAATCCATATCATCATCTAAGAAAGTGAGAAAATAAAGGGCAGCGAAAATGTGAACAAAATAGAAGATAATTAGCAAATGAACAAGATGACACAGCATATATAAACTATCTACTACTGTTTGCAAATCTCAGTTAGAATCTGGAAAGGCTTATAGAAGGTTACATGATATTGAGCTGAAGAAAATCAATAATATGTAGTGCTGATAACTCAACCCTATCTAACCTGCTAGCTAGACATTATCATTACCGCTTTTTTACTAGGTATATTATGAGTCATGCATAACATAACCATCAAGCAAATCAGATTAATGTTCCATGAAGACGAAAGTATGCCAGGACAAAAGGAGAAAAAAGTTTGATCTCCTGGTGGTTATTTTGTATATGACCAAAAGGCTACTGGTAAAATATTCAGGATGGTCAATCGCTCGTTACACCAAGGAATACCAGTCAAATGGTGGTTCCATATGTTGATCGGTTGATGTATATAGGACATATAGGACACTTAAAAATATAAAGTTTAACAACAAGGTCTAGTCATTTAGGTAGCTGTTCATTAAGAAAACTCAGGTCAACTGCACAAATCTGTACAAGAACTTTCAGGCACAAACTCACCAGAAAATGCAGGATGAGTAGGGACGTGTCTTACTGTAGAAACTTGGATGCCTTCTGGTAGAAGACAGTTGAAAAATGAACCTAAATATAGGGTGAAAACAATCAGATACCTAAAGTCTGAAGCACATCAGGATGAAGACATATTAAACTGGTGATACCAACCCACTCTTGCTAGCCGATTCACCCACCCAGGAATTGATTTCCTGGTCAAGTTCTTACAGACATCATCTGTAAAATGGTTGCAATTCTTTGAAATCAAATGATACGTGTTGCCATTGTACTTTCCTGCAAGATTTTCAATGAATGAGCGGAACTCTGCTCTAGACAAGTCAGTTGTTCCCATCCACACAGATCTTCTGTAGATGAAACCAGGACAGCTTTTCGGTTCCACCTCAAATACCCCACTTGTCGGAAACTCGTGCGCTCCAAATCCATACTCCATTCCATGAACTGTTTATTTGAGTAAACCATACACCAATGTTTGAGTTTAAGCTCATAAAAGTCAGTTAGCTAGCACAATGCAAGCTACCAAATGCAATTCAAGAAGTAATGACAACTGCTAATGGTACAACCTTTTTTTTTTTGACCGGGAACTAATTGTACAACCTTACAAATAAAGAGTGAAAAGTACAGCACTACAGACATTACAAACAAGTGTACCACAGAAAAGTGAAGTACAGATTCTTCAGTTTTTGTTTTCGAACAGCACATAAGCCCAGAAACACACGTCACCGACCGGCGGGGACTATTATTCCAGACATTGTCAAGGGATGACATGATACACCTAGGCCATGTTTAGATTCATCTAAAAGTTACAATTTTTTCACTCTCTCTCCATCACATCAATATTTAGCTGTTTGCATGGAGCATTAAATGTAGGTAAAAAATAACTAATTACACAGTTTAGTTTAAAATCACAAGATGAATCTTTTGAGCCTAGTTGGTCCATGATCGGACAATATTTATCAAATAAGACGAAAGTGGTACTATTTATCGGGTTTATTTTTTCCCACAATCTAAACAAGGCCTATTTAGAGACAGATATTCATCCTTACTACTCAAAACGTAGTAAGTGTCATATTTGAGCACATTACAGCCATTGAAGCTTCAACAAGAGAACAACAGCTGCGTAACCATCTACCTGTCAGAAATAGCGAATGTAAAAAATAGCAGTTTTCCTCTCTGCCCAGAATATACTAATCGTGTTCCTTTTCTTGCTAACCAACAGCAGCTGAAGCTCGTAACACCCTGGAAATTCAAAGCAGACGTATCGCAATATTCCGCCCCCTTCTCTTCAACTACAAACTATCGCTTTCCCATCTTCAATCACTAGACTACGATTTTTGGTACCTCCTAGTCACAGCGGCCCCTCCAAACAGGTATTGTATGAACACGAGAATATGTGCAACTTCAAAAGCACACAATCAACGAAACCAAATTCCGGCAATCCGAGGCAAGAGGAAGTGGAAACATATAAGCACCTTCGATTCCGGAGTGGAAGATACCGAGGCCGAACCAGTAGAGGTAGTTGTTCATGGGCGTCAGGTCGTACACGTTGAGCACCACGGGCGCCCCTCCGCCGGCGCCGTTCTGCTGCGCCTCCATGCCCCCACCCTCGCTAAGTGGCGCTACAGATCTCACGGCTTGCGCCGCATTAGCTTCCCGATTACTGCCCTGGTCGAGCCGAATCGTAGGAAGGGATCGCTTTGCTCCGCCCCGCTCCGATTCGATTTGATTTGGTTCGAAGCGAGGAAGGGAAAGAACTCAACTAACCGGGGAACAAGGCGGATACCACCTTGACCTCTCGAGATATTGTCGCGTGGGGCCAGAAAAGCATGGGGCCCGTAGTCCAGTGAAACGTAAAGGTTGCGATATTTATTTGGTGAGGGGACTCGCTCGGAGGTTTCAATTGCACATTATAGCGACGGGTTTAAAAGCAGGGCTGCTGCTGATTGATTTTTAGTGGGGCGCCACGATCGCGTACCGGGACGGGCCTTGGACTGGTGTACTGACGTGCGGGCCTCCGAGGGAAAACGAAATGACGACGACTCCTTTGACTTTCCACGTCAGCATCAGTTTGAGAGTTTTGGGCTGCCATCGTTAATGTGGACTACGGAGTCGGTATTAGAGGGTAAGAAGCGGTGACAAGCCACGATCGCGTACCTTGTTCGCTTGAACTTATATAGCACTAATTTTTAATTTTACAGTAATGTTTTTTCCACACCAAATCAGCATCGGCTTCTTTTCAGCGAGCCGAACAATGAAGTCTGGATCGGATCATAGGAATACTTATGGTAGCAAGCAAATAAACTTCCCATTTATTTCTAGACCAAAAACACTGTTCAAAATATTGTTGTTTATTTGATTGCTATTGGAAGTAGTCTTGTTGCTTATTTGCTTGCTGCCAGAAGTAGTCCTACACTGTTCAAAATATTGTTGTTCAAAATAGTGTTTTGAACATAGTAGTTGTTGTTAGTGGTGGTCAAAAAGATTTGGGATGCCAGAGATGGCAGCACCACGGAAATGATTGTGATATGTTGTGTAGAGGGAGGCTAGATATGCGTTCATGAAAAATACAAAAACGTAGGCAATTAAAGAACTAAAATGTAAGACCAAACTCAGTATTTCTTGTTTTGATTAAAATTTCTTGGACTAAGTAATGTGAAATCATAGGTCGACAAATACTACACGTATTTGTCGGTTCTACTTTGTTACTAAGGGTTGCTAGACATATGTCAGAGTTGATTCCTCCCTAAACAACACAAGAATAAACCATTGAGAGCCAAAGTCACTTTGAACAAGAACACAAAAACAAGTAAAGATGACATGAGATTTGTTTGCCAAAATCGAGGTTCACCTATGTGAATTCTTTATTGAGGAGCTCCAACAGGCATTGTGTTGCTCTCAACCCTAAACCCTTACCAAAGAGACCCCAAAGGTTGATGTTGTCCTTCACTACCTTTGATTTCTTCCCTTGTGGGGGCGAAATCAAAACTTTATAATCTTCTCATGTCTCGCCACAAATTTGAGGGCTCATTGGGTAATGCCTAGCCATCTTGAAGGTTTCATTCCAAGAGTAACCAACATTTCACTCATTGCTTAACGAAATCCACAAGTACATAAGGATGAAATGCTTTTTTTTTACTCAATCACCCAATCTTTGAAACCCAACTATCCATATCTCACAAGAATATAAATCAATTTTCAGTAAGAGGAAGTGGCAAGAGTTCCATCGGCCTATACAAATGCGTTTTCCGTTGGTGAACGAGCACCCACAAGAGAAGAGCACGAGGGTGTATAAATACCTAACCTTTCAAAATAGTTATTACTGTGCTAGATAGACAATTCTCGAAAATTTTGATTAGGAATGAAATTTTCAGAACTCGTAAAGATAGTAAAAATTATGTGAAATCTACACATGAAGTAGTGACATATATTAGAAATTTCAGTTCACAATTGGAATGTTGGTTAGAAAAAATTAAATTCAAACCCATCGTCACCTCCATCGATGCCACGATGTCTAGCTTTTTTCAGAAAAAAAAGCAAGCTTTATTTCTCATCAGACTCAGTAAAATCGCTGGTCACCAAACCCTTAATAAATTGAGAAACAACATCACAAGTGGATTGCATACCACTAGGCCTACTACACCCATAAGCAATGGCACCTTACATCACCTGTTGTGGTCTGTTGTTGAGTGCTTTGTGGTAACGTTTTGCAGTATTTTTGGCCAAGTTAACATGATCATTGATAAACCGTAACTGAAATTAGCATTATGTTAAGTTAATATTTTTGGTGGTACTCCTCTGTCCTAAAATATAAGGGATGTAGTTTACTATAGGTTCTCAACCTCCTCTTATCTCTCCTTTGGAATTGAGATCACTTTTAGACTTGGCACTCATCCAAAAGAGACAGCCAACGCCAACCAATAATAACTAGGAAAATAATTACTGAATTACTCCCTACATCAGTCCATCCTAATTACTGAGGGGCAAGATAGTATTTGCCAAGCTTCTTATTTTGTCTAGAAATCGCTTGGACGGATGTTCTTTTGTTGTACATCATTGGTAGTCGTGAATCGTGATGCCATATAATTGGTTTTGCCAAAATAAACAAAAGGTTAGCATGGTGAGGTTCGGCTCTAGGGCGCAACAGTGACGATGGCTAGAGGAGGACAGACGGTGGCGGCGAGTGCTGCGTTAGTGCGTTTGATGAGATGCAGAATTCGTTTTGCAGATCACAACCGATCAAACGGCTCCATCGTTTATCAGAACACGCGACAGAGCTACCGATACGATATACAGCTCGCTCTAGTTATGCCCTACACGTATATGTACAGGCTCGGCAACAGACGGTACTATTGCCTTGCGTAATCTGCTACTAGTATTTCACTCTCAGCAATCGCAACTGCTGCATCATGAAACTTTGCGCAGCAAAAGCTAGGCTAGCTTAGATGCTGGGGGTGCCTATCAGGCGGCGCTGCAGTTGACGTCCTCAGGCTCGGCGACATTGTAGTAGAGCGTCGACGTTCTGTCGTCAAACTTGGAGACGACGTGGTGAGGCGTCAGCCCACAGTAGCACTTGCGGAGGCGCTGGATGCAGATGTCCATGATCTTCTGGAACATGTGGTCTTCCTGGATGAAAGGCTGCTTCACGAACTCCTCCAGCGCCATCCACTGAAACAAAACGCCTCGTTGGGTTAGTAATAAGCTTGATTACCGTCTCCAATTTCATGCTCTGAATATCGTGAAACGGAGTCTGAAATGTTTCTTTAGTTTGCAGGCTCGTTTCAGGAAACATAAAAATCCCCTTTCAACAAAGACGACGACACACCTTTGCTGCCTGAATCTCTGTCTCGTCAATCTTGATCTCACTCGACACAGGCCTCAGCATGCAGATGAAGAAAAGGTCCGACTTCTGAAACGCCACATTGTGGGCATGCCTGGCAACATACCATACGTAGGACAAAATCAGCCTACAATTCGAAGATACTAAGATAACAATTATCGGGACGATCGCCGAAGCAAAGAAGGTAACTTAACTACCTGAAAGCAACGACATCAACGAATTCGGTGTCGACCTGCATAGCGCATCGCAATCACAGCAGCACTTGTGAGAATCGATCCCGACAAGGAAGATGGATTGGAAAGAAGGTTCTATCTAGCCTTCTGGAGAGTTCTATTTTCTTACCCCGGTTTCCTCCTTCACCTCTCTGCTGGCTCCTGTATAGATTTCCTCCGACTGCGACAGAACAAAAATTCCATCAGTAACAAAACAGACTGTACACACATCATCGCTGACGACCTTGGACATGTATTCTTACCGCGAGAATGAAGCCTGTGGGTAGTTTCCACACACCATCCAGCGACGAACCACAATACTTCTCTTGCACCACTAGGACCTGATGAAATTGTTCAAGAGAATGCCATCAGAGTTCAGAAACACATAAGGAAGCTTTTTTTCAGTTGTCTGTCTGTTCCCACTGAAATAAACGTAGTCAGATCACAAAACCCACTCACCTCCATTTGGTCATTGATCACAAAACCCCCAACTCCAACCTGATGAGAAGCATTTGCTGGGAGCATACTTGGTTCATCGGGGATCCAGTACGTCATCATCAGGTACGCTTCCTCCGCGTGGTGGTACTTGAAACCTTCCTACGGAGTTTCAGAAAGAAAAACACTGAATTTTATTGTGTATAAAGATAAAAAAGTTGGATTCTACTCTATTGGTTTGGTGTCTCCGTTGCACATGTCGGAAAGCATTGCAGAACTCAATACTGGGACCGAGATTTCTGAAGACCAGATTTGTACCTTCACTGCTAAAGGGACGAACTCGGCTCGATCCACCGGCAATTTCAGCCACACCCCTTTCTTCCCCTGCCGCAGCATCAACACCGTAGCAAAATCAGCAAAATGACAGTGTTTCTCGATTGGATGGACGAGAGAGAGATCAGAAATGGGGGCCCAGCTGTACGTACCACGGACTTCCAGTAAGAGAGAGACGCCGCAAGCGAGCGCGCGAAGGCGGCCTTGTCGGTCGGAAGCCTGTCGGCGTCGACGATGACCCCGCCGTACTCGTCGTCGGTGGCCTCCAGCACGAAGTTGTTCTCCAGCGCCGTCCACCAGTGCTGCTGATGCTGGAGGTGGTGGCCCCCGGCGCCGCCGCTCGTCTCATCCGACCAGTTAGCGATGGCCAGCAGGTCGGCCGCCGCCTGGTCGGTCCGGAAGAGCTTCTTGCGCGCCGCGGACCGCATCCCGCTCAGCATCCGGCTGATGGAGTGGGAGTACGACGCGCTCACTCTGCAGTCTGGACGGAGAACCAAGAACGATTGCCGAAGCTGATGAAGCCAGAGAGCCAGAGACCAATCCGGAAACAAACTGCGGTGTCGAAATGGTGCACGTACCTCTGGAGGTGCAGGAGCAGCTGACGAAGCTCGCCGTGCTCCCAGCGCGGCGGCGCCCGGCCGCCGCCGCCGGGCAAAGACCGGCAGCCGCCGCGGTGTCAAGCAAGCTGCTATCCATCCTTCGCAGAACTCGATGGACGATGGACACTCCGGGACGAGAGCTCGACTGCTCGAGGCAGCAGGCTGAGGCTGCTGGGAACTGAGATGCTGGCTAAGCTAAGCAAAGCTAATGTGCATGTGTCTGCTGCCTACTGGGCTGGACACTGAGCTGATCGCTGAACCACCTGCTCGCAATCAGATGCCGTCGTGCGAATGGCTGAGCTCCGCTCCACAGAACGCTTGCCGGGGCGCTGGCTTATAAAAAATCGCCGCGAGGCCGGAGGGTCCACGTCAGTCTGACGAGGCCGGGAGGGGCCCGCCCGGTGGCCGGACGCCCGGACACGCCGTATGCGTGGGGATTGTCGCGTTCCGTCCGGAGCGCGCAAAGAAGAAGATGAATATCTCCCGCGCAGCGCCACTCCCGGCTCGGATCACTAGAAATGCCGCCCGAATATCACTCGGCGATCGACGTCGTCGGCGTCCCTGCTTACGGCACCGATCAACTCGAGTTCCCGCGTAGTATTAACAACGGCCAGTGGCGGCTCAGCTTCGCATCAGCTAATCGACCCATTAGGTGCAGCTACGAACGCAGTGACTAAAACGGAGAATGATACTACTAACTTGACAGCGTGCAGGAGTGCATCGTCGTCGGTACCGTCGTCACTCGTCAGTACTAACGAGGACGAGGGTCTGGGCTGGCTCTTATCCGGAAATCTATAATACGGGGCCCCTCCTGCATAATCCAAACGCATGTGGTTACTAGCTAGGAATGCTGTCTGGTCGGTGGGGCCGGTGGTGGGCGACAGGGACCGGCGAGATCGATGGCCGGCCAGAACGAGAGTACCATCAGATCAGTGGAGTGATTTACTGACAAGCTAGCTCGGCTGTTAGGTATTAGGCCTCCTTTTGGGTCACTGCCCCGGGCGGCCGGGCCTCCGGCGCCGCTTTGCGTGTGGATGGCCGGCCAGCGACCGCATTATCGGTTCAGTTTAGTATTATCGAGCGCAATTAGGTCGGGATGGTACGGCAACTTCTGCTTTCCTCTGACGGGTGATTGTGCTCCAAGTCAGAGTGAGATACTAGACGACGATAAGCGCGGGCTGATTGGGCACGCACCTGATCTGAAATCTGAACTGAACTGTCGCCATTTTTTTCTCTCGTCGACCTCCATTGAAGTACCACCGTCACGGTGAAATGTATTGTGGCGCCGGCTCATAAAAACGCCGGAAGGTGTATACTGTACGTAACTGCGTTGCTGATGTTATTCACAAGATCTTTCTTTTTTTTCCTGATCCTGACAGATACAGGAACAGCGATGGTAGTAGTAAAAAAAAGATTTTTCGGAACGTGTCACTGCCTGCACCGGTCCGCCGGAAGAAAAGCGAAGCGTTGTGTTGCGTTGCGGTGCCGCGCGCAGAGACTCGCAGAAAGCTCGCACGTGATAGGTCCGGCGTACCGGGGGTGCCGGGGATAGAGGGCACACCGCCCACAGGGAGGCAAAAGTTCGTGTGTGACCGGGCGCTGTAGCTGTACCGTGCGGACTACGTGGAAACCGGTGGTGTGCCTGCTGCCGCGGGGCCTGCGGCGGGCCACACGAGCGGTAAGGAGACGGACGGACACGGCTCAACCTCTCTGGAAAGGCACGTCGGCGCGCGCGTACGCGGGCACGCGGCACCCGGCAACACGTGGGAACAGCCCGGGCTGCTCCGGGAACGGAGGAGCTGCCTCCGTGAAACGCGTCAGCACGGTGGCCGTCCGGCACGCCGGGGACGTGTTCGACCGCCCCGCGTGATCGGTAAAGTGCTCCTCCCATCAGAGGCTTCAGGTCGGTCAGCGGCTCAGCGCAGCGCGTCGTGCTCCGAGTGCAATGTGCACATGAACTTCTCTTCTTGACTTCTTCTGAGGATAAGAGGAAGGTGGCCTGAGAGCCACAGACGTTTGCCTCAGTCCAGATGACATGTTCTGCACATGCTCCACGAGCTTTCGCGTCACTGTTGGCGGGCTTCTATCAGGCAAAACGTATTGGTCACATGGACAAGGCCCAAAGGATCGATTGTTGGGAGTTGGGACAGACTTTAGCTATGTTGACTAGCCAATCTCGAAAGCGTTGCAACAGTTCCGTGAAGAAGGATCTCGAAAGCGTTGGTCTATTAGAGCAACTTCACAAGGAATGATTTTAAGCTCATATTCAATTTAGGATGTGTTTGTTTTGTGGAATAGGTAGAGTAGAATCATCTCATACGTGCTGTTTTTGCTAGTGTTTGCTTTGGTTCAAGAGTTCAAGAACCAAATTTCGGCTCCGCTGGTTCTTCTGAAATGTCCGAACGTGCTCATCAATTTTGCACGGTCTCTCTCTCTCTCTCTCTGTGGCGCCCAAGTGGCTGAGTGACGGCAAGCCGCGTGCATGGAGTGGCGGCGCCTCAAGCAGCAGCGTTCTGCACGAGCGAGAGGAGCGATGGCAGGTTGGCAGCAGCAGCACCGATCGCTTGCGCGCGAGAGGCCGAGGCAGCTGCACATGCCCTCAGTACCCGACGCCAAGAGCGCGCCGAGCATCTGGTGGCCAACTATCCCCCAAAAGGCCCCGCAGAATACGGTAGCACGCGGCACCGTGCACATCGCCGTCTGTCTTCTCTTCCCGTTTTATCCAAAATGAAATTATTTCCTGACCTTAAAAAAACGGAATTTCTAATCATCAGTCGGCCAAATTGTCTCAGACATGTGTTCTGTTTGGTTCGACCCTTGCGTATAAGAAGACTTGGGTACAGCGTTTGGGCCGTCAATTTTGTGGCGATTTTTTTGTTTAGAATTTTGTGGCGATGTTGTGCCTTCAGTTTCACGTACGGTACGGCCTGGTCGTGTAGAAGTTGGGCCAGGAGCCCAGGACATATTTGCTTTCACTAAAAGTGTAGACTATCTGCTCTAAAAGTAAAACGGATGTTTGTTTTGGGCCAAGAACACGTTCAATTAGCAGCTAAAAAAATCACCAAAGAATGCTAATCCTAAAATTAGCAAATATGTTATTTAGCTAATTCATTCACTAAAAGGGAAGTTTGTTTGGTGATTGAACTTCTTGTCTGGCCCATACGAAAGCACCTGCCTCGTCGTCAGTCGTTATCGCACAGTTGAAAAATATGGCTAGTCTAAACATAGTCTAAACAGTTAAAACTGGGTTATTTTAGCTAGTCTAGTCTAAACAGGGTTAAAATTTAGCTAGAAATTTTAGCTGTGGTTCATCCAAACCCTAAATCCTAATTAGCAGCCAAAAAGCATCCCAATCATTGAATCTATTTAACCCTGTTAGCTCTTGCATCTTAGCTAATCCTATTAGTTAGCTAGCTAAAATTTAGCTTGGGACATCCAAACAGGCCGTTAAACGTGTTATACGAACTCAAATAAATGGAATATTATTAGGAGAAAAACATAGCAAGAAAATGAGGAAAAATAGAGATAGAGCAGGGCTGAATCCCGTGAGGTTAGGATAGGATTCAGAGTTGTGTGTGTGTGTGTGTGTGTGTATGTTGAGCAAAGGATTCAGAGTTCTGTACTTGGTTATTATTCCTGAGCCGGACTAACGCACACCGCAACACATGCTTCAGCCCAATATAGGAGATAACGGCCCATGGACATGGCCCAATAGTCCCAACAAAACATGAGGCCTTGCTGTTAACTGTTTAGAAAAAGAAAACCTATGGTTCCAGGCTATTGATGATTAAATCTGCTCTGTTTTTGCCATCTCCCCGTCCTGCTTCTCGTATTCCTGGCGGTATATACGCATGGCATTTGTGACACACCCGTCACGCAGGCACAGGTGACGCCACCGCTGGTTCCTCGGCAATGGAATGCGGTGCGCGGGATCGAGACTGTAAGTTGGGCTGGAGATGGAGTGAAAGTTTTACATCGTGACCTGCTGCTGGTGTTGCCATAGCCACGCCCCGGCGCATGGCGCTGTGTGTCCGCGAACAGGTTCTAGCCCAAACCGTTACCAGGTTTACGACCAACGACCTGGAAAGAGGTCGGGACGTCGGGAGCAAATTAAGCATATTATATCAGTTTGAGCCCGTACGATTGGACTGTGCCGAAAATATGATGCAACTCATTCGACAATGCAGTGCGAGCCCGGCCGGTCAGTCCAGAAGTTGATAGCAACGTCGTCGACCGAGGACCGTGCATGCAAGTACGACGCCCTGCGCGAGCAACATGTCAACTAGCTAGCTCGGTGTTACTACTAATCATTTATTTACAAGTACAAGTAGCAAGAGCCAGGAGTTTTCATTGTTTGTGTTTGTGTGTGCGTGTCAAGAGTCTATGCCCAGCGCTTAGTCTTGCTTGTCATTCTTCTGCCTGACAGCAAGCAGCAAGCAGCAAGAAAAGAGCCAGGATTTTTGTTTGTCTATTTTTGTGACGGTTTGTGTCAAATAGTCCATGCCCAGCGGACCGCTTCTTGCTTGTCTTTCTTCTGCCTCTGAATCTGCCAAGTCTGGCGCTGGCCTGCGAATCTCTGCATGCGAGCAGATAGCATTGTCAACTTAGTCAGCGAGTACAAAAGCACGAGTTTGGTGTTGAGTCCGGCCACCGGATCGATCGTCGGATGCACGACCAAGCTAGCTCGATCCTGGTCATCTCTTGATCTGCCTAGTGCCCTAGTCTCTGGCAGCTCACCGTGTGGTGTGATGAGGTGCCGATCGAATGAAGGAAGCAACAAGCCCGCGCATGCTCGTCATGGTGCCGTGCCTGAACGGACGCCGCCGTCGATCGCATTATACCGCCACACACGAACCGGTCTGGCGCGACGACCTACGTGTATACGGTCTACGCGCGCGCAGCTCACCATGCTAGTGACGCATTTTGAGCAACGCCGATATGTATATACCAATTTTTGGTCCAAATCACGGCATTTTTCAACTCCCTTTTTTTTCTCCCTTTATCTGATGATGAGGATGATGCGCGCGACGACAGAGACGGGAGAGATATATAGGAGCATGTGGGGCGTCGGGTCGTACTCCACATCGCCTTCTTGACGCAGCAACGCAAGAGCCTGCTTTGTCCGTTGTGCTAGTAGCTACAGTACGATCCCATCCTACTACTAGCTAGTGCGTGGTCTGGGTGCGGTCGTCGCCGGTGTTGTTTGTGCTTTGAAGTCGTCCGGTCCAGCTATTTGAAATTTGATAGGGCGTGGTCGCGTGGACGACGATCGTGTTTTTTTCCAGACAGATGGTCAAGCTTTGACCTCAAGAATGCACAGATGCTGCTCGATCCCTACTCACAAGTCACGAATAACAAAGGATATATATATGATATGATGCTACGTCCTCCTTGCATGCAGCGTGGCCAAAAGTTGTGGCTCTGTCTCCGCTGATCGAGGCCCCTCTTATATTAATTGTAGTCACATGCCGTTACAAGAAGCAAGCGTGTACTTACTCGAGACTTTCCCAACACTTAGGATACATAATATCATGTCACGTGTGTGCTCCAAATAAAAGGAGCTGAGCTCCACTTTCCGGTAACGACAACTCTGATTCTGTGAGATCAACATCAGCTGTCCTTCATTCCATTCTCGTTACGATGCTGCGCTTGAGGCTAGGCCATGCGGTGTGTTGTAAGCAGGCCGGACCAGTTCAGCATGCATTAGTGTTATAGCTTTTTGAACAAATTCCATGACCGGTCTAGCAATTATATTTTTTTGACTAGTGATGATGTTATCGGTTCCTTGCTCTAGCACGAACCACATCAAGGCTAACCAGCGTTGACAAGTTTTCTTTATACACTGATGAGTCATATACTAGCTGATTGTGTTACCCTATCGACCACTAGTTAATTTTGGCATTGTTTTTATAGTTCAACTGTTCGATGTAGTAGTAGTTGCTAATAGCAACACCGGTCCTCTCTACTTGTGTAGATATCTATATCTATATCTAAAACCGGGATGCTCGCCGCATCTACAAAGAGAAAGAAACAAAGAATATTTCAAAGCTTCCCATGCATGGTCAACTTACACTCCTACGCGCAAGCTTATATAGACAAGGTCTTGATGATATTGCACACTGCCCAAGATAATACCTGTGCCAGAAAAGCCGTGAAAATAAACATGGTTAATTAGATGTAAAATGTGTATATTAGTTGCAACCGTCCACACTTAATAAAAAGTGAAAAATAATAATAGTGCCGAGTCAAAGCATACTTGGGAAATTACAGATGAAAAAAATGAATTTTAGTATGTACAACCACTTTTTTTTTGTGAAATTTTCTTATTATTTATTTTCAAACCAAACTTTATCATTGAAAGAATTATCAAAATATAAAAGCTTATATACTGAATTACTGATCCTAGTTTTAGACAAGTTATTCATACCGGTGCATATACCGTTCACTACCGGAGATCCGCGATTTGACCAGTGTAATTGCTTTGCCGAGTGTTTTTTTTTCAGACACTCGGCAAACACTCGGCAAAGAAAAGACACTCAGCAAA
This sequence comes from Bothriochloa decipiens, assembly GCA_023333625.1. Classification (NCBI taxonomy): domain Eukaryota; kingdom Viridiplantae; phylum Streptophyta; class Magnoliopsida; order Poales; family Poaceae; genus Bothriochloa; species Bothriochloa decipiens. Next base: position 22,013,378 of record CM041640.1, on the reverse strand, counting down.
GAGGCTTCTTTACCGAGTGCCTCTTTGCCGAGTGTCTTTTTTTGGCACTGCCGAGTGTCAAACAGAAACACTCGGCAAAGAAAATGTAAAATCGAATTTTGAAGCCCTAAATGAATTTAAATGAAAAAAGTTTTCAACTACAAAGTGTAGATCTCGAAAAGTTCATCAAGGTCTACAAGAAACTCATCAAGGTCTACCAAGTTTATTTTGGTCACTTCTTCATTTGGCAAAGTAAAAGTAAATTTGTTCACAAATCTTACATGTCTCTCTCGTAGTTTATCAAACTATCAGAGAGAGATATAAGATTTGTCAACTATGTTAGAACCACCATGTCGAATGTTCAAATGACCAATCATACAAAATAGAGTTTATAGATTTTGAGAAGTTATGAAATACTGTTGTTGAAAACTTTTTTTATTTGAGTTCACCTTTGCCATGTTAAACTATGTTTGAATTTTAAAAATTCAAAATATGGATTTTTTAAATGACCTCGGATGTAAAAATATCTAAAATAAGATTTATAGATCTCAAAAAAGTTATGAAAGGTCATAGTTGAAAACCTTTTCATTTGAGTCCATCTTGCCATGCTAAAGCTACATTTAAATTTCTCAAATTTGAAATTCAAATTTTGTAAACGACCTCGGATGGAAAAACTTCCTAAACAAAAAGTGTAGATCTCGAAAAGTTATGAAACTTTGTAGTTGGCAACCTTTTGATTTGAATTCGTTTAGAGTATAAAAAAATAATTTACACTCGGTTTGATATTATATGTGGGGAACTAAAACTACTTACGGACACATGTGATTGTGTAGTGCTTTGATTAAGGCAGAAAGCTCGTGAGAGAGAGGTTATGAGTTCAAATCACCATCGCTGCAAAGTTGGCTAAGTGTTGGTGGGGGCCGGCCAGTGGGTCCCTCCCCTAATTAAATTTTTTTCTATTATGTTCGGGTTTTTTTTCTTGGCCGAGTGTCAAAATTTTGCCGAGTGTCCGATAAAAAACACTCGGCAAAGATCTTTTTACCGACCTGATTTTTGCCGAGTGCTCTTCGCCGAGTGTTACACTTGAAAAATGCTTTGTCGAGTGTTGCACTCGGCAAAGGCTTTGCTGAGTGTATTTCAACCTTTGCCGAGTGCATTAGGCACTCGACAAGCTGCCTGTGTCCGGTATTGAGTTTGTGTTACAAGGCCAAAACTAAAAGTGCGTGATTTTATAAGAAAATAGCAAGGTCTCTTCTGCTGCAATATGTGACGTAAATTGAGCTTTGCAATAGTAAAAAGTTTAGAGAACGAAACAGTACAAATGAGAGAGTATATAGAATCTAAGAACTAAGTTTACTATAGAATGCAAATTAACTCGTGTTAAGTTACAACTAGAATAGTGCGCGGTGTTGCCACGCTTGAAATGTGCCCGCCGCAGTTAGACCCTTTTTTAGCAAAGACTATTTTCAGCAAACCATATTTTAATTTAATAATTCTTTTAATAATTTAATAATGAAATGACAATTGTAAGTCAACTTAAAGGCTAGTAGCAGTAGCTCCACAATATTTGCAAATATTTGAAGCTGCACCATAATATGAACGTTTAGGATAAGATTCTTTTAGGTGTTGTATGTGCTCCAGAGTAAATGGATCATACCACGTGGAATAGATGCGCTAATATTTTCTGTATGTTTATATTTTTTTCACTTCAGTCTATTTTCTATTGTATTTATGCCAGGCACACATTCATATCCAGTAAGTGGTTGTTTTTTTTATCGTGGAGAGTATCAGGCTCCGCTGTCATAGGATGAAGGAAAACGTCACCATACGCAGAAGATGAGTGGGATTGTGGTCTACTTAGAAATTATGATGATGAGTGGTTGTGTGCTAGATATTTATGGGCCTACTTGGTTGGCTATTAATTTTTTTCCAACCAAAATTATGGCAAGCTAAAATTTTGTCTAATCAACCAAGGCTTATCAAAGTTAGGGCAAAAAAATATGATGTAGATTTGGTTGGTTGGCAAAACAAAGTCTTGCCAAAATCTTCTTTGATATGTAGCTTGAGAATATTTTGTCAAAACTTTGACATAAAATTAGTACCGCCAATTCTTTGATAATGAATCCATTTATGACCATAATTTTGGTATGCCATAATTTTGGTCTGGCAAAAATTGGATGTCAATACTAGCTTTTCTATAATTTTCTAGAATCTCATTAACGATTTTTTTAAGAAGCTGATGTGCTGGTCACCTTATCGTCTGTATTTTCTAGAATTATGCATAGTACTAGTCTAAAAGAAACTGGCTAATTTATTAACTTGTACCGTAGCGATAACTTCCTAGACTTATGTATGGTTTGAGGTCAAAAGGAACAGGCTAAGGAACGGGCTGTGCTGTGTTTTACCTGCATCCGTGCTGTGTTTTACATGCATGCGTTCGCGGTAACTTTCTAGAGCTACATAGTACAGTTAGAGGTACAAAAGAAATTGGCTACTGTTAGTTTTGTCACATGAGATCATCATGACGTGGCTTCATACTTTTTCAGGACCGCGACGCGGTTTCGGTCTTTAAAAGATATGGATTACTGTGTATTAAAAATTCCAAATCCTTCGCTTATATATAAGTAAATGATTTTCAGGACCGTATCGTATCGTGCATGCAAGTGCAACGCCTGCGCGAGTAGCATGTCAACTAGTACTAGCTGGCTACCACCCCGATGTTAGTTCTAATCATTTGTAATATGAGTACAAGCAGCAAGAAAAGAGCCACGGGAGTGTTTGTTTATTTGTGATTTGTGTCAAAAGTCCATGCCCAGCGGACCGGTTCTTGCTAGCTTGTCATTCTCTGCTCTGAATCTGCCAAGTCTGGCGCGCGGCCGCGGCGACTCTCTACGAGCTGCATTGTCAACTCAGCTGCATGAGACCAAGCTCCTGGTCGTCTCTTGAGATCTGCCGAGTCTCTGGCTGCTCATCGTGTGATGAGCTGCCGATCGAAGGAAGCAACAAGGTCCATGCTCCCCAGTCGCCACAGTAATGGTGTATGGCTGTATGCCGTGCCTGGTCGGAAGACGACGTAGATCGCATGGTACGTATGTACCGCCACACACGAACCGGTCGGCCACCGACGACGTACGTACGTATATACGGTCTACGCGCGTGGGGGAGATGCCATCCAGCCGATATGTATATGTACATTCACGGTCCAAATCACGGCGTTTTGTCAACTCCTTTTTTTGCCTTTATCTGATGAAGAAGATGATGCGCGACGATAGAGACGTGAGAGCATGTGGCGTCGGGTCGTACTCCATATCGCCTTGTCGCCGCAGCGACGCAAGCGTCGATCGGTTGCTAGCTAGTACTAGCTACAGTACGACCCCATCCTACTACCGGTGTTTTTCCGGTTACGGTCGTCGCCGACGCCGGTGTTGTTTGTGCTTTGAAGTCGTCCGGTCGAGCTATATTTCATAGGGCGTGGTCGCGTGGACGACGACTTTCTGTATATATATATATATGGTCAACCTTTCAACTGAATACACATATACTGCTACTAGTACTCGGTACTCACGAATAACAGGATTCGATGCTACGTAGTACTCGCATGCAGGCTTGGGCCGTCGCGTAAAGTTAGAATTTTTTTAATTATAGCATTTTTGTTTGTATTTGTTAATTAGTATTAATCATAGATTAATTATGTTTAAAAAATTTATTTTATGATTTATAACTAAACTGTATAATAACTTATTTTCTAATTTATATTTAATTTTTTATATATATATGTGTAAAGATTGATGTGACCGAGAGAGAGTGAAAAAATTTTTTCACCCGTGCCTTGTTTCGGCTGATCTAGGCCCCCTCTTATGTTAATTGTAGTCACATGCTGTTACAAGAAGCAAGCGTGTACTCGAGACTTTCCGAACACTTGAGGGTACATCATGTCATGGCACGTAAAGAAGAGCTGCGTGCACTTTCCGGTAATGACTCTGACGATGATCAAAACTTGCTGCTATGGCGGCTAGGTAGGCCATGCGGTCTCGATCTAGTATTACACGTGTAGGCATCTATCGCTGCAAAACATCAACGACGACGTAGCAGGTGGTCGTACTCGCATCTTGGTCAAGCGGTCAAGCCAATCGATCCGGTCGATGGAGAGACTTGGCACTTGTATACGCTAACCAAGGGCTGACCGTCTGACCGGCCCCAACAAAATCTGCCAGCATATGAAAAACAAAATAAAATCTGCCATGCGCACATGGAAAAGACGAAAGCAATGAAGATGGCACGCCGATTGACCGCGCCCGCACGTAACTGTTCCAATCTCCTTTTACTTTCAGGCTGTCGACCAGCGGTAAGCGCGGATAGTTAAGCGCTGACTGGCTGAACTCTCGTGTCAGCCATGCATAGTGGAAGATTTGACTATTAAAGTAAAGCAGCAGCAACCGCGACGTACGTTGACATCAATTTTGACATATATATACTACCAAGTTATATATATAGTTTACTGCATATATACCAATAATAATTGATCAAATGCCATAATGCCTTATATGCATTTTGCTGGCTTATTATATTAATTAACTGATCACCAATTATTGCTGATGATGATGAACACAAAGGAAACACAGACAACAAAAAAAATGCAAAAAAGTATGTACTATATGCAGACAAAGAAGAGCAATAAAGAGGAATGAGGCTAAAAAACACATGTTCCAACAGATCCTTTTCAAATCCCCTTTACCTTTTTCTCCCTCAAGCAAAGGGGATTTAACACTAGTTTTTCTCAATCCCCTCGCTTTTTTTCTCTCAATGCCATATGGGCCCCACACACCCTACGCCAACAATCTGCCGCATTTTGCACCGGCAGGCTCCGTGTCGGCCATGCACTGGAGAGATCCACTCCGGCCATGCGCGAATGAACTCCACGCCAGGCGGGCCGCTCGCTGGCCACGAGGCACATATTACTGCTCGCGCGCCGACGAGCTTTGCTTCTATGTGCACCGGGCGCGCGGGCGCCCGCCGGCGAGTTCGTCCGTGTCCACCTGCATGGCTGCACCAATGCCGGAGAGCTCAACAGATGTAAAATTTTATTGACTTCCATGTGGGTCCAATGTGCCAGCAGATAGAAAAGTAGTGAAGTGTAATTTCTCAATCTCCTGCAGCAAGAATCTCCTTTCGCCTTTAATTTTGGTTGCGCAATCTCCTAAATTATTAGTAATATTTTAGGGAAAGAGGATGTCGTTCAATCTGATAGACCATGCATATCCGTGGGATAAACACATAGCAGTTGAAGATTCTGCATTAAGCCTAGCTTTCTTTGCTTGTGTGGTAATAATATCTTACTGGGCAGGTGTGCCATTTGTTGACCTGGAATCTAATCCATCGACATCGACATAACGAAGCTGGCCAACTTTCTGCATGCAAGCACTGATATTGACGTCGCGGTCTCGGTCTAAAACGATTTTTTTACTTGGTTGAAACGAGGCTTTGAACGCAGTTTTTGAAATCAAATTAAAATAATTACGTGTGTGCAGTACGTGCCTCGACGTTTCTTACTAGCTTCGTAGCATGCAGCTGCATATGTAGCCATGCATGCATATAAGTACTTTTTTGTTAAAAATAGAACGAAATATAATGACACAGGCAAGCACTAGCTAAATATATAAGTGCACTTGTACTTGTCCTTGCATGATGCATGAGTTCCTGGCCTCTGAGGTGAAGTAAGAGCGAGTACGTGTTATTATGCATAGAAATGTGGTATAGCACCGACCAGCCAATTTATACAATCTATACAATTTATACATAAAGACTTTAGCTTACAATTTATACAATCTTTCACGTGCAGCTGACGGTAGAAAATACCTTGTGCCCTCCCAAAGCAAAAAGGAAGAATTGACTGGTGGACACGGCAAAATCGGCAATTTGGGTGCCACACACCTCCACTTTCGTTACTTGTCGAGGGACACTGTGGTTTCATTTCGTTTGGCCAACGGACACCACGCCCTTTATTTTATTAATTTCTACTGGATAAGGAGAGAGAAAGGTTGGAAAATACCGTTTTTGCCCTCATCTCTTTCTTCTTCCTCTCTTTCTATTTTTCCTCTCCCTTTCTTCTTCCGTTGCGAGCAGGGGACCATGACCGAGTGGCCATGTGCGGCGAGCGCGAGGCCCCGTACATGCAAGCACGCGGCACACCTCCACTTTCGACGGCGAGCACACGGCCCCGACCCCCTCGGCGAGCAGCGCAGCCAGCGGGGACGTGGCGGGGGGACCACCGGTGACGCGGCCTCGGCCCCCTTGACGAGCAATGCGGCGGGCGGACCACCAGCGGCGCGAGCTCCCCCGCGGCCACCCATGGCCGGCGCGCGAGCACCGCTGTGGCCGCCCTGACCGGCGCGCGCGAGCTCCGCCACGGCCGCCCATGGCCGGCGCGCGCGAGTCACGTGCTGCCTTGGCCGGCATAGCTCGGCCTCCGGTGGTGGACGGCTGCCCCCTCCCTGCTCACGACGGGGAAGAAGAAAAAGAGGGAGAAAAAAAAGAGAGGGAGAGAGAGGAAGAAGAAAGAGACAGGGGCAAAAAACCGTATTTTTTCACCTTTCTCTCTTCTTATCCAATGAAAATTAATAAAATAAGAAGTACGGCGTCTACTGGCCAAACGAAATGAATCCTTAGTGTCTCTGGGCCAATATTGAAAGTGGAGGTTCTTGGGCACCTAAATTACCACTTTTGCTGTGTCGACGAGCCAATTCTTCCAAGCAGAAATCTAGCGCCAGTGTCTTGAATGCCTACCACATGTCATGTACACCGATATTTGAAATATACACTAAGCAATCTCAGTCTATGCTTGAGTCTGGATTGTTAGTTAACAATTAGGCAGTAATAATAATAACAAATTCCATGACCGGTCCAGCAATTCTGTTTTTTTGACTATTGATGGCGTTATCGGTTCCATGTGCTTGACATCCTTATAGCGCTCTAGAAGGTTATTACCAGCGTTGACTAGAGAGAGTTTTCTTTATGTATGAGTACACATACTCTCGTGTCTACTGTTACCATGTCAAGCACTAGTTTAGTTAATTTTGGCATTATTTTTATTAGCTCATCAGTTATGCATGTAGGAGTAGACGAGTAGTTGCTAATATATAGTGACACACTTGTGTTCTCTACGAGTACTTGTGTAGATAAATATATGTAAAACCGAGATGCTCGCCGCATCAGCAGGGGAAAGAAGAAACAAAGAACAGTTCAAAGCTTCCCATGCTCAACTTACACTCCTACGCTAGCTTATAGATAAGGTCTTGATGATAATGCACACTGCCCAATATAATACGTGTACCAATCAAAGAAGCGTTTGTTGCAATTGTTTTTACGCACTCACAGAAAGCGGTGTAAATAGATACGGCCGATCAGCAGATGGGAAATGTGTGTTAGTTGCAAATGTCCACAGTTCATCAAAAAGAAAAGAAAATAATAGTGCTGAGTAATTCGGAAATTACAAACAAAAATGAATTTAATATTTACAATCGCTTATTTTCTCTGAGAAATTTAATTAGTATTTATTTATTTTAAAGACAAACTTCATCATTGAAAGAATTATCAAAATAAAAACTTATTAAAGACTATAAGCTCATCACTAATGAAGCTTGGTACTAACTACATACTAAACTATTTATATTAGTTTATATTCTAAATGCTTGGTAGCCGCTGAATTAGCTTTAAGTTTTCCAATTCCTGGTTTTAGATAAGTTTCATACTGGTGCATGCCACTGAAACAAATCTACAAATGATATTTTATGATATTATGGTGCTTTGCAGTGGTAAATATTTTAGAGAATGAGACAATATCGACAAGGATGTCTATCTCTTAAGAGGGTGAGGATGTAACACCTCGGTCCAGGACTTAATAGGATTATAATAATACTCATACCAACAAGTTGTAACTTATTTTCTGTAAGCCCATCTCCAAAGAACTCTAAAGTCGAGCGTGCTTGGTCTAGTGTAATTTAAAGATGGGTGACCAACCAGGACGTTCTTCCCGAGTGCACACGAGTGAGGACAAAGTGCGCAGAAAAAACTCATGTTGGTCTATGAGGGCAGTCTATGACTAAAAAAACTGACAGATGTAAGCGGACCCATCTCTGTAGAGACGAGACGTTACATGGACAATGAGGAAAACAACGAAAATAGAAAAGTAGGGCCCTACTTTAGATCCCGAGGAATGAGGGCTGAAGAGGTTGATATAAGGCCACCTACAATTGAGGGCTTGAATAGAGTCTTTATTGGACCTATATTTTTGTTGCAGGTCCTTAAATTTGAGTTTGAGGGCTCATTTAAGGGCTTTGATGGAGATGCTCTTACTTATACTGGTGCATGCCATTGAAACAAATCTACAAATGACATTTAATATGGTCCTTTGCACTGGTAAAATATTTTAGAGAATGAGACAATATTCAAATGAGTAAAGAGTAGAAGCTGCCAAGAACTACATTAATCATTAAACAATGTAGTTGTGCAAATTAACTCGAATTAAATTACAATGTGGATCCTATTAAAAATTCCAAACCCTGCTTATATATGTATATATTCTTAATTTACAAGCATCGAACTATCTGCGTACACGTAGTAATGCACCTCTCCGTACGCCACTTCAGTTAAATATAAATTAAATCAAATAGTACTGCTGCTTCATATTGTTTCTTCGTTTAGGCATTTTGGCATTTTTTAGTAGGATGATGGTAGGCTGCCGATCCCCTTGGATTGGCATGGAAAATGAACCCACTTTCCTTGGCGATCCAAAAGGATTAGGCCAAGTCCTTGCCTGTCGAAAACACGATTATATCAAGTGACGCTAAGCTGGGGAAAGCCCAACGAAGGATGAGGCGACTGCGGCGAGAGCAGGGGCAGGGTGCCGAGCAATGCCTCCCAGTACTGCTCCCAGTTCGTCGTCATGGGGAACCCCACAGCACCCGATCCCGTCTCTTCCGTAGGAGACGTCACCGTCGACGAGGCTGTCGCCGTGGTCTCGTGCGTCGCCATGGACGACGACGACGACTGAGAGGCGGAAGACACCTGCCCCTGGGACGACGACGACGAATAAGCAGGGACCTCATCAACAAACTTCGCTTCCTTCTTCACCACGGCGACCACCTCGACGTCGTCGTCGGCGTCGGCGTCCTCCACCACCAGCTGCTGCCGCTTCCTCTTGTTCATCGCGGCCGCCTTCGTCTTTGCCGGAGCCGCCGCCGGCGGCGGCGGCGCCCAGAAGTCGGCGCCGCGGGAGCCGACATCGTTGGGGAAGTTGAGGATGGCCTTGGCGCCGCGCATGCGGAACGCGGCGCGGTCGTAGGCGCGCGCGGCCTCGATGGGCGTGTCGTACGTGCCGAGCCACACGCGCGAGCCCCGGCGCTTCGGGTCGCGGATCTCCGCCGCGTACTTGCCCCACGGCCGCTGCCGGACGCCGCGGTACTTGCGGAAGTCCTCCACGGCCTCGGCCGCCGCCGCGGCTGCCTGCTGTGCGGCGGCGGGCGCCGCCGTTGCTGCCGCTGAAGCGTACGGCCTCGGGGGCACGGCGATGGTCAGAGCCTGCTTCACGGGCGACGAGGGCTCGCTTCCAAACGCTATTATGACCGGTGGCGCTGGTGGCGGTTCCTGCTCCGGGAACGCCGCTGTCGCCTCGCCCATGTACTCGTTAGTCGGGTCCAGGCCGATGTACTCTTGATGCTGCTGCGCCGGCTGCAAGAACGGCATGGGCTGGAATTCTGGCTGAGGTGCCGGAGCCGGGAAGGTGAGGTCGTCGGGGTGTGCGGTGCTGTCCACGGGGCCACCACCGCCGAGAAGGTGCTCGCGGATGAAGTCGAGAGCGAAACCGTCGGCGTCTCCGGTGAAGGCCATGCCCACTTCTTTGTTCTAGCTGGTGAATGGTGATGTCGAGGGGAGGTGTCACGAGAACTGGGACTCTGGGTCTCGGTGGCAGCTCCAGCTACGGCCCGCGCGATGTGCGAGTCTGTTTCTATGCTGTGTTGTGCGAGGACAATGATGGGCGGTGCTCGTTGGTATTTATAGGGCAGAGAAAACCAAAGGATTTTTTTTTATCGATCCGGTGAATTATTTGAGCTCCCTTGATTAGTAAGACCAGTTCTACTCTGTTGGGTCGTATAATCTATATATTATTATAAATAAACTTTGATTCTCCCGGTCTAACGAGTTCGTCTTGACCTGTTGATCAAACTTGAGATCAACCGAGCTAGGTAGGTTCGCGAGACTGAGCGTACGTCTCCGGTTAGCTGTCTCTTTCGGTTTTCAAAAATGTTATAACTGTAACGGCCCATAATTGGTTATGTAGTCGCAGCAAGCTTTCATAGGCCACACAATATTTATGAACCATTGTTCCAAGAAAAATGGAAATCATTATCTCCCAAGTCTCAGCAAGCTTTCGTAGGCCACACAACAAACATGAAACCATTAATGCACTACTGAATTTGTCACATTTTCATAGGTCTTTTGGTGTATAGTCTAAAGGGTGCATTAGTGAACTTGCTTATCAATGTTTCAATCATGATGGAAGTAAATGAGTTGCTGGACCGCTCTCTTTTCAATCTTACTGAAGTTGATGATTAACTAGTTTCTTAATACTGCCAACTTCCTTGCCCCCATTTCCTTTGAGCACTCAGCTGCAGTACAAAACTAATTGAATCTAAAAAAGGGATAGTCTTGTATGTGTACCCATTGGTCTCCTTGTTTTTCTACATGGATGTTAATCAACAATTAGTTGTAGTGATGATGCTTGTAATAAGCAATCTATGGAGACATGTGTGCATATAAATGTTCTATATATGGTTGTCAATTATTTAGTCATCAGAGAGATAGGATGACATGGCTTCTCTACTAACGATATTGTGACTAGAACTGATGCTCAATTTTAGTAAAATTTTATGTTAATAATGTCAGAAGTCCATAATTTAGAAGCAATATTTTTTGGATGAAAGCATATGTAAGTACTGTGGATATTTTTATATTATGACAAAGTTAGTTAATTTATATGAAGATACTGGGTCACTTTAGATTTTTTTAACAACTGCTTTTTTTGGGTGGGAATTCCTAGATATTTCTCTAGTTTTCTAGCACGGCTCATAGGAATTAATGTGTGAGCTTCAATAATCATGTAATAGCTAGTAAGATTGGACTAGGAAAAAATCACTGAAAACAAACTTCCTTCAATTAAGCAGGGAAAGAAATTTAGACATCCAAACTAAGGTCATCTTCGTTATAGATTGTTACAAAATCTAATAAGATACGTTTGTTTTAGCTTGCAAAATTGTAATAACATGAAAGATAACATTCGCACAACATGCAAGTAAATATAAAACAAAAATTAGATTAAAAACGGGTGAAGTCCCAGTCGCGAAAAAAAAATTGGCTTAAGTTTGCCAAGCCAGCAACTAGATCGGCGAGGTGGCGACAACGGAAATCACGCGTTCTGTTACACTTACAGTGATTTGTCGGGGTTAATTTGGATGTGCCGTAAGGCAGCAACTAGGCAATTTAGTGTCGAATCACACGCTTTCCTAGCGTTACATGAATTTTCATTTCGCAGGCGGGGGAGCGCGTCAACAAAGAACAGCAAGATAATTACAATTTGTCTAGTCTAGGCTGGGGAAGTGCTCCGACCATTTCTACTATCAGAAAAACAAAGGCCATTGTTGGATCGGAAGAAGAAAACTATAGATTCTCATTTTCGTTAGTTGCATAATATAAATACTACACGTTCGTACCAGCTTGCCATAAATCATATCACTATGTGGACTTTACTATACTCCCCTATTGTTTAAAACGGGGAACGGAACAAAACATGTATATCTTCTGGACGCAGGGAAATTTCCAACGAGCGATTTCAATTCATGTATGTGTCCTGGTGGAGAGATAGAAGTGGTTATTCCTCGCTTCTCACGGTTATTTAGATTCTCTTAGCATTCGTCCTTGTTACTGTGTCCAGCTTAGCCGCCTGCTGTCAGACCATGAGCTAGGTACGTACGTACACTCGTAACGTTCCATATAGAATCTAAGCCGCCTGCTGTCAGACCATGAGCTAGGTAACGTTCCATATAAAATGCGAAAATTGAAAAGTAAAACAAACTTAAACTTTCAAATCAAATAATTTTGTTTGCGGGGTAAATCAAATAAATAGAACAAGCAAGATTTCATACTATAAGAGACATCTAATTTAGGGTTTAATTTGCAATTTATACCAAGCAACGTGCTGAGATTTTGATTGGATTTTTAACATTTTGCCAAGGGCCTAATTTGAAGTAACACTGAATTTGCGGCTGGGTACACGGGAACGGAAACGGGATGGTTTCCCATCCTGATATCCTGACGAACCCGACGGTGTGACTAATTTTTAGTCCGGGGTCGTTCAGTCGTTGTTTGACGCCTTGAAATTAGTTAAGAGACTAGATCTCTGATTGGATCGACTAGAGGTGCAGCTTATACTAGACTAGTAGACTTGAAGCATATATGACCGTTTTTTTTTTGTTTTTTTGACAACAAGCATATATGACTGTTACCTACCTAGCTAGCACCTGTGTACTTCCACCCGGTTGCCACGCAGGTCCCACGAAGCTCGCTTCTGTGTCCGTTGTCAACCGCTCAGTCGGAAGTCGCTGCTGAATCAGGATGTGCAGTAATTTATACAATACGATATCATTTAAAGATTATAATCTTAATAAAATGAAAAATATCTTATATAGGAGTCTCTAATTAAATACGTTTTTTCGTTTTAACCAAATATCTTAATCTTAATATTCTATAACTAACTAAAACTATCCAAAGGAGTCTACACGTTAAGACGTGCTAGAAAAAAGATATAAATTTTAGCAATAATGCTAAAATTAAGCTGTCTTACCATGTATACCATGCATGCATTAGAGATGCATATTTTTTGTTTTACATTTTATCGATCATAAAAATGTTTCCGTACGAAACTGCACACCAATGACAACCTATCCATTTAAAATATAATAAAATTCTTTGATAATAATGTCATATCAATACTATTTTAGTTATGAGTACTCTACTATTTTTCACAAAAAATACTAGAAGGTTTATGCTATTGTAATAACTAAGAGTCTGTTTTTAATAAAAGATAAAAGAAAATTTTTGAATAAAATATGCAAGAAAGGCCATAGTTTGTACTGAACACATAGATAAAAATTATGATAGTTCATAGATGAAAAATTGAAAGCCAAAATATAGAGTTGTGAGGTGTTAAAAAGGAATAAAACAAGAATTGAAATAAATTACACTTCTCCTATCCTTCAGTCGACTAAAGGACCGACATACGTCAGGGGACGCGAATGCTGATATTACGAGGTCTTCTAGTATGTGGCTGATCGGCATCGAACGGCTCAACACGTCGCCTGAGAGAGTCATGCCATTTTCAGGCGACTGATATTTAGCATGTCCCAATAAATTAAACTAAGGTTTCAAAAATCCATGAAGGCGCAATGCAAATGGTGAAGGAACACATAAAGTAAATGGTAAATTTATCACAATGGTATAGAGATTATAGAGTATCTAAATCTAAAAGGAAATTATTGTGTTAAGAAATGAAGAGAGAGAAAGAGCAAAGATATTAAATTTTGATTAGTTGTAAGTGATAAGTAACTCAGGATTTTGTAGTACTTATGTAGCATAGAATTGTAGAACGTGCTGGGACATTGTGGAGTTTATGGGCTAGCTAGTGGCCACACAATAATTTTACTACGTGTTGACCCTAAATATAGTTGCAAATTAAGTTTGATCTTTCTAAATTTGAACATGCCTTAATTGAATAGACCGAGATGGAGCGGAGAAGATTCTGGCGGCTTCTCTTAATAATTTTAATCTTTGTTGGTGATGCTTGTACAGAGCTACTGTAGCTAATCTCGGCAGCTAAGCCCCATCAACTTACAAGAAAAAAATGGCGGCTAAGCCACATTAGCTTCTATAACTAATACTCAGTTGCATCCAGCGACGAAGCCAGCGCCCGTGCTACCTGTGCTCCAGCCCGGGCTACCGGCCATGGATACACTAAGCCCCCCCTAAGCCCCCCCTATGCCATGGAGGAGGAGGAAGAAGGAAAGGAGGGGCTGGAGAAAGAAGAAGAGGAATCAGCCCCCCTTGGCCAAATCATGGCTTCGTCACTGGTTGCTTCTTCCGTTCCATGTAGAAAAATACATGTACCAAAATAATTAAAGTGACTTATAATTTGCAATGGTCGGAATACTATTTTCTGTGTGGAGACATGCATTGGCCATATCATTTTTATTTATAGAGTAATAATATATCCCTGATGAAGAATGTTTAATTATTAATGAGATAGTAGGTACCTCATTAGACTCCTGACCACTAGTATAGGGGCACGACATGTGTACGTATGCACACTATCGATCTTTTTTTTTACAGCAAACATATATTGATTAGTTATCTTTGTAAGTACTCTTCCAAGAAAATTATAAATCATCAAATTTACTAATGATGATGCATACAGTATAAATTTTAATTAAATTTTAGTTACATACGAAACCTGGTTAAAACCGCACTGTATGATAATGAGGTACTACTTACTATTAATGAAGGTCTTATTAATGAGGTATTTATTATATGATGATGATTAATTATACGTATATGTACTAGTACTACACACATGTGTACATGCACAACATGGCGGTTGACGCGCGAAACGTACCAGCCATACCCCCACGTTGGTCGGTGTGTACTGTGTCTACTCCCACGCAAGTTCTCTCCTATACGGGGGTGATTGGTTCTTGGAATTGCTGGGAGCCGGGATGGAGAGGCCGTCTAGGCCGCAAATGTTCCACATGAAACCATTCACCTTGCCGTGTTTGGTTCATTTTTGGGCTTTAGTACAGAAACTTTGCAATCGTGTTTGATTCCCCGCATCGTCAAATTTGGTGCACGAACGTATGAAGTTGTTTGTGTTTGGTGCAACTGTATAGGAGGAGGTGTGGTCATCCAGGTATGGAATGGTGAACCTTACCATCATATCACCCAAAATCCAAATAAAACCAATAGAAGCCTCAAATTAACATGTCAATCAACATACTCTAAGCCTTGGAGCATAAACTTAATTTAGGGTCATTGGTTGCCTCAAAAGGATAGTGCAAAAGGAGATAAGCAGTGTGGCAGAACCTCCTAAATCATATGGCCCACATGCATTATTATTGTCTAAACAGACTCCAAATAACATGAATGTGTTCCATACAACTTAAAGGTCTGTCGGATAAATCCCGAATCATCCACGATTCTCCGAGCAGGATCAATCATTACAAAGAGACATTGCAGTATTACCATAGTTTTATACAAATAAGATATATCGGAGTAAAATAGCGGAAGGATTACAATAACATAAGTTTACAAACCAAGTTTCAAAGCTTACAAACCATAAGTTAAATATTACAAACCATAGTAGTCGTGGAGTAGCGATAAACAACTTTATTACAATACCAGGCGATAAACTCAGCCCAAGAGCCAAACATCCTACTCGTCGTCACTCTCCACAACGACTGTCATGCAACAGGGTGCAAAGCAATCCTGCACATGGGGCTCACCTGCAACAAGGGTTCAACAAACCCTGAGTACAAAAGTACTCAACAAGACTGACCCGACGAAAAAGAGGGGTGAAGACTTAGAAATATTGGCTAGAGGGATATGGTATGGCTTGCAAGAGACAAGAATTTTTGTAGAAAAGCTTGACAGAAAGTAAAGTTGTCTTGCTCTAGATCACGATTACCAATCAACTTTATTTTGATAACTTATCATCATTCAAGTTGTTACTACAATGATGAACACCGATCGAGTCTTCTTCTCCAAGAAGCAACGGCGATTCAAATCTATTTTTTTATACCCAGCTGGGACCTAGGTCACTGATATACAGGAGACTCTAACTCCTAAGCATATCAGATAACACGATATACCGGGATAATAACCACAGCCATATATCAACCACATGTTATACAGGAGACTCAAACTCTTAAGCATATCAATATACATGGGACTCTCAACCCCACAAGTATACCACACCATGTGTGGGTGGCTATCTAAGTCTCGATATCACCAATTCACCATCGAACGGGACCTAGGGCATCAACAGACGGAAACACTACAAAGGGACTCCTTTCCCAATGCAAGTTACCCGTTCGTACTCGATTTATTAAGTACCATCATGATTCCAACAAGTGAAGCCAATCTCATCTTTTTCATTCTTTTTATTTTTGAAAACCTACTAATTAAGCAGGTCTAAGCATAACTATGTATTTTCCAAAAACAGGTAACAAGGAATATGGAAAATAAGGCAGGTAAATGCAATGGTGGGTTATCACTCAACGACTAGTACTTATTGCAACATAACATAACTGAAGCGATAAAACTTTTATAAAATAAGGGTAGGGTTTAAATGTATCCGGGGCTTGCCTTGGTATTCGAGGTAGACGGTCTCGAGCTCTAGATCCACACCCAACTCCTGAGTCTGCTCTTCTTTGGGATCTGGTGCGGTAATGTTAAACCCTCCGTTAACAGAAATTATACGATAGAATGATATGCGTCAACATGATGTAATAGTAAACATGCTGCTCGATGGTTGCATGACTAGATTAAAGACTTAAGTACAACTTTCCTTCACGATAAAGTTGCAAGCCAACAAAACTTACTTACTAAGTTCATTAAGATTAATTACTTCATTAATGAAATTATTTAATCACATGAAATAACGTTGATTAAGCCCTAATGACATGATTAAGATAAGCGCAAATAATTAATTAAACTGTCAAAGGTCATTAGGGTTATTGACCCAAGGTCATCAAGCAAATCCCAAAGTTAAACAACCCTATAATGATTAATCATGATTAAAGAGGTTAATTAATCAATTAAAAACATTTAAATAAAGACATAAAATTAAAGTTGTCTAATTAAGCTTAAATTTTATTTTAAAAAGATCTTGGTCTAATTAGATGGCAAAACAAATTTTAGAAATAAAAACCAATTATTTTATTTATTAAAAATCATTGAAGGTACATTTTTTAATTAAAAGGACTAATTTTAACTTATGAAAAAGTTATACAAATTTGGCATTTATATTTTTCCTAGGTAGATGACATCATAAAGAGCATACACAAAAATTTTTAGAATTTTTAGATGCATAAATAATTTTCTATGAATTTCCAAAGAAAAGGGAATTTTCTAGATTTTCTAAAATAAATAAAAGAAAAGGAAAAAACTTTTCCAAGTTGACCACGACGGCGGCGGCGGCTGACCGGCGATTGCTCACCGGTGGTGAGGCCTCGGGTTCCAAGGCTTGTACCTATGCAACCTACACCGCAAGGCGAACACGTTGGTGGTGCTAATGGGGTGACGGAGCAGCGGCGGCAAGCTCGCCGGCGTCCATGGCGACACGGCGGTGCTCGGACGCAGCGGCAAAGGCTCACCGGAGTGTCTTCAGCGATGGTGAGGCGAGCATGAGATTCTACGTACTCAGGTGAACGCGTTAGGCAACAAAATGGGGTCGTTCCTAACCCCTAGCCAATATGGCCACGCGCGCGGCGGAGCGGCATGGCCATGCCGGCGGCGAGCTATGGTGACCGGCGGCTACAATGCGGTAAACATGAAATTGAGGGCACAGGCCGGCGCAGGAGCTCACCGCGGGTCTGGTGCGCACGTTGGTTGGATGGAAGGCGGTCGGAGGCAAGCTGCAGTCGGCGATGGTGATGGCGACGGCGGTGCTCCGATGGCAAGGTGAGCGTTCCATCGGTTCCTGTGCACCATCAAGCCGGCCAAGATGCACATGAGAGGTAGGAGAAGATGGAGAACATGATAGGAGGGTTAATGGAGATATGTTTTCAACCTTGGCGGCGGTGGACGATGAAAGAGCTCACGGCGGCTCGAGTGCCGGTCGCGAGGAAGACGACGACGTGCGGGCGACTCGGGCGAGGAGAGAGCAAGAGCTAGCTCAAGCAACGGTGAGTCGACGGCGACGAATTTTTGACGGTAGGGACGAGCTCGATGGCGGCATGAAAATCTCAAATTACTCCAGATTTTTCATAGTAACATAAAAATCTCCAAAAATAAAGTTTGCATAACTTTTCAAGAGCTACATTTTTCATTTAACAAGTATTTTCAAATTTTTCTTATTTTTGAAATTTAAATTCAAATTCAAAAGGGAAATAAAACCCTAGAAATGAATATTTGAAATTAATTTTGATTTTTCAATAAAACTTGAAAATATTTGAAATTAAGAAATTCTCAAATTTTCAAACCAAACATTTTTCACATATAAAGTTTTCTCAAATTATGCATAATTTTTAAATTATGGTTTTTAAATCAAAAGGGGACAATTGTTGGAAAACTGTATTTTCAAATTTATTTGAAATTCTTTTTAGAAACTTGAAAAACTTTGAATACCAACCTTGTAGATCTTGCCAAGATCTACAAACTATCTTTTAGAGTATCTCCAAATTCCTTATAGATTTTGAAATATAGAAAAGGGGATAAAACAAGCTGTTGAAATAAAGGGTTTTTCAAACCGAATTCAAACTCGATTTGGTTTCTAAATTAATTGGTTAGTTATTAGTGATCACAAACATCATACAAGGACATTTTTAGGTCAATGACCCAATGACACCCTTGGTTGACGAAGTTGACTTTTTGAAAAACATTATTATAGTTTTTTTCTAATTTGAATTTAAGTTTGAATTACAAAACTTATGAATAAGCTTTGAAATCAAAATTCAACTTCAAATATGGAAATCATTTTTAGGAGTTGTACTTAGATTCATATACTATGCTTGACACTAGTGTAAACACAGTTTACACCTCAAGTACATAGAATATAAACTAAGTATTTGAGATGACATTCGAAAGTAGGGTTTTATGATTTCATGTGGCAAAACATTTCAGAAACATAATCAACCTATGAAATGTAAACTTGTTTTAGTTGATGCACATCAAGGTTGACCTAAACATGAATGCTTAGCAATGTATATGATGTCATGACATGTTTTAGTTGATATAACACCAGAGGTGTTACAACCTTTCTCCCTTAAAGAAATCTCGTCCCGAGATTTAAAACCTTGAGTAAAGTAATGGAAAAGAAAATGTGTCAAGAAAACACACTTCAACTAAATACATGAGAGAAAAGGGGTTTTACAACTCACACTAAAGGAGTTACAACTCTAGAGGGAATTAGAACTTAGATAAAAGCATAGAATTCCGGGAAGTTATCCAACAAGAAATCTTCCGATTCCCAAGTAGCTTCTTCTTCTGAATGTTGATCCCATTGTATCTTGTACCACTTGATTGTTCTGCTTCGAGTAACATGGTCTTTCTGATCCAAAACCCGGAATTGAATACTTAGAATAGGTCAAGTCAGGTTCAAGTTCAATACCTTCGACATCAATAACTTTATCTGGTAGCCGAAGACACTTCTTGAGTTGTGATACATGGAATACATTGTGTACAACTGACAATTGTTCAGGTAGTTGCAAATGATATGATACCTTCCCAATTTGTGCCAAAATCTGAAATGGTCCAATATAACGAGCTGCTAGCTTTCCTTTGACTCCAAATCGCGTAACTCCTTTCATTGGTGACACCTTTAAATATACATAATCTCCTTTATTGAACTACAATGGTTGACGTCTTTTGTCCGTATAACTTTTCTGACGAGACTGGGCCACTTTCAAGTTTTGTTGTATCTACTTAACCTTTTCTTCTGTTTCTTTTACAAGATCAACTCCAAAGAATCTTCTTTCTCTAGGTTCAGACCAGCTTAACGGAGTTCTACATCTGCGACCATATAGTGCTTCAAACGGTGCCATTTTGATGCTTTCTTGGTAACTATTATTGTAAGAAAACTCTGCTAAAGGCAAACACTCATCCCATTTTTCTGGAAAATTAAGAACACAAGCCCTCAATATGTCCTCAAGTATCTGATTCACTCTTTCAGTCGGACCCCCTGTCTGAGGATGATAAGCTGTACTGTATAAAAGGTCAGTACTTAATGAATCATGTAATTGTTTCTAGAATTTGTTGATGAACTGCGTGCCTCTGTCAGACACAATAGTCTTTGGTACACTATGAAGACTGATGATACGTTCAAAATATAGTTTGGCATATTTCGAGGCTGTATAAGCATTTTGCACTGGAATGAAATGTGTAGATTTTGTGAGTCGATCCACTATGACCCAGATTGAATCAAAACCTCTTGTTGTCCTGGGTAGACCTACTATAAAATTCATATCGATATCTTCCCACTTCCAAGCTGGAATTGGTAACGATTGAAGTTCTCCCGCTGACTTCAAATGCATAGCTTTGACTCTCTGACAGGTATCACATTGAGCCACATACTTAGCAATTTTAATTTTCATCTTGGTCCACCAAAATTTCTGTTTCAAGTCATGATACATCTTATTACTTCCTGGATGAAGAGAAAACTTTGAAAGATGTGCTTCATCAAGGATCTTTTGACGTAACTCAGGAACTTTTGGTACAACCAAACGATTCTTGTACCATAAGACATCTGCTTTATCTATGGTGAAACAAGAAACCTTTTCTTTTCTAACTTTCTTTTTGATATGTTCAATTCTCTTATTACTTTTTTGAGCAGCAATAGTTTGATCTTTGAGGGTTGACTCAACAGCAATGTTAGCCAAACTACCTTGTTGCACCATCTCAATGCCCAACTTTTCTATTTCATGACATATAGAAATATCCAAAGGCTTCACTGTTATACAATGACAATGACTTTTTCGGCTAAGTGCATCAGCAACCACATTGGCTTTACATGGATGGTAATATATTTCCAAGTCATAATCATTGATTAGTTCTAACCACCTTCTTTGCCTCATATTCAACTCATCTTGAGTAAAAATGTATTTCAAACTCTTGTGATCACTATAGATATTACATTTATTACCCCACAGATAATGTCGGCATATTTTCAATGCATGGACAACGTCTGCTAACTCTAAATCATGTGTTGGATAATGCTCCTCATGTTTCTTCAACTGTCGAGAAGCATAAGCAATAACTCTCCCTTCTTGCATCAATACACATCCAATACCAATACCAGAAGCATCACAATAAACATCAAACGGCTTCTCGATATTCGGCTGTGCTAAGATTGGAGCAGTGGTCATTAATTTCTTCAATTTCTGAAATGCCTCTTCACATTCAGGTGACCAAACAAACTTAACATCATTCTTCAAGAACTCAGTTATGGGCTTTGATATTTTTGAGAAATCAGGTATGAAACGACGGTAATAACCCGTCATTCCCAGAAAACTATGAACTTGATGCACAGTCTTTGGTGGTTCCCAATCTAGTATATCTTGTACCTTGCTAGGGTCAACAGCAACACCCTTGTCTGATAAAACATGTCCAAGAAATTTCACTTCTTTCAACCAAAATTCACACTTACTAAACTTAGCATATAATTGATGTTCCCTCAAACGCTGTAGAATAATTCTGAGATGTTTGGCATGTTCTTCTTCATTCTTGGAATATATCAGTATATCATCAATGAAGACAACCACAAACTTATCAAGTTCTGGCATGAACACTGAGTTCATCAAGTACATAAAATAAGCTGGTGCATTGGTGAGTCCAAAAGACATGACGAAATACTCATACAGACCATACCGAGTGGCAAAGGCGGTCTTTGGAATATCTTCCGGGCGAATCTTGATTTGATGATACCCGAATCGAAGATCAATCTTGGAAAACACCTTTGCCTCTGCCAATTGATCAAAAAGCAGATCAATGCGGGGTAGAGGATACTTATTCTTGATTGTTACCTCATTCAAGGGATGATAATCCACACGTAATCTCAAACTTTTATCTTTCTTTTTCACAAAGAGGGCAGGACATCCCCAAGGTGATGAACTAGGTTGAATAAAACCTTTATCCCGTAGCTCTTGCAATTGAGTCTTGAGCTCTACTAACTCAGGTGGTGCCATCTGATAAGCTCTTCTGTATATTGGAGCAACACCAGGCTTCAAATCAATTCTAAACTCCACCCTTCTATCAGGAGGTAAACCCGGTAACTCATCAGAAAATACATCCAAAAACTCACAGACCACTGGTATATCTTTAGTCTCTTTCACATAAGTTACACATACCTTTTCAACAGTCCTCTTAAGTGTTGGAAGTTGGATAAGAAGTTAGGATTTGCAATTAGGTATGTTCACTCTCATAGTTCTATGCAGGATGTCTATTACAGCACCATGCCGTTTCATCCAATTTATACCTAGGATCACATCTATATCTTGATCCTTTAATATTATCATATCAGTGGGAAAAATATACCCATCCAAACTTATAGGCACATCATGTACCATTTCTTTAGTACACATACGCCTCCCAGGCGACTATATAAAGAATTGTTCTTTTGTCCCCATTGTTGGTATTTCATGTGTCTTAATAAAAGTACCATTGATGAATGTATAGGATGCACCAGAATCAAAAAGCAGAATGACAGGATGTTTAGCAACAGAAAACGTACCCATCATGACGGGTTCTCCTTCTGGAATTTTCCCAGCTTGAGTGTAAAACACCCTACCAACCTTCTTATCACTTTTTCCCTTCTGCACATTCTGGTTAACAACCCTATTCTGATTCTGTGGTTTTTGTTGGGGTGCAAAAGCCCTAGGAGAATAAGGATTGTTCTGTCTCGGATGCGGGCAGCATCTTGCAAAGTGACCAGGCTTACCACAATTGAAGCATGGGAGACTTTGTGGCTAGAAATTGGGGTTACGAATACCAAAGGCATTCGGCTGTCATGGATAAGAAAGAGCAGCAGCAGGACGGACAAATGTCTGTTGCTGGGCTTGGTACTGTAGTGTATGGTAAGAAGGACGGAAATGGTTTTAGGGATGGTAGATTATTTTCTGGCACTTTTGATTACCACCAGAAAATCCAGATGTCATGCTTTTCTTCTTCTTAGTTTCCAGATGCTAACGGTTCTTTTCTTCAAATGATATAACAATATTCACTGTCTCATGAAAAGTGGCATTTGGGTTCCCCGTCATCATCCTCTGAATCTTACTATTCAACCCTCTAAGGAAACATTCCTTCTTTTTGTGGTCAGTACTAACATGGTCAGGGGCATATTGGGACAAGTGATTGAATTTGCCAAAATACTACATAACTGATGTATCACCTTGTCGCAGGGAAAGAAACTCTTCAAGTTTTATAGTCATGATTATCTTAGGAATGTGGTGAGCACGGAAAGCTTCACGAAATTCAGTACAAGTAATCCGATGACCTTCTGGTTGTGCAGCAACAAAGTTTATCCACCAGGCCCCTACAGTACCTCTCAGCTGCTGTGCTGCAAACAGAGGCTTCTGGTATTCAGTGCACTCAATCAGGCCAAACTTTTGCTCTACAGTACGGAGCCAATCATCTGCCTCCATAGGTTCATCTACCCTAGTGAAGATTGGAGGACGTGTATCGGTGAAGTCCACATAAGTGGTCTCATCTCGATTATTTCGACCACGATTCCCTTGATGTGCATTCTGGTTCTGATTTTGAGCCATCATGGTGGTGGCATTGACCAAGGCCGCAACTGCATCGGCTAGGGTGGGTGGAACTGGTGGAGGATTCAGAACATCACCTCCATCATGAGATGGACCGGCAGCATCACGGGAACGAGTGTGAGCAGGCATCTATTAATAAACAAACTATACTTTATTCACCAAACTTTATTGGATTTCATAAGTAGATATTACAAACGTGCAACACACTTTTGACACATTATTTTTGTTACAACAGTCTGCATTCTAGCAAGACTTTCCATCCCTTCTAAGGTTTAGAAAACAAGGAAAGAATATGCTATATAACCCACTACTCCAACTCCTTACTCATCCTCCTCACTATCATCCACAGGGACTACATCCTCCTCGTCTTCCTCCTCCTCGGGTTCCTCTTCCTCTTCAGGTTCTTCCTCCACTATCTCAGGATCTTCCGCTTCCATAGGATCCTCTTCACTTTCATTTTCTGCATCCATAAGATTTTCTTCTTCCTCATCAATAACATCCTCATGGACGGGCACTACTTCCTCAGGATCTTCTTCTTCTTCGTTCGGACCCATTACAAGACTGAGATCATTTTGTGTTGCCTGTCGTTGGTATTCAGGATCCAATAGGTTCTTCAGCCTTTGATTCTCATCATCAGCTTCATCAGCATATTCCTCCAACTCTTCCACGTAATCCTCAAGTTCTTGGATATGATCATTTGCGACGTCTTCTCGTGCCCAAGCATCATTTTTTTGGTGTTTCATATACCTCCGAGATTGCCTCAACTGAGTAATCTCAGCGGCCTCTTCGATCCTATCAGCTTCTGCCCTTTCCAGCTCTGCTCTAAGTCTAGCTATTTCGGCCTGAGGATCTAGATTGGGATTACTACTACTTTCACTAATTAATGTCAAGGCACTCCCTTTGGTGCAGTGCTCTTGCGGGGAGTCTGCTTAGTAAGGGCCATCCTGAAGAAAGATAGGTCATAAGAATAAGGATAGATAGGGAGAAATCTAAAGTTTAGCATGAATAGGACTGATACTACTTAACCCAAACCACTTTAAAGGGAAAGGTAATTAAAATAGGTTAATTAAATATGATGCATGAATCAAACTTATGATCTAAGCAAAAAAGATTTTTAAAGCAACACATACATAAAGATAACCTTTATAACATAGGGCACTATATTACGCTATTCCGCCACCACACTTTTTAAAATAAGAATAAGGGTCGATAGAAAGAATCATAGGTAAGAATTAAGCTATTTGGACCCAAAATATTCAAGTTAAAATCATTTGCCTCAAAACTTTTGAAGTTTTCTTAAAAGAATACTACAACAACTCTTTTTAATAACGATCCGGCTCCGATACCAGCTGTGGCAGAACCTCCTAAATCATATGGCCCACATGTATTATTATTGTCTAAACAGACTCCAAATAACCATGAGTGTGTTCTATACAACTTAAAGGTCTGTCGGATAAATCCCGAATCATCCACGATTCTCCGAGCAGGATCAATCATTACAAAGAGACATTGCAGTATTACCACAGTTTTATACAAATAAGATATATCGGAGTAAAATAACGGAAGGATTACAATAACATAAGTTTACAAACCAAGTTTCAAAGCTTACAAACCATAAGTTAAATATTACAAACCATAGTAGTCGTGGAGTAGCGATAAATAACTTTATTACAATACCAGGCGATAAGCTCTGCCCAAGAGCCAAACATCCTACTCGTCGTCACTCTCCACAACGACTGTCATGCAACAGGGTGCAAAGCAATCCTGCGCATGGGGCTCACCTGCAACAAGGGTTCAACAAACCTTGAGTACAAAAGTACTCAACAAGACTGACCCGACGAAAAAGAGGGGTGAAGACTCAGAAATATTGGCTAGAGGGATATGGTATGGCTTGCAAGAGACAAGAATTTTTGTAGAAAAGCTTGACAGAAAGTAAAGTTGTCTTGCTCTAGATCATGGCTGCCAACCAACTTCATTTTGATAACTTATCATCATTCAAGTTGTTACTACGATGATGAACACCAATCGAGTCTTCTTCTCCAAGAAGCAACGGCGATTCAAATCCCTTTTTTATACCCAGCTGGGACCTAGGTCACTGATATACAGGAGACTCTAACTCCTAAGCATATCAGATAACACGATATACCGGGATAATAACCGCAGCCATATATCAGCCACATGTTATACAGGAGACTCAAACTCCTAAGCATATCAATATACAGGGGACTCTCAACCCCACAAGTATACCACACCATGTGTGGGTGGCTATCTAAGTCTCGATATCACCAATTCACCATCGAACGGAACCTAGGGCATCAACAGACAGAAACACTACAAAGGGACTCCTTTCCCAATGCAAGTTACCCGTTCGGACTCGATTTATTAAGTACCATCATGATTCTAACAAGTGAAGCCAATCTCATCTTTTTCATTCTTTTTATTTTTGAAAACCTACTAATTAAGCAAGGATAAGCATAACTACGTATTTTCCAAAAACAGGTAACAAGGAATATGGAAAATAAGGCAGGTAAATGCAATTGGTGGGTTATCACTCAACGACTAGTACTTATTGCAACATAACATAAGTGAAGCGATAAAACTTTTATAAAATAAGGGTAGGGTTTAAATGTATCCGGGGCTTGCCTTCGTAATCGAGGTAGACGGTCTCGAGCTCTAGATCCACACCCAACTCCTGAGTCTGCTCTTCTTTGGGATCTGGTGCGGTAATGTTAAACCATCCGTTAACGGAAATTATACGATAGAATGATATGCGTCAACACTATGTAATAGTAAACATGATGCTCGATGGTTGCATAACCAGATTAAAGACTTAAGTACAACTTTCCTTCACGATAAAGTTGCAACCCAACAAAACTTACTTACTAAGTTCATTAAGATTAATTACTTCATTAATGAAATTATTTAAGCACATGAAATAATGTTGATTAAGCCCTAATGACATGATTAAGATAAGCATAAACAATTAATTAAAGTGCCAAAGGTCATTAGGGTTAATGACGCAATGTCATCAAGCAAATCCCAAAGTCAAACAAACCTATAATGACTAATCATGATTAAAGGGGTTAATTAATCAATTAAAAACATTTAAATAAAGACATAAAATTAAAGTTGTCTAATTGAGCTCAAAATTTTATTTTGAAAAGATCTTGGTCTAATTAGATGGCAAAATAAATTTTAGAAATAAAAACCAATTATTTTATATATTAAAAATCATTGAATGTGCATTTTTTAATTAAAAGGACTAATTTTAACTTATGAAAAAATTACATAAATTTGGCATTTCATATTTTTTCTATGTAGATGACGTCATAAAGAGCATACACAAAAATTTTCAGAATTCTTGGATGCATAAATAATTTTCTATGAATTTCCAAATAAAAGGGCATTTTTTGGATTTTCTAAATAAATAAAAGAAAAGGAAAATACTTTTCCGAGTTGACCACGACGGCGGCGGCGGTTGACCGGCGATTTCTCACCGGCGTTGAGGCCTCAGGTTCCAAGGCTTGTACCCATGCAACCTACACCGCAAGGCGAACACGTTGGTGGTGCTAAAGGGGTGACGGAGCAGCGGCAGCAAGCTCGCCGGTGTCCATGGCGACACGGCGGTGCTCGGGCGCAGCGACAAAGGCTAACCGGAGTGTCTCCGGCAATGGTGAGGCGAGCATGAGATTCTACATACTCAGGTGAGCGCGTTAGGCAACAAAATGGGGTCGTTCCTAACCCCTAGCCAATATGGCCACGCGGGCGGCGGAGCGGCATGGCCATGCCGGTGGCGAGCTACGGTGACCGATGGAACAACACGGCAAAGATGAAATTGAGGGCACGGGCAGGTGCAGGAGCTCACCACGGGTCTGGTGCACACGTTGGTTGGATGGAAGGCGGTCGGAGGCGAGCTGCAGTCGGCGACGGTGATGGCGGCGGCGGTGCTCCGGTGGCAAGGTGAGCGTCCGGCCAAGATGCACATGAGAGGCAGGAGAAGATGGAGAACATGATAGGAGGGTAAATGGAGATATGTTTTCAACCTTGGTGGCGGTGGACGGTGAAAGAGCTCACGGCGGCTCGAGTGCCGGTCGCGAGGAAGACGACGGCGCACGGACGACTCGGGCGAGGAGAGCGAGCACGAGCTAGCTCAAACTGATCGCAAGGATGTAGCGGGGCTGCTAGCAAGAGCAATCAAGCAACGGTGAGTCGACGGCGACGAATTTTTGATGGCAGGGACGAGCTTGACGGCAGCGACGGCAGGAAAGGGGAAGAAAGGAAACGGCACTGGCCGACCTTCATTTATAGACCATCGGCGAGGTATGGACGAGCGACACGGGGCGGTGAAGCTTTGCGCGCGAGGGGGAGTGAGCTGACAGTGGCAGCACACCGGCATGTGCGCAACGGCCACGGCGGCGGCGATGAACAGAGGGGAATTGAAGGCGATGACGTCAGCAACTATAGTAACCAGTGATGTCACCCAGAAAAATCTTAAATTACTCCAGATTTTTCATAGCAACATGAAAATCTCCAAAAATAAAGTTTGCATAACATTTCAAGAGCTACATTTTTCATTTAACAAGTATTTTCAAATTTTGCCTGTTTTTGAAATTTAAATTCAAAATCAAAAGGGAAATAAAACCCTAGAAACAATTATTTGAAATTACTTTTGATTTTTCAATAAAACTTGAAAATCTTAAGAACTATGAAATTCTTAACTTTTCAAACCAAACATTTTTCATATATAAAGTTTTCCCAAATTATGCATAATTTTTGAATTTTGGTTTTTAAATCAAAAGGGGATAATTGTTGGAAAACTGTATTTTTAAATTCATTTGAAATTCTTTTCGGAAACTTGAAAAACTTTGAATACCAAATTTTAAGTTCTTTCCACAATCTACAAACTATCTTTATAGAGTATCTCCAAATTCCTTATAGATTTTGAAATATAAAAAAGGGGATAAAACAAGCTATTGAAATAAAGGGTTTTTCAAACCGAATTCAAACTCGATTTGGTTTCTAAATTAATTGGTTGGTTATTAGTGATCACAAACATCATCCAAGGACATGTTTAGGTCAATGACCCAATGACACCCTTGGTTGACCAAGTTGACTTTTTGAAAAACATTATTATAGTTTTTTTTCCAATTTGAATTTAAGTTTGAATTGGAAAACTTGTGAATAAGCTTTGAAATCCAAATTCAACTTCAAATATGGAAATCACATGAAAAAAATCCAATGATGAATCAAATTGTACAAGGCAGCCACCTCTTTGTGTTAGTTATCATCATTGGCCAAAGAAACTGATTCATTAGCAAACATAGCAAAACACGAACAAAGCAAATAACATGCAATAACATCCACCAATTGAAGTTAGAGTTATTACAGATCCCAAATTGTTCAAACATCATTGCATAGTGCCTAAGTCTCAAAAACTGCACGTTCAACACACATCACAGAATCCCCACAGACACATAATCTAGCAGTGGTTCTAGGCATCCCTAATTCCTAGGATTTCCCCTATTCTGCCACATAGTAGTGGCTCATTCCTCCCTCTGTGCAACCCAAGATGCATTGTCAGGGACATCATCATGCTCATTAAGGTTGTTATTGGGGTCCCAGGTCTCTTCATTAGGCACATGCTCATCCTCCCCAAACCTCAATATCCAATTGTGAAGGATACAGCAAGCTAGAACCAAGTTGACTTGTGTTTTGTAGGGGTGAAAGGGTTTGTTGTCCAGAATTCTAAACCTGTTCTTTAGTGCACCAAATGCTCTCTCAATAGTGACCCTCAAAGATGAGTGCCTAAGATTGAATAGCTCCCTCTTGTTTTGTGGTCTGTTGGCACCATACTCCCTTGGATGGTACCTAGTACCACAAAAGGGGGACAAGAAACCAGGCCTCATAGCATAACCATCATCAACAAGGTAAAATTTTCCTATAATTTGTAAAATAGGGACAAGGCTGAGAAGGCAAGGTAATGACAAGGCATCCATTAACAATAAGGTTCTCTACTAAAGTTGACAATTTACCTAGAGGAACTCTAAGTCCATCATGTCTCTCTATGGCATCTGAAAGAATAAGTGCATCATGTGCTAACCCTTCCCAACTAGCTAGCACATAAGGAAACCTCAGATCAAAAGAAACAACTACTTAAACATTCTGTGTAGTGCATTGCTTCCTACTTCAAAAGGCAGCTTGCATGCTTCTAGGCACTCTAGCCAGGACATGAGTACCATCAATGTCTCCTATACAGTCCTTTAAAAAAGGCAAGGTTGTCTGGTTGTAGTGGATGTTAATGTAAGAAATGAATCATGGCCATTAGGAATGAACTTGGGTACCAACTTTGAAATAGGGGTACCACCTTCTGCTGGCATGGATCTTAGGAGGCACATTTGTACTAGGAGGGACAATCAATTCATTCCTCAACTCTCCCACCGCATGCAAAACCTTCTAAAAAACCTGCTGATGGTCTCACCAGATCTCTTAAAAGTGAGGTCTATAACTATAAACCTCTCGTTATGACCAACAACATGCAGGAACAATGCAACTTGCTCCTCAACAATAGCATTGATGGAATCTGTCATGAACTCTCTAGCTCTAAAAAGATCATAAAGCTAGAAAAATGGTGCCCTCCTCATCCTCAGAAGGTTCACATAGTGCACATCATCTGAATTGTAGATGTAGTTTAGGTTGTGCATCCTCTGTTGGTCCCTAGATGTCATGGGGCCATAGAAAATGGCATTGGAGGATGTCACTCTTTTCCTGAACCACATGAAAAACCAGCTTGCCACAGCTGTCACCATAGCAGCAGAGGCACGACGGCAAGCTTCGTGTTCCATTTCTAAGAACAAATTTCATATGTAAGGACTCTATACAATGGAATGCTAGAAACACTGCTAATGGCAAAGGAACTATTACAAACATTTAGACCAGTAAATGACAAACAAAAATCATGGCTGCCCCACCTAGAGGTGCTCCTCCAGTGATTAATGTAGCAAAAAACCAAAATTAGTCATCGACCTAGGCACTGTGCTTAGATAAATTTAACCAGACCGACCAAAATCATTGCTCACTGCATTTTGTCTCATGGTTGCACAAGTCAAATTTACAGAAAAACAGATCTATCAGTTGTGTTAAAGCAGTGAGCTATGACAAACAAAGGCGCGGTTGCAACACAACAAGGTGGCCCTCCAGCGCCGGAGCTACCAATCACCGCCTCAATCATTGACAAAATGCACATAGCTCAGCATAAATCTTAATAAGTAATAGCCATCGTCATGATTACTGACCCAAGCACCATCATATTCGAGCAATACAACCAGCAACACCAACAGATCAAGCTTTGAACAACGAATTCGTATCTTAGAGGCACAGATTTAGGGTATATGGAAGAACAAGAACAAGAACCCTAACATTTCACATCATGAAAACCAACAGATCAGAGAAGGAGGAGAGGGGAAAGGCGAGGTATACCAACCGTGGCAGCAGAGAACCAACAACGCTCCGCCACCGGAGGGAGACGCCGGCGAGAAACCGGCGGGAGCGGGAGGCAGAGGTCTCACCGGAGGAGTGGAGGCGGGAGGGCAGTGGAGAAAAGGGGGTGGTAACCCTAACCCCGAAACTGCGTGCGCCTTTTTCTTGGTGGACGGTGCCATCTCCCGCCAAGCCTTCCCGCGCACGCCTAGGATCCCATGACGTCCCGGCTCGTGAGCGAAGCTCGCCTCGAGGAGATGGAGGGAGCCGGGATGGAGGGGGGAAATGCACGAGAGGATACAGGGAAACAATGCGAGTCGCGGAACCAAACTGAAGCCAGGTAACGTAAATGGGCCTGAATGGCCGTTTGCACCGTCCTATACAAATCACCCTCTATATCGCTGTACCGTGAGCCCTCTCCCATATTTTCATTTCTAATAATATAACGATTCTGGATACTTTGGTACTGGGCCACTGGGGGTACGACGCGACCAGAACGTGTAACCAACTTCTGTAAACGTGTAACCAACAATTTGTATTTAATTAATTATTTTCACGAAAGAATGCTAACAAGATATATATACCCCGTTGAAGACCCCCTTACAAAGACCAATCCAAAAAATGAATGGATTCTCTTGTGTGGAATGGGAATATTAATAATACGTACACATATAGGAGAAGTTCGTTTTGAAAGGAAGATGATGGAGGGTACGGTCTTGTATACGGGTATACGACGACCAGGTCATGCGCATGCTGCCACGTACACGTTATTATATCTACTAATAGAGTATAATTTAAGTCTGTCGGGCACAGCTATCTCAAACAGCCGATATTATCGATCAAACAAAAATGGAATTGTTTTAAAACTTTGGTCTCGCGAGATCGACGACGACGAACCCTATTACATGCAAGTGCCCATTTACCCCGTATTTGAAATCGCACGCCATCTATGGTATTGTCCAAGATACTGTATACCTGTATCTATATACTAGTATATCCTAACTGAACAGCTCAAGCATCGATCGTCAAGACGTAGACCGACGTACAGGTCAATACACGTACGTACGTGTACATACATGTCCGTCGCCCTAAACAGCTCGACGTACGTATGTACTGACCTTGACCCGACCCGCTTCGGCGGGCCGGCCGGATCAGCACGTTGCACACTTGCACGTATACTTAAGAAAAAGGACTACGGCGGATCGGCCATGCCCGACCGAATCTTCCCTCCAAGCCGCATGCATCATCAGGGCTCGGGCCGCGCGCGCTGAGCCTCCAGGTAGTTTTTTTTTTTAAAATCCGGGTTTATATATCACATAAGATTTTGACAGTTTACATTTCAAGATATACAAAGACATCCTTGAAAGAAAAATAAATTACATCCAAGTCTTTGCAATGTTCTCCTGGCTGTCCTCGTCATCGACGACCAGAGCAATCGTACTGAAGTCGACCACCTTTCCGACGAAGAAACATTCAGTGGCACCATAAGCAGCACATCGGAAGTACCTACATGCTTTGTCACCGTTGAACGTACAGGCCGATCAAGATAACCAGTGGCCATCACATTGTCGGAGAGTAAGGGATCTGGCGCCTCCACCAACAGCCCTGGCTCACCGGACAAGTCTTCCAGAAGGGGGCGCAAACCACCAGAAAATGTGGGAGATAAAGCCCAACCCGATTTCTCAAGTTGCTAGACATACCTCCCGAACTTCCCGTCAGAGAATCCAACATTATCGATGCTGGCGCCGACGGAGACAAGGGAGGGATAGAAAAGGAACCCGATGAGATCCAGATCACTCACCAGGAATCCAGATCCGACGAGCTTACAGCTTATTCTCCATGGACCGACGTCGAAAGAGGAAGCTTCAGCTTTGCCAACGCCGACGTCAGATCCGCCTCCACTGCACCCTCCAACAACGCTCCAGAGGAGCAAAAGAAGCGACGACTATCTCCTCCTATCCACCGACGAAGCAGCACCGGAGGTCACCATGGACAGAGACCAAACTGAAACCGGCATCATCACCGTGGTAGAAAGGAATGAGATAGAACTTCAGCCACCTGACACGGAGAAAGAAAACCTGACCTAAGAGATATAGCTACAACTACCTATCCTACCAACAACACCGGACATCGATCTACCAGTCCCTTCCTCGTCCAGCGTTGAAGAGGCCGCTAGCGGAGCAGCCGCCAGATGTTTTTTTTTTTAGAGTTAGGAGCAGCCACCAGCTAGCTAGTTTGCCAGTTTGGCGGGGAGGCGCCGCGAGCACGGCCAGCCCGCGGGTGGTGCGCTGGGCCGCTGGAAGCCCTCCTGGCCTGTCCGACGAAGCGACAGTGGAAGAAATTGTGGTGTGGTGCTATAACCGCTAGACTTTTGTTCGACTGAGATTGTTGTTTTTGATTTTTTAAGTACCGTGTTTGACCATCTGATTTATTTAAATTATTTTAGCAAATCATAAAATAAATAAATTATAATTAAAATATCTCTAAAGATAAAATAAGTCATAATAAAATAAACAATATTTATTTAAATTTTTTAAATAAGATGAATCGTCAAACAAGATGGCACAGAGTTTAAAACGACAATGTTAATGGGACGGAGAGATCAAGTATCTTGTAATGTAAAAATAGAGTTCTCATTTAGTGACACTATTTTTATGTTAATGGTGACCAGCTGACCATTGACAATAAGGCACATACGATGATTTTGCCTATCTTAAAATCTTTTGGCTTAGTGTCTCTATGATGTGGTAGTCTATATATGTGGAGACGTTGTGGATGTGGAGACGTGCCCGGACCCACCGCTGGTTGGTGTAGCTGTAACAACCCAAAAAAAATCTGAGCTATAAAATTTTTTCTTAAAAATCTTGAGTGATGAAGTGTCATGTAGAAAAGTTCCACACATGTTGCACAAGTGTCACATGTCCTTATCTTGCAACTCATAGCTCATGTTCATGCATTATGTTGTATTTTAAATTACCATGTGATTTGGTTTTTATTTTGAATTTATGTGTGCTAAATAAAATGAAACCAAAATATTTATTTGCACAAATAAATATTAAGGGAATAATACCCTAACAAATATAAAGGTCTTGTATGCCCACTATTTGATTACACAAATTTGGCACATTTCATATATGTATATATATGTATATATATATAAATTATTTGAAAAACAGAAAAGAAAAAGAGAAAAAAAATAACGAAGAAAAAGGAAGAAGCCTTTCGGCCCAGACCAACCGACCAGCCCGGCACCGGCCCAGCTGCTTCTTCCCTCTCCCTCTCTTTTTCTCGCAACGGCCCAGCAAGACCGACGGCCCAGCAAGACCGACAGCCCAGCAAGGACCCGATGCCCCGTGCCATGCCATCGCCACCCGAGCCGCTGACGTGTGGGACCCGGTTGTCATACCTTTCCCGAGGTCCCCCACCGGTCGTTCGCGCCCGACGTCATCGATGTCAGGCGCTGCTCCCCGCGTCGCCCCTAAGCAAAGATTCCTGGCCGCTAGATCCAGCCCTCCACCTCATCAACGCGCGCCAGCTTGCCACATGGACCGACCAGCCGACAGCAAGATGCCCACGGTGCGCGCACATGCGCTGACGCCGCGGTGAAGCTCTGCTGCTGTAAAGCATTTCAACACCCAGCCCTTGCTAGCCCCTCTCACTAACTTCCTGGATCCCAACCAAGCCCCAATTGCTGACCTGGAGCCGTCCCTAGCCGCCTAATCGAGCTCCCCTGCCCGATCACCGTCCGTCGGCCACCTACCACCGCGGCTCCCCTATAAAAACCATGGCCATAGCGCCCTAGGGCTTCCCAGCCGCCACCACCACTCTTGTGGTTTCCAACTCGCCACCAACCAACTCAATTGGAGGAGAAGGGGGAGGAAGGGAGAAGAAGGAGGCAGGGAGGAGCCGCCGCCATCGGAGAAGAAGGAGGAGAGCCGCTGCGGAGCTGCTGCTACTACGGAGCTGTCGGGGATGAGGGGCCAGAGTTGAACCACGAGCTGCTGCCGCTTGGACATGTACCGCACCTTCTCTCCTCGCTAACGCCGGTGAGCACAGCCGCAAGCCCCTCTTCCAACCTTGACCTTTGCTACGGCCATGGCGCTTCACCTTGGAGCGCGTAGGCCAAGGCCTCACCCGGCCTACTTGGACACACGCACACGCACACACAGACCATGGTATCGGGAGGATGCTGGATCGGAACACAGCCATGCCCATTGCCGCGCTGCACGCCGCCGCGGCGAGGCCACCTTGCTACCCCATAACCGAGCCCTGAGCCGCTTCATCGCTGAATCTGGAATCGCCTCGTTAAGGAGCACCTTGTGCGCACACTAGCTACCTCGATGCTGCATCGGAGGACTGTCTATGCTCGACCATGCCGTCGCCATGTTGCTCTGGAGCGCCATCGTGGCGAGGGTGCACTGCTCGTCTCCGACCGCCTCGCGGAGCAAGAAGACGCCGGAGAGCTTCGCCGTGTAGTGCTACACTGAGTCGAGGAGAAGATGGGGGCCAGGAAGCCTCCCAAGGAGAGCTTCGCCGTGTAGCCGCTGTATAGGAAACCCCAGCCTTTATAGGTTTCTTTGTTTATATCCATGTTTTGCATCCAATTTCCATAAAGCAATGCATAGGGTGGGAGTGGCCAGTACAAATCGTACTAAAAATTTGGTTTTAGGTTCAAGGAGAGAGTACTCATCTGGGGAGTACAACGATTGAGGGTTTCATACCTACGCTCAAGTTGGATCAGAGATGATAGCTTCCGCACCTTCAAGCTTTTAATTTTATGCTGCATGAACCCTGATTTCGCCAAGTGGCGATGTAATAAGTTATTGTAAATCTCTCTATTGCACTCTTTTGTTTGATGTATGGATTATGGTATTCAACTGTTATCGGGTAGTGTGATTTAAATGGTCATATTACACTTCAACTCTGTGGATTTTTTTCTTCACAAAAATAGAGGTCGTTTCAGTAGCCACTGCTGTTGCGGCTACCACTGATGTTGCTTGTGACACTCCATCCCTTAGACTGTCGATAGACGCCTCAAGTGCTTCATCGAGCAAATCACACAAAGTCGAGGCAGCCGCCACTCCTAGATTTTCTCAACTGAGACGCCACACGGTAGACGCACACTACCCGCGTACCCCTAAGAAAAGCAGGCTCATAGCAGCTCAGGTGCATGGCAGGGGCAGCGGCCATGGTGGCCGGTGCCGTCTCCCCTGTTCTCGGCGGGATCCGACGGCCCAGGGCCGGATCTGCTAGCACTGGCCTTCTCCAGCGAGTGGTGGCGGCCCCTGCCCCCTTGGCTGAACATGGTGGATGACGGTAAGCGGTTGGGGCAGACCGGCGGAGGTCGACGGTTGGCGGTGCTACCCTGACATCGTTTGGCCAAATCCGATGGCCTGCTGCCCTGACCTATTGGTTGTGAGCTCGGGCCGGGTCACAGGTGGAGTGGAGGTGCGCCTGTGGAGTGGGGACGGCCATGGCGAGTGTTGCTCGATGGGGCTGTTGCTCTTCACCGGGGCGTGCTGCTCCTTCTTCTTCACTGGATCTGGCAAGTTGGGATCGCATGGGGTCGCAAGGTGCCAGTGGTGGCGGCTCATGCTGTGCACGATGGAGTGGAGGTGGAGCTTTGGAGGAGGGGGCGGCAGTTGGATGGTGCGCTGGTGTGGTGGTGGCTGTGGTGATCGACAGTGGAGCACTGATCCCTGGTGGCTCTGGCGTCTCCCTCGGGATGCAGCGGCTCGCCTAGCGCTGGTCATTGGTGGCTTTGCCATCTCTCCCCGGCGGCAGTGGTTCGGTTTCTTTGGTGATGCCGCGGTGGCGTGGCCGGCCATGCCTCGGGCTCGTGTGCAGTGCCGTGGTGGTGCTGCTGTGGAGGTCACCCTACTCCGTCGAGGCTCAACTACGGATGCAGGGGGTAGGGGCGGGGTTTCCCCTCTCTGTTCATCCCCTCCTTCTTCTTGATGGTGGTCATCCTACGGCGGTGGTTGGGGCTATTGCTGGTGTTGGGGGTGCGGTCCTCGTCTATGCCGTCCCTCCCCTCTTTGGCCTTGACTGCCGTCACGGGGCGGTTGTTGTGAAGATGGAGGTTTCGGTGTCTGGGACCCTGTTCTAGGTCTGGTACCTTTAGCCTTCGATGGTCGTGTGTGGCAGGGGGTGGTGTGGTTGGTGGACGTGCACATCGGTGGGAGGTCAGTCTTCGTATGTCGCCTGTTTGGAGTGGTGCTGGCGCAGCTTTGCGGCTACTAGCGTGGCCGGCGCGCTAATCTTTCCAGAGAGGCTTCTGCAGGTCTGGCAACGACGGCTCGATTGTCTGGTGGGGAACCAGGATCATGACCGTGGGCCAAGCAGTGGATACTCTAGGCGAAAGCCTGGCGATGGCGACACCTACGGGTGCCATTCTCCCTATTGGGGGTGTCGCGTCCCCTACACTCTCCACGGATGAAAACCCAGTCCTTCTCGGACAGGCAACGGCGGTGCTAGGACGTCGTAACCTTCTTGAAGGCGTCGTCGTGGTTTTGGACTCGGTCGGGATGTCTAATGGCAGGGCCTGGTTCGCACTATGTCAAATATGAATAACCGCAGCGTTGCCCAATTTGACTCCGTGACAGACTCCTAAGTTGCCCGCTGCGTGAAATCAGTCGATTTACTATAGCGGGCAATTTTTGTACCGTGACGGGCACTTTTGCCCGCTGCGGTAAATCATTATCGCAGTGGGCATCATTTTTGGCTCATCACCTTAAATCGGGCCCGGCCTAAAAGTCCACGCAGTCCAGTACTTCACCAAGATATATAAAGTAAGTCTTAGGGTTAAAGCACCTCACAACACTCCTCTCCAGCCACCTTCCTCGCGTGAACCAGCATAGAACCGCGCTGCAACTTCCTCCCTCCCCGACTCCTCGCACGATGGACTCCCTCTCCTCCCCATCGCTTGTCTCCAAGCTCCAGTCCATGCTCACCGCATGCCACTCCAGTTTTCTCTCCCTCTCACTCACCTCTTCCTCTCTCATGGTGGCACGACCTAGTGGCAGCGCGGGCGAGGTGGCTCGTGAACTTCCTCCCTCACCCTCTCCACCATCGGCTCCCTCTGCTTCTCTGGCCGCGACGCGTGCCGCGAGGTGGAGGCCTGGAGCGGCGCGCACCAGGGTGGAGGGCACACGGATCCAGCCGTTCTCCACTGCCTTCCTCCCCATGGCGCCGAATCCAGGCGACGATGACCCGTTGCGGCGGCAGCGGGATGGCAGAGGCGGATGCCGGCCGGATCCAAGTGTGTTCCACCCCTTCCTCTCACTCGCTTGCCACCCATGCTTGCTGTGCTTACGTGCGTCGCGTGGTGGCCGGATCTAGTGGCCTCTTTGCAGATCTAGAGCAGCGACGGCAATGGCGGCCTTGGAGCAGCAGCGGCGGTGGCTCACAGATCCGGTGGACTTCCTCCCTCGATGACGCGTGGATCCGGCGGATCCAGCCGGCGCGCCCTAGAAGGCACGTGGATCCGGTGGCGCGGTGAGGATCCGCCGTGGAGCTGCGGCCTCCCTCCCTTTCTTCGACAGCGCGTGGATCTGGCGGCGCGGGGAGGATCTAGCGGCGCTAGGGTTTTGTTCTGGGAAAAGGGCTCATCGGTGGGCTCAGAAATGGGCTCGTCGGTGGGCTCCTGGTTTTTTTTTATTTTTTCGAAATTATTTACCGCAGCGGGCATCCTAATGTGTCCGCTGCGGTACAAATGATTTACGGCAGCGGGCCTGGTGTCCGCTGCAGTTGTGCCGCCATTTACCGTGGCGTGGCACCGGCAGCGAGCGCCGTTGCCCGCCACAGAAAATGCAAAACGCCCGCCGCGGTTATTCATTCCTGTAGTAGTGTCAGGTCCACTCTTGTGTCATGGGGTTTGTGCTAGTGGTGGTGTAGGAGTAGAGTGGTTTGCGCCGCGTTGAGGTCCCAATCCAACTGGCAGTTGTCGTTTCAAGTAGTTTAGAGTTGAGTTGAAGTAGAGGCTCGTGTCGATGACCCAATCCGATCAAATTTTAGTGGTGCAAAGTGGTTACTCGTGTCGATGATCCAATCCGACCGAGGCTTGAGTTGAGTGGTGTGGGATGAGCGTTGCTCTCCTCAGTTATGTGATTTTCGCACAGTTTTTACTTCAAAAACTGGACGGGACACCTGTCTTCTTTTTTCTTTATTCGTCTAATAGAAATCATGACAAAGCTTTTACCGTCACTAGGCCTGTGCTGAAAAGATGGACAGATGATCTCATGATCTAGAAGGGTTTTGAGTTATAGGCTAATATAATATAAGAAAACAACAGCAGAAGAGTACACACCTACTGGCCTACCCCGTCATATATCTTACGAGAAAAATACAGTTTTTTTTGCAACACGAGAAAAATACAGTTATTAGTTCAGCTACGAGATACAGTGGCACATTGGACTCTGTTCTTACGTATTACTATTAACTACCGGGTTCTCAACCGGGGGGCCGGGGGGGGAGCGAGGCTGGGGAGACGTTCCCCACGTGAATTTTTATATATTGGCCCGAAACAACCTCAAAGATGCAGTACAATTTTTATATACATCGGGTTCACATAGGCAGTGATCCAGGAAACAATAACTAGAGAGCTCTATCTGCTTCTAGCCATCTCAAAGATCTGACACCATTTTTCAGAAATAGGTTTTTTCTTCTTCTTGAATCTAAAACGCCATTGATCCGCAGCTGACTTGCATTCTACAAGCACTTGGTTGAGTGACATAGTTTGGTTTCTGAAAACTTTTGCGTTTCTTGCCTTCCATAGCTACCAGCATGACAGGGCAATGAAGGCTGAAAACTCCTCCCTTGGCACACCCCCTTGCGGCGTTAGACTGTGTAGGTTGCTCACATCGTGGCCCAACATGGGGGTCACACGATATCTGGTCTTCCTCAGAGTTCGGCCAAAAAAAAAAAATGCCACTTCCAGAGAGTCTCAGAGCAAGGACTCTGAGATTATACATCTAAGAAACTTCTACCAAGAAGATGCGTTTCAGTTAGCTAGCTTGCTGCACTGAACGACATCAGCGACGGGGCAGAAAGACGGTACCGTAGCTAACCGATGCTGACCTCTTCCAGATGGAAGCCGAAGCGACCGGTGTGTGTTCGTTGTATAGTCAAAAACTCATCAAAAGGAAATACACGGCAGGAGCAGACGTTTCATTCGTCCACCGCGCACGGTCTACCGTGAGAGTTTCATTCTATGTCTGGGACGTACAGCGGAGCTCAAAAGTCACAGTGATCTGCATCGTGCGGCAACAGCCAACGAGACTGAGCGAACCTGACTCCAAAACTGACGATCCGGTCATGACACGCTCACTGTCTGCAACTGACAGGACTCGCGAGACGATACGATCGGAGTCGTCAAACCAACGCGCAACGGAATAGCAATATGCATCACAGCATGAGAGACTCGTGATTTCTGCTTGGAACACCGAGAGATGGGACTGCTGCAGGTACTGGGAAACAGGAGCACTGCACGATACGTCGTCGAAACATTGCTGAAGAAAAACAGCACATTAGGTGTCACCGTGTCAGTTTGGTTAATACTTATTGGGTGCCAACGAACCTTATCTTCTCATTTTGCACTGCATACCAACAATGACAGGCCTCAATGTATGTGATGCATAAATCAAAACATGCAGATATATCTGATGGCCAAAAAACCTTTTGCTATGCCTTTGTTTGTGTGCTTTGAACGTCTGTACTCCGTAGACCCATGTAGGCCGATCACCTGCCACCACTAAACATCATGCTCTTCTTCAGAGTTAGTTCAGGTCGTCGGCGTATTCAGGGCCAACTCGCTAGCTCTAGCTTGCTACGCGCCTACGCCGAAGTGTCGGCCTCCAGCGATCGGGTCGACCTCACTGAGTAACAAACTCTTCTGACTACTACGAGTCCAAGGTGCCTAACCTCCCTCCAAACGGAACCTGAATCGACCAACAGATCTGGGCGTTTGTTTACAGTCAAAACAAAGGAAAACACTGCAGCTCCAGCTAGATTTGCTTGGTAGATCGGTTGGATGCATGGGTCGGTCCATGGAACTGGAGTTGGACTGTTTCAGTTTCAGGCAGGCGTTGAGAAAGAGATCAGGCAGGGTGCAGGGAAGGGGGACTAGGGCCTGAATTCAACACCGGAATTGTCTGCGGTGGTTTTACGCACGCACCGGGCAAGTCAACAGTCACGCTGGTTAAACATCTTTTTAATGCGTCCATCCACAGGATCTTGCGACGAACTCTCCCTGAAAGAGAAGCATGGTGAGGAACTGAGGAATGAGGATGCGCAGAGTTCCGGAGTTTTATTGGAGCTGACTGCTGAGAACATTCAACCACGACACCGATCGTGCAAATGAATGTAGTACTGGACTGTCTGAGCGATTGACAGAGAATTCTGCATGTCTGCATACTATACAGCAATTCGTCTCAGGTGACGCATAAAAAAGGACGACTGGAAGCCTGCAGGATGTACAGGGTTGCGCGATTGCAATTTGCAAGATCTTCAAGTAAAAACGCATTGGATCCTAATTCCGAGAACAAACTAGCAGCCTCTCTGTCTTCACCTTTCAGCTTTTCACACTTTTCAGAACACTTGTAGTGCACATTACTAGGTTTTTTTTATTTACGGAACAATGTTTATAAAGCATATGCCCTCGTGTTAGAGTGTGTAGCAGAATTCAGCTCACCTTGTTATACTCACGAGCAGACAGTTTTCGGACTCAGGTCCATCGAAAATTTCTAACACATCCAGACCTTAGACCTAACTCAAACTAAAAGAACAGCCTAATAGATGAGGATTGTCTTCGTCTTATATGTCTCTTCATAATCAATTAGCGATGTGGACTCTCTTGTCACACAGCGGACCCAATTCTTCACATCATACTACCATTTGATCTTCGAAAAACGTTATCCACACACTGAGATTTTTCAACCGTAGCTCTGATACCACTTCTTAGAGTGTGCATCAAAATTGATCCACCACTTCTTAGAGTGTGCATCAAAATTGATCCCAGCTCACTATATCCACGAGCAGACAGCCCTCGGACCTAGATCCACCGGAGCCACAACATATCCAGGTGAGCCTAACACAACCGAAAAAAATAGCCTGATATGTGAGGATTGTTTCGGTCTTATATGTTATGCTCCTCCACCATCAATTACCAAAGTAAGACTAAACCTAACACCTCACATCTATAAATGCACATATGCTGCCCTTGTATCACTTCATGCTCAAGTGAATGAGACGTGTGGCTCGGGCAGGCCGCATGGTGCTCCTGTGATGACCAAATTTTTAGCCTACATCCTCCAATTACATGTAAATATAAACTTTTCTTTACTCTAAACTCTTCTTTCTCTTACTCAAACAACGGACAATTTTCTTTGGATCCTACCACAGCACTCACCCCTCATCCCATCCCGTTACACAGAAACAAATGCCTGTCACCTCTCCATCGACCAAAATCCCCACGCCATGCTAGAGACGCCCATCATCGCTTGCACCATCACACCTTAAGGTTGGGTAGTGAACTAGCTCGGCTCGGCTCAGTTTAGCTCGTTCTAACTTGTTAACATAACAATCCATTTTGGATTGATTTGTTATCGCAAGCCAGATATAAA
Source organism: Bothriochloa decipiens (assembly GCA_023333625.1). NCBI lineage: Eukaryota > Viridiplantae > Streptophyta > Magnoliopsida > Poales > Poaceae > Bothriochloa > Bothriochloa decipiens. The sequence continues at coordinate 21,970,723 of CM041640.1, read as the reverse complement.
AAATACACAAAATACAATAAGGATAGTATTTAAAGATAATAATAGTTCAAAAAGTAATATATCTAGCCATCATAAATTATAAAAATAGTATTTGCTAACATACATAATGCGCACGACATGGTAATACAAAATTAATATAAAATCCTGCTACTTTTTCTTTCGAAGTGTGATTCGTTTAGCTTGTGAGCAACTCGCGAGCAAGCTTTTAAGTTGGCTTGTTATTTCTAACGAACTAAAATCTTGACTTAGCTTGCCTCATTATGCTAACGAGCTGAGTCAAGCCAACCACAAACAAAGCGAGCTAACGAGATTTGAGTATTTCGTCCAGCCTTAATTAATCACTCACACCTCCACCATGCTACTGCCTGGCGCGCTTCCCAGACCTTCCCACACCGTCCCCATCTAGATGTAGTGATGTGGCATGCTAGCGTTTTATGTATTTTTATGTTTAACCGTTTAAATTTATTTTCTCTCTGTGTGAATTGGTTTATAGTCTAATGGTAACGTTTCATGTATTTTTATGTTTAATTGTTCAAATTTATTTTCCGTATGTGCGAACTGGCTTGTAGTCTAATGATAGGACGGTTCAGTGGGACACTACGTATCAGTGTTTAAATCCTGGTGCTTGCACCTTTTTCTAAAATTTTTTCATGATTCACCGGCGTTGCACTGTGTAATTCTCAAAAAAAATATTTTTCATGTGAAAGCTAACTATAGTTGGATGACATATTTGTAACCCTTGGAAGCCCACTATATATAGTCCATTATAGAAAACTATATATTTCTTTAGGAAAGAAAGAACCTCCCGATGCTGTCGAGTTATCCGGCATATATGAACCACTTTAATTTTTTAATATAAACAACCAAATCGCATTTCATGTATCTATGAATTCAGAAACCCTCAGAGATCACTATATGTGCAACTCATGTCTACTACTCTACTTTCTACTGTGTGGTGGCGATCTATTCCTACTCGATCTGCTTGAACTTAGTGCTCCTGCCCCTTGCAAATTTACAACTTCGAGAAGTCGAGAACACCCGCACGCACATGCCGTCAGTTTACGCTGAGCAGCGGAAACCCCAACGCTGGGTGCGGCGACAGCGCTGAGAGCGGCGGCAGACCTCGGAGCAACGCCTCCCAGTACTGCTCCGAGCTCCCGCTCGACGGTGTCACGGGGAGCCACTCAGCACCTCCGCCTGTCGTCCCTGTCGTAGTCGATGTCACCGTCGACGACGGCGAGGTGGAGGAGGAAGCCTTGGTCGACGACGACGACGGCGCCTCGGTCTTCACCGCTTTATTCACCACTGCGACCACCTCGACTTCGGGGTTGTTCTCAACCTCCACCATCTGCTGCCGCTTCCGTTTGTTCGCCGTCGCCGGAGGGGCCCAGAGGTCAGCGCCGCGGGTGCCGACCTCGTTGGGGAAGTTGAGGATGGCCTTGGCGCCGCGCATGCGGAACGCGGCGCGGTCGTAGGCACGGGCGGCCTCCGCGGGAGTGTCGTACGTGCCAAGCCACACGCGCGAGCCGCGCCGCTTCGGGTCGCGGATCTCCGAAGCGTACTTGCCCCACGGCCGCTGCCGGACACCGCGGTACTTGCGGAAGTCCTCCACGGCGTCCATGGCAGGCGCTGGCGCGACGGCCGACGACGCCCAGGCGTACGTGCACGGGGGCACAGAGATGGTGAGCGTTTGCCTCATGGGCGTGGGCGATGACGGCTCGCTCCTGAACTTTATCATCACCGGTGTTGGCGCCGGCTCCTGAGCCCGGAACGCCGCCGCCTCGCCAACTACAGCAGCGGCGTTCGAAGCAGCTCCCACACACTCGGGCGTCGTCAGGTCTATGTAGCCTTGATGCTGCTGGTACGGTAAGAAAGAGGACATGGGCTGGAACTCCGGCTGAGGTGGTGGCAGGACGGGGAAGGTGACGTCGTCGGAAACTACGACAGGGTTGCGGTCCACGGAGACGCTGCCGTCGCCGCCGAGCATGAGGTCGCGGATGAAGTCGAGGGCGAAGCCGTCGGCATCGCCGGTGAAGTCCATGGTCATGTTCGTCTCTTGATGGATCGGAGCTGAACAGCTGTACGTAGCGTGGAGAGGATGACACACAAGAACACAAAAACTCAGCGGCAGAGGTTGTCCGCCCGTGTTTATAGGTTTTTGTGTGTGTGTCGAGTGTAGCTGATGCTCCGTGGACAAGACTACGCCTACGGGGCGGCGTCCTGTATTTATAGGCAAGGAAACAAGGCAGGCTAGGAGACAGGGCTTTTCCTCCGGTCATCAGATGAATTTCTTTGACCACCCTTTGATTAGTGGACTCGCTCTACTCTTTACATCGTCATCTCGTAATTAATTAATTAAAGTGTTCAACTTCACCTCACATTGTACTGACTTTGTTTTGCTGTTGATCGGATCACACGAGCTAATTATAAGCCAGCGATGGGTTTGACGACGTGGCGTGCAATTTGCCCAAGTGGAACTATGCTCTTATAGAAAAAAAAAAACTCAGATTCACGGGGTAGATAGCCCCGGATATTCTATTCGACGGGTTCATATTTTTTTCTACTATCTTGTGATGACTTGTCTAACATTACTGGCTTTGGGTAACTATCCATTTGATCTATTTTATTTTCTATGTCTAAATAAGAGGTCCCCACTATCATATTTTTCTGCATTCTCAGGAAGCCGCGTCAGGTTTGGCCAGTTAGCCTCGCTCCTGCCCGCCCGCGTGAACTCCCGTCGTACTTCTCCCGTCCTCTTCTACTTCTCCACTTCCTCAGCCCACTATCCCTCCACTAATGCGTCATTGTTCCACCACTAAAGATGTACCAATTGAATGGTCATTGTCGTCTCTTGAGCTGCCACGCCAGTCCGCATTAATTCTGCACACACACATGTCCACGAGCCCTCTAAATCCACCGGCTTCCTGGACTTCTGGCCACGTTCTCCTGCCACATCGCGCGACCGCTCTCCCACGCATCCACATGTGCAAGCGTCGCCACAATCCCCGAGCATAGATGATCCGACGCTAGCACGATTCATGATGTCGAAGGCACAACATGTCGCGGATGTCCAGGAGAAGTAGCAGGTCCTGGATCTAATTAACGAAGAGCACGTCGTAGAGGAAGATCTTGGTGAGGGCGAGGCCACAGGAGCAATCGCCGTATGTGAACTCCCGCAACCGCGCGAGCGTCGTGTAGCGTCTAACTGCTTGGCCACACAAGGATCGCTGCCGGCTAGCTGATGATGCCGCAACAGAGATGGAAGGCCGCTGGGTACAGGCGCAGGCACGGATGCGTTGGCGTGGGAACTCAGGCACGTGCGCGGTGACGATAGGAGGACTGCGCCGCTGGAGCGTGGATCGTGAATTCGGTATGTTTATTTTTTTCACAAGTGGATCCTGTAAGTTGTATTTCTGAATTGCGGAATTTATGTCTAGATGCCACTACTGAAGCCTAAGGCCGCACACGGCCACGCTACTACACTATTCTTATTCATGTGGTTAGGGATGCGTCCTAGGGTCGAAGAGGCTTATTACCTTCATTTAGAGTCTAACCAATAAATTCAGTATTGCTTTCATATCTGTGTTCGCAGGATCTAAAGGAAAGGCCCCCGGTAGTAGGACCTTCGCCGAGGAGGCACCTCAGGGGACCATGGAGTCGGTCGGCGACGGAGGTCTGGCAGCGTCGTCTCCATGCTCGCGGAGGTCAATCGACCAAGCCCCCGACTCCCGCGGAGGTCCTGCGCGGAGGTGGTGGCATCCTAAGACAGTGACGTCGAGGTGGTGTGATGGGCCGAGCTGAGGCTCATCGTCAAGAAGTGGACATGATGGGCCCCTCAAGGGCAGTGATGGGCCTCGATCCATATGTCGTAGTGACAAGGTGACAGACCAGCTTGCCCTTGAGAGGCCCACGTGTAATAAATTTAGTATCTAGGGTGTCGATACTTCCATTGGGGGCACGCTTGTACTTTTAATCTTGAGCTAGGTAGTCACTATAAAAGGCGACGCTCCCTATGTAATGAAGAGAGTTGTCCTTTGGTATCTGCAGTGCCTCCTACCCTTGGGCCCACCTTATAATTCTACCATTTTATATCAAGAGGAGGTTTGTTTTGGTCCTATCATCCCTCCTCATCCTAAATCTGCTGGGAACATGTCTCAACAGTTGGCGCCCACCGTTTGTGTCTGGCCGAAGATAACGCCTACAAATACCACCCAGAAGAAAAGCCTCCGTTAGGAGACGTACTGTCGCCAAGACGGAGGTACCACAACCCTCTGCTCGCGGGAGACCAAGAAGAAACACTTGAAGCACCTACGCCTCCGCACCAAAGGACGGAGGTGACGACGAGAACAACAATGCCGCGCAAAGGGGGGACCCGTCTGAACAGCATCCGCCTGCCCAGAACCAAGAAGATGAATTGGCCAAGCTGAAAGATGATATGCGCAGCATGGAAGCCGAAAGAGACAGGTTAAGGGCGCAACAAGCCGCCACCCAAAGAACAATACAATCATCGCGTCAAGCGGACGAGATAAGGCAACAAATGGCTATTCTGCAAGCAGAAATACAGAGCATGCAACCTCCGACAGCAAGTCCATCGGAGACCGCTCAACCAATCACAGCAAGTCGTCCCCCAGTTATAAACACGCAAGCCGCGCACACCATATTTCTAAGCCTACCCACACCATCAAGAGTCTTTGACCCAAAGTCACCACGGTCCGAAGGTCTGCAAAGCTCACCATGGCCTCCAAGTTACAAACCTGTGTCTCTGCCAAGATTCAATGGCAATTCAGATCCGAGACAGTTTATAATGAGTTTTGAAGCTGCAGTAGCCTCCGTAGGAGGCAACGATCATGTAATGGCTAAATCATTTGTGATTGCAGCAGAAGGAGATGCACTGGCATGGTACTCAATGTTGAAGCCAAGCACTGTATACTCATGGGAGAACCTACGAGACCAGATACTGGCAAACTTTAAAGCTTACACGAGCGAGTCGCTAACATCATTAGACTTGTTTAGCAACAAACACCTCAAGGGCGAACCCCTCAGAGACTATTATCAGAGATTCCTACACCTCCAGGCTAAAGCACCAGACGTCCCTGACGGGGTAGCCATAGAAGCAGCAATCAAAGGACTCAGGATCGGCCCATTCGCTAGTCACTTGGCAAGAAAGAAGCCAGCCACAATGGCTCAGCTGCACGAGGAGTTCGAAAAATACTGCAGGTCCGACAATGACCTCCGCAAAAGATTAGAAGAAGCGGACAGTCAAAGTAAACAGTTTTCAAATAATGAAAACAGAAGAGATATTTGACAGGATGAAAAGCAAACAATACTATCTGACCCAGAGGCCCAAGAGACATTTGACAGGATGAAAAGCAAACAATCACAACTGCAGCCCCAGCAGCAAAGTAGCAGAGAGGTAAATCACACTCATGGTTTGCCCTGGCTTAATAGTACTATCTGACATCATTACCAGCCTGGAGACCAGTCTATCAGGAAACAGCGCAGCACCAGGGTTACACCCCGAACAGAGCAGAAAACGGTCTAACTTACATCAACCAAAGGACTCCGCACATAACACTTATTGAATCAACACAGATGCAGACACCCCCGATGATACAGCAAAGATAGTATGAAGCATTACCAGCACCTCCACAGTATGCTTTAACCCCATCAGCAACCCCGAAGGCAGAGCCTCTGACGAAAAACCAGTTAAATCCGCATTCGGCACTACCAACCATTGGCATGATACTACCTATAGCCGGAGGCTTAGCATTAGAGTTTGAAACCAAAAAGCAAAAGAAGGACCACCTCCGACTAATAAACAATGTGGCAGTCCAGGGTGCTTACAGATCAACAGAATGGTCCAAGATACCAATAGAATTCACAGAACAAGACCTCCAAGTCAAAAGCTATCTGCACGCAGATGCCATGGTCATAAAGAAAAACATAGCAGCCTGGGAAGTAAGCAGGATACTTGTGGATTCTGAGAGTTCAACAGACATCATCTTCGCCAACATATTTGACCAAATGAAACTCAGCAGGAGCCAGCTGCAGCCACCGGACACCCCAGTGATTGGATTCGATGGAAAGAAGATCAACGCCCTAGGCAAGATATCACTACCAATATCATTCAAATATGGGGACTGTGCCAGGACAGAGTACATCACTTTTGATGTGGTAGACATCTACTACCAGTACAATGCGATACTGGGAAGAGGATTCGCGAATAAGTTCCATGTGGCAATACACATGGGGTACCTCTGCATGAAGATGCCAGCATTACATGGAATCATGACAGTGTGGGGCAGTCAAAAGAAAGCAAGAAACATAGAGAGAGCAATCTATAAAGCACATAGGAACATCAATACCATAGCAACAGATGAGCCTTCGGATATGTCTAGGGGAGAGACCAACATGGCAGATCAAGAGGACACAATAACACTACCATTGGAAGAAGCAGTCCCTAACAGGAAAGTGACCACAGGTGCCAACCTATCAGAGGTAGAAAGAAAAGACTTGTTAGAACTACTAACAAAGAACAAGGACGTATTTGCATGGTCTGCATCAGATCTCCAAGGAATCAGTCAGGATGTGATTGAACACATCCTCGACCTCAACCCAAATATCAAACCTAGGAAGAAAAAACAAAGAAAGATGTCCGAAGAATGCATAATTGCAGCAAAAGCGGAGGTGCAAAGGTTATTAGATGCCAAGGTCATCAGAGAAGTCAAGTACTCAGACTGGCTAGCAAATGTTGTCTTAGTACCAAAAAAGAATGGCAAAATGAGAATATGCATAGACTTCACAGATCTCAACAAGTCCTATAAAAAAGATCCTTTCCTGTTACCCAGGATAGATGCATCAGTCGACAAGACAGCTGGATGCAAGCGCTTCTCTCTATTACATTGTTTCTCAGGATACCACCAGATATGGCTAAAAAAGGAGGATGAAGAGAAAACAAGCTTCACGACCCCCTTTGGCACCTATTGTTTTGTTATGATGCCAGAAGGTCTCAAAAACGCAGGATCAATATTCTCAAGAATGATTCAGATTGTATTGCGAGCTCAACTTTGGAGGAACATTATAGCCTATGTCGATGACTTAGCAGTGGTCAGCAAACAAACCAGAGATCACTTGGATGACCTCAGGGAAACATTTGCTAATCTCAGAGAAGCAGGGTTAAAGCTGAACCCAGAAAAATGTATCTTCGAAGTAAGCAAGGGAAAGATGCTCGGTTACATTGTTGGTCCAGAAGGGCTAAGAGCAAACCCAGATAAAACAAAAGCAGTGTTATCAATGAGAGAACCAGGAAATAAGAAGGAAGTACAGTGACTGATAGATAGAATAGCAGCACTCAACAGATTCATCTCAAAATCAGCAGAACGAAGTTTACTATTTTTCAGAACACTCAAGGTCTCGAACAAATTTGAATGGGGCAAAGAGCAGTCGGAGGCATTCCAGCAGCTCAAAAACTATGTGACAAAGGATCTTATGGTCTTAGCGCCAGATGCGGAGGCAACCTTGTTACTATATGTTGCAGCCTTCGCAGGAGCAATCAGTGTAGTGCTAGTGCAAGAAAAGGAAGTTGATAACAAAAGTGTACAACACCCAGTGTACTATGTATCAGAAGTACTGCAGGGGGCAAAACTAAACTACTCAGAGGTCAAAAAAATAGCATACGCAGTAGTCACAGCATCAAGGAAGCTTAAACACTATTTTCAAGAACATGAGATCCTAGTCCCAACAGCATAACTGCTCTCTGACATCCTAGGCAACAAAGAGGCATCAGGGAGAATTGGTAAATGAGCAACAGAAATATCTCAGTTTAGCATCAAGTTCATCTCAAGAACAGCAGTCAAGTCACAAGCACTCGTAGACTTTTTGGTGGAATGGACATCTCCGCAGCACACAGAAGACAAAGCGGAGGCTTCAATATGGATACTATACACAGATGGCGCATGGGGCATCCAAGGTGCAGGAGCCTCCGCAGTGCTAATATCGCCATCGGGCATCAAAACAAAAGATACAGCAAGACTATGCTTTAAAGCAACCAACAACGTAGCTGAGTACGAAGGAGTAATCCTGGGGTTCAGCAAGGCCAAGGCACTTGGTGCAAAATAAATCATGGTCAGAACTGATACGTAGATAGTAACAGAACAAGTAGAGAAAGACTATGTTGCCAGAAACCCAGAGTTAACCGCATACCTAGAAGTAATCAGGGGTCTGGAAAAAAGATTCTAGGGTTTTACCCTAAAGCACATCCCAAGGGGGGACAACACAGAGGCAGATGAGTTAGCCAAAGTAGCGGCAAATCAAACGGAGGTACCCAAAGGAACCTTCTTCCAAGAATTGACATCGCCAGCTACTGCAAAAATATCTAAGGCATTTGCGGAGGTACTCTTAGTAAACACGGAGGATTGGAGGAAAGCAATAATTGATCATATTAATGGAGTACATGTGACATCAGATGAAACAAGTGCAGCAAGATTGGCCGTACGAGCAAGGAATTACACAATAATAGATGGAGTTCTATACAAGAAAGGCATAGTCCAACCATTGCTTAAGTGCATCACTGAGTCAGAAGGCAAAGACCTCTTACAGGATATTCACTTAGGAATGTGTGGATCGCACATTGGCCCCAGAGCACTCTCAGCAAAGGCAATCAGGCAAGGATTTTACTAGCCAACCCATATTAAGGATGCATTGCACATAGTAACAACTTGCAAAGCATGCCGAAGTTTTGCACCGCACCAAGCGTCTCTGAGAGGACAATCACAGCTAACACCTTCGGTCTGGCCGCTTCAGCGATGGGGAATGGACCTCGCAGCCCTCAGCTCAGGGCAGAAGCAAATATGCAGTAGTAGCAGTAGAATACTTCACAAGATGGATAGAAGCCAAACCACTTGCAACAATCACCTCCAAAACAGTCAAAAAATTCTTCTGGCAAAACATAATTTGTAGATTCAAGGTTCCAAGGACACTCATAGTCGACAATGGAAAATAATTCGATTCAGACAAGTTCAAAGAATTCTGCAAGAGCATCGACACGCAAATAGCCTTCGCATCAGTCTATCACCCAGAAAGTAACGGAGCAGTAGAAAGATCAAATAGAATTAGATTCTCAGCAATCTCCAAGACATTGCTGGATCACAAAAAGGGCAAATGGGTAGAAGAGCTACCGAAGGTAGTATGGTCTCACAACACAAACGTATCAAGAGCCACCGGGTTCACTCCATTCAAGCTACTGTATGGAGAAGAAGCAATGATGCCAGAGGAGATCAAATACCAGAGCCTCCGCGTAATAAAACAGAACCTCGCAAAAGATGAAGAATATACCAAAGAGATGACCGAAGCATACAGGCTAGATGCAATCGACAACATCGAGAAATACCAAGGTCAAATCAAAAAATGGAGGGATGGAAAAGTGGTCACTAAAAATATTAAAGATGGTGATTGGGTAATGAGGCGGAGGCCAAATGCTCAAAACATAGGGAAACTACAGCCAAAATGGTAAGGACCGTTCATAGCCAAGCAAGGCAGAAGGAAAGGGTCATTCTATCTACAAGATGCAGAAGGAAGAACATCAACTCACTCCTGGAACATGGATAGCCTTAGGAAATACTACACATAGAATGTAAGGACTCCATAGTATTATAAGTGGAGTTCCATAGATTTAAATTCCTGCAACTTCTTCTGCAATAACGGCTTGCACTCTTTTCCTCACAAAAGGGGCTCCAAATCGGAGGTGAGGTTTTTAATGAGGCAAGACCGCATGTAATTAACCTCTGAATGTATAAAGAGGACCCCAAAAATAATACCCGAGACAGTCAAATGCAGCCAACATCGCAGCTGCAATATTCGACAACTATTCATGATTTACAAGGTCACTTCATGCCACCATTAAAAAAAATGAGAAGGCATGAAGCAACCTCCGCGAAATGCCAAAAGCCCTCGAAAAAGCCCTGGCATATCACGCATCGAGGTAGGCAATCGCAACCATAAGTTGCGAAGCGAACCCGGGAAAGACCTGTGAACCAACTCAGGCATCGGTAGCTCAAAAAGTGAGCAACATCACACTCACCAGCAGTGACCTCCGAATACAATATTAAAACAAGCGGAGGTAACACACACACATAGGTATGAGTTCACAAAGTCAAGCAACCTCCGCGTCATACACCTTCCAAAGTGAAGGCAACATAAAAAAAAGTTCAGAAACCGATAAGATCATTTATTATTCCAAAGCCGAGGCATTACGTAAAGCGAGGTCATTTATTTAACTTTATGCTTACAACAGATAAGGCTCATTGCGCCTTGCTCATAACAGGAACAATGTGCAAAGCGCATGTATTTAACTGCTAGACCAGAATGCACAACCTCCGGGTCAAGATATCTAGCCACTCCACCCAGTTAACCTGCTATCACAAGACATGGAAGTGGCCCATAAGTTGTCAACACTTTAGCCTACAAAAGAGCAAAGAGTGCAGCCTCTGAAAGTACATCTAAAATTAAGAAAGCTAAGGCTCCCTGAAAAGCAGGTGCTGGCGGAGGCAAGCCCTGATCAGTCACGGAATACCCCCTATCGCTTCCCGGCTGCATACCACCCTATGCCTCCGGAAACCCAGCCAGTTGAATCAAGTCCAACAGACACTCGGTACGAAGAGAAGGAGGTGAACCTCCAACGCCAGCTTGCACTTGACAAACTCCACAATCATCTGTCAACACACCACTTTGCACCTTCCATCGGCAAGCAACCACCGCATCCAAAATCCTTACATCAACCACACTAAATAAGATCACAGCAGGCCGCCATCTCCGAGGATACAAAGGCAATATACGTAGAGTATCGTTGACAAACAGAAGCATCACCATCTTTACCCGTTGGCAACAGGTTCACTGATGTGGCCATTCCATTACGAGTCCTTACACAGTACCAACGCAAGACAGCTCCTAGGGAGCACCATTAGTATAATGTACACAACAAAGTAGCCTAAATGACCAAGGGAGAATAGATCCTTTTATAAGGACCTCCCAAGCATCATTAAACAACAAATAGCAAAGATACGCAAAGTACACAAGGGGTACTATAAAAGAGGTAGAGCTCAAGGTCTGCATGCCTAAGCATTAGAAAGGGGCCAACCATAGACAACTCCCCATAGCCAAAATCCCATTAAGGGAGATGGAGGTAGATGTGCGCATATGGAATCGACATTAGCACTGTCAAAGACAAACAACGGTTGTAATACCCACCTTATGTTAACAATAAAGTAAAATTATTAATACATAAATGTGCTTCAAAGTGGTTACAACCTCCGAGGAGGAAAGCAGAAATCACTTCCGGAGCCCACAACCGCAATCCGGCATGAAGGCCTCCGACTAATTCAAACAGACCTCCACAGGATAGCGGAGGTCGAAATAAGCAAGCTCACAAATGACAGTTCCATTGCAACACTCAACCTCCGCGCAAGCAAGAATAATTACAAAGGTCCTGTTGGACCACGCCATGCAAGAGAACGAGTAAAGCTAGAGCGCTTATCATCTAAGTCACTGAGAACAAAATCAAACATGTCATCCACTGTGCACCTAGGAAACGCCGACTTCCAGTAATCCCACAGCTCGCCGCTAACGTAAACATCATCGCACATAAAGGTAATAGGCTCGACCTCCTGCACAGGCCCCAAACTACAGACCTGCGCAGGACGATTTGGCCATTAATAATTTATAAAACCAAGAGTAACTTAAATTGTTCCTTACACATGAGCACCGGCACTAGGTCAGCAAAAGACAAAATATACAAAACCACAAATCAAGATGAATTTTTACACCTCCTCTTCAGCGGTCAAGTTCTGAAGCCCTGTTCGAGCCCCCGGAGATGCTACCACTTGCTCCATCATTGAATCAGTCCCAGCACTTGCAGGAAGAACTTGAGTAGCGGAGGCACCAGCGTCGGTAAATCCCTGGGTGGGTGCAGATGTGCCGCCAGAAGAAGTTGGGCCATGACCACTGCGCTTGCCATACTTCAGTTGCTAAAAAAGGCATAAAATAAGAGAAGAAAATTGCCAACACAACTCGTACAACAAAATAAGACAGGAAAAGCTAACCATACATACCGTTTCACGAGTAACATTAGCCATGGCAACGGTCTTCGACCGGCCAAACTTGGACTAGAACTTCTCCATGAAGCTACGCACGGTGGTCTTAACAAACTGATCCGTTCTGCCAAGTTTAGCAGGATCTTCTAGCTTAGGACAATCAAAATTCCCAATATGAACAATGTCCTTGGACACAAAGAGCTTGCATAGACAGGTGGCGGAGGTCTTTGCACTGAAATCGGAGACTCCGGTCATAAACTCATTAAGCTTGTTGAGGTTCGCCTTGATCTAGGAAAATATCCCGGAGGTGGAAGCATCAGGATTAACAGGAGTCGCCACACCACCAAAAGCCCAAACAGTAGAGACATAGGATTCAGCCACTTCCAGCCCTATCGACCTGGTTTCAGTCAGCTCCTTCTCAAGTTCTTTAACTTTAGTCTTAAGAGCCGCCGTCAACTGCCGTTCAACATCCACTTCCTGGCGTAGGAGATTCGAAATCTTAGCAGTTTTGTCCTCCCGCTAATTGGCGGTGGCCTCTGCTTCTTTGGCAGTAGTAAGAGACTTCTTTAAGTCATCAGATTGAACCCCAAGAGCTGATAGCTGCTTCTCCAAACTGGAGGCCTTCTGAGCCATTCGTTCCTTCTCATGAGTTTGAGACTCAATCTCTGCCTTCAAAACCTTGATAGCGTCATCCTTTTTGACCAGTTCAGCATCACTACTGGTCTCAACGGCCATAGACAAGGCGACGCTCTAAAGATAGCAACAAAGCAATGCCAAAATCAAATACACAAGAAAGAGAAGGTAATATATATATACGGAGAAAATGAAAGCAAACTCATAATAACATGATGATTAATGTTGGCGTTCATCAAGGTTTGAAGCGGTAGCCTAGCCAGACGCTGGTACAGGTCTCCACCCATAACGTCAGTCAGCTGGTCAATAGCTTGAGCCCAGCCAAGGAGGGCGCTTACGCCCTCATCGGGACAGCTGCTGGATGGGAGAGACCCAGAGCCAACGACGTCCACCGGAGGTTGCGGAGCCGTAGGCACCGTTGCAGTAACAGCCCCTCCGAAAAATGGTGCATCAGGCGCCGGAGGTGACGGAAGGGCAATCTGGGTGGCCTCAGCAGTGAGGCTATCTAGAAGCAGATACAAAAAACCACAAGTCATAAAAGGAAACAAGAAAATATAAAATCTCAAAAAACAGCATACACATGCTCGCCGAGCAAGGAAACTTCCCCATCAGAGGCATAACCACAAGAAACCTTCACATCCACATAGGTCATACTCCAAGAAAGAATGTTACCTTGACTCAAGGTGTAGGCATCCTCGTGGACCTCAGTATCCTCCATTCCAAGTTGGGCAGTCTCCGCTGGCTTCTTAGCACGATGAGTCGTAATAGCAGCCTCCTCTAATTCATCCTCATCAGAACTGGCATCGAGAAAAGCACTGGCAAATGGCTTCACAGAAAGCTTAGGGGGCGCCGTTTCAACATGCTGAGGCAGAGGATCAACAGGCGGCAAGATAGGCCGAACCGAAGGTGAACCGGAGGCGTCAATTGCTAAAGCATGGGACAACTTCGGGGAAGCAGCAGGCGACGAAGACCGCCGAGATGGGCCCTCAGAACTAGGCAACGCCAAAATGTCAGCTTCCGTCAAAATCTCAGTCTCCACCTCTGGATTAGCAATGACGCTCTCTTCTTCATCATAAAGATCATTAAAAATGTCCACCTCCGCAGATTCTACGGAGGCCTCTTTCTGTTTCTTCGAGCCTCCGTGCATCAAAACGCTAGCTTTTCTTTTTGTCCCCTCGGCGGCCTTCGTAGCAGCATCGGTAGCAGTCAATTCCTTCTTCTCGTTCTTCTTCTTCAACTTCTCAAGGAGCTCACGCTCAGTATAGTGAATGCCGAGCTCCTCAAAGACCCTATTGAGGCGAGGCATGGTGCCAGCCTCGGACCTCCGGGCAAAATACTCCTTCTCAGATACTTCACCAAGAATTTCAACAGCCTTCTGCTCAGTCTCCAAAACAAACTGAGCAGCACTTTTACCCTCAGGAAGCTGAAGACCAAAATGTGGACAGAGGACCCCATCGACAACACCAAAAATAGGAATATCCAGCTTCTTTGTCTTTACTGCCAAGCAAAGGCTAGAAATCAGAAGCAATCATCTCTTCCACAAGGTCCCTACCACCTGAGTAATGACAAGCTATCCTAAAGGCCTCTGTACATGACCTCCGTTTGTCAGATTCGACAGACCCAGGCCTGACACTGGTTAACGGATTCATCCGTGTCATCATGGAGGCATAAGGAAAATGAATGATCTGCCTCCCATCCTCCTCAGGTTGAGTAATGCTGCCGGTCTTCACATAAAACCAAAAATCCAACCAGTCAGCAGGCTCATACTTCCCCCTCTGACACCAAGAAATCGCAACCTTCTCCCTACCCTTACCCAAGTTTCTCTTGGCCATAAAACTACAAGAAGCAAACTGAGCCAACTTACCACCAACATACCATGGTTTCTTCTGCAGCTCATAGTACTCAGCAAAGGTGTTCATACTCAACTCTCCCCCATAAGACTAACAGCCCACAGAAACTTGCTCATATTCAAGAAAGCATGAGGAGTCATATGGTGAAGCTGCACGTTAAACCACTCAAGAACATACCGGAGGAAGTTGCAGCTCAGGATGCGGAGGCCGCAGGTGAAGAAATCCCTAAACACAATGGCTTCATCCTTCTCAGGTTTTGGAACAGTCTCCCCATGAGGAGGCCATCTGTGACTGACAGGAAGAAAGCCCCTTCCCTCGAGCTCTGCAACCATATCCTGAGTCATCCGGCTTCGACCAAAAGAATAGGTGACCTCCGCATCAGTCACATCAACCTTTGGAGCCATCAGGTCGCTTGGAGAAGTGTTGACGTCCGACAAGGACTGTTCAAGATCCTTAGCCTCCACAGCAGCCAGCATGCACTGCTCGAAAAGATCTAGGAAGCCTTCGACTCCAACACCCTGCAAACGAGAATAAGGGCCGAAAAACGGACGATGACGCGCGCAGCAGGGGCGTTTAGGTGCCACGGTGGCAGAAGGCCAAGGCAAAACTAGAGCGGAGGCAGCAAGTAGCAGAACAAACTACGCGGTGGCGAGAGAAGGGGAGTACGGGTCATTTTCATCGCCCACCCCCCTTATATAGGCAGTGAAGTGGCGCCTCGACTTCTCATCCCAATGGTCACGAAGATCCATGAATTGAATGGCAGCAGACGAAACGACTCAAAATCAACGCCTAAGATTAAAAACAGGGCAATAGTATAAATGCAAAGCCTCCGGTCCAACGTTCAACGGGCCAGGGGGGTCGGAGGTAAGCACAGCCTCCGTGGCCAGGAGCGTATTGATGGCTAGACCTGCCTCCGCTGGACCTAACCCTCAAGGGGAGAATGTTGGGGATGCGCCCCAGGGCCGAAGAGACTTATTACCTCCGCTTGGAGTCTAACCAACGAATCTAGTATTCCTTTCATATCTGTGTCCGCAGGATCCAAAGGAGAGGCCCCCGGAGGTAGGACCTCCGCCGAGGAGGCACCTCGGGGGACCATGGAGTCGGTCGGCGACGGAGGTCCGGCGGCGTCGTCTCCCATGCTCGCGGAGGTCAATCGACCAAGCCCCCGACTCCTGCGGAGGCCCTGCGCGGAGGTGGTGGCATCCCAAGACAACGACGTCGAGGTGGTGTGATGGGTCGAGCTGAGGCTCATCGTCAAGAAGCGGACATGATGGGCCTCTCAAGGGCAGTGATGGGCCTCGACCCATATGTCGTAGCGACAAGGTGACAGACCATCTTGCCCATGAGTGGTCCACGTGTAATAGATTCAGTATCTAGGGTGTCGATACTCTCATTGGGGGCATACTTATACTTTTAATCTTGAGCTAGGTAGTCACTATAAAAGGCCATGCTCCCTATGTAATAAAGAGAGTTGTCCTTTGGTAGTTGCAATACCACCTACCCTTGGGCCCACCTTGTAATTCCACCATTTTATATCAAGAGAAGATTTGTTTTGGTCCTATCATCCCTCCTCATCCTAAATCTGCTGGGAACGTGTCTCAACACATGTGTCTCCTGTATCATCACAGGCGATGTATACTACCGTATTCAGTTCAGCCGGGATACAGTTGCCAACGCAATTGATCTCGAGATAAAAGTCGGCAGTTCATCGGACGGCTTTACTGCATTCCCCGGCATGACCATCATAGGCGATGTATACTACTATATTCAGTTCAGTCGGCATACCGGCCGAGTTGCCAACGCAACTTATCTGGAGATAAAAGTCGGCAACTCATCGTACGGCTTTACTGCATTCCCCGGCGTGACCACTGACAACCATGGAGTTCTTTGACATCAGGTGAATGCTTTTCTTCTATACATGATGGGCCCTGTATTATCTAATCCTTGAAGAGAAGTTTGTAGCAGATTCTGTGTGCATTTTTCATGTGGATCGTATATTACATTTTCTCCCTTTTGCTCCAGCAGCTGATTCTGGTACAAGGCAACGACGTAAACCAAGCAACGTTCACTTCCATACAGTTTTATCGATTCACACTGTTATCTATTGTTTATTAGTTTTTTTAAGGAATATCTATTGTTTATTAGTTATCCTTCAAATATCAGAACAACACACACTACGGTCTCTTCATAAATTCTTCTCAAGCACAACACAACAAAATCCCCGCAGCAACGCGCGGTGTATCATCTAGTTGTATATAAGTTTTGAGCTGTGGAAGAAAGAATAGAAAATTATTACAGCTGGAGCCGATCCAAAACATAACAAAGAAAACGCATTTCTGAAAAATGAATAAATCTAATAAGATTAAAGGAGCGACCAAGCTCAGTACAACAAAAGCCGGCTACAACGAAAACGAGTTATGGCTTGAAAGACGTTGAATTTCCCTAATTAAGAAACACGTGTCTGGATATATATGACAAGAGTGATTAGTGGAGGCAGGTTGGGCGCGGCAACAAGCTCTACGTAAAGCATACCAAAATTGGCATGTTGCCGGAAGCTTGTCAACAAAGAACAGGTAGCTTAGCTGGAGTATTTTGGCCACTGTCCTTTATCCTAGATCATTTTTTAAGGTTGACAAACTTTTATTGTTAGAAAGCTGTTAAACATTGGAACAAATCCAGAAAAATATGAACACTCATGTGAAGTCGATGACTTAAATTCGGGCGAACAATTCCACCACAAGGAATCCAAACAATTGAGCTATACTCAATTCACTTTAGAGAGAAAATGTTAACATGTATTATGTTGAAATAAATACAGAATATTTTAATTAAGACTTAACAAACTATTTTGGTGCTGTAAATGTTACTATGTTTTTTATAAAACATGATGAAAATCTATTTTGGTGCTGTAAATGTTACTATGTTTTTCTATAAAACATGATGAAAATCTATGCAGTTTGACTCAGCCGAACAAATTAAAGTAATATTGTTTTGACCAAACATTAAAGTAATAATGTAATATTATAATTTAGAACAAAAAGAGTAATAACTTGAAGACGAGAAAATCTATGTTGTCTTTAGTCATGAGACCTTTATGCGCTCTAAGCTATATTTTTCTTTAAGTGGAAAGAAACTTACCAAAAAATTAAAGCATTTTTCAGGTGGATGTGGTGTACTTCTTTTATGTTTTTAAAGCCAGTGATTAATTGTGACATGTTTCCTTTGATAATGGACCACTATAAAAAATGTGTGAATGGTACGATCCTGAAAAAAACCATGAACCACTTTTTTTAATTTTTTTTGAACCGAGGGCAAACCCCATTTCCATTATCGAGATAACGACATATGCAACAGTTTGAGTTTACATGTACAGAGCAGAATTAAGAAGGTATCATCGATACTCCTATTACAGACCCAACTACCAGAAAAACATACCAGACTTAACAGTTCCCGTTGTTACCTCACCGCCAGAGAGAACTTTGCTCAGGATTAAAACCAAACCGACATGGTCAAGCTACCAAACTGATAACAAAATTAAAGATGGGTAAGCACCCAAGAGTCGCCCAGGGAGACGAAAGGCATCAGCCAGACAACCAAACAAACCACAAACAACTACACCATTCATTCTTCCTGCTGGTCTTCACGACGTCCTTCAAGCATCAGCTAGCGCTTCCCCAGGTCTTGCCTTCTTGTTCAGCAGCCTCAGCGCAATCCTCATCATCAACCACTTTTTTAATTCAAACAAAATTTAACAAAAATCTGTCGTTGAGGACTCTCCCAAGTGTATAACGAAGTCATGGTTTTTATTTCATCCAAGTGTATCAACAAACATTAGGGCTTTTTAGCAATATAAGCGTGCTCATGTCACGTGCGTTTCCCGGAACGAGTTCACAAATCGCAGTGGCGATAGATAATCTCCCCACGGCCGGATCCACGTTTAGCGGGAGACGAATCGAACGGCAACCAGCGCACATGCAGAGTTATTACTTGTTGCCTGTCGCTTCCTGCTAGGTCCTAGAGTGACGTTTACTCTCTTACTTACTGCTATATATACGAGTCGGTGTCCACACATACACCACTGGATGATGGACACACCGGAAGGTGGTGAGGAGCTCGTTTGGCTCGCGCTCGTGCCCATGCAGTGATGCAGGTGGGGACTGGGCCGGGTCTCCTCTCGCTTTGCTTTATTAACTGCGCGTATAGCTTCATGCTTGTTGGCTGTTGCCGCGCGCGCTAGCCAGAGATCGAGATGGATGCGCGGCACGTTCATCCACCTCGGCCCTGTTTGTTTTCAGCTAATATATGTCCATCTGCTGGTCGGGTCCGGCGGGAGCGCTTCCACACTAGCGCCGCGGCAACGACTTCTTCGAGCCGGAGGTGCAGGGCGACGTCATTGGGTCTCCGTCTTCCACGGCTTTGCATTGCCCACGCTGGGGCTGGTCGCGGTCGGATGCGAGGACCAAGCTGAGGTGCCCCACTTTCCGACGGCTGCGCCGTTGATGCCCCGGCACAGCTCACGGCGATCGACGACTTCCTGTCAACCTTCCGGAAGCCTCTGGAGCCGCCCCTCATCACGACAATGCCACTACTCAGGAAGACTCGCACGCTTCGTGCGCTAAGTGACAAGGAGTTGATCCCAAGGAGGAGCGCAAAGCTAGAAGCGAAGAGCATGCATCGGGAGCCTGCGCATGGGGTTAGAGGTCAAAACTGAGCATCCCGACGAGGCGTCGTTTGATGAGTTCCGCGCTCCTATCAAGTGGCCGCTCGACGATGACACAAGGGAGGCAATGGAGGTGTTGTTCCATGGTAGGAAGTAGCGGGTCCTATGGCAGGAAGAGGGGTCCTGGAGGTCGCATCCGGAGGCAGACGTGCTTGCTATGGGGAATGGGAGGCGGTTGTGGGGGCGAAACGGCGGTTGGCGGTGAGAAACAGTCGCCGCCAAGTGGATCTGGGTCACATTAGGAGGCGGTGGGCATATGATGGAGCATCACGGCACCCTTCGCTTGTGTTTCGAATCTGGAGGAGGGAGGGCAGCAACCTCACGAGAGGAGGGGGCAAGCACTTGACAGAGGGTAGGGGGAGGCATGGAACATGACTCACGTTTAGCAAATCACAGCCCTCGCTTGTGTTTCGAATCTTCGGTTGTGACCTGTTCGATGGGCTTATCTCGGTTTCACTCAAACGCGACGTGATCGCGGAAACAAACAGGGCCTTCGTCGCACGCAAGCGATGGCTTGGAAGAAGTTACTCCCAAAATGATCCTTATATCCTCATTCCACAACGAATGATGAGGACGTCTGCGCCTGCCAGTCGGCCTCGTCTTGGACGGCTTGGATTGCCGAAGACGAGGTTGTACGAACTCTACTGATATTTCCCACGTCGTAGGTAGGTAGCGGCTGCACTGTGCTGATGGTCAATACCGTTAGACGTCTGCGTCTCATCACGTGCACTCGAGTGTTCTTCCATTTGCTTACTAGTTG
>CM041640.1:21825657-21940674 GCA_023333625.1 Bothriochloa decipiens | reverse complement strand
TTATATATTCCTCGTAATCTTTCCTTATATTCTCTTCATAATCTTGATGTATGATTTGAAAATTCTCATTTATTTCATTCCTAACTTCCTGCAAGACTTCTTCTTTTATATTTTTCTTTAATTGAGGCATAATTAATTCAAGCTTTTCTTTTATTCTTTTATCAATATCATCTTCATTCAATATATCTGTTTTTACAACATCTTTATATGTGGGCATTTTTTATGAGCTTGCTTCTTGCATATTCATTCCTGGCACATTAATCTTCATATCTCTTGCCCTTTTATATTTTTGAATATAATCTTTTGCTTCTGGATGAATGAAATAATTTTTTCCCAAAAGACTTCGTGCATATGAAAGAGCTTGGTCAACATCTAGATATTTTTTGAATGATGGTTTACCCTTTCCTTCTCTTTCCATTTCTATCTGCTGAAATACAATTGATTCATATGTTAAGTAAACTCCTGGTACGATTCCTCTATATATAACATATATGGGTTCCTTTTTTATATATTTAGATGGTTCTTTTGGCTGTATTTTCCCATTTATCATATTAAAATATTCAGCTAGGCTATTTAATATTGCTAACATATATCCTCTGTCTTTCCTCTTATTGTTATATTAAAACCAAAAGTTGTCTAGAATGCATTCTTGAACACTGTCTAGAACAATATGGTCTTTGGGTTTGAATTTATATGTATTAGGAGGAAAAATTCTTAACTTATTCTCAGCTCCAAAATAGTAATTTTTATCCCCATTGGGGCTTGTTTCTTTCTTCATTCCTACAAAACAGATGATCATGAAAATATATCAGATAAGGTATTATCTTTTTCTTTTATATGCTCAAATACGACTTTATAACCAATTCCAGTGATAATATCTTCAAATAAAACCCATCTTCTAGTTGTACTTTTCTTACTGTTAACTGTATTATAATATCTGCATATAGTTTCGGTAACACCTCTGGTGTTATGTTAGCTAAAATATGCCATGTCATCATATGCACTGCAAAGCATCCATGTTTAAGTCAACCTTAATGTGCATTAACTAAAACAAGTTTATATTTCATAGGTTGATTGAGTTTTTGTAATGTTTGGTCACATGAAATAATAAAACCCTATTTTTGAATGTCATCGCAAATGCTTAGTTTATACTCTATGTACTTGAGATGTAAACTGTGTTTACACTAGTATCAAGCATAGTGTATAAGTCTAAGTCCAACCCTAAAAATGATTTCCATATTTGAAATTTAATTTGGATTCCAAAGCTTATTTCTAAGCCTGGCAATTCAAATTTAAAGTCAAATTGGAAATGCTATAAAAGGTTTTTCAAAAGTCAACTTGGTCAACCAAGGGTGTCATTGGGTCAACGACCTAAAAATGTCCTTGGATGATGTTTGTGATCACTAATAACCAACCAATTAAGTTAGAAACCAAATTGAGTTTAAATTCTATTTCAAAAACCCTTTACTTTCCAATCCTAGTTTTATCCCCTTTTCTCTAATTCAAAATCTATAAGGAATTTGAAGATACTCTAAAAAGACAGTTTGCAGATCTTGACAAGAGCTAAAAAGTTGGTATATAAAGTTTTTCAAGTTTCCAAAAGGAATTTCAAATTAATTTGAAAATACAGTTTCCAGCAATTATCCCCTTTTGATTTAAAACCATAATTCAAAAATTATGCATAATTTGAGAAAACCTTGTATATGAAAAATGTTTGGTTTGACAAACTTAACATTTCATAGTTTTGAAGATTTTCAAGTTTTATTGAAAAATCAAAAGTAATTTTAAATGCTTATTTCTAGGGTTTATCCCCTTTTCAAATTTGAATTCAAATTTTAAAATCTAGACAGAATTTGAGGATGCCAGTTAAAGGAAAAGTGTAGATCTTGAAAAGTTATGCAAATGATATTTTTGGAGATTTTCAAGTTCTTATACAAATTCTGAAGTAATTTGTATTTTAAACTGAGTGGCAATTCTGTAAATAAACCGAACAGTACCTAATCCTATCGGCGAACGCCATGGCCGGCTTCTCATCGCGCGCTGCCGTCCACCGCCGCGCTTTCCCGGCCAACCGAGCGCTCTCGGACGCGAGAGACTTCATCGTCGTCGTGTCACCTGCTCCTTCATCGACTCCATGCTATAAATACCGATCGGACGTCGTCGTTCTCCTTCTTTCTTTCTCCCGCCGCCGTCACCGACGACCTTGCTCCGCCGTCGAAATTCGCCGCCGACGCTCCACCTCTGTCCAATTGCTCTCGTCCAAAGCTCCGCCACTTCCTCACGGTCAGTTTGAACCAGTTCAAGCTTGCTCTCATCGCCCGAGCCACCCGCACGCCACCTTCTTCTCCGCGGCCGGTCAGCCGAGCCGCCGCGCCATCTCCGCCGTTTGCCGTCACCGGAGGTGAAAATATTTTACCTTTGACCTCGTAATCATGTTCTCCGTGTCATCCTGCATCTGAAGCGCACCTTGGTTTGAGCAGCGCATCGCCGGAGTCTGCCGTGACGCCGTCGTGCCATCGGAGCGCCGCCGCCGCCATCACCGCCGTCGACCGCCGCTCAACCCAGCCACTCCGGACCTCCATTAACGTGCGCATCAGCGCCGTGGTGAGCTCCTGCATCTATCCGTGCCATCAATTTCACTCATCCTGCACCGTAGCCGCCGGCCGCCGTAGCTCGCCGCCGGCACAGCCATGCCGCTCCGCCGCGCGCGATGCCGTCCTGCCCAGAGACCGAGACCGACCTTCATGTAGTAACCCAACCTGTCCGTTTAGGTGTCCTACGTAAGTTCGTGAGGTCGCCGTCGCTGGAAATCGCTCCGGTGAGCGACTCCGCCGTGCCCGAGCTCCGCCGCGCCGCCATCGCCGCCGGCGTGGGTGCCGCCGCCGCTCCCCAGCACCGTTACCCACTCCAATCGATGCGCCGTGTCAAGATGAGCAAGTAGGAGAAAACCCCATCGTCGGAGACCTCACCGACGGTGAGGAATCGCCGGTCAACTCCGGCGGGGTCGGCTGTTGACCCGGGAGCACTGTGCCGAATTTCCTTTTTCTATTTTCAGAAAATGATTTAAATGCTATTTTCTTTGAAAATTCATAGTAATTTATTTATAGCTCCAAAAATTTTGAAAATTTTTGTGAATGTTCCTCATGATGTCATCTACCTAGGAAAAATATGAAATGCCAAATTTGAGTACTTTTTGCATATGTTAAAATTACCCCTTTTAATTAAAAAATGGACCTTCAATGATTTTTAATAATTAAAATAATTGGCTTTTAATTCTGAAAATTGTTTTGCCATCTAATTAGGCTAAGAGCTTTCTAAAATAAAATTTTGGGCTTAATTTAATAACTTTAATTTTTATGCCTTTATTTAATGCTTTTAAATAATTAATTAACCCCTCTTAGTTAACTTAATCATTATAGGAGTTGTGTGACTTGGGATTGATTGATGACCTTAAGTCATTAACATTAATAACCTTTGGCACTTTAATTAATTGTTTGCGCTTACCTTAATCATGTCGTTAAGATTTAATTGACGTTATTTTATGTGTGTAATTAATTATAAAAATGGCGTAGTTAACCCTAATCAGTTATATAAGCGAAGTTCTGTTAGCTTGCAACTTTATCGTGGAGAAAAGTTGCACTCGATCCCTTAATCTGATCATGCATCCATCGAGCATCATATTTACTATTCCATCATGTAAAGCATATTAATTATCGAATAGTTTCCGTTAACGGAGAGTTAACGTTATCACTCAGATCTGAAGGACGAGCAGATTCAAGACTCGGGAGTTGATCCAGATTTAGACCGTCTACCCCGAACATCAAGGCAAGCCCCGGATACATTTAAACCCTATTCTATTTATAAAAGTTTTACCGCTTCAGCTCTGATATGTTGCATTAAGTGATAGGAGTTGAGTGAAAACCCACAAATTGCATTACCTGTCTTACTTCCTTAATCCTTGTTACCTACTTGGAAGATGAGTAGTAATGCTTAGCCCTGCTTATTTATTTAATTGTTCAAAGGCAAAAGAATGAAAAAGATGAGATTGGCTTTATTGTTGGAATCTTGATGATAATAATAAATCGAGTCCGGACGGCGAACTTGCACTGGGAATGGAGTCCCACTATAGTGTTCTCGTCTGTTGATGTCCTAGGTCCCGTCCGTTGGTGAACTGGTGATATCGAGAATTTAGAAATCCACATGCATGAAGTGGTATACGGATGGTTGGAGCCGTGTATGCCATGGAGTGACCTAGCGTGGGGTCAGAGAATCCCATCTGTGTCATAGTGTGTTTTACTGTGGGGTTTAAGTTCCCATGTATCTCGGTACGCTGGGCCGAAGAGCTCACGTGTATCATGTGGTGATATACGGCTGAGGTTGTTATCCCGATATATCGGTGCACCTGGGGTGCTTCGGAGTTAAAGTCTCCGGTATGCTCAGTCACCTAGGTCCCAGCTGGGTATGAAAATGGATTCGAATCGCCGTTGCTTCTCGGAGAAGAAGACTCGATCGGTGTTCATCATCGTAGTAACAACCTAAACAAAAATTTAAGGATCAATAATGAAGTTGGTTGATAATTGGAAGTAGTCCAAGCAACCTTCCCTTTTGTAAAGCTTTTCTGCAAAATTTCTTATCTACTACAGACCGTACCTTGTCCCTTTAGCCTGCATCTCTTAAGTCTCTACCCTTCTTTTTCGTCGGGTTAGTCTTGTTGAGTACTGTTGTACTCAGGGTTTGTTAAACCCTTATTGCAGGTGAGCCTCATGGGCAGGAGTGTTTTGCATCCTGCTGCATGACAGTTGTCGAGGAAAGCGACGACGAGTAAGCTGTTTAGCTCATGGGCAGAGCTTTTGTTTAATATTGTAATCTACTGCTACTCCACTACTATTATGGTTTGTATAATTCAAACTTGTAGTTATAAATATTTGAAACTCAGAAGTTTGTAAACTTATATTACTGTAAGTATTCTGCTGTTTTACTCCGTGGTATTTTATTTATATGAAACTGTTGTAATACTGCAATGTCTCTCTACAATGATTGATCCTGCTCGAAGAATCGTGGATGATTCGGGATTTACCCGACAGACTTTTTAAGTCGTATGGAACACAGTCATGGTTATTTGGAGTCTGTTTAGACAATAATCATGCGTGTGGGCCATATGATTTAGGAGGTTCTGCCACAGTTTCACAGTCTGTTCTTACTGTAAACTATTTAAATCCAAAATATAATCTAAAAGCATTTATTGCATTGATAACGGCTAGAATTTCTCTATCGGTATTGTTTATCGCTTTTAACTTATATTTACCCGAAACATATCTACATATTTTTTCTTCTAACTTTGGTGAGTATTTGTGAGGCTTTTGCTTAAGTATTGCACCCCATCCTAATTCTGATGCATCTGTTTCTATAATAAAATAATTATCATTTAAAGGTAATTCTAAGGGTTTTAAATCTTTAACCTTTTCTTTTATGTTTCTTATTAATTTTGTATCTTCAGAATTAAAATGTTTTTGTCCATTCTTTCTTAATTTCGCATATAATAGACCGGCTAGCTTTGCTAAATTTTCAATATAATTTCTATCATAATTCACTATTCCTAGGAATTGTTGTAAAGTCTTCTTATCATTCATGATATCTAGGAATTGTAAAATTTTCTTTGCAATATGCTCTTGTAAATGAATTTTTCCATCTCCTATTTCATGGCCTAAGAAATTTATCTTTTCTTTGTATATTTCCATTTTTCTTTTTGAAAGTATTAACCCATGCTGCTCTACCTTTCTAAAAAATGTTTCTAAATGATCTATGTGCTCTTTGTAGAATTTTGAAAAGATTAAAAGATCATCAATATAAACTAGTATGAATTTTTGATTTTTATTAAAGATATTCTATATTTTTCTTTGAAATAAAGTAGGGGTATTTTTCAAACTTAATGGCATTACTAACCATTCAAAATAACCTTGAGGACATGTGAAAGCAGTCCATTCTATTGATTCTTCTGCCATTTTTTACTTGCCAAAAATCAGCTTTCAAATCAAATTTTGAGAAATGTTTACATCCTTGAATCCTGTTTATCCATTCTTGCTTATTTGGGATATTATATGCATCATCTACAGTATTATCATTTAGTCTTTTATAATTAATAACCATTCTTGATTTTCCTCTGGCTATTTCAGCATGATTTCTAACTATAAATGCTGCTGATCTGTGAGGACTTCGACTTTCTCTTATAGCTCCAAGTTTTAGCAATTCTTCTATATGTATTTTAAATTCTTCTATATCTTTATGTGTTGCTTCGATAGGACTTGTCTTAATTATATAGTCTGAATTTATTATATTGATTTTACATACTATGCCATTCTTTTTCCAATGCTTCATAGGTATTTCTTCAATTATTTGAATATTTTCTAGTCTTTGAACTATTTTATCTATGTCTTTTTTGGACTTTATGTCCCTATACCAGTTTAGCGCTAGTGATTCTAAACTAATGCCTTCTATACTTGAATTTTCTACATGAAATTCTTCTATATTTTCGCCCAACTCTTCATTTCTATAATTATCAGACCCTTCAATTTTTAGATTAGACCTATCTAAATTAGAATTTATATTTCTTTGTATTTATATTGTATATGGAATATTATCTTGATGAGGAACAAAAGTAATTCCTTGCTCATGTATAATTGTTGTTTGTACTAAAAATTATAAAAATCTTAAACCTAGCAACATATCAACACTTATCATAGATAAATCTCTTATTGTAATTTTATCTATTATATATTTTGTATTATTTATTTGTATTTCTATATTATAAACTAATTGATTATGAGGTCTTTGTGTTTCAGACATATCAGTAGATATTTATGCTTTATTTTGATCTATGGTATGAACTATTTTTGGGCATCTTGTAAAATATTTATCATGTATAATATTCTTTGTGCAACCAGTATCTATCAACGATAATGTTTTATCAGAGATATTTGGAGTTAAGTTTAATTTTACCGGTATTCTTATTCCTACTATATCTTTGAATGGTAACCTAACTATATATTTTCTACCAAAATTTATTATGGCATCTTTTAATTGTGTAGCTTTGTCATCTTTTCTGTTTATTATAGCCTGCTCTTTTAACTCAGTATTAGTGATAATATTTCTATCATTCTTACATTCTTCATTAAGTTCTATTCTAGGTTTTAATTCTTCTAATTCTGCTTCCAAAGTATTTACTCTGTTTTCTAAATTTCTGACTCTACATGTTAATATTTTATCTTCTTGTTCTAATTCTATCTCTTGTCTCTATTTCTGATTATTTGCCTTTAAACAAGAAACACAAGCTTGTTTTAAATATTTACTATATGTAGCTCTATTTTCTTGACTAGGGTAGTATATGCAAAATATACATTTTATATTATAGTCACCTCTTCCTTTTATCCAATATGTTCACAACCATCTTGATCCATAAATTCAATATTTGCTTCTATTGAACTTTTAATATTATTAGATATTATATCTAATCCTTCTATAGCATTATCTAAATTGCATAATTCTTCGTTATCTAATATGTCTATAAAATCTTTATAACTTTGAGCATTATCTTCTTCTTCTTCATCATAGCTTTCCAATAAAAGCCGTTGATTAATATCCAACTGCTCATCTTCGTTTATATTATATTCAATATTATTGCTCTGCACAGCTTCTTTGGTATCATGATTCTTTTTATCTTTATTCAACATAACTTCTTTCATAGTAGATGTTTTAAGATATTTATTTTCTAGTGCTCTTTCCTCCTTGATTTTATTGAGACTATAAATCTTTCTCCTAAAATAGATTTCTTTCTCTCTTATAGTATTCCATTCACTTATGCAGTTCTAAAATATTCATCAGAATTTTTTCTAATCTTTTGTTCATAAGATTTAATTTGGCTATCTATATCTTTCATTATTAAACTTTAGAAAATACCTTAAATTTGAATTTTATTAACCACGCTCGAATACCATGGCTACAAGGATCTCCGGGATTCAAGGGTCAGAACTCGAATTCGTGATACTATTTAAATTCAGCGGTTACTATTCAAATTCATGATACTATTCAAATTTGTGGTACTATTCAAATTCAGAATATAAATAGTGCACGAGCACTTCACTGAGTGAGTAGCTCAGGCACTTCAAAAATTCATAACTATTCATAACACTATTTTAGTTACTATGCAAGGCACTTGTGGGTGTAGTGTGCGTGCGAGATTAATGAAATATGAAAGCGACGTGCGTGTGATTATATGTGTATGCAGAGTATGCGGAATTATATATCCGTGAATTCTCAGGATCTTGGCAAGGCTGGCGAGACCAGAGTTTCAGCCGGTCGTGTGACTATGCTTGTGTCTGTCCTACTCGGTACTCACCGTATGCATCACCTAGCTTGCTACAGGACCAGGCTAACCTATTCTTCTCCCTCGCTATCCCCAGCAATGAACACACAGGACTCAGGCCCTATCGTCTCCCCAGGCAGTTCCACCCGAAGGGAACACTTCTCTGCGAACACAGGGTTCTCTAAAACGCCGCTACGTGGGCTAACACGAGAACAACTCAACGCAGAGGTTTCTCCTCTAGGGTCCCTAGCATAGAGACATCGTCCCATATGAACAAGCTTAAAGGACAACCGGGGTTAAAACAGAAAAGCTTAATCCATTTTCATAAGGCAAGCTTACATACGGCTTTTTCTTTCGGGAAACCCCAAGAACTTAGTACAAACCTTAATTACCTTACAAGCATGGAAAGTCAGTGATCTTCCTTATTCTCTAATTTACAACACTGGTGGAGTGGTACACTAGTAGTCAGGTGTTACTATTATAGTGTATGATTTCTCAGAGTGCTTCTGAGATCATAGCTTCATGGTATATTATGGAAGTGGAGTGGTGAGTGGATGGATGAGCGGGTGGATGAGCGGGTGGATCAGCGAGTGTTGAATGCGGATGGCCGGCTTCTCCTTTTATAGAGCTGAAGGAGGCTTGTGGAGCGTCCTTCTCGCTTATTGCCTGGTGTCCTTCGCAGATAAGTCTTTAACCTTCTGGTCTTATCTTCTGGAGTTTGAGAGTCCATGGCGTCGTCTTCAATCGTCAACTTGTACTGTTGCATGATAGTGATGTTGTCTTCAATTATCGATGTCATGCCTTTGTGGATTTCTTCTGAAGTATGTTAGCACTATTGGCTGATAATGATAATTTGAATATTTTATTCAATTCACTGTATATTCCTTTTGCGCTGGCTGTTTTCTTTTGAAAAATTTCAGGGGATATGGTATGGTCTTCCACGCCCGAATGATTAATGTTGCAAACATTAATCAAAACTCTAGCATGTGTGTATATTATTTATTCTCATATATATATATAGGCTATAGAGGATGCGGCTTTATCTATACCTATCTATAAAAAGCAAAAATTTCTCCACCCAATTTTCTTTCACCTCCGTGTTTGGATCAGTGACGGTAGGTTCCTCTCCTCAACATCCAGTCTGTACAGAATTAGAATTATATTTAATTTTCTGCCTCTCTTCCTGTTTGCGTTCAGAGTCCGTTTAGAACTAGGATTATTTAATTATGGCATCCTAGCTTCTATTCGGACGGTGAAGATCGGGTAAAAGCTAAATCTAAATTCAACAAGAATAGTACGCAACAGCGAAGATGAAAAAAATAGTCAAAAAAAACTTGACATGAATAAGAATTGCCTGTGTTGTTGTCGTTCAACTTTGACACTTATCATTATGGATGGTCTCCCATCCAAATCCAAGCTCAAATGAAAATAGCTCCGGAAACACAAATAGCTTATAAAATCAAACCAATCCACCCATACACAAATCGATCGATTTGGAAATCAGATCAAGCCTGCAGGTCGCCCAAAATGCCCGCGATGTGCCTCAGCCCACCATCAAGGTCTGTTTGTGCAGGCAAGGCGGCGAGCTTGGCTAGCACGAATTGATCCAAGTGAAAATTAGATCAAGACTCCGTGCCCCGGCTTCCGCAGTCTGCACTGCCAACCAGGTCCACTTGTCCAGGGGAGGCGGCGAGCTTGGCTAGCTGACGCTGCGAGGACCTCGTCCGCGTTAGACTAGACGTGGAAGGCCATGATGGCGGTAGCGAGGCACACAAGGCCAAATGAACGGGAGCCGTCACTAGCCTTAGCGCCGCTGTTGAGGGCAGCTGCTGCCACCGCACACTATAAAATGAACATGTGACGCCGCTAGCCATAGACATAGCCGTCTATACTCATGATTTATATTCATGCGAGTTAGATAGCATATGTCCAACCAACGTACGCTATATGATTCTAAAGTGTACTAGAATAAATGACACAAGTTATAATTCCTGTTGCAACGCACGAGCATATTTGCTAGTTACCCAAAAAAAACTAGTTAATTAGAATCAAGTTTTCATCGTATACCTCAGCAATAAAAATCTATGCGCTCAGAAAAAAACATACTCATTTTTATGAACAGTTGTATAGACACCCCTACCTCTACAAGAAGCTAATTTAAAAAACAAAACGGTAACAAATTCACCACACACCTCTTGCTCTCGCTGCTAACCACTGAAAGAATATTGTTTTCTTAAATTTAAAAACAAATTCTAGAAAGTGTGATCCTTCATGTGCAGTTGAAGATCGACTCGAATTTGGATAAACAAATTCTAACCAAAAATCAAACTAGTATAGGCAATGTATATATCCTATATGTATGCACTTCTCTTATAACTCAGGTGTTCGATGTTATGTTGTTACCCGGACAACATACAATTTTGTCAGGCTATAAAGAAAATGTTCATCGTCTCTCGTGAGGTGTGGTTTTGATTATACTGGTTGTCCCTTATGAGTTTGAAGGACCGGAAATGGCGATCAGAGGAGGATAAATGTGAGCCTCAAAATTTCTTTTGAAACTTTAGGTCCTCGGCTCGATAAACGATCCTAAGAGCAAAAAGCAAAGCGGTGATGACCACAACCCTATTGAGAGGGTGGATGCTCCCTAGGAACATAGCGAGCCACCACAAAGACCAAAGAAACAACTTGTGAAACAATCGGAGAACGAACGCGCAAACTAGGGAAAAACACCTTGCTGCACAGGCTTATACCGGACAAGTCTGAGTTCATACCGGACATGTCCGATATGGGTTCAGCTCACAAATTTTGGACATGACCAACCTGATCTTGGACAAGGTCCAGTATTCAAGACAGCATAACGTGCTATGGGAGAAAATTCCAAAACCCCATTAAACGGTGTCCAAAAATTGTGAAATTTTACTCTAAGCTTCTAGACACCAAAGGAAAGTTCTCCAATTAATCTCAGCCCAAAACTCCAATAAATTCAAACGTTGGAAATACCGGACATGTCCGGGTCCGGGTCGGACTTGTCCGGTATCTGCGGGCAGAATTCTGGAACAAACGAATTCAAGACCAAAACTGAATCAAAACTACTCCGATTGACTTGAAACTTGGTAGAAAAATTTCTGGAAATGTTGAGAAGATTTCTTCAAGACATCAACACCCAATTTCAAGAGAGTCTTGAGAAATCGCAAAGGGGTGAAAAAAGACTAAGAACTCGCCATGCACACAAAATCGTCCTGATCTACTTGCTCATGAGGAATTAGCTCAAACCCTTCGGTGGGATTGATCCTCTCACATCATAGCACGAATCAAAGCAAGAAAAATAAAATCAAACGGCCAAGAAACAAAGAATCCGAGCTCAAAATAGAGAGGGGGAGAGGAAGTTCGGGATGAACAAACAAGAACACAAAATCCATCATAGCTATTCCATGAATCCAAAAGCCCAAAGGGCATGAGCACACTACGGGGGTGCTATTTCCATGAACAAACACTATATAATCACAGTGGACCTCACTCACATAGAAGAACTACAGACCGGAAAACCCTAGAAATGAAAAATGAAATGAGAGGTGAGGTGATGAGTGCCCCTTCATCCTTATTTATCTGTCTTGGGCTTATTATATATTCCTAGTTTGCCCCTAGTTACACATGAGCTGAACCACTTAGCTTTAGGGGCGTAATGGTCCAACCCTTTGGAATTCCTGATCCGACGGCCACCGCGCCTTCTCATTGGTAGCCTTGCTTCGAAGCAATCTCCCCGATGCCGTCACGTGCCATCCGCACGCATCGGGACCTCTGTCCGGGTTTTGAGGCGCAAATCCACGAAACCTGCCGCCGGTGGTCTTGAGGCAATACCACCAAACTGTCGCCGATGGTTTTGAGGACAAATCATCAAACCGCCCGCGAGTAGCGTAGTCCATACACGTCCCCTGCCGATGGTTTTGAGGACAAACCACCAAACCTTCTCGCAAGTAATGTACCACGTACGCGTCCCCCGCCATGTATACTTGCGCTTGTCGATGTCCCAAGTGTCAACCATCGTGGCTGGCCACCCGGCTGTATAGTCCGTTAGTCCAAGCCTAGCGTTCGCCCTTCACCGCACCGGTCCGTCGGCACGGCACGCCCTACTTGACCTTCTCTCGACCGTTGCCACTGGCTCCGGGCTCCACACCTGCACATCATGAGCCAAGAGACACGTTTTGACATGTAACCCTGTGCCAGGGGATCAGTAGAACCACCGAAATCAATCACACACAAAGTGTTGGCATGTTGATAATCACTCATCATAACAAGGATGCTTCACAATGGTTATATAAAAACTAGTGTTCGTAGAGTTACCTAAAGTCGTTATTTTTAAAAGGTAATAAAACGAGTATTAATAAGAGCTATAATAAGTATAAGTGTTTCAACTTAACTTGAGGACAAAAAAATTTGCAATAGAGTACATACCCACATATCCTGCAAGAAAAATGTAGAATCTGACGTATCAGTTCAGTTATTAAAATATACAGTAGTACTTCGCACATTAGACACTGCTCTTAGGTACTACTGTTACTAGTAAATGACTAATAACGATCACTGCCTGCCCCGTTCCCACCGAAACAAAACTAACATACTCCGTACACGCTACAGCTGGGTGAAGGTGAATTGAAAACTGCATCATAGCTATCCAAAAAAAAAAACTGCATTATAGCTTTGAAAGCACCTGCCACACCATATCTGGTCCTGTTCGGAGTTCGGTCAGCGAAAAAAGAAATGCCACACTTCCCGAGAGTGTACTCTGAGATTATACTCCAGGTTATCCAAGAAACTTACCGAGGTACTGGGAAACAAGAGCACGAAACGTTACTGAAGAAAAACTGCAGTGGCCAAGCAGAGTGTTTGCCTACACTGCAAGGTCCACGATCCTACGAGAAAACCGCAAGATATTAGGTGTCAGTTCGGGTAAGATCTTATTCAGAGTTCGTTCAGATCGATCCATCAGCGTACACGGATGCCAGTGCCGGAGGAGTGAGGACTCCTGCGACGACCACCAGGTTGGTTATCCAAGAAACTTCCCAGTGCAACAAGATGCGTTTTCAGCTAGCTCTTTTCTACGCCGAGCGTCAGCGGCCTCCGGTCCAGCGATCGGGTTGGACTGGCTGAGCAGCAACGAGCTCTGACTACATACTATACGAGTCCAAGCTGACGAACCTCCCTCCGAAAGGAAACCTGAAGCGATCAACCGATCAGGGCGTTTGTTTATATGTATATTGTATTTAGAGAGTCAAAACAAAGGAAAACACTGCTTAATTTATTTTGATAATTTATATTCTGTCCATGTGTGTCACGCCGCGAGAGTTGGTTGGTTCCACGTCTGGCCGTAGCTATGGCAGCGTCGTTGTCAACAGGTCATGGTGTTCGTCCATCGTGCGGGACTGCGGGAACGGCCGAACGAACCGCGAGCTGAAACCAGAATCGCTTGATCCGGGTCACCTCAACTCAGGTACGCAGTGAGGTGGCTGTCTTAATTCCTGATACGAGTCCAGTTTAGTCAGCTATGTTCACGCCCTATACTATGTGTTGGCTGTGAAAGAATTCTGAATCCTTGGCCACTAGCCACTCCTATCTGTTACATCTATCTAATTTAGGCATGATGAGCATCAGAAGTTCAGGACATATTTGTGGCATGTTTTGAATTGGCTATGCTCTATTGATTATGCATGCCAACTTCGATGATTCTGACAACAACCCATGCTCTGTTTCTTTGCAGCACACCAACCGAATCAACAAGTGAACGGTAATACAGTTTGTGGTAATCATTTGGCTTTGTGCGTTAGAATAGTTTAGTTGCACGTCTGCTTAGTGCATAGCACTAGTAGTAACTTTTACAGTTCTGTAATATCTGCAAAGCAAGAAAGGCAACCCTATCCTCCACCATGCCACACTGTCTAGGAAACGAAAAAACAGAAACAAAGCAAGACTCACCACAGAACTGAGAACAAAACACCCGTGAGGAAAGAAACTACTACAGAAAAGGAACCTAGCTGGTCTCTACAGTTGGTCTAGCTGGTCTTTTGCCCATTTGTATTGCTTGATCTCTTGTTTTGCATAAGAAAGCCACCTCTCTTGCCTGTAAACTCTTATGTTGGAAAGTTCTTCTATTTCTCTCTTTGTATATGTTCCACCAAAAGTATATCATTAGCCCATCAGAAACTTTCCTTTGAGGTTTGCTAATCTTCGTTCGACATTTACTCCGGTATCTATGCAAAGAACCATATGTACCAATTGTATCGATGATAGACAGGCCGAACCATGATTTTAGGACCACCGTGAAAGTGAAATATTTGCACAGATGCGCGGGGGTCTGTGGATCAATTCCACATAGCTTGCAAATAGGGTCATTTGGCCAATGGCACTTCATCAGGTTGTTAGCCGTGAGGATCTTCTTATGCAGCAGTGTCAATGCAAAAAATCTACATTTAGGTTCCTCTTTGGCTTTCCAAATTGGCATAATTTTGTGTTTACTGAACGCCCCTTCGAATTGGATTTTGTCCCCTCTTTTGTTTTTATACCCCCCATCTGACAGCGCCACACAATGCTATCCTCCCTATCCCCAGCTGTAGCCTCCCAAAGTAGTATGTACTCATGGATTTCCTTCGCTGTCAAAATAGGGAGGATGTGCGATATCCATTTGTTATCTTGCAACGCCTTCTGAACTGCAATGTTTTTTCTCTTCGCCTTCCTGTAAAGCATTGGTACCATGGTCTTGAGGTTTTTTCCCTATGCACAAGAGGAGTTCCAGAACATGACTATTTTGTCATCCCCAATCATTACCACCGTCGATGCAGCAAATAGGTCCTTGTCATAAGTGTCACACGGTAGTTCAATATTGTTCCAAGCTCTTTTTTCTGGCACCATTTCAACTAGAGTCAGCGTAGTCGTAAGGCACGAGCAAAATGCTCCAAGTCAAGAATCCCTAAGCCATATTTGCCTTTAGGTAGACAATATGTTGACCAATTTACAATTGAATGTCCTCCATATACTTTGTCGGGCGTTTCCCCTCCTTCAAAGAAAACTTCTAGTCGGACAATCTTTTTAATCAGCCACTTTTGCCCGAGAAGGCTGCCATGTGGTAAATTGGATGAGAAGTGTTGGGACCGGGTCCCAGCAGGTTAGAGTCAAGGTGAAAAAGATTACCCAGACGGTTCTTCTCTCTCTGTATTAAATATAAAAATTACAATGTGGGCCCGACAGCAAGTAGTGTTACACCCATCAGGGGGTCCTCTTAACTATTACACAGGCGGCCTGGCCTTAAATAGTGGCTCCCCAGCCCAAGGCTGAAAGTACAAGCGTGCCCCCAGAGGGAGTTTCCAAACCCTATACACTGACTCTATTACACGTGGATCCCTTTGGGGCAGGCTAGGCCACCATTTCCTATCCACGGCCGCGGGCCGTGGCCCATCACCACTCGCAAGAGGCCCATCAAGCCCACCAACTGTCCTCATGCTTCCCAACTAGCTTTGGCACACCGCCCGGGTAGAAGCAGCCTCAGGTTATCGCCTCCTCCACGCCGATCCTTCAGACCCAACGAGGCTGTGTCGACTAGCCTCCGCTCGGCGGCAGTGACCATTGTCGAGTCTCCTCCGTTGATCGGTCTGAAGCCTCCGCCGGAGGCTTCCCGGCGGAGATCTAACCTCTGCCTGAGTGACGGTACCCTCCGCCCGACCTCCGCCGTCAACCGGTTCCACGCCTTTCCTGGAGACCTCCGCCCAGAGATCCAGCCTCCGACGGTGACTCCAAAACCTGCAAACATGGGCCAGGTTGAACACGGTCGGAACTGTTAGCCAGACAAAAATCGGAGGTAATAAGCTCCTCCAGGCCTGGGACGCATCCCCAACATTCCCCCCTTGAGGTTTAGGTCCAGCGGAGGCGGGTCTAGCCATCAACACGCCCCTGGCCACGGAGGCTGTGATTACCTCTGACTCCCCCTGGCCCGTTGAACATTGGACCGGAGGCTTCCCTTTTTACCGTTATCTGGTTTTTAATATTGTGCGTTGATTCGAGTCTGCTCAACTGCTATCGTTCGATTCGTGAATCATCTTGACCGTTGGGCTGAGAAGTCGAGGCGCCGCATCGCTGCCTATAAAGGGGGTGAGCGGTGAAAACGACCTGTGCTCCTCTTCACTTGCCTCCGCGTAGATTGCTCTTGTTGCTTGTTGCCTCCGCTTCCATCGTGTAGGTTTTCTTCCTTGCTTGTTGCCTCCGTATTTGCTTGTGCCCCGGCATCCTATCACCGTGGCATCTAGACGCCCCTGCTATGCACGTCATCGCTCTTTCTCTGGCCCGTATTCCCGGCTCCAGGGCATCGGAGTCGGAGGCTTCCTAGAACTCTTTGAGCAGTGCATGCTGGCTGCCGCGGAGGCTAATGATCTTGAAGAGTCCCTGTCGGACATTGAGGCCTCTCCGAGTGAGCTGATGGCTCCTAAGGTTGATGCGAGTGATGTGAAGGTCACCTATTCTTTTGGCCGGAGCCGAATGACCCAGGATATGATTGCCGAGCTCGAGGTCAAGGGATTTATTCCTACTGGTCGCGGACGTTCTCCTCGTGGGGAGACTGTTCCGAAACCCGAGAAGGATGAAGCCGTTGTTTTCCAGGATTTCTTCACCTGCGGCCTCCGCATCCCGGGCTGCAACTTCCTCCGGTATGTTCTTGAATGGTTTGATGTGCAGCTCCATCACATGACCCCCCATGCTTTCCTGAACCTGAGCAAGTTCTTATGGGCTGTTCAGTCTTACGATGGAGAACTTAGTGTGAACACCTTCATTGAGTACTATGAGCTGTAGAAGCAACCATGGTATGTTGGTGGTAAGCTGGCTCAGTTTGCCTCTTGCAGTTTTATGGCCAAGAGAAACTTGGGTAAGGGTAAGAAGAAGGTTGCGATTTCTTGGTGTCAGAGGGGGAAGTATGAGCCCGCTGACTGGCTGGATTTTTGGTTTTATGTGAAGACCGGCAGCGTTACTCGGCTTGAAGATGATGGGTGGAAGGTCACCCGCTTTCCTTACACCTCCGTGATGACACGGATGAATCCGTTAACCAGTGTCAAGCCTGATTCTGTCGAATCCAACAAATAGAGGTCATGCATGGAGGCCTTCAGAGCAGCTTGCCGCTACTCAGGTGGTAGGGACCTTGTAGAGGAGATGATTACCTCTGACTTCTGGCCACTCGTTGGTGGCAAAGAAAAGAAGAAATTCGCCCTGCAGAAACTAGATCTTCCTATTTTTGATGTGGCTGGTGGGATCCTGTGTCCGCATTTTGGGCTGCAGCTTCCTGAGGATCAGAGCAGCGAAGACTTTGTTCGCGCTACAGAATAGAAGGCTGTTGAAATACTTGGTGAAGTTTCTGAGAAAGAATATCTTACCCGGAGGTCTGAAGCTGGTATTATGCCTCACCTCAATAGGGTTTTTGAGGAGCTTGGCATTCATTATACTAAGCGTGAGCTTCCTGAGAAGCTGAAGAAAAAGAGCGAGAAAAAGGAATTTACTGCTACCGGCGCTGCTACGAAAGCCGCTGAGGGAAAGAAAAGGAAGGTAGGCACTTTAACGCGTGGGGGTTCAAAAAGACAGAAAGAGGCCTCCGCTGAACCTGTGGAGGTGGAGGATGTCTTTGATTATCTTTATGATGAAGGGATCACTGCTAACCCGGAGGTGGTAATTGAGACTCTGCCAGAGTTTGACGTTTTGGTGCTACTTGGTTCCAAAGGTCCATCTCGGTGTTCACTGTTGCCTGTTTCTTCTCTGGAGGCGTCTCATGCCTTAGCAGCTGAGGCCTCCGGTTCACCGTCGGTTAGGCCTGTCTTGCCACCTGCCGATGCTGTGTATGTGCATGTGGAAACAGCGTCTGCTGAGCTTTTTGTAAAGCCTTTCGCCAGTGCATATCTGGATGCTAGCTCCGATGAAGATGAGTTGGAGGAGGCTGGTGTTACGGCTCATCTCGCTGAGAGGCCTGCGAAGACTGCCCCACTCAGAGCAGAGGATATTGAGGTCCCCGAGGATACGTACACTTCGAGTCAAGGTAACGTTCTTATTCGGAGCATGACCTATGTGGATTTCCTGACTTTGAAGGTTTCTTGTGGTTATGCCTCTAACGGGGAAGTTTCCTTGCTTGGTGAGCATGTGTATGATATATATTTTTCCCTGAGATTTGGTGTTCTTTGTTAAATTGTTTGACTTGTGTCTACTTTCAGATATGCTTACTGCTGACGCCGCTCAGCCTGCCCCTTTCCCTCCGCCGCCTTCGACATCAGGTGTTCCTTTTCCCGAAGGAGCCGTTGCTGAGGCAGTGCCTACAGCTTCGCGACCTCCGGTGGGCATGGTTGGCGCTGGGTCTCTCCCGTCCGGCGGTTGTCCCGATGAGGGCATGAGTGCTCTCCTTGGCTGGGCTCAAGGTATTGGCCAGCTGACTGATTCAATGGGCGAAGACTTATACCAGCATCTGGCTGGGCTGCTGTTTTAGACTTTGATGGACACCAATATTAATCATCATGTTATTGTAAGTTTGTTTTCATTCTTTTCGGTTCTAGCTATATACCCTTTGTTAAGTATCTAATTTAGGCATTGCTATCTCTAGAGCACCACCTTATCCAGGACCATTTAGACCAGTAGCTGCGCTGAACTGGTCAAGAAGGATGAAGCTATCAAGGTCTTGAAGGCGGAGGTCAATTCTCAGACGCAAGAGAAGGGACAAATAGCTCAGAAGGCCTTCACTCTGGAGAAGCAGCTATCAGCTTTTGGGGCTCAATCTGGTGAGCTAAAGAGGTCTCTTGCTATTGCTAGAGAAGCGAAGGTTGCTGCCAAAGAAGTGAAGGTTGCTGCCAAAGAAGCAGAGGCCACCGCCATCCAGCGGGCGAACAAAGCCGCTGAGATTTCCAATCTCCTACGGCAAGAAGTGGATGCTGAGCGGCGGCTCTTAAGGATAGGGTTGAAGAGCTTGAGAAGGAGCTGACCATCATGAGGTTGATCGGGCTAGAAGTGGCTGAAACCTATGTCTCTGTCGTCCGGGCATTTGGTGGTGCGGTGACTCCGGTCGATCATGAGGCCTCTACCTCCGGTGTCTTTTCCTGGATCAAGGGAAACCTCACCAATCTTATTGAGTTTATGACCGGAGTTTCTGATTTCAGCACGAAGACTTCCACCACCTATCTGTGCAAGCTCTTTGTGTCCAAGGACATTGCCCAAATTAGAAATTTTGATTGCCCTGAGCTAGGAGATCCTGCTGAACTTAGCAGAACAGATCGTTTTGTTAAGACCACCGTGCACAGCTTTATGGAGAAGTTCTGGTCTAAGTTTGGTCAGTCAGAGACTGTTGCCATGGCCAATGTTACAAATGAAACGGTATGTATGGTTGGCTTTTGGTGCTTTATTGTGCTTGCGAGAGCTGCATTGGCGATTTCCCTCTTATTTTCTATCTTTTTCAGCAATTGAAGTATGGCAAGCACAGTGGTCATGGCCCGACGACTTCTGGCGGCATATCTGCACACACCCGGGGATCTGCTGATGCTGGCATCTCCGCTACTCAAGTTCCTCCTACAAGTGTTGGGACTGATGCCGTGGTGGAGCAAGCGGTGGCATCTCCAGGAACTCGAATGGGGCCTTAGGACTTGACCAGTGCAGAGGAGGTGTAGAAATTTATCTTAATTTGTGTAAATTTTGTCTTTTGCTGACTTGGTGCCGGTGCGCACGTGTAAAGAATAATTTGAATTACTTTTGGTGAATTATTAATGGCCGAATCGTCCTGCGTAGGTCTACAGTTTGGGGCCTGTGCAGGAGGTCAAGCCTATTAACTTTATGCGTGATGATGTTTACGTTAGCGGTGAGCTGTGGGATTATTGGAAGTCTGCGTTTCCTAGGCGCATGGTGGATGACATGTTCGATTTTGTACTTAGAGATTTGGACGATGAGCGTTCTAGCTTTATTCGTTCTGTTGCATGGCGTGGTCCATCTAGACCTTTGTAATTGTCTTTGTTTGTGCGGAGGTTGAGTGTTGTGATGGATATATCATTTTTGGGGTTGTTTATTTTAACCTCCGCTGTGTTGCGGAGGCCTGCTTTAATTAGTCGGAGGCCTTCGTTCCCTATTGCAGGTGTTACCTTCGGAGGTGATTTCTGTTTTCCTCCTCGGAGGTTATAACCACTTTGAAATACATTTGTGTATTAATAATTCTATTGTTAGCATACGGCAAATATTACAACCGTTGTTTCTCTTTGACCAGTGTTGGTGCCGGTTTTGTTGTGTTCGACTTTGCGGTCTTCAGCTATGTCTGTGTGCGTCCCAGCGCTTATTCTGCGGAGGTAAATTGTGGTTGATTTTAGCGGAGATGGGAGGACGTTACGAGTTCTTACGCGGTATCCCCCCTTGTCTTTGCTCAGACAATGATCCTGACTTGCTTGCTCTATTGGCTTCCTTCTTTGGTGTTGTCCCGGAGACCACAATTGTCTCCGGAACATTTCTTTTGCCAACCTCATTGCGGATTCTTGCGCGGTATCTTATTATTTTTGGTCATCCGTATGCGGATGTCTGCCTCCATCTCCCTTAAGCGGGTTTTGGTTATGTGGAGTTGGTTGTGGTTGGCCCTTTCCTAATGCTCATGTGTGCAGACGTTGAGCTCTACTTCTTTTATAGTACCCCTTGTGTACTTTGCGTATCCTTGGTATTTATTTCTTTAGCACCATCACTTGCAGAGGCTAGTTAACACAGGTACTAGTTTGGTACTTGTTTCCTTTAATAATAGGTAGCTGTAGCTGGTTTAATGATGCTTTGGAGGTCCTTATAAAAGGATCTATTCCCTTCTTGATCATTTGGGCTGCTTTGTTGTGTACATTATACTGATGGTGCTTACTAGGAGCTTTTTTGTGTTGGTACTGTGTAAGGACTCGTAATGGAACAGCCTCGGAGATGGCGGCCGGCTGTGTTCTTATTTAGCATTGCTGATGTAAGGATTTTGGATGCGGCGGTTGCTTGCAAATGAAAGGTGCAAAGCGGTGTGCTGACAGATGGTTGTGGGGTTTGCTACGTGCAAGCTTGCATTGAAGGCTCACCTCCTTCTCTTCGTACCGAGCGCCTGCTGGGCTTGATTCAACTGGATGTGTTTACCTCCGGACCACTTTCATGTCTTATGGTATGTTGGGGATGCGCCTCAGGATTGGCCCTAGGATTGGAGGAGCTTATTACCTCCGATTTCTATCTGGCTAACAGTTCCGACTGTGTTCAACCTAGCCCACGCTTGAAGGTTTTAGAGTCATCACCGGGGGACGGATCTCCGGGCAGAGGTTTTTGGGAGATGCGTCGAACCGATTGACGGCGAGACCCAGCGGCGACGACCGTCGCTCAGGCGGAGGTTGCACCACCGCTGGGAAGCCCCCAGTGGAGGCTTCGAACCGGTCGACGGTGATGACCCTCACTCAGGCGGAGGTTGTACCTCCGCTGGGTAGCCTCCGACGGAGGCTTCGAATAGGTCAACGGAAGAGGCTCGGCGA
Organism: Bothriochloa decipiens; assembly: GCA_023333625.1. Classification (NCBI taxonomy): domain Eukaryota; kingdom Viridiplantae; phylum Streptophyta; class Magnoliopsida; order Poales; family Poaceae; genus Bothriochloa; species Bothriochloa decipiens. Next base: position 21,918,798 of record CM041640.1, on the reverse strand, counting down.
AGATCACCATTGCCGAGCGGAGGCTAGTTGACACAGCCTCGCTAGGCCCAAAGGCTCTGTGTGGAGGAGGCGATAATCTGAGGTTGCTTCTACCTGGGAGGTGTGTTAAAGCTAGCTGGGAGGCATGAGGACAGTTGGTGGGCTTGACGGGCCTCTTGGGAGTGGTGATGGGCCACGGCCCATGGCCGTGGCCAGGAAATGGTGGCCCAACGTGCCCTTAAGGGACCCACGTGTAATAGAGTCAGTGTCTAGGGTTTCAAAACTCCCTTTGGGGGCACACTTGTACTTTCAACCTTGAGCTGGGGAGCCACTATATAAGGTCACGCCCCCTGTGTAATAAAGAGAGGAACCCCCTGGTAGTTGTGGCATTACTCGCTGGCGGACCCACATTGTAATGTTCATATTTAATACAGAGAGAGAGAGAAACCGCCTAGGTTACTCATTCCATCTTCACTCTAACCTGCTGGGACTCGGTTCCAATAGTTGGTGCCCACCACTTGTGTTTGGCTGGAGATAACACCCACAAATGCCACCCAGAAAAAACCACCACGAGGAGACGTACCACCGCTGAGGCGGAGGTACTGCAGCCCTCTCCTCATGGGAGGACATTGAGAAATATTCGGAGCACTTATGCCTCCGCACCAGAGGACAGAGGTGATGAAGAGAACAACAACGGTGCGCAAAGGGGGGGACTCATCTGAGCAGCATCCGACAGCCCAGAACCAAGATGACGAGTTGACCAGGCTGAGTGATGAGATGCATCGCATGGAAGCCGAAAGAGACAGGTTAAGAGTGCAGCAAGCTGCCACACAAAGAATGATACAATCATCACGTCAAGCAGACAAGATAAGGCAGCAAATGGCCATTCTGCAAGCAGAAATACAGAGCATGCAACCTCCGGCAGTAGGTCCAGTGGAGGTCACTCAACCAGTCATGGCAGGTCGACCCCCAACTATGAACGCGCATCCTACGCACACCATAGTTCCAAGCCTACCTACACCGTCAAGAGTCTTTGACCCAAAATCACCACTGTCCGAAGGCCTACAAAGCTCACCATGGCCTCCGAGCTGCAAACCTATATCTCTACCAAGATTCAATGGCAATACAGATCTGAGGTAGTTTATAATGAGTTTTGAAGCCACAGTAGCCTCCGCCGGAGGCAACGATCATGTAGTGGCCAAGTCATTCGTGATTGCAACAGAAGGAGATGCACTAGCATGGTACTCAATGTTGAAATCGAGCATGGTATATTCATGGGAGAACCTACGAGACCAGATATTGGCAAACTTTAAAGCTTACACAAGCGAGTCGCTAACATCATTAGACCTGTTCAGCAACAAGCACCTCAAGGGTGAACCCCTCAGAGACTATTATCAGAGATTCCTACACCTCCGGGCTAAAGCACCAGATGTCCCTGACGGGGTGGCCATAGAAGCAGCAATCAAAGGACTTAGAATTGGCCCATTCGCCAGTCACTTAGCAAGAAAAAAGCCAGCCACAATGGCTCAACTACACGAGGAGTTCAAAAAATACTGCAGGTCTGACAATGACCTCCGTAAGAGATTGGAGGAAGCAGACGGTCAAAGTAAATAGTCTTCAAGCAATAGCAACAAAAGGGAAAATAGGAATCAGCAAAGACAACAATACCAGAACTAGCAAAAACAAGTTTTCAATTTGTAGGCTAGCCAGCCTTTGGATTCTCGGGACAAAAAAGAAAGTTATGACTAGAGAAATCAAAGGGGACAAGGCTACAGCAAAAGCAACAAGTCCATGAGCTAGAGCAAAAATCAGAAACCAAGGAAGCAATACTGCCTCTTCCACAGAGAGGACAAAAGGCACATCACACGGGACTGCCCGGAGGCCCAAGAGACACTTGACAAGATGAAAACCAAATAGTCACAGCTACAGCCCCAACAGCAAGGTAGTAGGGAGGTTAATCACACTCACAGTGCGCAGGTCTATCAGCAGTACAACCCAAGTTTCCCAGGATATGCTCCAAGGCCATTACCGCAGCACAACTTGGCTCAACAGTACTATCCGGCGGCACTACCGGCCTGGAGACCAGTCTATCAGCAAACATCACAACATCAGGGCTACACCCAAAACAGAGCAGAAAATGGTCTAACTTACATCAACCAAAGACCTCCACACATAGCACTCATTGAACCAACACATATGCAGACGCCTCCGGCAGCACAACAGAGACAGTATGAAGCATTACCAGCACCTTCGCAGTATGCTTTAACCACAACAGCAACTGTGAAGGTGGAGCCTCCGGCAGAAAACCACCTAAACCCGCATTCAGCGCTACCAACCATTGGCATGATACTACCTATAGCCGGAGGCTCAGCATTAGAGTTCAAAACCAAAAAACAAAAGAAGGACCACCTCCGGTTGTTAAACAATGTGGCAGTTTAGGGCACCTACAGATCAACGAAATGGTCCAAGATGCCAATAGAATTTACAGAACAAGACCTTCAAGTTGAAAGCTATCCGCATGCAGAAGCCATGGTTATAAAGGCAAATATAGCTGCCTGGGAGGTAAGCAGAATACTTGTTGACTCCGGGAGTTCAGCAGATATCATCTTCGCCAATGTGTTTGACCAAATGAAGCTAATCAGAAACCAGCTACAGCCACCGGACACCCCACTGATTCAATTCGGTTGAAAGAAGATCAACGCCCTAGGCAAGATATCACTACCAGTATCATTCAAAGATGGGGACTGTGCCAGGACAGAATACATCACCTTTGATGTAGTCGACATCTACTATCAGTACAATGCGATACTGGGAAGAGGATTCGCAAACAAGTTCAATGTGGCAATACACATGGGCTACCTCTGCATGAAGATGTCAGCATTAAATGGAATCATCACAGTGCGGGGAAGTCAAAAAGAAGCAAGGAACATAGAGAAAGTAATCTACAAAGCACATAGAAACATTAACACCGTAGAAGCAGAGGAACCTCCGGACATGCCCGCGGGAAAAACCAACATGGCAGACCAAGAGAACACAATAACACTACCATTGGAAAAAGCAGTCCTGAATAGGAAAGTTACCATAGGTGCCAATCTATCGGAGGTAGAAAGACAAGACTTGTTAAAATTGCTAGCAAAAAACAAGGACGTGTTTGCATGGTTAGCATCAGATCTACAAGGAATCAGTCGGGATATGATTGAACACACCCTCGACCTCAATCCAAATGTCAAACCCAAGAAGCAAAAACAGAGGAAGATGTCCGACGAGCGCATAACTGCAGCGAAAGTGGAGGTGCAAAGGTTATTAGATGCCAAGGTCATTAGAGAAGTCAAGTACTCAGACTGGCTAGCAAATGTTGTCTTGGTGCCAAAAAAGAATAAAAAAATGAGAATATGCATAGACTTCACGGATCTCAACAAAGCCCGCAAAAAAGATCCTTTCCCATTACCCAGAATAGATGCATCAGTTGATAAGGCAGCAGGATGCAAGCGCTTCTCTCTGTTGGATTGCTTCTCAGGATACCATCAGATATAGCTAAGAAAGGAACATGAAGAGAAAACAAGCTTGACAACCCCCTTTGGCACCTACTATTTTGTTAGAATGCCAGAAGGGCTTAAAAATGCAAGGTCAACGTTCTTAAGAATGATTCAAACGGTATTGCAAGCTCAGCTCTGAAGAAACATCATAGCCTATGTTGATGATCTAGCAGTAGTCAGCAAGCAGACCAGAGATCATTTGGACGACCTCCGGGAAACTTTCGCTAGTCTCAGAGAAGCATGGTTAAAACTAAACCCAGAAAAATGTATCTTTGGAGTAAGAACAGGAATGATGCTCGGTTACATTGTTGGTCCAGAAGGGCTAAGAGCAAACCCAGATAAAACAAAAGTAGTGCTAACAATGAGAGAACTGGAAAACAAGAAAGAAGTACAGCGACTGACAGGCAGAATATCAGCGCTCAGCTGATTCATCTTAAAGTCAGCAGAATGAAGTCTACCATTCTTCAAAACGCTCAAGGCCTCGGACAAATTTGAATGGGGCACAGAGCAGTCGGAGGCATTTCGGCAACTCAAAAACTACATCACAAAAGACCTCATGGTTATAGCACCAGATGCGGAGGCAACCTTGCTACTATATGTTGCGTCCTCCGCAGGAGCAATTGGCACGGTGCTAGTTCAAGAAAAGGAAGTTGACAACAAAAGCGTATAGCACCCAGTGTACTATGTATCAGAAGTGCTGCAAGGAGCAAAACTGAATTATTCAAAGGTTGAAAAAATAGCATGTGCAGTAGTAATAGCATCAAGGAAGCTCAAACACTATTTTCAAGAGCATGAAATCCTGGTGCCAACAGCACAACCGCTACCCGATATCCTAGGCAACAAGGAAGCATCAGGCAGAATCGGTAAATGGGCAACAGAAATATCCTAGTTTAGCATCAAGTTCATCTCAAGAACAACAGTCAAGTCACAAGTGCTAGCAGATTTTTTGGCAGAATGGACATCTCCGCAGCACATAGAAGACAAAGCGGAGGCTTCAATATGGACACTGTACACAGATGGCGCATGGGGCATCCAAGGTGCAGGAGCCTTCGCGGTATTAATATCACCATCGGGCATCAAAACAAAATACGCAGCAAGACTGTGCTTCAAAGCAACCAACAATGTAGCCGAGTATAAAGCAGTAATCTGGGGCTCGGCAAGGCCAAGGAACTTGGTGCGATATACATCATGGTCAGAACTGATTCAAAGATAATAACAGGACAAGTCGAGAAAGACTATGTCGCAAGGAACCTAGAATTGGCTGCATACCGGTAATCAGGGGTATGGAAAAGTGATTCCAAGGCTTTACCCTAAAGCACATTCCAAGGGGGGACAACTCAGAGGCAGATGAGTTAGCCAAAGTAGCAGCAAATCAAACAGAGGTACCCGAAGGAACCTTCTACCAAGAATTGACATTACCAGCTACCGCAAAAGCAACAAAAGCATTTGCGCAGGTACTCCTAGTAGACACAGAGGACTGGAGGAAACCTATAACTGATTTTATCAACGGAGTCCATGTGACATCAGATGAAACAGTTGCATCAAGGCTCGCCGTATGGGCAAGGAATTACACGATAATAGATGGAGTTCTATACAAGAAAGGAATAGTCCAACCACTGCTCAAGTGCATCATAGAATCAGAAGGCAGAGACCTCTTACAAGATATCCACTCAGGAACATGTGGATCACACATTGGCCCCAGAGCACTTTCAGCGAAGGAAATTAGGCAAGGGTTCCACTGGCCAATGCATATCAAGGACACTTTGCATATAATAAGAACTTGCAAAGCATGCCAGAGTTTTGCACCACACTAGGCATCACCGGGAGCACAAACACAGCTAATACCTCTGGTCTAGCCGCTTCAGCGATGGGGGATGGACCTTGTAGGCCCATTACCTCTGACTCAAGGTGAAATATGCAGTGGTAGCAGTAGAATACTTCACAAGATGGATAGAAGCCAAACCGCTCACAACAATCACCTCCGAAACAGTCAAGAAATTCTTCTAGCAAAATATAATTTGCAGATTCGGGGTTCCAAGGATGCTCACAGTCGACAATGGAAAGCAATTCGATTCAGACAAGTTCAAAGAATTCTACAATAGCATCGGCACACAAGTAGCCTTCGTCTCAGTCTACCACCTAGAGAGTAACGGAGCAGTGGAAAGGTCAAATAGGTTCATATTCTCAGCAATCTCCAAGACATTGCTAGACACAAAAAGGGAAAATGGGTAGAAGAGCTGCCGAAGGTTGTGTGGTCTCACAACACAAACGTATCGAGAGCCACCGGGTTCACTCCATTCAAGCTATTGTACGAAGAGCAAGCAATGATGCCAGAGGAGATCAAATACCAGAGCCTCCGCACAATAAAACAAAACCTCGCAAAGGATGAAGAGTACACCAAGGAAATGACCGAAGCATACAGGCTAGAGGCAATTGACAACATCGAGAAATACCAAGACCAAACTAGAAAATGGAGGAATGGAAAAGTGGTCACTAAGAACGTCAAGGATGGCGACTGGGTAATGAGGCGGAGGCCAAACGCTCAGAACATTGGAAAGCTATAGCCAAAATGGGAAGGACCATTGATAGCCAGGCAAGGAGGGAGGAAAGGATCATTCTATCTGCAAGACACAGAAGGAAGAACATCAACCCACTCCTGGAACATTGATAGCCTCTGGAAATACTACACATAGAATGTAAGGACTTCGTAGAATTATAAGCGGAGGTCCCTAGATTTAAATTCCTGCAATTTACTTTTCCTGCAAAAATGGCTTGCACTCTTTTCCTCACAAAAGGGGCTCCTAATCGGAGGTGAGATTTTTAATGAGGCAAGACCGTATGTAATTAACCTCTGAATGTATAAAGAGGACCCCAAAAAGTGATACACAAAAATAGTCGAAAGTAGCCAGCAACGCGGCTGCAATATTCGACAACTATTCATGATCTCACAAGGTTACTTCATGCCACCATTAAAAAAATGACAAGGCATGAAGCAACCTCCGAAATAGCCTCTGCTAAAATGCCAAAAGCCCTCGAAAAAGCCTTGTCCTATCAGGCATCGAGGCAGGCAATAGCAACCATAGGTTGTGAACAAAGAAGGCATGAAATAGCCTCCGCAAGATGCTAATAGCCCTCGAAAAAGCCCTGTCCTATCAGGCATCGAGGCAGGCAATAGTAACCATAGGTTGCGAACAAAGAAGGCATGAAATAGCCTCTGCTGAATGCCAAAAGCCCTCGAAAAAGCCCTGTCCTATCAGGCATCGAGGCAGGCAACAGCAACCACAGATTGCGAAAAAAAAGGCATGAACAGCCTCCGCTAGATACCAAAAAACCTCAAAAAAGTCCTGTCTTATCAGACATCGAGGCAGGCAATCGCAACCATAAGTTGCGAAGCGAATCGAAAAAAGACCTGTGAACTAGTAGCTCAAAAACGGGTAACATTACAATCACCAAAAGCAACCTCTGGAATGCAATATTAAAACAAGCGAAGGTAACACTCACGCAGGTACAAGTTCGCAGAACCAAGCAACCTTCGCGTCATACACTTTCCAAAAGCAATACAATCACAAGAAACAGATATTCCGCACTCCAGAATGGAGGCAATACGCAAAACAAGTCTATTCATTCGATTTCATGGTTACAATAGTCAGGGCACATTGCACCTTGCTCATAACAGAAACAATGTGCAAAATGCACGTATCTAGTTGCTAGACCAAAATACACAACCTCCGGGTCAAAATATCTAGCCACTCCACCCAGCTAACCTGCTACCACAAGACATGGAAGTGGATCGGAGGTTGCCGGCGCTTAAACCTCCGGCACTAGCAATGATGGAGGCAAACCCTGAGAAACTACAGAATATCCCCTATCACCTCCCAGCTACATACCACCCTGTGCCTCCAGAAACCAGGTCACTTCAATCAAGTCCAACGCACGCTCGGTACGAAGAGAAGGAGGCGAACCTCCAACACCACGGTGTGCATGGCAAATTCCAAGATCATCTGTCAGGACACCACTTTGCACCTTCCAGTCGCAAGCAACCACCGCATCCAAAATCTTTACATCAGCAATGCTAAATAAGAACACATTCGACCGCCATCTCCGAGGCTATTCCATTATGAGTCCTTACACAGTACCAACACAAAAAATCTCATAGTAAGCACCATCAGTATAATGTACACAACAAAGCAGCCCAAATGATCAAGGGGGAATAGATCCTTTTATAAGGACCTCCAAAGCACCATTAAACTAGCTACAGCTACCTATCATTAAAGGAAACAAGTACCAAACTAGTACCTGTGTTAACTAGCCTCTGCAAGCGAGGACGCTAAAGAAATAAATACCAAGGATACGCAAAGTACACAAGGGGTACTATAAAAGAAGTAGAGCTCAATGCCTGCATGCATGAGTAGCAGGAAAGGGCCAACCACAACCAGCTCCACGTAACCAAAACCCGCTTAAGGGAGATGGAGGCAGACGTCTGCATATGGACGACCAAAAATAATGAGATACCGTGCAAGAATTCATAATAGTGTTGGCAAAAGAAATGTCCCGGAGGCAGCTGTGGCCTCTGAGACAATGGCAAAGAGGGAAGCCAGTACAACAAGCCAATTAGGATCATCGTTTGAACAGAGACAAGGGGGGATACCATGTAAGAACTCATAACGTCCTCCCGTCTCCGCTAAAATCAACCACAGCTTACCTCCACAGAATAAGCGTCGGGGCGCACGGACAAATTGCTGAAGACTGCAAAGTCGAACACAGCAAGACCGACAACAGCACTGGTCCAAGAGAAACAATGGTTGTAACATCTGCTGTATGTTAACGATAAAAGTTATTAATACACAAATGTGTCTCAAAGTAGATACAACCTCCAGGGAGAAAAATAGAAATCACCTCCGGAGGTAACACCTACAATAAGGCACGAAGGCCTCCGAATAATTAAAGTAGGCCTCTGCAGCACAGCGGAGGCCGAAATGAGCAACCACACAAATGACATGTCCATCACAACATCAAACCTCCGCGCAAACAAATATGATTACAAAGGTCTAGACGGACCACGCCATGCAAAAGAACAAATAAAACTAGGGCGTGCATCATCCAAATTGCTAAGAACAAGATCGAACATGTTGTCCACCGAAAGCCTAGGAAACACCGACTTCCAATAAGTCCACAGCTCGCTGCTAACGTAAACATAGTTGCGCATAAAGGTAATAGGCTCGACCTCCTGCACAGCCCCCAAACTGCAGACTTGCGCCAGATGATTCGGCCATTAATATTTTACAAAACCAAGACTTAAATTGTTCTTTACATATGCACAACGGCACCAAATCAGCAAAAGACAAAACATATACAACCACAAATGAAGATGAATTTCTACACCTCCTCGGCAGCAATCAAGCCCTAAGGCCCCACACGAGCTCCCGGAGATGCTGCCACTTCCTCCGCCATGCAATCAGTCCCAGCGCTGGCAGGAAGAACTTGGGGGCAGAGGCGCCAGCGTCGGCAGATCCCTGGGTTCGTGCAGAAGTGCCACCAGAACAAGTCAGCCCGTGACCGCCGTGGTGGCCATACTTCAGTTGCTGAAAAAGACAGAAAATAAGAGGGGAATCGCCAATGCAGCCCTCGCAAGCAAAATAAAGCGCCAAAAACCAACCATACATACCGTTTCACGGGTAATATTGGCCATGGCAACGGTCTCCGACTGACCGAACTTGGACCAGAACTTCTCCATAAAGCTACGCACGGTGGTCTTAACAAAATGATCCATTTTGCCAAGTTCAGCGGGATCTCCTAGCTCAGGGCAATCAAAATTCCCAATTTGGGCAATGTCCTTGGACACAAACACAAATAGGTGGCGGAGGTCTTCATGCTGAAATCAGAAACTCCGGTCATAAACTCAATAAGATTGGCAAGGTTTCCCTTGATCCAAGAAAAGACACTGGTGGTAGAGTCCTCATGATCGACCAGAGTCACCGCACCACCAAATGCCCGGATGGCGGAGACATAGGTTTCAGCCACCTCTAGCCCGATCAACCTCATGGCGGTCAGCTCCTTCTCAAGCGCTTCAACCCTATCCTTAAGAGCCACCGCCAGCTGCCGCTCGGCATCCACTTCTTGCCGTAGAAGATTAGAAATCTCAGCGGCTTTGTCCGCCCGCTGGTTGGCGGTAGCCTCCGCTTCTTTAGCAATGACCTCCGCTTCTTTGGCAGAAGCCTCTGCCTCTCTAGCGACAGCAAGAGACCTCTTTAGCTCATCAGATTCAACCTCAAAAGCTAATAGCCACTTCTCCAAATCAGAGGACTTCAGAGCCATTCACCCCTTCTCTTGGGTCTGAGAATCGACCTCCGCCTTCAAGACCCTGATAGCTTCATCCTTCATGACCAGTTCAGCACAACTACTAGTTTCAATGGCCATGGACAAGGCGGTGCTCTGGAGATAGCAATAAAACAATGCTCAAATCAGATACTCTATAGAGTACATAGCTAGAAACGGAAAAAATGAAACCAAACTTACAATAATATGATGATTAATATTGGCGTCCATCAAAGTCTGAAATGGCAACCCAACCAGACGCCAATACAAGTCTCCGCCCATTGAATCAGTCAGCTGGCCAATACCTTGAGCCCAGCTAAGGAGAGCACTTGTGCCCTCATCAGGGCAAGAGCCGAACGGGAGGAACCCAGAGCCAACCATGCCCACCGGAGGTCGCAAAGATGTAGGCTTTGCCTCAGCAATGGCCCCTCCGAGAAAAGGAACACCCAAAACTAGAGGCGGTGAAGGGGCAGGCTGAGCGGCCTCAGCAGTAAGGATATCTGAAAGCAGACACAAAAAACACAAGTTAAACAACGAAAACAAGAAAACACCAAATCTCAAGAAAAATATATATATCATACACATGCTCACCGAGCAAGGAAACTTCCTCGTTAGAGGCATAACCACAAGAAACCTTCAAAGTCAGGAAATCCACATAGGTCATACTGTGAGTAAGAATGTTACCTTGACTCAAAGTGTACGCATCTTTGGGGACCTCAGTATCCTCCGCTCAGAGTGGGGCAGTCTCCGCAGGCTTCTCAGCGCGATGAGCCACGCCATCGGCCTCCTCCAACTCATCCTCATCAGAGCTAGTGTCCAAATATGCATTAGCAAAAGGCTTTATAGAAGGCTCGGTGGGCGGTGTCTTAGCATGCACAGACATAGGTTCGACGGCCGACGAGACAGGCCTAACCGATAGTGAACTGGAGCCCGCAGCTGCTAAGGCATGAGACGCCTCCAGGGAAGCAGCAAGCGACAGAGAACGCCGAGATGGGCCCTCAGAACTGGGCAACACCAAAGCATCAGTTTCCATCAGAAACTCAGTCCCCACCTCTAGATTGACAGTAATGTCCCTATCTTCATCATAGAGGTCCTCAAAAACGTTCTCAATCTCCGCAGATTCAGTAGAGGCTCCTCTCTGCTTTTTGGGCCTACGCGCGCCAAAGCGCCATCTTTTCTTTTCTTTCCCTCGGCGGCCTTCGTAGCAGCGCCGGCAGCAGTGGACTCTTTCTTCTTATTTTTCTTCTTTAGCTTCTCAGGGAGCTCGCACTCAGTGTAGTGGATGCCGAGTTCCTCGAGCACCCTGTTGAGGCGAGGCATGGTACCAGCCTCAGACCTCCGGGCAAGATACTCCTTCTTAGAAACTCCTCCAAGTATCTCGATGGCCTTCTGCTCAGTGGCATGGACAAAGTCCTCTTTGCTCTGACCTCGGGGAGTTGTAGCCCAAAATGCGGACATAAGATTCCACCAGCAACACCAAAAACAGGAAGGTCCAGTTTCTGCAGGACAAACTTCTTCCTATCCTTTCCGCCAAGCAGAGGCTAGAAATTGGAGGCAATCATCTCCTCCACAAGGTCTCTCCCTCCGGAATAACGGCCAGCATCAGCAAATGCTCTAGAATAGGACTTCCTTTTCTTGGAGATGGTTGCCTTTGGCTTGATGCTGGTGTGCAGGTCCATCCTAGGTAATGATCCTCCGGCCATCCTCTCCGACCTCAGAAGCACCAGAAGTCTTCACATAAAACTAGAAGTCCATCCAGTCAGCGGGCTCCCACTTCCCCCGCTGACACCAAGAAATAGCAATCTTTTCCTTGCCCTTGCCAGGGTTCCTCTTAGCCATGAAGCTACATGATGCGAACTGCGCAAGCCTTGTTCCAACATACTTCAGCTGTTTTTGCAACTCGTAAAATTCTGTGAAGGTGTTTATGCTGATTCCCCCACCATATGATTTGACAGCCCAAAGAAACTTGCTCATATTCAGAAATGCATGAGGGGTCATGTGATGAAGTTGCATGTCAAACCACTCAAGCACGTACCAAATGAAATTACAGCAGGGGAAGCGAAGCCGTAGGAAAAGAAATCCCTGAACACAATGGCCTCATCTCACTCAGGCAGCGAAACAGTCTCTTCACCCGGAGCTCGCCCATGGCCAACAGGGATGTAGCCCTTCTCCTCGAGGCCATCCACCATCACCTGGGTCATCCGGCTACAACCAAAGTCGTAGCTAACCTTCGAGTCAAAAAAGTAACCTTCGGAGGCATTAGATTGCTAGGGGAAGCCTCGACATCAGAAAGTGACTCCTCGAGATCCCTGGCCTCCGCAGCCACCAGCATGCACTGCTCAAAAAAGCCAAGGAAGCCTCCGACTCCAATGCCCTAGAACTGGGAATAGGGGCCGGAGAATGGGCGGTGACATGTGCAGCAGGGGCGTTTAGGTGCCACGGTGGCAGGATGCCGGGGCAAAGGCAAGCGTGGAGGCAGCAAGCAAAAAGTAAACCTACGCGAATCAAAGCAGAGGCAGGAGCAAGCAGAGCAAGCTACGTGGAGGCAAGCAAAGGAGGGTATGGGTCGTTTTCACAACCCACCCCCTTTATATCGACAGTGATGAAGCGCCTCGAATTCTTAGCCCAACGGTCACGACGATTCACGAATCAAACGATAGCAGTTCGACGGACTCAAATCAACGCACAAGATTAAAAACCAGACAACGGTAAAAAGCAAAGCCTCCGGTCCAACGTTCAACATGCCAGGGGGAGTCGAAGGTAATCACAGCCTCCATGGCTAGGGGCATATTGATGGCTAGACCCGCCTAGACTGGACCTAACCCTCAAAGGGGGAATGTTGGGAATGCGCCCCAGGACCGGCCAGGACCGGCCCCAGGACCTGAGGAGCTTATTACCTTTGATTTCTATCTGGCTAATAGTTCTGACTGTGTTCAACTTGGCCCACGCTTGTAGGTTTTAGAGTCATCACCAGGGGATGGATCTCCGGGCGGAGGTCTCCGGGAGATGCGTCGAACCGGTCGACGACGGAGACCCGGCGGCGACGACCGTCGCTCTGGTGGAGGCAGCACCTCCACTGGGATGCCCCCAGCACAGGCTTCGAACCGGTTGATGGCGGAAACCCGGTGGCGACGACCCTCACTTAGGCAGAGGTTGTACCTCTGCTGGGTAGGCTCCAGCGGAGGCTTCGAACTGGTCAACGGAAGAAGCTCGGTGAAGATCACCATTGCCGAGCGGAGGCTAGTTGACACAGCCTCGCAGGGCCCGGAGGCTCTATGTGGAGGAGACGATAACCTGAGGCTGCTTCTACCTAGGTGTTGCGCTAAAGCCAGCTAGGAGGCATGAGGACAGTTGGTGGGCTTGACAGGCCTCTTGGGAGTGGTGATGGGCCACGGCCCATGGCCGTGGCCAGGAAATGGTGGCCCAACGTGCCCCTAAGGGACCCACGTGTAATAGAGTCAATGTCTAGTTTTTCAAAACTCCATTTGGGGGCACACTTGTACTTTCAGCCTTGAGCTGGGGAGCCACTATATAAGGCCACGCCCTCTGTGTAATAAAGAAAGGACCCCTGGTAGTTGTGGCATTACTCGCTGGCGGGCCCACATTGTAATTTCATATTTAATACAGAGAGAGAGAAACCACCTGGGTTACTTATTCCATCTTCACTCTAACCTGCTGGGACTCGATTCCAACATGGTAGTAGGTTAACTGGGTGGAGTGACTAGATGCCTCGATCCGGAGGTTGTGCATTTTGGTCTAGCAGTTAGATACATGCATTTTGCATATTGTTTCTGTTATGAGCAAGGCGCAATGTGCCCTAACTGTTGTAAGTATAAAGTTGAATAAATAAGCTTGTTTTACGTATTGCCTCCATTCTAGAATGTAAAGTATCTGTTTCTTGTGATTGTATTGCTTTTGGAAGGTGTATGACGTGGAGGTTGCTCGATTCCATGAACTTGTACCTGTGTGAGTGTTACCTCTGCTTATTTTAGTATTGTGTTCTGGAGGTCACTTTTGGTGATTGTAATGTTACCCACTTTTTGAGCTACCGGTGCCTGAGCTGGCTAACAGGTCTTTTTCCGGTTTGCTCCACAACTTATGGTTGCGATTGCCTGCCTTGATGCCTGAGTTGCCAGGGCTTTTTTGAGGTTTTTTGGCTTTTTGCGGAGGTTGCTTCATGAACTACCGGTGCCTGAGTTGATTCAGGTGTTTCCCTATTGGCTTCGCAACTTATGGCTGCGGTTGCCTGCCTCGATGCCTGATAGGATAGGACTTTTTCGTGGGCTTTTGGCATTTGTGGACGTTGCTCCATGAACCACCGGTGCCTGAGTTGATTCAGGTGTTTTCCCAGTTGGCTTCGCAACTTATGGCTATGGTTGCCTGCCTCGATGCCTGATAGGACAAGACTTTTTTCGAGGGCTTTCAGCATTTTGCGGAGTCTACTCCATGCCTTCCCATTTCTTTCGCTTTGCAGCTTTGGTTGCAATTGCCTACCTCGATGCCTGATACGACAGGGCTTTGTCGAGGTCTTTTGGCATTTAGCGGAGGCTACTTTATGCCTTCTCATTGGTTCACAACCTGTGGTTGCTATTGACTACCTCGATGCCTGATATGACACGGCTTTTTTGAGGTCTTTTGGCATTTAGCGGAAGTCTCTTCATGCCTTTTCATTTTTCTTGATGGTGGCATGAAGTGACCTTTTAAATCATGAATAGTTGTTGAATATTGCAGCCGCGTTGCTGGCTGCTTTCAACTATTTTTGTGTACACTTTTTGGGCTTGCCTCATTAAAAACCTCACCTCCAATTTGGAGCCCCTTTTGTGAGGAAAAGAGTGCAAGCCGTTTTTGCTGAAAAAATAAATTGTAGGAATTTAAATCTAGGGACCTCCGCTTATAATTCTACGGGGTCCTTACATTCTATGTGTAGTATTTCCTAAGGCTATCAATGTTCCAGGAGTGAGTTGACGTTCTTCCTTCTGTATCTTGCAAATAGAATGATCCTCTCCTTCCTGCTTGCTTGGCTATGAATGGTCCTTCCCATTTTGGCTGTAGCTTTCCTACGTTTTGAGCGTTTGGTCTCCGCCTCATTACCCAATCACCGTTTTTGATGTCCTTATTGACCACTTTTCCATCCCTCTAATTTCTAGTTTGGTCTTGGTATTTCTCGATGTTGCCGATTGCCTCTAGCCTGTATGCATCGGTCATCTCTTTGGTATATTCTTCGTCTTTTGTGAGGTTTAGTTTTATCACGCGGAGGCTCTGGTGTTTGATCTCCTCTGGCATCATTGCTTCTTCTCCATACAGTAGCTTGAATGGAGTGAACCCGGTGGCTCTTGATACGTTTGCGTTGTGAGACAATACTGCCTTTGGCAGCTCTTCTACCCATTTGCCCTTTTTGTGATCCAGCAATGTCTTAGAGATTGTTAAGAATATGATTCTATTTGACCTTTCTACTGCTCCATTGCTTTCTGGGTGATAGACTGACGCGAAGGCTATCTCTGTGCCGATGCTCTTGCAGAATTCTTTGAACTTATCTGAATCAAACTGTTTTCTATTGTCGACTGTGAGTGTCCTTGGAACCCCAAATCTGCAAATTATGTTTTGCCAGAAGAATTTCTTGACGGTTTCAGAGGTGATTGTTACAAATGGTTTGGCCTCTATCCATCTTGTGAAGTATTCTACTGCTACTACTGCATACTTGCTTCTGCCTTGAGCCGAGGGTAATGGCTCTACGAGATCCATTCCCCATCGCTGAAGCGGCCAGACCAGAGGTATTAGTTGTGAATGTCCTCCTAGAGACACTTGGTGTGGTGCAAAACTCTGGCATGCTTTGCAAGTCATTACTATGTGCAATGCGTCCTTGATATGAGTTGGCCAGTAGAATCCTTGCCTGATTGCCTTTGCTGAGAGTGCTCTAGGGCCAATGTGTGATCCACACATCCCTGAGTGAATATCCTATAGAAGGTCTTTGCCCTCTGACTCAGTGATGCACTTAAGCAGTGGTTGGATTATGCCCTTCTTATATAGAACTCCGTCTATTATTGTATAGTTCCTTGCCCGCACGGCCAGTCTTGCGGCGGTTGTTTCATCTGATGTTACTTGGATTCCATTGATATGATCAATTATTGCTTTCCTCCAATCCTCTGTGTCCACTAGGAGTACCTCTGCAAATGCCTTGGATGTTTTACGGTGGCTGGCGATGTCAATTCTTGTAAGAAGGTTCCCTCGGGTACCTCCGTTTAGTTTGCTGCTGCTTTGGCTAATTCATCTGCCTCTGCGTTGTCCCCCCTTGGGATGTGTCTTAGGGTAAAACCCTGGAATATTTTTTCTAGACCCCGGATTACCTCTAGGTATGCAGCTAACTCTAGGTTTCTGGCAACATAGTCTTTCTCAACTTGTCCTGTTACTATTTGCAAATCGGTTCTGACCATGATGTGCTATGCACCAAGTGCCTTCGCCTTGTTAAGCCCCAGGATTACTCCTTCATACTCAGCTACATTATTGGTTGCATTCAAGCATAGTCTTCTTGCGTATTTCATTTTGATACCCGATGGTGATATTAGTACTGCAGAGGCTCCTGCACCTTGGACGCCCCATGCACCATCTGTGTATAGTGTCCATACTGAAGCCTCCGCTTTGTCTTCTGCGTGTTGCGGAGATGTCCATTCTGCCAAAAAGTCTATGAGTACTTGTGACTTGATGTTGTTCTTGAGATGAACTTGATTGTAAACTGAGATATTTCTGGTGCCCATTTGCCAATTCTCCCTGACGCCTCTTTATTGCCTAGGATGTCGGCGAGCAGTTGTGCTGTTGAGACTAGAATTTCATGTTCTTGAAAATAGTGCTTGAGCTTTCTTGATGTTGTGACTACTGCGTATGCTATTTTTTTGACCTCCGAGTAGTTCAGTTTTGCTCCCTGCAGTACTTCTGATACGTAGTATACTGGGTGTTGTATGCTTTTGTTGTCAACCTCCTTTTCTTGAATTAGCACTGTGCCAATTGCTCCCGCGGAGGCTGCAACATACAGTAACAGAGTTGCCTCCGCGTCTGGTGGTGTAACCATGAGGTCTTTAGTCATGTAATTTTTGAGCTGCTAGAATGCCTCTGACTGCTCCTTGCCCCATTCAAATTTGCCTGCAGCTTTGAATGTTTTAAAAAATGGCAGAATTCGTTCTGCCGATTTGGAGATGAATCTGTTGAGTGCTGCTATTCTGCCTGTTAGCCTTTGGACCTCTTTCCTGGTTGCTGGTTCCTTCATAGTCAATACCGCTTTTGTTTTATCTGAGTTTGCTCTTAGCACTTTGGGGCCGATGATGTAGCCGAGCATTTTCCCTTTGCTTACTCTGAAGATGCACTTTTCTAGGTTCAGCTTCAACCCTGCTTCTTGGAGGTTGGCGAATGTTTCTCTAAGGTCATCCAAATGATCTCCGGTCTATTTACTAACTACTGCTAAATCATCGACGTAGGCTATAATGTTCCTCCGGAGTTGAGTTTGCAACACGATCTGAATCATTCTTGTGAATGTTGATCCTGCGTTTTTGAGACCCTCTGGCATTCTAACAAAACAATAGGTGCCGAAGGGGGTCATGAAGCTTGTTTTTTCTTCGTCCTCCTTTCTTAACCATATCTGATGGTATCCTGAGAAACAATCCAACAGAGAGAAGCGCTTGCATCCTGCTGCCTTGTCGACTGATGCATCTATCCTTGGTAATGGAAATGGATCTTTTTTGCAGGCCTTGTTGATGTCTATGAAGTCTATGCACATTCTCATTTTTCTGTTCTTTTTTGGCACTAGGACAATATTTGCTAGCCATTCTGAGTACTTGACTTCTTTGATGACCTTGGCATCTAATAACCTTTGTACCTCCGCCTTCATTGCAATTATGCGTTCTTCGAACATCTTTCTCTGTTTTTGCTTCTTAGGTTTGACATCCGGGTTGAGGTCGAGGGTGTGTTCAATCAAATCCCGACAGATTCCCTGTAGATCCAATGCTGACCATGCGAATATGTCCTTGTTCTTTGTTAGCAGTTCTAACAAGTCCCTCTTCTCTACCTCCGATAGATTGGCACCTAAGACCACTTTTCTGTTAGGGACTGCTTCTTCCAATGGTAATGTTATTGTATCCTCTTGATCTGTCATGTTGGTTTTTCTTGGAGGCATGTCCAGAGGCTCCTGTGCTTCTACAGTATTGATGTTTCTATTGCTTTGTAGATTGCTCTCTCTATGTTTCTTGCTTCTTTTTTACTACGCCGCACTATGATGATTCCATACAATGCTGGCATCTTCATGCAGAGGTAACCCATGTGTATTGCGATATTGAACTTGTTTGTGAATCCTCTTCCCAGTATCGCATTGTACTAGTAGTATATGTCAACCACGTCAAAGGTGATGTACTCTGTTCTTGCACAATTTCCATCTTTGAATGATACTGGCAGTGATATCTTGCCTAGGGCGTTGATCTTTTTCCCACCGAATCCAATTAGTGGGGAGTCCGGTGGTTGCAACTGGCTTCTGCTTAGCTTCATTTGGTCAAATACATTGGCGAAGATGATATTTGCTGAACTCCCGGAGTCAACAAGTATCCTGCTTACCTCCCAGGCTACTATATTTTCCTTTATAACCATGGCATCTTCATGCGGATAGCTTTCAACTTGGAGGTCTTGTTCTGTGAATTCTATTGGCATCTTGGACCATTCTGTTAATATGTAGGCATCCTAGACTGCTACATTGTTTACCAACCGGAGGTGGTCCTTCTTTTGTTTTTTTGGTTTCGAACTCTAGTGCCGAGCCTCCGGCTATAGGTAGTATCATGCCAATGGTTGGTAGCGCTGAATCCGGGTTTAGCTGGTTCTCTGCCGGAGGCTCTGCCTTCGTAGTTACTGTTGTGGTTAAAGCATACTGCGGAGGTGCTGGTAATGCCTCATACTACCTCTGCTGTGCTGTCGGAGGTGTCTGCATCTATGTTGATTCAACGAGCGCTATGTGCGGAGGTCTTGGTTCAATATAAGTTAGGCCGTTTTCTGCTCTGTTTGGGTGGTAAGCCTGGTTCTGGGCTGTTTACTGATAAACTGGTCTCCAGGTTGGCAGTGATGTCAGATAGTACTGTTGAGCCAGGTTGTGCTGCGACAGTGGTGCTGGACTGTATCCTAGAAAACTTGGGTTGTATTGCTGATGGAGTTGCGAACCGTGAGTGTGATTTACTTCTCTGCTACCTTGCTGCTGGAGCTATAGCTGTGATTGTTTGCTTTTCATTCTGTCAATCATTTCTTGGGCCTCTGGGCAATCCCATGTGATGTGCCCTTTGTCCTCGCCGTGGAAGAGGCAGTATTACTTTCTTGGTTTCTGGTTCCTGTTCCAATTCTTGGACTTGTTTCTGTTGTGGCCTTGTCCTCCTTGATTTCTCTGCTCATAATTGGATTCTTTTTTGTCCTGAACATTCAGAGGCTGGCTACTTTGTAAATTGAAGACCTGCTTCTGGTGGTTTTGGTATTGTTGCCTTTGCTGGTTCCTGCTGTCTCTTCTACTGCCGCTGTTTGAGTACTGCTTGCTTTGACCGTCTGCTTCCTCTAATCTTTTGCGGAGGTCATTGTAAGACTTGCAGTACTTTTCAAACTCCTCATGCAACTAAGCCATTGTGGCTGGCTTCTTTCTTGCTAAGTGACTGGCGAATGGGCTGATCCTGAGTCCTTTGATTGCTGCTTCTATGGCCACTCCGTCAGGGACATCTGGTGCTTTAGCCTAGAGGTGTAGGAGTCTCTGATAATAGTCTCTGAGGGGTTCACCCTTGAGGTGCTTGTTGCTGAACAGGTCTGATGATGTTAGCGACTCGCTTGTGTAAGCTTTAAAGTTTGCCAATATCTGGTCTCGTAGGTTCTCCCATGAATATACCGTGCCTGGTTTCAATATTGAGTACCATGCTAGTGCATCTCCTTCTGCTGCAATCACGAATGACTTGGCCATTACGTGATCGTTGCCTCTGGCGGAGGCTACTGCAGCTTCAAAACTCATTATAAACTACCTCGGATCTGAATTGCCATTGAATCTTGGCAGAGATACAGGTTTGTAGCTCGGAGGCCATGGTGAGCTTTGTAAGCCTTCAGACAGTGGTGATTTTGGGTCAAAGACTTTTGACGGTGTGGGTAGGCTTAGAACTATGGTGTGCGCAGACTACGTGTTCACAGTTGGGGGTCGACTTGCCATGACTGGTTGAGCGACCTCCGCTGGACCTGCTGTCGGAGGTTGCATGCTCTGTATTTCTGCTTGTAGAATGGCCATTTGTTTCCTTATCTCGTCCGCTTGATGCGATGACTGTATTGTTCTTTCAGTAGCGGCTTGCTATGCCCTCAACTTGTCTCTTTCGGCCTCCATGTGCCACATCTCCGCTCTTAGCCTGTTTATTTCATCTTCTTGGTTCTGGTCAGGCTGGGGTTGTTCTGTGGGATTCCCCCCTGCGGCGGTGTTGTTCTCATCGTCACCTCTGTCTTGCGGTGCAGAGGCGTAGGTGCTTCGGGCATTTCTTCTTGGCCTCTCGCGAGGAGAGGGTTCCGGTACCTCCGCCTCAGTGGCGGTACGTCTCCTCGTGGTGGTCTTCTTTCTGGGTAACATCTGCGGGTTTTATCTCCAGCCAGACACAAGCGATGGGCGCAACTGTTGGGACCGGGTCCCAGCAGGTTAGAGTGAAAGTGAAACAGACGACCCAGATGGTTCTTCTCTCTCTGTATTAAATATGGAAATTACAATATGGGCCCGACAGCAAGTAGTGTTACACCCACCAGGGGGTCCTCTTAACTATTACATAGGGGGTCTGGCCTTAAATAGTGGCTCCCCAGCCCAAGGCTGAAAGTACAAGCGTGCCCCCAAAGGGAGTTTCTAAACCCTAGACACTGACTCTATTACACGTGGGTCCCTTTGGGGCAGGCTAGACCACCATTTCCTGTCCACGGCCTCGGGCCGTGGCCCATCACCACTCGCAAGAGGCCCATCAAGCCCACCAACTATCCTCATGCTTCCCAGCTGGCTTCGGCACACCGCCAGGGTAGAAGCAGCCTTAGGTTATCGCCTCCTCCACGCCAAGCCTTCGGACCCGATGAGGCTGTGTCGACTAGCCTCCGCTCGGCAGCAGTGACCATTGCCGAGCCTCCTTCACTGATCGGTCCGAAGCCTCCGCTGGAGGCTTCCCGGCGGAGATCTAACTTCCACCTGAGTGACGGTAGCCTCCGCCCAACCTCCGTCGTCGATCGATTCCACGCCTTTCCCGGAGACCTCCACCTGGAGATCCGGCCTCCGACGGTGATTCCAAAATCTGCAAACATGGGCCAGGTTGAACACGGTCAGAACTGTTAGCTAGATAGAAATCGGAGGTAACAAGCTCCTCCGGGCCTGGGACACATCCCTAACAAGAAGAGTCAAGGGAGCACCGTCTTAACTAAAGTCTCTCTCTTAGCCGAAGATAAGAACCTCCCTTTCCAACCGGGCAACCTTGCCCCGATCTTATCCAACAGCTGTTGTACATCAACTTTCCTAAGTTTTCTCACATGGAGGGGAAAGCCTAGATATTTACCAAGGAAAGTGTAAATTTTCTAATGAAGTTTTGGAGCAGCTGGGCGACCATATTATTTTGAACCCTTATGGGAAATATCTCTGTCTTGGATATGTTAACTCTTAGACTCGAGCAGTCCCCTAAAAAATTAAGGATCCTGTAAAGATGAATGATTTCACAATGGCACGGTAATGCGAAGATCGCAGCGTCATCAGCATAGAGTGAGCATCTTTGTTTCGCCAAAGTTGGCAAAACTAGTTTCAAGATTCCCCTATTTTCCACCACCTCGATGATACGCTAAAGGGGGTCAATAATAAGGATGAACAAGAGAGGTGAAAGCAGGTTCCCTCGTCTTAGTCCTCTTGCGTGTTTGATCTCTATTGTCGGCTGCCAATTAATGCGAACACATGGTTTTTACATAACCATTGTGGAGCATCCTTGTTGTTGTGATGAGCGATTGTCAACACGAACACTTGTGGTCCGCGGTTGATTCGGTGGTTCTTCTGATCCCCTGGCACAGGGTTATATGTCGAAACGTGTCTCTTGGCTCATGATGTGCAGGTGTAGAGTCCAGATGCGGTGGCAGCGGTCGGAAAAAGGTCAAGTAGGGCGTGGCGTGGTGACGAACCGGGTGCGGTGAAGGGCGGACGCTAGGCTTGGACTGACGGACCAGACGGGCGGCTGGCCAGCTGGGTGGCTGACACTTGGGACATCGACAAGCGCAAGTGTACATGACGGGGACGCGTATGCGGTACGTTACTCGCGGGCGGTTTGGTGATTTTCCCTCAAAACCATCGGCGGGTTTCACGGGTTTGGGTCTCAAAACCCGGGCGGAGGTCCCAATGCGGACAGACGGCACGTGGCGGCATCAGGGAGATTGTGTCGAAACAAGGCTACCAGTGAGAAGATGCGGTGGCCGTCGGATCAATAATACCTTGGGTTGGACTATTACGCCCTTTATTGAATTAGTTTGACTCAAAATACCTAGGGACAAAATAAGGATGTGTAATAGGCCTGTTAAATAGGTGGGGGAGTCCCAACTCACCCTAGCCCTTCTATTCCCGTTTTTCTTTTTTCCCGCTGTTTTCCCATTCTCTCTAGGGTTCGTCTGAGGTGCACGGGAGAGAACTTGTAGCTTAAAATTGGAGTTTGTGAACCTGTTGTTTTGATGTGGGAATGGAGTCCTGAATCCTCCTCGTGACCTCTGGGATTCACGGTTTTGTATCTGTGATTTTTGCAGCTCCTGTGTTCTTGTTTTTCTTCATTTTCGCCATGACTACGATCTGAGTTTGCCAGAGTTTGAGTTGATCTCAGGCCTTGATCTTTTGGTTAATTGTTCATAGCTAGCTCAATTTGGTCTGTGCAAATTTTGGGATCAAGTCTTGACGTATTGAGTTAGATTCTCGTCGGTTTGGAAACTGCTAGCTTTTCTGTTCGTCGGGTTCGTTCATCGATTTATCTCGTTTGCTGGTGTTCGTGCCTTGGTGGATTTCGACTGCAGGTCAGACCTCCGGTGCAGCGGTCGTCCGGCATCCAGCGCTCTGCTCCCAGCTCTTGTCTTTGCAGGTTTGACCATCAGGCTTTAGGCGTCGAGTCCAAGAGCACTGCTCCTCTCGTTGCTGCGCTTCAGGCTTCAGACACCAGCAGCAGGTAACTAGGTAAGGGCAAAAGGTTGATTTCAGCAGGGAGGCAGTGCAGGTGCTTGCCCAAGCAGCCCGTCGCTTCAGCAACTTGATTGTTTGCTCATGCTCTGTCTCCAGTTTCAGTAACTTGTTCAGTTCGTCAGATAGCAGCACCTGTGATAGTGTGTGTGTTGATTTCGGTTGGACATATTCACTTGTCTTGCTTCGTTGGTGGCGTACAGCAGGTTCAGCAGCTTGTGTTTGTGTCGCGCATTTAAATTTGAGTATTTTAGGGAAGCAAGTGC
Source organism: Bothriochloa decipiens (assembly GCA_023333625.1). NCBI lineage: Eukaryota > Viridiplantae > Streptophyta > Magnoliopsida > Poales > Poaceae > Bothriochloa > Bothriochloa decipiens. The sequence continues at coordinate 21,895,501 of CM041640.1, read as the reverse complement.
TGCAGTTCGTAACTTGCTTTGGGCTTGAGTTTTTAACTAGCTAGAAAGCTAGCTTATTGCTTACGTGTTTTCTCCAAAGCTAATATTGGCCATTTAAAGAAGTTTTGGATGCTTCCTGTTGGTACTCACGGTATGCAAGTTTGCTTCTTCCAGTGATCTCTGAATTTTATTCAGTTTGGCTCAAGTGGATGAACGATTTTCCTGCAGTTTTTCCGACGAACTTTTACGAGACCCGATTTTCTGTTTTGTGCACAGTTTAGTCGTTTGTACTCCGATTCGCATTTCGTCTGTTGCGTTGGATTTCTTTCACCCTAACGAATTTTTCTAGGCACTCCCGTCACCTGGTTGGCATGAGTGTTTTAGTTTTGGGGATTTTACGTGTTTGGCGGTGAACACAGGACAGTGGCCTAAATATTTCGAAAGAAATTTAAGGCTCACATTCTCTTCCCCCTCCTGGTCGTCGATTCTAGTCCTTCAATTAACCAGTATTCTTGGTGTTACCTTTCCATATAAAGCCGCTATCCAGTGTTGAATCCTAGATTTTTACGAAGGAAACACCTCCAATGGAGTCAAATGCCTTGGATATATCTAATTTAATGAAGAGATTTGGCTTATTTTTCTTATGTAATAATTGGATTACCCATTGCGCATATATAAAATTGTCATGGATGGATCCTTTCTTAATAAAGGCATTCTGTGCATTGGAGACCAGGGCATTCATGTGTGGTGCTAATCCATTTGCCAATAATTTCGTGATGATCTTCACCATAGGCATATTCGTCTAAACTCCGATAGCGATGTTGCATCTTGGGCTGCAGCACTATGTTGGCAATGTTGATCAGGTTAAGCTTTGACGTGTGGAGGTTAAAGAAACTCATGATGGCTTGAATTAAGTCATCCTTGACTATTGACCAACACTTTTTATAAAAACACCAAATGAACCATCCGGTCAGGGTGCCATCTCAGACGGCATTTCCTTAATTACCGACTCGTGATGATACAGAGCAGCACATAAGTAACACTTCTAATCAAGGCCTTAGCATGAGTGTTTTGGGGGGGGGGGTTGTTTTGTGGACCTCAACTGTCTGATCCCCCTACCGCTGCTGGACCCATGGAGCACCGATGACACCAACGGCGGCCACGACTTTAGCAGGCTCGGCATGGGCGACTATTGGCGGCAACAGGTATGAACTACCATTGAATTAAATTCTAAAAGAATATTGAATCAACAATTACAGAACATATTTGATACATTAGAAAACAGAAAGCATAGACACCATTTTTTTCTCTGTTCCACCATATTGGTGCTATGGCTGCAGATAAACAACTTAGGAATTAGCTGCCGTATGAATGATTTTGAGTTTTCGATAATGTATTACTTTGTAAACTCTCAAGTATGAACTACTGTTAGCCATTGAGGGTTTCACCATGCCATCGTCGCCGGACGCGCGGAAGCAGCAGAAGAGTACTATCAGGCCTTCACTTAATCGCTTAATTAAAATACGGTTAAATGAAGCTCAATTTAATGTAATAAAAATAGCTAACTCAATATTGTTGGCACGGATAGGTTTTGTATGTCCCGTCCTAACGCGCTGCTAACTTATTTAAAACTTCAGCACTTCTTTGAACGTAGTATGTGTAGACCGATCACCTGTCACCACTCAACATCATGCTCTTCTTCAGAGTTGGTTCAGATCTATCCATCAGCGTATACACGGATGCCAGTGCCAGAGGAGTGAGGACTCCTACGACGAAACTGTACACCAGGTTGGTTAACTTATACCAATGCAGCAAGATGCGTTTTCAGCTAGCTCTTTTCTACGACGAAGAGAGCGTCGGCCTCCAGCGATCCGGTGGACCTGACTGAGTAAGAAACGATGACCACTACGAGTCCAATTAAGCTGACGAACCTCCATCTGAATGGAACTGGAACCTGAAGCGATCAGCCGATCAGGACGTTTCTTTATTTATATATAGAGAGAGTCAAAACAAATACATTATGTCCATGTGTGTCACTGGCTTACTGCGAGAGTTAGTTGGTTCCACTTCCACATCTGGCCGGAGCTAGCGGCGTCGTCGTTGTCAGGTCATGGTGGCTAGCTTCGTCCAGCATCGTGCGGGACTGTGAGAACGGCGTAACGAACCGACACACCTGAAACCAGCAGAATCCCTTGATCCGGTCGGTGATAGCACGCTCTTATTATTATTCCCATAGCCTGATATGATTGAAGTACTGTAAGCACCGATCTTGCAAATGGATAGTACTGTAAGTAGGTTGGACTTGGACCGCCTGAGCGATTGACAGAGAACTGAATGAGTAATTGAGTATATCAATTCAGCTGAGGTATATCGCCGATTCACCAGGCCTGATTCAGGGCTGACTGCTGAACTGAGAATTTTTCAGCCATGGCACCAATAATCGTGCAAATGGATATATAAAGTAAGGTCGGACCGCCTGAGCGATTGACGGAGAACTGAACTGAATACGTACATCGCGGAGAACTGAACTGAATACGTACATCAATTCAAGTGAGGTGTGACGAAACGAAAGTAAAATAACCCGAAATACTACAACTTGTCCACACTCACGTACGGATCGCAACTCGCAAAGAGGTTCTAAGTCTCCAGGTTTGGAAACCACCGGTCATGTGTTCGAGGGCTGCCTGGCATACGATTTCCACCGGGGTTTTTCTCCAAATTCAGACTCACGCGTGGATGCATCCAATGGTCAGGCTGACGTGCCCGTCACGGTAAAGCCTGGATGACTTCAGATACCTCTTAACAACGTACAGTCTCTTTGTATAGGTATAGGTCTAGCTCATGTACTCCGTGTGGTGTGAGTTTGTGTGCGTGCGTGTGATGATGTGAGTTGGGTGTGTAAATTTAGATACTATAACGTGTACTTGAAGAGTTGAGGCATAAAAAAAGCGTAGCCCGGAGACAATGAAAACGTATATGGCTTAACATACCAATTCTGAGGACAAACCTGCAGCCTGTCTGTGTCTTCACGCTTTCAGAACTTGCAGTGCACTTTGCTAGTTTATTATTTATGAAACTTTTGTTCACTATCACATCTATGATGACCGAGTGAGACGTGTGGCTCCGGCCGCCAAATTCTCCTACAATTTTGGTGCTACTAGTGGAAGGGCGCGCGCCTCCGCGCGCCTGTGCAGGAACGATGTGAAGCACATAAGAAAATTGGATAGTAGTAAGTTCTAGCATGGTTGCACATATATTACATAAGCCTGCAGTTGTGCAGCTCTAAGTTTCAGTTCAACTGCAGATATCCTTGGGTTTGAAAATATGCAGGCAAAGACCCAGCGTGGTGGCATACAATGCAGCAGTTATACTCAAGTGGGATACTTGACCAGGTTCGGATATATTAGTTCCTTCAGCACGGCAAAAACTTCCTGCTTATGGCGCCTTTGACATCGTCAGTTTGTTCCTATTCATCATCATCGCTGCTCGCTAGCTTGCTGTAAACCATATTGTAATAATGTAGGGCATTATTTCCGAAGGCTAATACTGTCCAGCTGCCTATATTTATATCGATCCCGGAGATCAGTGCATAATAACCTATACATGTTGTAGTAGATTACCTTGTCTGCCGTAGCGCTGCGACCGAATAGATTTCTTCGTGCACGTGCACTTCAGATGTAGGAAGCTTTTTGTTTTCCATTAGCATAGAACATGTAGCCGCTGAGCCTTCTAGCTCTGATAAGAAATAAATTTATTGGGTCGGCCATGGGGAAAAGAACAAATATAGAATTCACTTGATTGAAGCTAAGTAAAAGATGCACAGACTACGTTGAAAGCATAGGTATGGATCTGATTACCTGAGGACATTAGAAAAGACACGATAGTAATTTTATATCCTTAACATGATCCGAAGCCGCTTTGAGAGTATTAGCTCTATATGCCAACCATAAATATAAGTTGGCAAATGGATTAACAGCAAGGTATGCATACAATATATTACTATTTTTTATTCGGCATGAATCATATATCTAAGGGGAACGTGTCACACTTTGTTGGAACAATTCAAACAAAGTCTGCCATATTCATTTATGAGGTCTGTATGGTGTTGGCATAAGCGAAAATCAAACTGAAATCAATAAACTGATCCATGACCAATGTCTGCCATTGCAAAGGAAGGCGAATGGAACTGAAATCATATATCTACCACTGTCCTTACCAAGCAAAAATAATGCTGAAACTGAAATTATATAGTGAATTCAAGCATACACTTGTTGAGGAATAATTGGAAAAGTACATTCTGGAAAGCTATCAGCTGCTCGAAGCCAAGCACAACAATGCCATCGACGACCTTCCACAAAAATGCCATCGACGACCTTCCTGACTAAATATTGTACTGTAAAAGGAAGAGGCAGTTGGTCAATATGGCAGGCTACTCCTAATATTTGAAAATTAGGCAAAGACAAAGCAACAAGATCGAGATGGAAGAAAGGAACGGTGAACCTTCAGTTCAATAGTAATTTGTCATTTTTTCCCTTTTAGCCTGCAGATCCATGTCTTTAGCTGAATAGATAAATCCATCTAGCTATTACCTCCCACACCTTACAAAATTAAAACAAAAAAAAGATAGCATTAGTTTTCTTTGGTTTAAATTTGATGGAAGAAGGATCAGTGGTAATCTGAAGCAAGCACGTCCTGATTCAAAAGGTTAACAACAACATTTTATATAGCCGTGCTGTTAGGCTTGAAACCTTAAAGAAAATACGATATTCATTTATGAGGTCTGTATGGTGTTGGCACAAGCGAAAATAAAACTGAAATCAAGAAATTGATCCATGACCATTGTCTGCCCTTGCAAAGGAAGGCAAATCGAAATTGAAAATGCAGCAATGTACCAAAAGCACTGAATGCAGCAGCTGCACATTTAAATGCAATAATTCATCACTTAGGAATATAAATGCAATCCTGCAGAGGAGGAATGTGAGTAACAGGCTGGGCTGTTGGAGCATATAGGATTATTATATCAATGCAAATATCAAAGGCAGTTCAAAGCTTTCATATCCCAAGGCATAGGCAGCAGGCTTGCTTCTTGGTGGACAGACCAAGCATAGAGACTGTCCTTACCAAGAAAAAATAATGCTAAAACTGAAATCATATAGTGAGTTCAAGCATACACCTGTTGAGGAATAATTGGAAAAGTGCATTTTGGAAAGCTATCAGCCGCTCGAAGCCAAGCACAACAATGTCATCGACGACCTTCCTGACTAAATATTATACTGTAAAAGGAAGAGGCAGTTGGTCAATATGGCAGGCTACTCCTAATATTTGAAAATTAGGCAAAGACAAAGCAACAAGAGATGGAACAAAAGAAACGGTGCACCTTCAGTTCAATAGTAATTTGTCATTTTTTCCCTTTTAGCCTGCAGATCCATGTCTTCAGCTGAATAGAATGCATTCATCTGGCAATTACCTCCCACACCTTGTAAAATTAAAACAAAAAAAGATAGCATTAGTTCTCTTTGGTTTAAATTTGATGGAAGAAGGATCAGTGGTAATCTGAAGCAAGCATGTCCTGATTTAAAAAGTTAACAATAGCATTTTATACAGCCATGTTGTTAGGCTTGGAACAGGTTAGCGGGGGAAGGACAAAACATGATATCTTGAGCAGTAAACATAGTTCTTGCAACTATACTAAGTTGAACATTGTCTTCATGGAAGAGCTCAATGGCTGAAGGGGAATGAGCTTAACAAATGCATATACTATAGCAGCCTTAAATTTTTGGAAAAATAATTTCACAACTGCAGCCAGTGGCCGATAATATAATGAGCCCTTCAGCTAGAGGCTGACTTTCACAATCAGAAGACTTTGCAAAAACTCTTTGTAGTTAAATTAAGAAGCAATGAAGCTCCTATATTTGGTAGAAGAACATGGACAGATTAATATAAGATAAATCCATGAAAAATCATTGTGATTCAAAGAACGCAGCAGCTGCGTATGCCACTGCAGTTTTATTCTAGGCACATATGAATGCCTTCTATACATATAAAAAACAACTAAGTAAATCATTTTTTCCAAAAAAAATAAACAGCATCTTTATGAATTTGTATTTGAAGACAGTTCCAGTCTCCAATAAGTCTACAATCAGCATTACATGGTCAATTACAAAGAGGCAGACGTCATTGCAATGGGCAGAGTTAAATTAAAATTAAAAAGAAGGAAATTTCCTCTATTAATTTTTGCTACACATGGTCTTATGAAAAATAATAGCAAGTTCTACCATAAGGAAAATATGAAGCTGGTACAGAGGGCATTAGAAGGCACCTAGAAACTTAAATATGACACTTTGTCTTTCTCTTAGACATTACATCAAACACTTTAATTGCGGTGTTTGGTTCATACATGAAGCATCAACAAAAAAGGGATGCCAACAGAGAGACGATATGATAGTTTACCTCGTCGTTGCTGCAACTGCCAGAGGACATCGACGTGGTGGCCGCTGGATGTCGGCCACCTCCAGCACAGGCTAGGGTTTCCTGTAGCATCACAAATTGGAGGGACGGCACAGCGCGGGGGGCAGCAAGGTCGGCGGCCACCGGCGAGGCCCCGCCACAGGCCCAGCCACGCAGCCTGGCCATGTCACGCCGTGGCCGAGGCTGCTGCAGCGCAGCTCTGAATCGCTGCCGCAACTCGCCAGCACCTCGCGCGCCTGAGCCGGAGGCGCTCAGTTGGCACGCCACGACGCGAGGAGGAGAGAAGCAGGTGGCGACGGAGGCTGAGGAGGAAGAGGAGGCGGGGGAGGAGAAGGGCGGCACCCACCGTCGCGGCCTGCCTCGTCGCAGTGCCCCTGTGCCCGACGCTTCGGGAGAGACGAGAAGATAGCAAGAGTTTGTTTTTTTTCTGTAAGAGGCGGCTAAAAGAGAAGCTGAAGCTAGATATATGTACCTATCTGGATTCTGAAGCTGAGGTAAGAATTTAAAGCAGAAGCTAAGCAAAAGCTGATTCATGGAGGAAGCAGTTCATATATGAAGCTGGCTCAAACAATCGTAGACGTCCACTCCAAGATCGAATGGACGGCAAAAATTCGGACGACGTGGATAGCTGTTCTAGTCTAGGAGCCGTTCGCCGTGCCCCTGTGCCCGACGCTTCTGGAGAGACGGAGAAGATAGCAAGAGTTTGTTTTTTTTTTTTTTTGCTGTAAGAGGCGGCTAAAAGAGAAGCTGAAGCTAGATATATATGTATCTATCTGGATTCTGAAGCTGAGGTAAGAAGCTGAAGCAGAAGCTAAGCAAAAGCTGATTCATGGAGGAAGCAGTTCATATATGAGTTGGCTCAAACAATTGTAGATGTCCACTCCAAGATCGAACGGACGGCAATAATTCGGGTGACGTGGATAGGTGTTTTGGTCAGGAGCCGTTCATCCTTTTGTTCTTTTAATTTTGAATTTTAGAAGCAGATGCACACAATGTTATCGATGTGTAAGTCAAAGATTTTGTAGGTTCGAGAGTAGAAGGTGCCATATTTAACAACCCTATATATAAATTTGCTTCAAACACGATCTTTGAACGAAACGCTATCTTCGTAGTCTTTCTTTTTTCTGAAAGTTTGCAGCGTGGTAAATTTTGATATAATTTGTACGACTGTTTGAAAGCTGTTCTGAAGGTTGACAGCTTTCTATACTACTGTAAAAAAAAAAATTTGACAAGTCTTCTGTAAAATTTGCAACCTGGCGAGTGACGAGCACTTTTATCAGTAGCCCATCATCGTATAGAAATATATATTTCTTTCTTTATTTATACGAAAAAATCTTCTACCTAGAGGATGTCGAAAAACCTGCATATATGAACCACTCTTTAAACAAACAAATCAAATTGTATTTCAACGAATTCAGAAACCCTCAGGCCCCTCTGTTAAGAGTGAACTAGTATTTGTGCAACCCAACTTATTATATATGTCTGGTGATCTATTCCTACTAGTCTGTGCTTATAAACTTGGTGGTCCCACCCCCTGCAAATTTACAATTTCGGTCGGTCCAGTTTAGTTTACGCTGAGCAGCGGAAACCCCAACGATGGGTGCGGCGACAGCGGCGGCAGACCTCGGAGCAACGCCTCCCAGTACTGTTCCGAGCTCCCGCTCGACGGTGTCACGGGGAGCCACTCAGCACCTCCGCCTGTCGTCCCTGTCGCAGTCCACGTCACCGTCGACGACGGCGAGGTGGAGGAGGACACCCTGGTCGACGACGACGACGGCGGCGCCTCGATCTTCACCGCCTTCCTCACCACCGCGACCACCTCGACGTCGGGGTCCTCACTCTCCACCGTCTGCTGCCGCTTGCGCTTGCTCGCGGTCCCGGCCTGCGTCGCCGTCGCGGGAGGTGCCGGCGGCCCCCAGAGGTCAGCGCCGCGGGTGCCGACCTCGTTGGGAAAGTTGAGTATGGCCTTGGCGCCGCGCATGCCGAACGCGGCGCGGTCGTAGGCGCGCGCGGCCTCGATGGGCGTGTCGTACGTGCCGAGCCACACGCGCGAGCCCCGGCGCTTCGGGTCGCGGATCTCCGCCGCGTACTTGCCCCAGGGCCGCTGCCGGACGCCCCGGTACTTGGGGAAGTCCTCGACGGCCGCCGCCGCCGCCGCGGCCGGCGGCGCGGCGGCCCAGGCGGCGTACGAGCTCGGCGGCACGGAGATGGTGAGCGGCTGCCTCATGGTGGTGGCCACGGGCGACGGCGGCTCGCTCCCGAACTTTATCATTAGCGGTGGCGTCGGCTCCTGCTGAGCCCGGAACGCCGGCGCCTCGCCGACAGCGGCGGCGGCGGCGGTCGGAGCAGCTCCCACGTCTATGTAGCCTTGATGCTGCTGCTGTGGTAAGAACGACACGGGCTGGAACTCCGGTTGCGGCGGCAGGACAGGGAAGGTGACGTCGTCGGAAACTACGACAGGGCTGGCCACGCGGACCCTGCCGGCGTCGCCGCCGAGCATGATGTCGTGGATGAAGTCGAGGGCGAAGCCGTCGGCGTCTCCGGTGAAGTCCATGTTCACGTTCGTCGATCTCTTGATGGAGCTCACAGCTGTACGTCGTAGCGGTGGAGAGGATGGCACAAGAACAGAAACTCTCAGCGGATCGGATCGGATCGGAAGAGCTGTTGTCCCGTGTCTTTTTTGTGCGTGCGTCGCGAGTAGCTGATGCTCCTTTTTTTTCTGAGAAAGTAGCTGATGCTCCGAGGACAAGACTATGGCCTCCGGGACGGTTCCGTGAATTTATAGGCAAGAATCCCGAGAACAGGAGGAGACTGAACGCCTTGGGCTTTCCTCCGGCCCGGGTGAATTTCTTTGACCGCCCTCAGTGGACTCGCTCTAGTCTTTACACGTCATCTCGATCGTAATTAAACTTCATCGCACAGTATGTAGTGAGCCTGTTTCGGTCGGTTCACGGGAGCTAATAGCAACGGCGATGGATTTCTTTCACGACGTGACGTGAATTTGTCCAAGTAGCATTCTGCTCTAATTGATACAATTATAATTTATTTGATTTTTTAACCTAAAGTTTGATCAATCATATTATTTAAAAATAAGATTAAAATATAACTTTTATTATGTCTTGCTTTATTAATAAAAGTTGTTAAAATGATTTAAATTTTACTATGTTTGCATAAGCTTTTTTTGAATAAAATAAGTGATCAAATGAAGTAAAAAAATCAAACAAATTATAATTTAGAACAAAGAAAGTTTATGAAACTTTCAGATTTTAACTGACGTGAGATGACTTATTCACTGCAAGCCTTACATAACTATCCAATTGATCAGTTGTTGCGAATGTTTTTCTTCTTTGAGAGAGAGACGGAGAGACATCTTGAGTTTCTAAGATGTGGAAGAAACAAGAAAGGACATAGGAAATTTTGTACGGCTGGAGCCGATCCAAACATATAATGAATAAAGAAATTATATTTCTAAAACCGAACCTATTATGACATTAAGGTACTATATATTCGGTTCATATGGAACCTTGTCATGGAATGGTTCCCGGGAGGAATGCTAGTCTAATTTGTATAGTGTTTGATGGGCTTGAACTATTCCTAGGCAGGAGTCCTCTGATCGAACGAGCCTTAAAGGAGTGACCAAGGTAAGCACTACAAAGTTGGCTACAATGAAAAGACCTTATAGCTTGAAAGACTTTGTGAAACAGACCGAACGAGCCTTAAAGGAGAGCGACCATGCTGAGCACCACAAAGTTGACTATAATAAGCTTAAAAGACTTTGTAAATTTTCCTTCGATTGTCTTTATAGGACCCAATTAATAAACCATTCCAACCGAGAATCACCAAAGACTCGATCTAACGTAACCAAACAGGCCCTAACTAATAAGTGCGTGTTTCGAGGTATACACGACAAGGGTGTAGTGGAGGCAGGTTTGGATGGGCAGGGCAATCATAGAATCGCACATTGATGAATGAACGGACCGAACATGTACGTACGCTCAATGTAAAGCGTACCTAAATTGGCATTTTGCCCGCTTCAAAAGGATAGATATAGCTGGAGCCAAAGCGGAACGATGGTGAGGTGGTGGTGAGGCTCGCTCGTAAGCGACGGCTCGTGTGGTCCTTTTTTTCCACTATGGGTGAGGCTCGCGGCTCGCTCGTGTGTGCCCAACTGCCCATGCACGTGAGGACTGGGTCTCCTGATCCCTCTCGTGCTTTCTTATTAACTGCGCGTATAGTGACACGCATCATGCTTTTTCCCGCGAGTCTCTAGACGTACAGTACTCTAGAGAGATGCATGCATCGATGCTTGGAAAAAGTTACTCGCAGTGATCCTTATTCTCCGGCTTTGATCTGGACGTACGTACGTCTGCCTGCCCATCATGGACCTCGTCTTGGACGGCTGGGATTGAATACATCGTAGCATAGCTAGCTACCTGTTGCACTCTGCTGCTGTTCGAAGATACCGTTAGCCATCTGAATCGATCTCATCACACGCTGTGTCTCGATTTGCTTAGTCAACTCATAGTGATGTAAGGACCGGGTCCACACCGGCCGCTAATGCTTGCTCGTAGGTGGCATTAATGATACTTGACTTGGTGATTCCCGTCCATACCGAGCGCTGTGTTCCGTTCGGTACATCCTCGAGGTTCGAAATTTAACACATCCCCGCATCTTTCGGGATTCGGCCTTATCCGAAGGGTCACGACCCCCTCGACTCGACCCCCTCGACTCGACCTGAGGCCTCCACCGTCGCCTCTCGGCTCTGTCACGCCGACCCTCGAGCGGGACTTCAACAACTTCGGTTAACACTTCAACAGCTACCGACGCGACGGCCGCAGGGCTTCCCATACCGACGTACACCTCTACAGCGACACCGACATGATCGGCATCGACGTCATACATCACCGACCACGTTAGCACTAAAAAAATATACTCCTGTGCCTCTCCTTCGCCTATAAAAGGAGGCGCCAGGGCCTGGGACAGGGGGGCGAGATACGAGAGCTTCATACGCTAAGGCTTTAGATCAAAGAACTACGCCGTGAGACAGTGTGAAATAGAGAGCTAAGCGCCCGAGACGCTCAAGCTCTAGCTCACGTTTCTCACGCCCGCTTGTATTCACCCCTGTACTAGCGCTCCGGTGCAAGATAACACGAACTATCCTCCCCCCGCTGGACGTAGGGCCTTCTTTGCCCAATCCAGAATAAATCGCCGTGTCCTTCTTACATTATCCACCGGATTAAGGGAGCACGTAATTACGAATTTATTCGTTGGTATTGACCCCGGGGTCGAAACACCGACACATATGTATGCATGCACTCAAGTGTAGCAACCGGCCGTCTGGGATTAAGATGCATTTGCACTCAAGTGTGCCACCGCACCGTCCGGAAGTTATTAGACACATGTGCAAAAATCAAATTTTTCTTCAAGCAACCTATACATGCAAAATACCACAGTTGATCGAGTACGTTGAAGTTTTTTTATCCCAAACGAGTGGTACAGTAGACTTGGTCCCTTGTTTGGCAATAATCTACTAGCAGTTAAAATCTGATTAGAAAAGTTTTGTGTGCAGGTGCATGCCAAACGACATGTGCGTTGTAGCATGCATAAGACGAGTACTATGTAGGAGAGGAGGAGTACTGTATATATACTAGGGCTTAATTAGCTTAGACATGCAGCTACAGGGCCTGCGGCACATCTCCACATGTCAGCCATGCATGCACACTCTGACCCGCGCGCTTCTCTGTTTGAGCGGCTTCATCGGAACTCGGAAGTCGGCGTCGTTGACTCTGGAACCTACAGAGCGGAAAAGTACTTACTACTCCCGGCCGGAAAGATCCCGGCGCCTTAATCCACTTTTACTCGTGCATGTGACGAGAGAAGCCAACTGATCGATTGATCGCGGCAAGCGATTAAGCGAAGCCAGCTAATACATTTCTGTGATGATGAGCCCGGCCGTGTGAACGAATGACAGGCTATGTGACCTCCGCGAGGGGCTCCTACGCCTCCTCGGTTCAGTGGCGGTTGGAAAAGGACACCTGGGCAGGATAACGATTGTGGTAGACTCGGGTGAGCGGTTACATGCATGTAAAGTCATCCATCGATTGACTTGATTACGTGAATGGGTCAATATATATGGATTACGTGAATGATATTTTTCAACTGATATGAGAACTTAATTAAGAATAATAATAATTTTATTCAAGTGGCTTATTTGTATCAGAGTCATCATTTATAATGCTTCTCTGTGATTGTATGTCATTACTAACTAAAATGTACAAACTTCTAATTAGTTTAAGCAAAAACATGGTAGTCTTGGCATTTGCATATTAGCGATTCACTACGTGTAAATTAATATGCTAGGAAGCTATTATTTTCTACCCTCTCTATTCTAAACTATAAGATGTTTTGATTTTCTAAATTGCCAACTTTTGATATACACATGAATATACAATATGTCTAAATTCACAGTAAAAGCAACGTGCCTAAAAAATCCACTACGTCTTATAACTTAAAACTAAAATAGCTAAAATGACCCGTGGAACGGATCCACTAGTAAAATAAATCCAAGAGTCACCAAAGAAGACTATTTTGCATTGCCTGGAATGCTAGCGGTCCTTTTGTGTCAAACGAAGAAAACCTTCGATCGAGTTAATAAAACCTTTGGCAGATCGAAGGACAGTGGTGAATCTACGAAAATTCATTGCCCGGGTCGACCTAGACTTAGAGCCATAAGCCGGTAACTATAGTTGACAATAATCTAACACCGTACATAAATATGTATATATATTGCAAATAGCAAGCACTCATACATGGATAAATGTAACGATAACATAATTTGAGCAAAAAAAAACTATTTATAATAGTGGTTACCTCTTATAGTTTCACCCTACGAGTACGATCAGCCATATTCTGAAAACGAACTATGATATCATCATTTGGAATTGCATGAAGAAACTTTTGCTCAACGAAAGAAATGACACAATCATTCATAAATCCATCGCCGATTCGGTTTCGCAAGTCCGTCTTCACTATTTTCACTGCTGAGCAAATTCTTTCCACCGATGCAGTCGCAATAGGAAGAACTAGCACAAGTTTGAGGAGCCGATATACCAAAGGAAAAGAAAGATGTTTGCTTGTATCTACCATCATTTTACCAAGCTCAGAAATAGTGGCCACTTGGGCAAATCTAGCGTCAGCTTGCACATTGTCAATGTAAAGATTAAGGTCAATAATAAGATCATATAGGTCGCTTGGATCAAAATCATCAGGATATGCCTTAGCCAATTCCATCAAACTCTCAATTTTGAATGCAGCAAAAGAATTCTTCGGACTAAAAGCAGCAATGTTGGTAAGCAGTTGAGAATTTATCTCACTGAAATGGTCATTAAATTCTGTAGGCTGTAAGTCAATAACTGGGTTCAAGCAATCATATCTGTAGTGCTCATAGTTGGTGCGGTTGGTCTTCTTCCTTAGTTTGTGCCTATCAATGTACTCTTGTTCTAGGTCTAACTTTGGGATTCCATGTTGCTCATAAAAAGATAGCACAGAACTCAGTAAGGAATCCCAACCATCATCCCTAATTTCCTGAAACTTCTGTTTTGTTAAGTGCACCTCTGCCATAGCCTCTAAGATGTCATTATCTTTCCTTTGTAATGCTAATGACAAAGAATTTGCATGTCCCAATACAAGCAACATTAACTGCAAGTGGAACACAAAGTCAAAATCCTTGAGATAGTCCATGAGGCCACGAGCTTGACGTTTCTTGGCATCCGTGGGACCTTCTTTTTCAACATATTGGAGCACTTCAATAACATCTGTGAACAGACTGCTTAATCTTTTCAAAGTTTTATAATGAGATGACCAACGAGTATCACCGGCTATAGCAAGTGATTGTTCTTGATTTAATCATGTTCCAGTACTAAGTTGTCCACTTCCTATTTCTCTTGCAAATTCTCTCTTGTTGACTTTCTCGAATCATATTCTTCCTTTTGCAAAAGGCTCAAGCAACATTAATCAATAGAGATACCATGTCAAAGAAATCACCTACATCATCATTCTTTTTAGCTACTGTAACAATGACTAACTGCAATTGATGAGCAAAGCAATGAATATAATATGCAGAACTATTTTCTCTCCGGATTAAAGCTCTCAATCCATTAAACTCTCCTCTCATGTTACTTGCTCCATCATAACCTTGGCCTCTAATTTGTTTTATGCTCAATCCATACTTACCAAATAGACTATCAATATTAGATTTGAGACATGAAGCTGAGGTCTCGCTCACATGAACTAGACCAACAAATCTTTCTTTTATTGACCCACTCTTGTCCACATACCTCAAAACCACTACCATTTGCTCCTTGCCAGAAACATCGGCTGATTCATCTACCAATAAACAAAATACATCGCCACCGATTTCTTCAACAATAGATTTCACTATGGTCTGAAAATATAGGCACCCATTAATTCATCAATATATATAGTGTATGAGATATAATAGAACGTCTACACAAGGAAATTTTTCCTTACCTCGGCAAAACAATTTGCTAGATCTCTTTGGATGTGTGGAGCCACCATTTGTGCATTCCTCAAAAGCCATTTGTTTCTATTATTTTGCTTTTCCAAAAGGTCCACCAGCTCTTGGTAATTTCCCTTATTTTTGGACTCTTCTAATTCATCATGACCTCGAAAAGCTAAACCTTGATGCAACAAGAATCGAGTAGCATCAATAGAAGTATTCAATCTCCTAATATATTCCTCTTTAGTGACATCTTTCTGCTTGTTGAGAGCATTGGCAATGGACCGATCAGGCTTCATCAAATTGTTACATCTTTTGACCGCTATGTTATGAAAACTATTAGGTCAGATGCCTACATGATCTTGTAGTCTACTCGATTTGTTAAATCCATCCCAATCATCTTTTGCAAATGCATCATTCCCACCTTGGCCCTCATTGCTATCTCTGAACAAATAGCAATGCAAACAGAAACACTTATCCACCTTCTCACTATACTCAAGCCAATCATACTTTGTGAACCATACAGCTTGAAATCATGTGGTACACCTGCTATGATTTTCTGAGGATATTTAAAACCAGGTGGTGGTCTAAAAGGGCCTCTAATCAAATGCTTCCTCCTTATCTCATTTTATAGCTTCTCGCCAATGTAATCTGAAATTTTTCTTCTATCCACCAGATCATACGGAAGCTCGTCAAAATTTACCTCATGTGGTGAGATCCTTAAAGGACATTGAACTATATTGTTGGTGTTTGTTGTATTTGCATCTCTTATTGAAGTTCCTCCATCAATATTCTCTATTACATCTCCTGAGGTGCCTCCGTCATTATCATTTGTCGAGGTCAATTTCCTTTTCAAAAAACGATCCATCGTGCTTTGATTGCCTATAAAATTATTTAGAGTCAATCAATAAACTTTGAACCGTAAATAGATATTGAATACAATTAGGGAACGCAAGTAGAGGGCAGAGACGATCTGCCTCAGTCTGCGAGGACGATCTAGCAGCGATGGGCGATGTCGAGTTCACGAGTTGTCGACGAGATTAATCGATTTGGCTCGGATGGAACGGAAGTACGGACGGTGGAACGGCGGAAGTTTGATCGGATGGATGAGTGGATGACGGTCTACGGAGGCAGATGAATCGATTTGGCAACTGGCAAGCCGGCGGCTAAATGTTCATATAATACTATAATCGTATACGTATATGTGGGCAGTGCGTTGCTGGGCTTTTAGGAGAATTTAATTGAACTGTTGCTGGGCTATTGACTGTTGTGGGCTGATGACCAACGAGTCACGAGTGTCACCGGGGTCAGAATTTTTTTTTTTAACGGGGTCAAGCATGGTGAAAATTTATACATGTACACGTGCTCTTAGAAAGTCGTCGGGTTCAGCTGACTCCGATACTTGCACGTACGTTCGCCCCTGTCGAAGGATGGAGAATGTTGTCATGATCACATCCACACACCGGCACCCCCAAGTGGGATCGCTCGCCAACTTTGTTACGGTCCAAAATGTCCTAACGGAACAGAGAGGAGCATATCAGCTGGCCAGGTCAACAACACGCAGAGATGTACGTACGTCGCTCCAAACGGCCGGACTGACCTTGACCCCGGGCCGCTGCGGCCGGCCGGCGGTCGGTGCATCGCTGAGAGCCCGTTACTATTCTACGTTACGTGACTCCCGGCCGCGGACCGCGACCTAGCGCGGAGCCCGTGATCTCGGGCAGGCAGACCCTCCACTTTCAGGTTCCTGTCCGAATTCTCGACGACGACGCGAGAGGACAAGTCAAGAACTTTTGAATTTTGAGAGCGCGCGAGCGGCTGCCGGCCTTGCGGACGCTGCCAAAGCAAAGATATTTCCATGCCCGGATCTCGGGCCCTGTCATGCATGGCTGCATGAGGGATAAGGCTGAGGTCCTCTACACGCAGATGTTATGTAGGCTTGCTTCTACAGTGTAGCTGCACTGCATGTGTTGCTGGCACTCAACTTTTGCTGCAGAACATACGACGTGCCTCTTGCATGCCACGGGATCTATGTTATTCGTGCTCTCTTGTTCCAAAAGAAAAACACAGTCAATATAGTACCGAGTTAAATCATTGCGATAACTTTCCTGTATAGAACTCAATGTCCAAAACCTATTCTCTCTCATCTTGTCCAAAACCTATTCTCTCTCATCTTGTGCTCAATCCCCCCCCCCCCCGGCCTCCATCGACCCTGCCCACCGGCGGTTGTCCTCCATTACCTGACCAACGGTGGCGCCACCGAATTGTCTCCACTAGTATAGGAATGACTTTTGCTCCCGGTTGGTAACCCCCTCTACTCCCAGTTGCTCAACCAGGAGCACGAATTCGAGAGTAAAGGTTTGAGAACCGAGAGTAAAGGTGCTGTTAGGCCCACGGCCTGGCAGGAACCTTTACTCCTGGTTGATAATACCAACCGAGAGTAAAGGTCCCCTTTTGTTTTTTCCTTTTTCTTTTTCGTTCCAATTCATAATTTATTTTGATTTTTAAATAGGCTTTCGTTTACGATTTTTGCCTTACAAATAATATATGCATACAAGTGTATATATTAAAGTTTGGTTTTGATCAACGTACGCAAGTAACCCAATTAAAAAGAAAGTATATACAAACAATTTGTGCACCATATATAATACAAGCTTGCATTGCATACTTTCATCATCATGTCTGACCTTTGGATCCTATAACAAGTTGTTATTACCCATTACATTCAAAATAAAGTTATAATGACCCTATTTTTTTGGAAGCCATGGTTCAACAGGGTTAAAGTAGAACTCGGCACCGGGCTTTAAGACCTGTTCATTAAGAAATCCTGCTATCATCTCTTGCATTGCTTTGAGATGGTGTATTTGCAGGGTCTTCTCTCTCAAATGTCTAGTCTACAATTTGAGTAAAAATATTAGTATATATATAAAAAGTAGTAGATAAATCAAGGAAAAGTAGCGGTATTTAGATACGTACTCTTGCTTCCTCTATACGGCTTCTTTTTTAGCACAACCTCATGAACTCGCAAACATAGTATCCACAGAGATTGGTCCCTTGTGGCTGCCACAGAATCCACTTTAGGAGAAAACAAATTCAGTATCTGATCTGGTATAGGTAAATTGATATATATATGAAGCAACATAGGGAAATTGAACTAATAGAGCAATATAGTACTTAATTGAAGTTTAATTACATGTAGGTGCTTTGCGTTGTGTCATATTGTGTTTCTGAATGAATTCTTTGCAAACACTACCCAATAAAATTAAAAACATTTAATTATTGCATATAGAGAGACTGATACATACATGTATAGAGTTGTGCGAGAAAGACTGCAATTACCCCTGGATAATATCTATCACTTCTTGGTATTCTGTTTGCTCTTTTCTCATCGAGTTCCAGATGATCAGACGAGCGGTCTCTAGATTAATCTCCATCAATATCCAGTGATTGTTGCATGTGTATGCATATGAAGGCACATAACACTCATTATTTAACTGGTTAGAGTCAACATATATTTATATATATATGGTAGAGTCAACATTATGAACACTCACTCGAAGTTGTAGGGGAAGAGTATAAACTTCTTATCACGTTGCTTGTCAAAGAACATCTTGATATTGGCCACCGTTTCCGGGTACCATGTTGGTTGGGGTTTAGGGTCTTTGAATACGATATGTGGATCAATGAAACCAATGTCATTACACCCTCTCCTTTTGCACTCTCCCATCTCAAATCTGCATACATATACATAGTGAGGATAATGAACACACATTATAGATGCACTTATGTAGTGACCTATTGTTAATTAGTAGAAAGAATCACTTACAAACAATAGCAACTTCTGATAGTTTTGTCGAGAGAGTACAGGTGGAATAGTTGGTGTAATTCAGAGAACTCCAAGTACATGACATCATTGCCCCGGAACCAATGTTCATCTTTAATTTTGATACAAACAGCTTTTTCATTTCGGGCACATGCATCAAGGTACCAGTTGTTCAACGCGTACATGTGCGTCCCCAAATCATTGAGTTTTTTAGGATCCCATAGACTCCTGCCATACTCATATTTCTCCCAACTTGAGACTACCGACGCAGCTGGAAAGAGAATATTGGCAATGTCGACACCACGAGTGGTAGCATAGAAGTTACAAAGTTCTACCATGTCGACTGGTCCATCATCTTGAGGTATTTGTAGGAGGTCTATGTTTGATCCATATTCATCAGCAACAACTAGTGGGGGTGTGATTGCAATTCTTGTTCTCCGAGTTGTGCAACATCCTTCCTTACTTTAACCATTTTCTTATATTCCTTGCTTAGAGTGCGGTCATAGTTGGATAGGGGCGATTCCTTATGAGATTCCCGCTTCTTTTTTGTACACCATCCACCATCCGCCTTAGTTCAGCTGGAGGTCAGGAATAAAGTCAACACAAACTCAATTACCTCCTCTGTTCTGTAGCCCTTGGCGAGGCTTCCCTCTGGATGAGCATAGTTGTGAACATATTTCTTCAGAACTCCCATGAACCTCTCAAAGGGGAACATGTTGTGTAGGAACACAGGACCGAGAATAGCAATCTTCTTGACCAGGTGAACTAAGAGGTGTGTCATGACATTAAAGAAGGATGGAGGGAACACCAACTCAAAGCTGACAAGACACTGAACCACATCATTCTGTAGCATAGCTAGATCAAGTGGATTGATTGCCTTCTGAGAAATTGCATTGAGGAATGCGCATAGCTTCATGGTGGCCAGACGTACATTTGGAGGGACAATTCCTCTTAGTGCCACTGGGAGTGTAACAACCCAAAAATCCAAGCTACAAATTTTTTTCGAAAAACCTATAAGTGATGAGTGTGACATGTCATCATCTACCCCTAACCATGCATCAACCCTAACATGTCATGCATAACATCCTATGCAATCATAGCATAATCAATGTTTCAAAGTAAATTTTGATTAATGTTTCATATGTTGTTTTCAAATGTGGCAATAGCTTACCATCAATGTTTCAATAGTTTTCATGTCATGTTGCATTAATATATGTTTTAGATTTTATTTGATTTATGTGATGTTTAATAAAAATGAGACCATAATATTTATTTTCACAAATAAATATTAAGGGAATAATACCCTAACAAATATAAGGGCCTTGTATGCTCACTACTTTATTATTCAAAGTTGGCACATCACATATATATATATATGTATATGCATATGTATAAAGGTACTTGGAAAAATCAGAAAAGGAAAAGAGAAGAGAAATAAAGAGAAAAATGGAAAAGCCTTTCGGCCCGTGGCCGCTTGCCAGCACAGCCCCGCCGGCCCAGCTATCCTTTCCCTCTCTCTTTTCTCTTCGCGGCCGACCGGCCCAGCAAGACGGCCCGCTCGCTCGCCCGCTCTCACTCTTTCTTTCTCCTCGCGTCGAACCGGCCCAGCTGGCCCATCAAGCCGCCTGCGCCGCTTCATGCCAGGATATGGCCGCAGCCGCTGACGAGTGGGTCCCACAGTGGGACCTACCTGTCATCTTTTTTAGGCTGAGGTCACCCGACCTCCCCTACTCTTCCCGCGCCGCACCCGCTCACGTGAGCGACACGCGAGGTCCCCTGACCGTCCGATCCATCCCGGCCCCGCATCGACGGCCATCCCGCCTGCCACCTCGGCCGACAGGCTCTGCCACAAGGCACCCACGGCCACGAGCGCCTCGCCCTCCCGTGCGTGCAACCGCTCCGCGCTCATGACCTTGTCCCCTCTCTCTCTTGGCTGCCAAGGCAGCTTACCTCTCCCTCGCTGTCCGCTGGAGCCCACCAAGGCCGGGAAAGCAACCCAGAAGCTTCCTCTGGAGCGCCGCCTTGCACCACCGTGTCCCTGCCATCTCCGACCACCACCGAGAGCAAGAGGACGATGAACGTCTCCACCGTGATGTGCTGCTTCGGATTATAGAGAAGATGGAGGCTGGGAAGCCTCCCAAGGTGCCGTGTCATGCACCACGGTCATGCCGGAGATCCGTCGTGGGTGTACTGCCCATGCGGACTCCACCGTGAGTTGAGGCCGCCGCCGGCGCTGTGAGAGTGTGTTGGGTGACCCCAATTGCATTTCCGTGCCCAGCCTCGGTTTGGATTTGGACGCAGTTGGGCTGCAGCTATGCGCCGTCGCCGTTGAGCCACCGTCCGCCGTGGAGCATGTCACCAGGAGCCAAGCTGCCGCCTTGAAGCCCACCTTCATGTTCGCCATGGCATCCTGGAGCTGATGGACAAGAAGATGACGCCAGAGGACCACCGGAGCACCGGAATTTGGAGAAGCACCGCCGCCGGCGAGCCCCGGCATTGGGCTGGAGAGACAGAGGAAGGGGATGGACTCGGTAGAAGGACGGTGGACGCGATGTTCGTGGACCAGCAACGCTGTACGTGGGACCAGGAGGAGTTGGTGCACCGCGAACCAACCTGTGGACCGCATGGACCCGAGGGAACACACGTGCACCCGGCTCACATGGACTACAGGCGCTTACAATGGGCCCAGCAGACACCAGAACACCGTGGATCGAGAGCCGTGGACTGAGCCCGGTTTGAATTCAGAGCAGTGACGTGGCAGCACCTGAGCGTGCCACGTGGCGAGCCCGGCCCGGCCCACATCTGGCCCACTCGTCCCATTAACGGCCCGTTAATGGCCTAGTGGGGCCCACCTATCATTTGACCATTGACCGTTGACTGCTGACGTCAGCAGTGACGTCACCCTAGACCCACATGTCAGACGACCGTTGACCCGGTCAATGCTGACATCAGCATGATGTCATCCGCCACGTCAGCCGCTGAGTTGTCTCTGCTGGACCCGCACGCGACACGTGGACCAATCCCGTGATGCCACGTGTCAGCACCAGGATAATCCAGTCTTTTTCTTTTTCAGAAAATGGTTAAATCTTTAAAAAATCATAACTAATTTATACGAGCTCCGAAAATTATGATCCACATATCCAAATTTTCTATAAATTGAGCTCTACTTATTTTTGCTATGTTTGAGTGCATTTGGATCTTCTATTTGGCGTTCATTCTTTGTGCTAATCTATAGGGGTCGCTCCCGCGACCATTAATTCTCGGTTACAGGCTCGAGCGAGGACAGGTCTGATGATAGTGATTACTAGGAGAAGTCCAACAGCTATGTCAGTGAAGGTGCCACATCTCACCCAACCTCGTAGATCCCATTACGCATGGCAAATGTAGTATGGCTAGCGCTTTAATTTCTGTTGCTACATAATGGTTCACCTGTGCTAGAATTGCATAGTAGATACTACTTGATGAGCCCTACCTTGTTGTAACCTATCACCTGCTTACCCGCTGTTATTTTAGCCACTTGCTTATCTGCTATATTTATATATATATACTTTACTCGCTTACATTTTGATGCGACGTGATGAACACTGGGAAGGCCTGTAGAGTGCCAGGCTGGAGGTGTGTGTGTTGATGGGTCAAGATGAGCTTATGAGCTGTTGATACAATATCTGGGTTTGGGGTGGAGCTTACAACAAGGAGTAGGGTGAGGGTTGAGTCGATCAAGCCAGGATCTACGACGAGCTTCTGGAGCAAGTCTTGCCGGGGAATGGATCTAGACATTCCCATGAGTATCATTCTATGGCGGACTAACTCAGGTGTGTTAGAGAGTCCTGGGTGGAAGCCTCTGAGGGGTGGAAGCTAGGAGAAGTGTGCTGTGGTAGCACGTTAAATGGGAACCCTGATGAAGATATCCCGGCTTGGTCACACTTAGGAACTGCTGCGCTGGTATCCGGACCTTACGAATCTCTTTCTTTCCACTCGCTTCCCATGGGGGGAGACAGCCGAACCACTGGATAGATCGATGTCACTACTACTAGGCGAGTAGTGTTAGGAAGGTATATGCATGGGATGGAGCTAACACCCTACCAAGACGATCATGGCACCCTCTTCGGGAGTGGGTACATGGCATGGCATCCTTTACGGGAGCGGATACATGCTCTCTTCATAGTTTCAGCGATCTAGAGCTGGATGGTAGAGTGGCATCATTCTATGGTAGTAGGCACCCAGAATCTGCCTAGGTGGTGAGCAACACCGATGATGGTTATCTAGTGGATTAGTGAAACCTCTGTAGAGTGTATGGTTGATCGATCGATACATATGCCGACTTGTTTGGTTATGGACCTTTCTTGTGTTCCGCATGCACTAGACTAGAGAGTGGAGTATTATACCTCCCCCCTGAGCATGATTCCAGTCGTGAGCCAGTTGAGGGCTGTGGGCCACTGAGACTAGCCGAGAGGGAGTTGGCTTGTCGACTTGAGTCTGAGATGGTGTTGGAGGTATGGGATGGAATTTCAGAGATGGATGGTGATGGATGTGTGGGATGGGAATGTGTTTAAAACTTTATTAATATATTATTTATATACTTGATTACTTGCTTAGGGAAAACCCCAGCCTTTATAGGTTCCTTTTGATATACCCATGATTTGCATCCAATTTCCACAAAGCAATGCATAGGATGGGAGTGTGGTAGTACAAATCGTACTGAAAATTTGGTTTCAGGTTCAAGGAGTGAGTACTCATCTGGGGAGTACAGCAACTGAGGGTTTCGTGTCTACGCTCAAGTTGGAATACGGAGATGATAGCTTCTGCACCTTCGAGCTTTTAATTTTATGCTGCATGAATTCTGATTTCACCAAGTGGCGATGTAATAAGTTATTGTAAACCTCTCTATTTGCACTCTTTTGTTCGATGTATGGATTATGCTAATCAACTATTATTGGGTAATGTGATTTAAATGGTCATATTACACTTCGACTCTGTGGATTTCCCTTCGTGGAAATCAAGGTCATTTCAGTTGGTATCAGGAGCCATACTTGACCCTAGGATGAAACCCTAGAAATGGATGATAGAACAGGATAAACCAGCTTTTCTTTTGGTTATATACCGACCCTACATTTCTTCTTATGCAAGGCTTCTCTATTATTACTGACTTGCTGACCTCTTTCCCTTTTAACGTGCAGAGACAAGCTTTGGACCCCCGCTTGGACCGTTGAGCAGTATGCCCAAGGTTGAGTTCACCTATAAGGGACACAAGTTCCAGGCTTTTTGTACACCCTACGCCGTGTTCTAGGAGTGCTCGGAGTGCCTGTTGAGGAGATCAAGTACACGTGCACTGGAGCACCTGACCTAGAAGGAGGAATCAAGGGTTACATGGTCACTCACTTGGACATCCCTGCAAGTCAGACTTTGCCTTCAGTACCAGCTCTCTTAGAGATGACAGTTGAGGACTCAATCGAGGAAGGAATCCAGTCTGTGTCACTCAAGGCTCTGCGTGAAGTGATGAAGATCGCTTATGAGCCACTTCGCAACATAAAGTTTCATCTTCTTCCTCAGTCCCTGAACTCTCTTCTCATACCAGAGCAGCAGGATGACCAGGTCAGGCCGGTCATCCTAGCGGAGACAAGTCTTTGCAATCGTGCCTCCGCCGCTCACCTCTTCGAGCAAAACCGCTACATAGAGCACTTGGAGAAGAAGAGGCGTCTTGACCGCAACACTCTGATGGAGTACCAGGAGTTTTGCAAGAAGGAAGCTGAGGAGAAGGAAGGTCTCGAGGCTACCATTGCCTAGCTGAAGGACAAGCTCCCCCGTTAGGCAAGAGCCCACAAAGCTGAGGTCGCTGACCTACGAGACAAGGTAGAGGACATTGGGCTTCGAAACTACTACCTCGATGCAAGAGTTCTCCAGTTGGAAGGGTAGAAGATTGACAAGGACAAGGAGATAAGAGAACTTCAGAGAGGAGACGGGAAGATGGCAAGAGCAACTTCACCATGCAGTGTTAGAAGACAGGCTCGTCAAAGCCTTAAAGAAAGCAGAGACAAAAGCACAGTGCAACCAAGGCCATCTGATTGCCCTAATGATTCAGAACAAGACCTTGGTGGACAGGTACAAGAGGCTCAAGATAGCTTGGAAGAACACCGACGAGAGATGCTGCCAGGAGTACACTAAGTTACGGGACCGACTTCCTTTGTCAGCCAGACGCAAGGACCCCTCGAGGAAACTTTCCAGATTGGCTAGACTCTCTTGAGGCATGACCACTGTCTAGCCCCCACCAACCTGCCACTCACCAAGGAGTTCGTAGAAGCCCAGGCTTATGTGAAGTGCCTTCACATGTCACAAGAGGAGCTGATGGTTCTTGGCAGCCGTTTTCACCCAGCAGTGTACAACATACCGATATACGAGTCAGAGTAGTGTGGACCCTACATGGCCACGTCCTGAGTTAGATATGAGCTAGTTGTTATCCATGAGTTATGATGTATCATCCCTGATGTACCCTCCATGAGTTACCTTCTCGTAGTGCGAGTCTCGCACATCATCTAGCGTAGCTGCTAGAGATGATGCCACGTAATGCAAACCATGTGATGAATGTTCAATCTTATCGCATTTTATGGCTCTTATTGCTTCTTTGTATGAGTGTTGGATAGATTAAATGTTTTTCCTTAAATTGTTGAAATCATTAAATTATATTGAATCAATAAAGTACTAAACCGTTATCGACCCATGTCACAGATATCTGCACATCGCTCGCACGTCTGGGCAACCGTCCGCCTACACCCGAGCGTAAGCTTGGGCGTGGAAGGCGCCGTGGACGCAGGGGTGGTTATGTTCCACCCATCGACCTCAACCAGGGTGGGAATGATCATGAACAGACCCCGCCAGCTGGAGGTGGTGCTCCTAGAGGAGGTGCTGCTAGAGGAGGTGATGCTAATGGCAATGGGCCTCCACCTCAGCCGACACCACCACCGCCGCCGAACCTGGTGGAAGTGATGGCACAACAGACGCAGCTGCTCGTCGCATTGGTCAATGGGGCCAACCACCGCTATAGAGGAAACCCGAATGACTTCCAGAGAAAACTCGAGGGTTTTCTGAAGCTCAGGCCACCCACTTTTGATGGCACCTACAAGGAACCACGGGAAGCTGATGATTGGCTTCGGGAGATCGAGAAGAAGCAGGAGCTTACCACTTATACCCCCGAGGAACGAGTCAGGATCGCTGCTTACCATCTCACTAGAGCTGCACGCTCCTGGTGGGACAGCTACCGCCAAGCTCATGAGGACCCCGACCACATCTCCTGGGATGAGTTCGCTGATGAGTTCATCAAGTACCATGTTCTTGAGGGAGTCATGGAGTAGAAGGAGGAGGAATTCCACAACCTCACTCAGAACGGGTGTGACATTTGCAAGTACACCAACACTTTCACCAGTTTGTTGCGCTATGTACCCCTGCATGTTGCGGTATCTGAGAAGGAGAAGATCACTCAGTACAGGAAGGGTCTAAACCCCAAGATCAAGGTGGCCCTAGGAGGCACCAAGAGTCACACCCTTCATGACATGATCGATCGCTGCATACAGATCGAAAAGGACCAGAAGGAGGTAGGAGAAATGTCTAGAAGGGAGAAGAAGAAATCCAAAGGCTCCTACCATGACCATGAGCGCAAGAGGTTCCGTTGGGACAGGTCATCTAGCCATCCTCACTACGGCAAGGACTCTACCTATGGCTTGGGTAAGAGTGGTGGTGCCTACTCTGCTGACCACTCCCGCTCTTCCCGTGACCATCACTCCTGCGATCGTCACTCATGACCCTCGCTCTCGTGACCACTCTGGGAAGGATCTCTACCCCCGTGAGCACCCTTCGTAGCCACATCATAGGTCCGACCACTCTACACCTTCTCGTGCTGCGCCAAACTTAGGCAACTAGAAGGACGCTGCGCCAACCCCCACAGGCAATGTGCCGTTCACTTGCTTTGGTTGTGGCAAACCTGGTCACAAGGTGTTTGACTGTCCTGAGAAGACGCCTGCACCTATTGCACCCAAGTCTCAGTACCGTGGATCTGCAAGCCACGGTCGCCTCACACACTGTTGATGCAAAGTTTTATCTGCAAACACACCAGGCTAATACCTAAATTCGATATCCGAAGCGTGCCAGTCGATTTGACCTGTTAATCGACAAGGATGATAACTTGAATAAAAACCGAACAAGACGACAACGATACGCCCGGACGTCAAAGCTCAGAATATATTCAATAACTCTTGAATAGATCAGACAAGAAAACAGTGATACACCTAGAAGTCAAAGCCTGAATCATGCTCGGTATACGCGAAACCTACAAGGTCGCTGGAGATCAAGTTGATGCAGCCCGTCGAATCTTGAAAGAACTCGTTGAAAAAGAGAAAATACTTGACGAAGTCGTCGAAAAGTAAAATGCTGGTAGAAGTAAATTGTGATAAAAAGTAGATTTGTTTATTGATGCTTGGATGCTCATTACAATGCCCTTCAGCACATATTTATACTCTGCTATTCGAAGAATCCTAACCGAATACGAAA
The DNA here is from genome assembly GCA_023333625.1 of Bothriochloa decipiens. Lineage (NCBI taxonomy): Eukaryota > Viridiplantae > Streptophyta > Magnoliopsida > Poales > Poaceae > Bothriochloa > Bothriochloa decipiens. The sequence goes on along the minus strand of CM041640.1, from coordinate 21,868,175 downwards.
AGCTTAAATATAGAAAAATAAACTTATTCCTTATACGAACTCTATCTCTTCGTATAGGAACTAGACTCAGACTACACTATGAAAATCATAAGCTCACATGATGCCGATCCTCTGTCCGTTTCCATCATGATGAAGTTATCTTTCCATCGGCATACTCCCTAGTATCGGCAACAATCTTCTAGTCTCCTGCCAGTCTCATCAGTAATAGCTCTTCAGCCTCATCAGCAACGACTCAGACCAATCCACCCTTCATCGGCAATCACACATCAGCAACATAAAAAGCAATGTTGAAGACAAAATAATAACCAATCCCTTGCCGATTAGCTCAGTTTCCGATTCTTACTGACACGTGCCAAAAAACGGTGTCAACACATGCCCCCCAATTTTGGAGTATAAAATACTTTATGCACCAAAATTTCCTCTAAGTCAAGATTACCCACCGCCGAGCCGCCTGAATGTCCCCTCGAATATTGCGTGCGCCGCAGTAAAAACCCTATATCAATGGGCCCATAAAACACTTCCTCCGCCGCGGCCCATCCTTCACTCTCGATTCAACCCTAGCATTTTCTCTCTCCGACGGCGACATTAGCAAGCAGTCTTCCGGCGAACTCGACTGGTGACATTCTCAGCGGCAGTCTTCAATCTCCATTAGCATTCTTCGCTCTTCTCGGCTTCATCCGTGGCCATGGCTCTCAATTTTGACGTCCCCAAGGTTAATTTTTCTTCTTCATTCATCTTTTGGTATTTCTTCTCTTCTTTTCCGCATAGCCCATGACTCCTCCTTATCTTTCTTCTTGACTTTTAATCTAGGAACTTCACAATAAGCTCATCATCCCATGTACCGAGGCCAAATAATTTGCCTAGGCCCAATGGAGAATCTAGATCCGACCGATATCATCAACGCAGAAACCAACTGCATCCCCTTCAGAGCTCAAAATTTCAATTTAGAATTTTGGACCGATACTTTTCGATCCTGGCCAAAGGTCACCAAAGGATGGAAAGACTGGTACTTGAGGGTTGCCAGGCTGATGGAGGTCTATTGGGCTGAACGTAGATTAGATCAATGCATTAGACTGTCCATTGCAGATATGGAGAGGAATGAATCAATGTTGATTGCTCCCTCTTACTTCTAGTCTGACACCATGAACGCCTTCATATTCAAACATGGACCAGTCTCTCCAACTCTTGCCGATGTGTTTATGCTCACTGGCCTGGACATATCAACTGCCGATGACAACACTCTGTTCCAAAGGAAGCCTGAATATCGACTGACTACTCGAAACATCGGCGGCTGGACTGGGTACATCAAGGAATATCAAAAATTCGGATCGGTCAGTTAGAGGGAGCATTTAGCTTTCCTGAATATGTGGTGAGAAAAGTTCATCTTCTGTGGCAGAACAGTTGGACCAACCAATATGCATCTATCTCCAGCAGAGATGTTAGCTAATGGCGTCAAACTTCCTCTTGGCCGATACCTTCTCGGGTCAGTCTATCATCTCCTCCACCAAGTTTCACAAAGGCTGTTACAAGACAAGTCCATCGGCAATTTGGGAGGTCCTTGGTGGTTCATCAACATGTGGCTGAATGCACATATGCACAAGTACCTTCACTTTGATTTATTCGCCCAGCAGTTCCCTCGAGATCTCTCTGAAGATTACCAACTTGGAGAAGATGAATCGGCAACACGCCCCCCCTTAATTTTGGAGAAGAGTTAGCAGTACTTCTAGGGGCAGAGGCAAGCAGAGCCCAAATCGGCAACTTCTTCCAAAGGCTCTACATTGACATTCCTCCTGAGCTCTGGGCCTAGGTCCCTTATATTGATGAAGAAGCAAGGTTTCATCTGCTCTTCAACTTTGCCGATGATGCCTTGAATAAAGACGCTGAGATCCTCAATGCAATGATCACCCCTCGTGCCATCCCGGTCAATATGTTTGGAAGTGGGAAGAACATCAATACTACATATGAGTTCTACAATCCATCGGCAGTAGCAAGACAACTAGCTTTCGGGCAACTGCCCATCAAACTTTGCTATGCCGATGTGATTAAGCTGAGAGAAACTATCACTAGCAGCATGGATTGGTGCAAAATAGTCACTCTTCCTCCTGATGCCGATACCTCTAATGTTGACCTGACCAATTGGGCACCGGCTTCCTTCGTCACCGAATCTTTCAAATTATGGTGGCAAGAGTGGAAAGAGCAACTATTCTTCGCATCTCCTCACTTCTATTGGAATCTCATCGACCCTGATCATGCCATACCTGCCGATGCAGTAAGTTTGACTATCTGCACTTCTTCCAATTCTCTTTTTCAGTCTGTCAGCAACTAACTCCTTCTCAACAGGTTGATGATCCGATCCCAACATTGAGCAAGAGTGGCAAAGTCATAAGGCTGTGGCCGATATCCCCAATATCCATAATCAGCCACAGAGCTCCCTCATTAGATGCTCTGACGTGCCACGGTCATTCCAAGAAGAGCTTCTCCAAATCAAAACCGACCAGAAGTATGGCTGCTCCATCGGACACGGCTGTACCCTCAGCACGGACATCCCAGGTAACTGTCTTATTTTCTTCTGTGTGTGCCGACTGCTGTGATATACTAATCTCATATTTCAGGGTGCAAGTTCTACATTTGTTGAATCCTCATCGGCAACTCACCCTTCATCTCCACCTGCTGCACCTTCATCGCCACACTTCGTCGTCCTTGACGATTCTCCAGAGGTACCCCTCAAATTAAACTCTGACCATCGTATCGGCATTTTTACTCATCTGCTTCTCTCACAGCATCAAGTAGTTGCATCGGCAACTGCCCCAAGTGCGCAGACACCTCATCTACCCACTGCCGATGCCCTCCAGCCATCCAGCGCTGACGTTTCTCATCACAAGCGCAAGGTTTCATCGGATGAAGAATCCCAATCAAAGCGGGCGAGGCTCACACTAGCTCCAGTTGCATCAAAGGCATCCTCGCCCTGCCAGACATTGCCCGATGTTCCCGCACAGACATCCCCATTGGCAACTGTTCTCTAATCGGTAGTTGTACCCGTACAAGAACCTTCATCGGCACTGGCGTTGCAGCAGCAACCAACCGATGTACCAACACAGGAGACGCCATCGGTAATCATACCTTAGGTTGCTTCTTCTAGCCAAAGGCGAGAAATTTCCTTAAAATAAGTAAGCTAACAACTTTTCCCTTCCAAGAACAAGATTCCCCCGATAGCCTATTTTCCTTCTCAATTATTGGAGATATTCCTGACGATGAAGAGAACGAAGAAAGCTCTACTCCAGCCTCCGAAGCCTTATCATCCGAAATCAAGTCTAGGCTGGAGACATTGCTATCCCTGCTGCAACAGGAAACATCTCAGCTAATCCAGGACTCTGACTCCACCAAGGCAACTTTCAAGGCACTCCGAGGCTAGATCCCTGCCGATGTTGAAGAGACACTCTTTCAAGCCGCACACCTAGAGAGTCGGCAACATCAGTATTAGAAAGCTGCTAAACGTATTGCCGACAGAACTACCCAGGCATGACTCCAGGAGGAGATGATGAAGCATAAACAATCTGCCGATGAGAAACACAAAGACATCGGCAAACTAGAAGCCTCCCGTGTAGAGCTAGAAAAGAAGATTTTCCAACTATCGGTAAAAAGAAAAGCTTTATTAGTGGAGCTAAAAAAGGTTGAAGAAGCCCTGGATATAGCCACTCAAGAGAAAAGCCCAAATGCTTGACGCTATCCAGATTCTTCAGCAGGAAAGGGACAACCAAGCCCTCAAGACACTGGCTCTTAAGAAGAGAATCAAGCCAGTAGAAGGTAATGCCGATGAAGATGTAAGGACAATAGAGGAAGCCAACCAGATTCGCCTACGTGCGATATCGGCTATTCACTCACTGCTAAACTTGTAAACTTCTTTTCCATCGGCAAAGTAGTGCATCGGCAACTTGTAAAACTTCATATTAACATAGCGCCGATACGTTCTTATTGAACAAGTATTATATCTATTTCTTCACGCATCCATCCAAATACTAGGATAATATTTCTTCAGATATTTACCGTTCAACGCTCTTGGAAATATTTCTCCTTCAAGAGTTTCTAGGATATAAGCATTACCAGGAACGGACCAATTTACTCGATAAGGACCTTCCCAATTAGGAGACCACTTGCCGAACTTTGTGCTCTTAGTCCCAATCGGTAAAATTAGTTTCCAGACTAGATTGTCATTAACAAATTCCTTCACCTTTACCTTCTTGTCATACCACCTAGCAACTCTTTTCTTATTCTCTTCAATACTGAGTAAAGCCTTTAGCCGATGACCCGCCAAATCTTCCAACTCATCTTTCATGAGTGTATTGTAATCATCGGCCAATAGTTGATCTTGATGAAATATCCGCCTTGAACCTGTCTTTATTTCCAAAGGCAAAACCGCGTCATGTCCATATACCAACTGATAAGGTGATACCTTAGTAGCACCATGACAGGCCATTCGATACGACCATAAGGCCTCGTTCAAAACCGTGTGCCACCTCCTGGGATTTTCCTTAATCTTGTGCTTAATGAGTTCAATAATCCCTTTATTAGATGCTTCGGCCTGACCATTAGCTTGAGCATAATAAGGAGAAGAGTTTAAAACCTTAATTCCCATCTCATCGACAAATCCATCAAACTCTCCTGAAGTGAACATGGCTCCTTGATCAGTCGTAATGGTCTGAGGAATACCGAACTGATACACAATATGCTCCTTCACAAAATCAATCATGTTGGCTGACGTCACACTTTTCAAAGGAACTACCTCAACCCATTTTGTAAAGTAATCGGTGGCAACGAGGATGAATTTATGCCCTTTTCTTGATGGTGGATAAACTTGACCGATGATATCAATAGCCCATCCTCGAAACGGCCACGACTTAATTATGGGATTCATTGCTGATGCGGGTGCCTTTTGGACGTTGTCGAACTTCTGACACTCTTGACACCCTTTAAAATACTTGAAACAATCTTTGAGTATTGTTGTCCAGTAAAATCCATTTCGCCTGATCATCCATTTCATCTTGAAAGCCGACTGATGTGCCCCGCATACTCCTTCATGAATTTCGCGCATTAAACTTTTTTATTCTTCTTCACCAAGACACTTGAGCAAAACTCCATCCATTGTTCGATAATATAACTCATTATCTAGGAGCACGTACTTAGTAGCCTGAAACCTTATACGCCTTTCGACCTTCTTAGATGGATCCTTTAAGTAATCAGCAATCTCCTTCCTCCAATCATCGGCGTCAGTTGCCGATGTCAGCACTTCCTGGATCTGTTGGTACCCCGAAGCATGCTGTGCTAACCGATTAGCCTCTTCATTATGCAATCTGGAGATATGTTTAAGGCAGAAATCTTTAAACTCCTTTAATAATTGATGAATCTTTTGTAATACGAGATTAAAACTTCACTTCGACACTCATATATTCCAACTAGCTGATTAATAACTAGCATTGAATCACCAAAGATTTCAACAGCATCGGCACGGACTTCCCTGAGTAACTCTAATCCTTTCAACACAGCCTGATTGTTTGTCGATGTGGTAGCAATCGGCAATGAGAATTCATATTTCTTCCCTTGAGGTGATATCAACACAATGTCGATGCCTGCTCCTTCTCCACATGTAGAACCATCAAAGAAAAGTGTCCACGGAGCAATCTCTAAAGAGTTTACCATGCCGCAATGCTGAGTAATAAAATCAGCCATCACTTGCCCCTTGACTGCTTTAGCCGATTCATACCGCAGATCGAACTCTGATAACGCTAAAATCCACTTGCCGATTCTTCCACTTAGAATTGGCAATGACAGCATATATTTGACCACATCGTCTTTGCATATAATAGTGCATTCGGCCGTTAACAGATAATGCCTTAATTTAACACAGGAGAAATATAAGCATAAGCATAAGCATAACTTTTCAATGGCCGAATACCTGGTCTCAGCATCTACCAACCTTCTGCTCAGGTAATACATTACACATTCTTTCCCTTCAAACTCTTGGATTAAAGCTAATCTAATGACTTCATCATCACCCGACAAATACAACTTGAAGGGTTTTCCGTGTTGAGGTGGAGCTAGCACTGGAGGATTCACCAAATACTTCTTAATTTCTTCTAAAGCCAACTACTATTCTTCCCCCACATGAATTCCTGATCGGCCTTCAGCTTCAACAATGAACTAAAAGCTTTGATTCTTCCTGATAAATTAGATATGAATCTTCGAATAAAATTAATCTTGCCGATCAGAGACTGTAGTTCGGTCTTATCGGTAGGAGCAATCACTTTATTGATGGCATCAATGGACTTCTTGCTAATTTCAATACCCCTCTGATGCACCATGAAGCCTAAGAATTGTCCTGCCGATACACTAAATGCACACATGTTGGGATTCATTTTCAACCCATATTTCCTTGTGCACTCCAATATCTTCTGCAAGTCAACCAGATGATTTTCGAAGTCTGCAGACTTAACCACCACATCATCTATATAAATTTCAACCAATGTTCCGATGTACTCATGAAAAATGTAATTCATAGCTCTCTGATAAGTAGCACCAGCATTCTTCAAACCAAAAGTCGTGACTATCCATTCAAATAACCCCACATGACCTGGACATCTGAAGGCAGTCTTGGAGATATCTTCTTCGTAAAGATTTGATTATATCCGGCGTTTCCATCCATGAAGCTAATAATCCGATGTCCAGCAGCAACATCAATTAATAAATCGGCAACGGGCATCAGGTAGCCATTCATCGGTGTAGCTTTGTTAAGATTCATGAAATCAATACAGACATGAAGTTTCCCATTCTTCTTGTAGACAGGAACCACATTAGAAATCCATTCAGCATATCGGCATTGTAGGATGAACTTTGTTTCAATTAATCTTGTTATTTTGGCCTTAATATCAGGCAGCACTTTAGGATTGCATCGATGTGTCGGCTGCTGATGTGGCTGAAATCCTTGTTTGATAGGTAGCCGATGTTCAACAATTGATCGATCTAACCCGGGCATCTCTGTGTAATCCCAAGCAAAATAATCCTTATATTCTTTCAATAAAGCAATCAATTGTTTTCTGCTCTGGAGGTCTAACTTAGCACTAACAAAAGTTGGCCTTGGCGTACCGTCATCACCAATGTCTACTTCTACTAAGTCATCAGCCGATGTAAATCCATGGCCCAATTTTCCATCATCGGCAAACCTATCCATTATAACTCATCTTCAAATTCAACTGCTTGGATCGGTGACAGCTCATAATCAGCAATTCTGAGAAACTCTGAATCCCATGCTTCCCTCGATATACACTTGGACCGCTCGTAAGTTTCTGACTTTGCCGATGCAATTATATAAGATGAATCACCACGGACTACTTCAATCTTATCTTCCACCCACTGTACGAGGCACTGGTGCATTGTAGAAGGAACGCAGCAATTGGCATGAATCCAGTCCCTTCCTAATAGCAGATTATAAGCACCTTTACCACCGATGATAAAGAACGTGGTCGGCAATGTTTTGCTGCCGATGGTTAACTCAGTGCAAAGCGCTCCCTTAACTGGTGATATATTACCTTTAAAGTCTTTAAGCTTCATATCAGTCTTGACCAGATCTTGATCTCCTTTCCCAAGCCTTCGAAACATGACATATGGCATGATATTAATTGCAGCTCCCCCATCTATGAGTATCTTGGATACTAGCTGCCCAACAACTCTGCCTTTGACAAATAAAGCTTTGAGATGCTGTCTCTCATCATTGGTAGGCTTCTCAAAAACAGCCATCATTGGATCCAAGGTCAATTGAGCTACTTGTTTGGAAGGAACAACTTCCTCTTCATCATTGGTAAGTGCTAGGAATTCCATCGGCAACATGAAAACCATGTTGATATCTGCCGATGGGCTTTTATCTTTGCGCTTTGGTTGCCACACTTGAGACTTCACCCCCACAGGAGTTTTCTTCTTTGTGCTCACGTTGCTTCTTCCTCTTCTGAGTTTTTGTCAGACCTTCAGGGCACCATTGAGGAAGCTTTGTCTTCCAGACAGGCTGATAACATTTCGTATTCGAATCTAGGCAGTTTATGTTGGGATCTCTATAGAGTATTGCTTCATTGGGAACTCTTGCATTGGCCATCACCTTGAGTTCTTCCTGATCCATCGGAAAGCAGTCGTCATGCCTACCCAGCCTTTCATGTACACTGGTTCTGCCCCCCAGCTGATCATGCACTGATTCCCTTCCTCTGATCGGCTCATTGACGCACCATCTCTGATCGCCATAATATGGTCTTATTTTTGTCCGATCGGCTTGATCGTAACCATTGCACTCAGGGCAGCTATCAATAGTAGGCAATTTAATGCCTTCTTCCCAGCAATAAATGAAGAATTGGCATCTCCAATGATTTTCATGCCGACGCCATTCTTTCCGACGCAACTCTTCCTGTTGCTGCCGATAGCGATCACCTGAAATTCTATAGGGAGCAGGTCTAGGAGGTCTTCTGGAACTGCTACTTTCTTCAACTGCTCTTTTTCCTCTTAAGTCATCGGTGGTTACTTGATTTCTAGGATCCACCGATGCGTTCCTCTTAGCATTTGTCGATGTTAACACTCTGGTCTTGCTCACGACATCCACCATGTTTGCTGGGAAAGGGTGCTGATCAATCTTCATTGGCCTTTGAGCTTTAGAGTTATCAAACTTAATTCTCCCAGACTCAATAGCCGATTGCAATTGCTGCTTGAATACTTTACAATCATTGGTATTGTGCGAAGTTGCATTATGAAATTTGCAGTACCTCATTTTCTTTAGCTCTTCTGCTGACGGGATCACATGATTAGGTGATAGCTTGATTTGGCCCTCTTGAAGCAGCAAATCAAATATTTTATCGGCCTTCGTGATGTCAAATGTGAACTTCCTTGGCTCCTTTTGACCAAAAGGACAAGATATTGGCTTCTTACCTTTCACCCACTCAGCCAGGCCGATAGTTGGTTCTTCATCTGAGTCTGATTCCTCTGCTTCTTCTACAAAGGACACCTTTTTATTCTAAGTCTTTCTAGGTTCTAGAGCTCGAGCATCTTGGTCAGAAATCCTATGCACAATATGGCTTAAACTTTCAAACTCCTAAGAATCGTATTTGTCTCTGAGGTGCAGCAACAGACCCTAAAAAGCTAAACCAGCCAACTGGCGATCATCAAGCACCAAGCTATAGCATCTGTTTTTCATATCTCGTACCCTTTGCACAAAGCTCTCCACCGATTCGTCACTTCTTTGTCTCAATTTCACTAAATCGGTAAGCTTCTTCTCATGGACACCAGCAAAGAAGTACTTGCGGAACTGTCTCTCTAAATCTACCCAAGTATGAATAGAATTCGGCGGCAATGAGATAAACCATGTGAATGCCGATCCAGACAATGAAGATGAGAATAATCGAACTCTCAATTCATCCCTGTTAGCTGCTTCTCCGCACTGGATGATGAAATGATTGATATGCTCCATTGTTGATGTATCATCCTGTCCAGAGAACTTAGTAAAATCTGGTACCTTGTACCGATTTGGAAAAGGAATTGAGTCATATGCTGGAGGGTACAGAGTCCGATAAGAGTAAGTATTAATCTTGGGCTGAATCCCAAATTGCTCTTTCATCACTTCCGCAATCTTATCGGTCCAAAACGCATCTTGATCTTGCCGATGCACTGGCTGAATCTCTGCTGGAGGCGCTAGCTGATATGCTTCTACGTATCCTTGTGGTACTTGGTTTGGAGGAATCGGCATATTCACAGCACCAATCTGCGGAGCAAAGCTCATCGGCTGTCTTGCTGATGTTTGATCCTGGAAAGCTGCCTGTGGACAATACTGCTGAGTCCCCATCACCTGGTAGCTTGGCTGAATAGCATGTTGCTAAGCTGGCGCTTGCCCTGACCAATTGGGATTATAACTCATCGGCACCTGACTTGCCGATGGCTGATAGCTCGCTGACAATTGATGCTCTTGTATGATTGGATGATAACCAGCATAATTGCCTTGATTTGTAGGTAATCCAGATTGAGATACAAATGGCATTATGGGTTGTCCTGCAGTAGAAACCTTCTGTTGTATTGGCGGGGAACTTGCCAATGGATTCGCATAAGATGTCTGCTGTGGAGGCGCGTGGAATCCCATTGTCAATGGCTGTATAGTAGGAGGTGTAGTAGAATAATGTGATACCTGGGCCATCGGTCGGACCAGAGTAGCCGATACCATAGGACTCTTTCCTGCTACATCATGCACTTGAGGCAATCCAGAATTGGCAGTAGATGGTCCTGGAGGCATCCCATATCCCCACCAATTAGCAGCAACCTGGCTGTGTTGACCTGAAGGACCTGACATTGCCGATGCCGATAGGTCTGTACTTAATTGAGTGATCTGCCTTTCCTGAGACGTTAGATCTGATCTTATCGGCGTGGCTTCAATGTTAGGTGATCCTGATAAAGCTGGAGGAGTAGGAGCTTTCATACTCTCAACTGCTGGAATTGCCGATGGAGTACTGATAGATGTCGATCCCGGCTGATGATATACCAGCCCGACATAACCTGGTGCTTGTCCTTTTCTTAATGTTTGCACAACAGCATTGTAAACAGTATTGGATAGCACAGTGGAGTGGTTGATCAAAGCATGATTCAATGCAGAATTAACCATCTCCTATAATTTACCAGGGTTGGAGTCAAAAGTTACCTGCTGAGGCAATGGAAGATCTTGATTCTGGATTACTTCTCCGCCCCTATTCTTGCTGAAAGACTTCAAGCAGAGCTGCCTGCAATCCTCCATAGCTTTTTCCATGGCTAGCTTCTGATCTTCCTTGAGATCTGACTCTGATATCTCGATGATGTTCTCTAGATTGATATCAGCAGGGTTCTTCATGATAAATCTGTTGACTTGGTCCCACCGGGCATGCCAAAAGATGTGTTGATGCAAAGTTCTATCTGCAAACACACTGAGCTAATACCCAAATTCGATATCCAAAGTGTGCCAGTCGATTTTATTTGTTAATCAACAAGGATGATAACTTGAATAAAAACCGAACGAGACGACAGCGATACGCCCGGACGTCAAAGCTCAGAATATATTCGATAACTCTTGAACAGATCAGACGAGACAACAGCGATATGCCCGGAAGTCAAAGCCTGAATCGTGCTTGGTATACGTGGAACCTGCAAGGTCACCGAAGATCAAGTTGATGCAGCCCGTCGAATCTTGAAAGAACTCATTGAAAAAGAGAAAATACTTGACGAAGTCGTCAAAAAGTAAAGTGCTGGTAGAAGTAAATTACGATAAAAAGTAGATTTGTTTATTTATGCTTGGATGCTCATTACAATGCCCTTCGGCACATATTTATACTCTGCTATTTGAAGAATCCTAACCGAATATGAAAAGCTTAAATATAGAAAAATAAACTTATTCCTTATACGAACTCTATCTCTTCGTATAGGAACTGGACTCAGACTACACTACGAAAATCATAAGTCACATGATGCCGATCCTCTATCCATTTCTGTCATGATGAAGTTATCTTTCCATCGGTATACTCTCTGGTATCAGCAACAATCTTCTAGTCTCCTGCCAGTCTCATCGGTAACAGCTCTTTAGTCTCATCAGCAACGACTCAGACCAATCCACCCTTCATCGGAAACCACACATCGGCAACATCAAAAGCAATGCTGAAGACAAAATAATAACCAATCCCTTTCTGATTAGCTCAGTTTCTGATTCTTACTGACACGTGCCAAAAAATGGTGTCAACACACACATGAATGCAGAAGAAGCTCAAGCTGCCCCAGATGTTGTGTACAGTATGTTTTAGTTAATGGCTTTAAAGCATCCGTTCTGTTTGATTCTGGAGCTACATGTTCATACATCTCATCCAAGTTTGCACAAGAGAATAAGATACCTACCACTTCACGTTTTGAGCCTATAGTCACCAGTTCTTCCCTTGGTGAGATGAGAAGCACCCATATCTGTAAGGGAGTGAAGCTTTCTATCGAGGGTCTAACCTTCTGAGCTAACCTTACCCTTCTACCTTCAAATGGTCTGGATGTCATCCTAGGCATGGATTGGCTTACCGAGCCCAGGGGATTGATCTCTTGTTCACCCAGATATGTTCAGATAACTCAACCTTCTGGCCAAGCAGTCAGATGTGTACCTCAGAAAGATAAATTAGTATCTATTCTATGTGCCCTGAATGCACTCAAGTCTTAGGCAGAATCTTAGAAAAAGGAGAAGACTCTCGCTGATGTCCCCATTGTCAGAGAATATGAGAACGTGTTTCCAGAAGAGTTGCCAGGCATGCCACCTGATCATGATGTTGAGTTCATAATTGACCTCGTGCCGGGTACCGGTCCCATTGCTAAGTGATCGTACCGCATGTTAGTTGATGAACTAGGGGAGCTCAAGAAGCATTTGAAAGAGCTTTCCGATAAGGGCTTTATTAGGCCTAGTGCCTCGCCCTGGGGATCACCTGTTCTATTTGTGAAAAATAAGGATGGCTCAATGAGGATGTGTGTCGACTACCACAATCTCAATGCTATTACTATCAAGAACAAGTATCCTCTGCCAAGGATCGATCACTTGCTTGATCAGCTTCGTGGTGCTAAGTACTTCTTGAAGATTGATCTCAGATCTGGTTATCACCAAATAAAGATTCATGAGTAAGACATTCCCAAGACAGCCTTTGTCACTCGCTATGGGCAGTATGAGTTCACCGTTGTATCCTTCGGTCTCACGAATGCCTCGGCATACTTCATGAACATGATGAACAAGGTGTTTATGGATGATCTTGATCGGTTTTTGGTGGTCTTCATTGATGACATTCTGGTTTATTCATCCACTGCCAAAGAACATGAAGCACATTTGAGAGTAGTGCTCGAGAAGCTATCCCAACACCAACTCTATGCCAAATTTAGCAAATGTGAGTTCTGGCTTGAAGAAGTTGCTTTCCTTGGTCATGTACTCTCAGCTGAGGGTGTTGCTATGGATCCTGCAAAGATAGAGGCCGTTAAAGAATGGGAGCAACCTCGCAATGTGTCCGAGATCAGGAGTTTCTTAGGATTGGCGGGTTACTATCGCTGATTCATTGAGAACTTCTCGAAGATAGCTCGTCCTATGACAAATCTCTTGAAGAAGACCAACGAGTTTGAATGGACACCTGAGTGTGAACAAAGTTTCTAAGCTCTGAAAGAGAAGCTCACTACCACGCCTATCCTAGCCTTAACTGATATCACTAATGACTTTGTCAGCTATTATGATGCCTCTCACCAAGGACTAGGTTCTGTTGATGTAAATGGGAAAGTCATTGCTTATGCTTCCTAACTGCTGAAGGAGCACGAGCAACGATACCCCACTCATGATCTTGAGTTAGCAGCTGTTGTGCACGCCCTGAAGATCTGGAGGCATTATCTCATTGGCAACAAGTGTGATATATACACCGATCACAAGAGCTTGAAGTACTTCTTCACTCAGGAGGATTTGAATATGAGGCAGCGCAGATGGCTAGAGTTAATCAAGGACTATGACATGGAAATTCATTATCATCCAGGTAAAGCGAATGTAGTCACAAATGCTCTTAGTCACAAGACCTACTGTCATGCTCTGTTCACCTCAACCCTAACACCTGAATTGAAGAAAGAGATTGAAGATCTCCAGCTCGAGATAGTACCCCATGGTCTGTTACATGAACTTCGCATCGAGTATAATCTCACCGAGCGAATTCGCTCAGAAGAGTTGCGAGGAGATAGAGTACATAAGTGGGTTGATGAAGCTAGGTTACAGCCCCGAATTTAGAGAAGATGAGCATGGAACCATCTAGTTCGAAGATAGAATCTGTGTACCCAGCAATCCTGCCTTGCATAAGGAAATTCTATCAGAAGCACATAATTCTAAGTATTGCATCCATCCTGGTGGTGCAAAAATGTATCAAGATGTGAAGAAGCACTTCTGGTGGAAAGGCATGAAGACAGACATTGCTAGACATGTGGCCAAATGTGACATCTACAACAGAGTCAAGGCCAAGCATAGGAGACCCGCTGGATTACTCAAACCACTCTATGTTCCTGAATGGAAGTGGGAGAGCATATCCATGGACTTTATCGTGGGATTGCCTCAAACCCCGCAAGGTCATGACTCCATCTGGGTAATAGTTGATCGTCTGACAAAGGTAGCACACTTCATACCAGTCAAGACTTTGATACGTGCCGAACAATTGGTGGACTTGTACATCAAGGAGATATTCAGGCCTCATGGAGCCCCAAAGAGTATCGTGTTGGATCGTGGACCTCAATACATGTCCCGATTCTGGCAAGCTCTTCATGAGTCCATTGGGACTAACCTTGACTATAGCACTGCTTACCACCCTCAAACAGATGATCAGACAGAGAGATTGAATCAGATTACTGAGGATATGCTTTATGCCAGTGTTCTCAAATTTGAAACAGATTGGGAGAAATGTTTGTCTTTTGCTGAGTTCTCTTACAACAACAGCTACCAAGCAAGTATCAAGATGTCACCCTTTTGAGCTCTTTATGACAAACCATGCAGAACCCCATTGATGTGGGACCACCTAGGTGAAAGGGCAGTCTTTGGCCCCGCCAAGATCAAGGAAGCCAAAGAAGGAGTTGCTCAAGTTAGACAAAACTTGAGGATCGCTCAAAGCCGACAGAAGAGCTACGCAGATAAAAGGCGTTGAGACCTTGAGTTCAAAGTTGGGGACTTTGTCTATCTCAAAGTGTCTCCACTTTGTGGTACCGTCAGATTCCACGTAAAAGGGAAGCTAGCCCCAAGATATGTTGGCCCTTACCACATCTGTCAGAGAGTGGGAAAGCTGGCATACAAGCTTCAACTACACCCACATTTGGAAGGAGTACATCCCGTATTCCATGTCTCACAGTTACGCAAGTGCTTAGGGGTACCCGAGGAAGAAACAATCACTACTGATGTGCTTGATATCCAAGATACTCTAGAGTTCAAAGAGCACATCATCAAGATTTTGGGTTATGACACCAAAGAGACCCGAAGCAAGTCTATCCCCATGTGCAAGGTTCAATAGAGTAATCACACTAAACGTGAAGCAACGTGGGAAGATAAGAATCAACTGCTGATACAGTATCTTTACCTCTTTGAAGGGTATGTCACTTCTTAAATCTCAAGGTCGAGATTCCAATAAGGGGGGAGGACTGTAACAACCCAAAAATCTGAGCTACAAAATTTTTTTCAAAAAACCTATAAGTGATGAGTGTGACATGTCATCATCTACCCCTAACCATGCATCAACCCTAACATGTCATGCACAACATCCTATGCAATCATAGCATAATCAATGTTTCAAAGTAAATTTTGATTAATGTTTCATATGTTGTTTTCAAATGTGGCAATAGTTTACCATCAATGTTTCAATAGTTGTCATGTCATGTTGCATTAATATGTGTTTTGGATTTTATTTGATTTATGTGATGTTTAATAAAAATGAGACCATAATATTTATTTTTGCAAATAAATATTAAGTGAATAATACCCCAACAAATATAAGGGCCTTGTATGCTCACTACTTTATTATTCAAAGTTGGCACATCACATATATATATGTATATGTATAAAGGTACTTGGAAAAATCAGAAAAGGAAAAGAGAAAAGAAATAAAGAGAAAAATGGAAAAGCCTTTCAGCCCGTGGCTGCTTGCCAGCCCAGCCTCGCCAGCCCAGCTATCCTCTCCCTCTCTCTTTTCTCTTCGCGGCCGACCGGCCCAGCAAGATCGCCCGCTCACTCGCCCGCTCTCCCTCTCTCTTTCTCCTCGCGTCGAATCGGCCCAGCTGGCCCATCAAGCCGCCCACGCTGCTTCACGCCAGGAGATGGCCGCAGCCGCTGACGAGTGGGTCCCGCAGTGGGACCTACCTGTCATCTTTTTTAGGCTGAGGTCACTCGACCTCCCCTACTCTTCCCGCGCCGCACCCGCTCGCGTGAGCGCCACGCGAGGTCCCCTAGCCACCGGATCCGTCCCGGCCCCACATCGACGGCCATCCTGCTTGACACCTCGGCCGATAGGCTCTGCCACAAGGCACCCACGGCCACGAGCACCTCGCCCTCCCACGCGCACAACCGCTCTATGTGCATGACCTTGTCCCCTGCCTATCCCCTTGCTCTCTTGGCTGCTAAGGTAGCTTACCTCTCCCTCGCTGCCCGCTAGAGCCCAGCAAGGCCTGGGAAGCAACCCAGAAGCTTTCTCTGGACCGGATTGCCAATAGCCATTCGAGCTCACCACCGCCGTGCCATTTTCCCCTGCTCCATAAATAAAAGCAGCGCCCCTACGCCCTAGGGTTTCCCAGTCACCACCACCACTCTGGTGGTACCCAATTTCACCACCAACCAGTCCAATTTGGGGAAGAAGGGGAGGAAGAAAAAGAAGGGGGGCGGGGAAGAGGAAGAAGAAGCTCCGCCGCCACCGAAGAAGAAGGAGGAGCGCCGCTGCGGTGCTGCTGCTGCTGCGGAGCCGTCAGGGATGAAGGACCGGAGCTGAACCACGAGCCGATGCCAGACCTAGACCTGTACCGCACCTCCATCCTCGCCAACGCTGGTGAGCACCACCGCCATCGCCACTCTCCTGACCTTGCCCTCTACTTCTTGGCCATGGTGCTCGTACCGAGCACGTAGGCCAAGGCCTCACCCGGCCTAATTGGACACATGCACATGCACACACGGACTGGCCAAGCCCAAGGACCACGGCATCGGGAGGATGCCAGACCGGAATGCCGCCCTGTCTACCGCCACGCTGCACGCCACCGCGGCGAGGCCACCTTGCTGCCTCATCTCTGAGCCTCGACCTGCTTCGACGTCGGATCCATGCCCGCCTCGGCAAGGCACACCCGATGCGCCCGCTAGCCCCTTGGAAGCCACACCGGGAAGCCGCGAGCGCGAAGCCATGCCAGCGCACCGCCGCTTTGGAGCGCCGCCTTGCACCGCCGTGTCCCCGCTGTCTTCGACCGCCACTGAGAGCAACAGGACAATGAACGTCTCCGCCGTGACATGCTGCTTTGGATTATGGAGAAGATGGAGGCCGGGAAGCCTCCCAAGGTGCCGTGCCGCGCATCGCGGTCATGTCAGAGATCTGCCGTGGGTGTTACTGCCCTCGTGGAGTCCACCGTGAGTTGAGGTCGCAGCTGGCACCGCGGGAGTGTGTTGGGTGACCCCAATCGTGTTTTCGTGCCAGCCTCGGTTTGGATTTGGACGCAGTTGGACTGCAGCTGTGCGTCGTCGCCGTTGAGCCATCGTCCACCGTGGAGCACATCACCAGGAGCCAAGCTGCCGCCTTGAAGCCCACCTTCATGTTCGCCATGGCGTCCTGGAGCTGATGGACAAGAAGATGATGCCGGAGGACCACCGGAGCACCAGAATTTGGAGAAGCACCACCGCAGGCAAGCCCTGGTGTCAGGCTAGAGAGACAGAGGAAGGGGATGGACTCGGCAGAAGGATGGTGGACGAGGTGTTCATGGACCAGCAACGCTGTACGTGGGACCAGGACGAGTTGGTGCACCGCGGATCAACCTTTGGACCGCATGGACCCAAGGAAACACCCGTGCACCCAGCTCACGTGGACTACAGGCACTGACAGTGGGCCCAGCAGACACCAAAACACCGTGGACCGAGAGCCGTGGACTGTGCCCGGTTTGAATTCAGAGCAGTGACGTGGCAGCACCTGAGCGTGCCACATGGCGGGCCCGGCCCGGCCCAGATCCGGCCCACTTAGCCCATTAATGGCCCATTAACGACCCGTTAACGGCCCAGTGGGGCACACCTATCAGTTGACCATTGACCGTTGACAGCTGACATCAGCAGTGATGTCACCCCGGACCCACATGTCAGATGACCGTTGACCCGGTCAATGCTGACGTCAGCTTGACGTCATTCGCCACGTCAGTCGCTGAGTTGTCCCTGCTAGACCCGCACGCGACACGTGGACCAATCCTGTGATGCCATGTGTCAGCACCAGGATAATCCAGTCTTTTTCTTTTTCAGAAAATGGTTAAATCTTTAAAAAATCATAACTAATTCATACGAGCTCCGAAAATTATGATCCACATATCCAAATTTTCTATAAATCAAGCTCTACCTATTTTTGCTATGTTTGAGTGCATTTGGATCTTCTATTTGGCATTTGTTCTTTGTGCTAATCTATAGGGGTCGCTCCCGCGACCATTAATTCTCGATTTCAGGCTTGAGCGAGGAAAGGTCTGACGACAGTGATTACCAGGAGAAGTCCGACAGTTACGTTAGTGAAGGTGCCACATCTCACCCAACCTCATAGATCCCATTACGCATGGCAAATGTAGTATGGCTAGCGCTTTAATTTCTGTTGCTACATAATGGTTCGCTTGTGCTAGGATTGCATAGTAGATACTACTTGATGAGCCCTACCTTGTTGTAACCTATCACCTGCTTACCCGCTGTTATGTTAGCCACTTGATTATCTGCTATATTTATATATATATATATTTTAATCGCTTACATTTTGATGCGACGTGATGAACACTGGAAAGGCCTAGAGGGTGCCAGGCTGGAGGTGTGTGTGTTGATGGGTCAAGATGAGCTTGTGAGCTGTTGATACAATATCTGGGTTTGGGGTGGAGCTTACGGCAGAGAGTAGGGTGAGGGTTGAGTCGATCGAGCTAGGATCTACGACGAGCTTCTAGAGCAAGTCTTGCTGGGGAATGAATCTGGACATTCCCACGAGTATCAGTCTATGGCGGACTAACTCAGATGTGTTGGAGAGTCCTGGGTGGAAGCCTCTGAGGGGTGGAAGCCAGGAGAAGTGTGCCATGGTAGCACGTTAAATGGGAACCCTAATGAAGATATCCTGGCTTGGTCACATTTAGGAACTGCTACGCTGGTATCCAGACCTTAGGAATCTCTTGCTTTCCACTCGCTTCCCATGGGGGGGAGACGGCCGAACCGCTGGATAGATCGATGCCACTACTGCTAGGCGAGTAGTGTTAGGAAGGTATATGCATGGGATGGAGCTAACACCCTACCAAGACGATCATGGCACCCTCTTCGGGAGTGGGTACATGGCATGGCATCCTTTACGGGAGCGGATACATGCTCTCTTCATAGTTTTAGCGATCCAGAGCTGGATGGAAGAGTGACATCGTTCTATGGCAGTAGGCCCCCAGAATCTGCCTAGGTGGTGATCAACATCGATGATGGTTATCTAGTGGATTAGTGAAACTTCTGTAGAGTGTATGGTTGATCGATCGATACATATGCCGACCTGTTCGGCTATGGACCTTTCCTGTGTTTTGCATGCACTGGACTAGAGAGTGGAGTGTTCTACCTTCCCCCTGAGCGTGATTCCGGTCGTGAGCCAGGTTGAGGGCTGTGGGCCGCTGAGACAAGCCGAGAGGGAGTTGGCTTGTCGACTTGAGTCTGAGATGGTGTTGGAGGTATGGGATGGAATTTCAGAGATGGATGGTGATGGATGTGTGGGATGGGAATGTGTTTAAAACTTTATTAATATATTATTTATATACTTGATTACTTGCTTAGGGAAAACCCCAGCCTTTACAGGTTCCTTTTGATATACCCATGATTTGCATCCAATTTCCACAAAGTAATGCATAGGGTGAGAGTGTGGCCAGTACAAATCGTACTGAAAATTTGGTTTCAGGTTCAAGGAGTGAGTACTCATCTGGGGAGTACAGCGACTGAGGGTTTCGTGTCTACGCTCAAGTTGGAATTCGAAGATGATAGCTTCCGCACCTTCGAGCTTTTAATTTTATGCTGCATGAACTCTGATTCCGCCAAGTGGCGATGTAATAAGTTATTGTAAACCTCTCTATTTGCACTCTTTTGTTCGATGTATGGATTATGCTAAGAGTGTAGCTAGTAGAGCTGAAGTATTGGCGTCCATCGTCTATCTTGGTTGGATGCAGGCTGTCTCGTTCTTTCAAACACCGAAGATCTTGTCATGCTTCAAGTGTGTCCTTAGGCTTTCCATACACACCCATGAACCCTAGCAGGTTCACACAAACATTCTTTGTTAGGTGCATCACATCGATTGCGCTGCGGACCTCTAGGACTTGCCAATAGGGTAGCTCCCAAAATATTAACTTCTTCTTCCACATGGGTGCATGTCCGTCAGTGTCATTCGGAACAGGTTCACTGCCAAGTCCCTTCCCGAAGACTACTTTCACTGTTTCACATCCTTTACCATCTCTAGTACATCCTCACCACTCTGGTTGGCAGACTTGGGCTGGTGGTCTGCCTTGCCTTTGAAATGCTTGCCTTTCTTTCTTAGAGGGTGTGTCTTAGGAAGAAATCGACGATAGCCAAGGTACATGACCTTTTGACATTTTTTTAAGAATATACCTTTACAATCCTCAAAACAGTGCGTGCAAGCATTATATCCCTTGTTTGACTGTCCTGAAATATTACTTAGAGCAGGCCAGTCGTTGATTGTTATGAACAACAAAGCGTGCAGGTCAAAGTGTTCCTATTTGTACTCATCCCACACACGTACACCTGGTTTTTTCCACAAAAGTAGAAGTTCATCAACTAGTGGACTCAGTACACATCGATGTCATTGCCAGGATGCTTCGGGCCTTGGATGAGCACTGGCATCATAATGAACTTCCGCTTCATGCATAACCAAGGAGGAAGGTTATAGATACATAGAGTAACAGGCCAAGTGCTATGGCCATTGCTCTGCTCCCTGAAAGGATTCATACCATTTGTACTTAAGGCGAACCTCAAATTTCTTGCGTCATCTGCAAAATCCTTGAACTCTCTAACGATTGCTCTCCATTGGGACCCATCAGCATGGTGTCTCAACATGTTGTCTACCTTACGGTCTTCTTTGTGCCATCGCAACAACTTTGCATGGTCCTTGGTTCTGAACAAACGTTTTAGGCGTGGTATTATAGGAGCGTACCACATAACCTTGGCGGGGATTTTCTTCCTAGGACTTTCGCCCTCAACATCACCAGGGTCCTCTCGCCTGATCTTATACCGTGCTGCATGACATATCGGGCATTCATCCAACTTCTCATTCTCCTCGCCATAGTAGAGGAAACAATCATTAGGACATGCATGTATCTTCTTGATTTCTACTCCCAAAGGACAGACAAGATATTTTTCTTCGTATGTAGTAGTAGGCAATTCATTTTCCTTCAGAAGCATCTTATTTTGGATACCCAATAGCTTACTGAAGGCCTTGTCAGACACACCATTCTTCTCCTTCCACTGGAGTAATTCCAGTGTCGTACCCAACTTTTTCTGCCCTGCATCACAAGTCGGGTATAACAACTTCTTGTGGTCCTCTAGCATGCGGTCAAACTTGATCTTCTCCTTTTTCCTTCTCGCATTCACTTTGTGCATCATGAAAAGCCTGAACAAGATCATCAGCAGGCTCAACTCCGGCCGCTACATCCTGTACCTCCTCTTCAGCTTTTCCCATTGCGGTATCATCTAAGACACCAGCATATTCTGCAATAACATGATCCACCCATTGTTCTTCTTCACCTTCTTCCATTACAACACCGCTTTCTCCATGTTTGATCCAACAAACATAGTTTGGCATGAAATCCGACTTAAACAAGTGTGAATGAATATTTCTTGATGAGGCATATTCCTTCAAATTCCTACATAGGGCACATGGGCAGCACATAAAACCGTCTCGTTTGTTTTTCTCGGCCACACGTAAGAAATAATGCACCCCATCAATGAACTCTTTGGAGCGCCGATCAACATTGTACATCTAATTCCGGCTCATCTGCGGTACACGATACAAGTATGTATTAAAATTTTGAATATATAATTAGTTATGTTAATTACACAACATGCATGCATGATAATGGATTAATTTACGAAAGCGTCAGAACATTTTACATATACTCTCTTCACTCATTTTTCTAATTAAACTATTGTAAATTCCTCATTTACTAAATAAAAGATATTCAATAATAGAAATAAAATTCTATTATAAATATTTAAACCATGAAATGTAGGATGAAGATGAGAGGAGAAAGAAGATGATGACCGGGTGAAGAATTGATAGAGGTGACCAAGAAATAGTTCTTGTGATGACCAGCTGGCTCCTTTAAGCAAGAACACAGCAATGACGAAGTAACGATGAAGAAGAGAGCTCCAAATGTCTCTCGCTCGATCAGAATACTGGACTTCTATATATAGAGAAACATTTAGTTCCGGTTGTGTATGAAAACCCGGACTAAAAGTCTATTTTTACTCCCGGGAAAAAAGTGAAGGTCACTTTTTTTCCCGGTTGGTGTCGCCAACCGGGAGTAAATATACAGGGATCACGAAGTGCCTACTGCATGTGGGACTTTACTCTCGGTTGGAGACATCAATCGGAAGCAAAGGTTTATTCCCGGGTCTCATAAGTGCCGAAAGTAATCTATAAAATGCTGCCGGGAGTATAATTCCATTCTCTACCAGTGCTCGTCATCCATGACTCCGCCAACTTTGTCAACCGCCGCCGTAGGATCCTTCTAAGCCCGGAGAACATTAGAGGACAAACATGAATCCTAGTCTCCATGCCGCCACTGCCGGTACCTACCGTCAAATCCATGACAACGACAACGAAGTTATTTCCACATCCACCTCTTGACACGTGTTTATGCGTTTTACTAGTAGATGCCGACAGACATGCGTCGAATATGGACTTGGTCTGTGTGTTGTTTCTACCGTATAAGGACATCTTGATCATCGACAGAAAGACTCAGTTTGCAGAAAACCCCTGCCCCACTCATATAGATAGTGGCACCGCGTAGTCCATATAAAAATGACCAATATCAAAGACAGACATTGGACCCATACTTTAACGTGAGATCTTGAAACTCTATCATGAGTTCGCTGAGAGAGAGAGAGTCCACCCATCACATTTCGTAAAAAACGCCACCAACACTCGATTAGGTCTTATCCATTGGCCAGATTGATGAGACCAACGTTCGCTGTCTCTGTGTTGTCTAGTGTCATTTCATAGTAATTCTTTTACCTGTATCTATCTATATACAATACAATACATTTCTAGTACTAGAATATTGTACTACTGCAGCAGCCTTCTAGGAAGGACAGTCCTTGGGTGTTGCAAAGTGAGCTCATGTCCCTTGCAGCATTTAGGCACCACGAAAGCTACTGGTACCTGGTTATACACACTAGGCAAGGGCCGTGGCCGAAACACTAAAAGACATGCGAGGATGATTAAAAAGAATTGGGAGATTTTGACTAAGAAGTAAGAACACAGGAGCAGCTGAGTACATGCCGAAGCTTTCACTATCCTACGAGAAAAATACAGTATATGGCGCATCAGTTCCGTTAGGAGATACTCTGGTATATTCGACTCCGGTCCTTGGGTAATAACGAGTAGATGAATAAAGTAATCCACCGTCACCAGCTAAGCCGCTAAGTTCCAACCAAGCGAAAATCAGCGCGATGTTACGCTTGCGTTTGCGTATACAAATTCCTGCAGGATTTAAAACTGCAGCATAGCTTTGAACGTATGGATGTATGGATCGATCGATCGCGTGTCGTGTGTCACCAGACCACTCTGCATCCACGGCTTTTTTCAGAGCGGTGTGCACATCAATGCCAGTTCCAGAGGAGTGAGGACTCTTCAGTTGGGAGTGTGCACGGGATTCTCAGGGAAACTCACCCAGAAAGTGCGTCTCAGTCGATAAGCTCACCGGACCAAATAACCTCGGTCGGCCTGGAAAGTGATCGCTCGAGGCTCGACCAGACCACGCGCTCAATCGGCTGAACTCGCTCGCCACAGGCCAACCGGACAATTTGGCTTTCTAGAGACCGATAGTATCCCCATCGGCGCCGACAGCCTGGCGCGACCGGCTTCGGAGCCAGGTTGACATGTCAGCCCACGGGCTGCCTACAGGATGCTATATGTCAAATCTTTGTAAAAGAGCTTCTGGATTTGCAATTAATAATTAAAAAATTCGTGCCCAGTCGACCGCTCAATAATCGGCCGACCCGAGCCGGCGAGCTCGCTGGAGTAACTAACTTTGGCAGCAGGCTGGCTGGCTGACCGTGATCAAACCAGACCCAAACCATCGGGCAGCATGCAGCAGAGCGTACACGGCTGATTCGTCCACTCGGTCGGCCGGGAGATCCATCGCAAAAGGCGGTCACTCACACTGGGTTTCAATCGTGCGGCAACAGGCAACATAACAAAACCGCGAGCGCAGCGGCACGTACGCCCTGCTG
Source organism: Bothriochloa decipiens (assembly GCA_023333625.1). NCBI lineage: Eukaryota > Viridiplantae > Streptophyta > Magnoliopsida > Poales > Poaceae > Bothriochloa > Bothriochloa decipiens. The sequence continues at coordinate 21,843,931 of CM041640.1, read as the reverse complement.
ACGAGTGGTGACCCGGTCAGGGCGTGCTCGCCACTTGACAGCCCGGCCGGGACGATCGAACCGAAGGGAAGCTTCGGGGCACTGGGGCTGGGGGTGGCAGACCATGGAGCACGAAACAGAGAGTTGTCAATGGTGGTTAGCAGCTACGGAATACTAGAGAGCTAAGCTTCATTCTGCGTCTCGTTTCGAGTAGCAGTAGGGGGCATCGAGTATACGTCACGTCTGGGTCTCTGCCACCTTCAATGCGAGTCGAGGACCTCGCGGGCTTTTGCTGACAGAGGACACGGGACTGGATCATCGCCTCATCCACGCCGAGTACGTCCCAAGCTTGCAAGAAAATGATGAGTGTTTTTCCGGATGACAAGTTTGAACAGAACAGGCGCCATCTAGGAGTCTAGGAAGGAGCTTCAGCCCTCAGCCCACTGAAAGAATAGCATTAGCACAAACCAGGCATCATAGTACATCACATTCATTTTGAGCTTTTCTCAAAACAAAAAAAAAACATTCATTTTGAGCGGTTCTGCGCTGAGAATATTCAGCCCGTGACACTCAACTCGACTACCCATATAATAAGAGTTCAAGAGATGGGCACAGAATTGAATGCGTCAGGTGACCCAAGGTAGTAACTGAAAAGGAAGTCTGCAAGCCTCAAAATATGTCTACACTCAAGATGTTTCAGATTCCGGCAGAGACGCTAAAATCTCGTACAACAGATGCCAATGCATATATTGCATCTTTTTTTTATAACAAATGGTGAAATATATTTTCATTTGTACATCTAACAGTGTAATGTAATTACTTTGAATTCAGAGTGAGGGCAGAGTCTTGCATGAAACTGGAGCCCTACCTAAGTTTGTACTTGCAAGTTGCAGATCATATTCAGTTGCCATCAGAACTTCTATAAGTGCTGCTACAGTCAGTGTAACTGAAAAGTGAGATGTTACCTGCCCTTTGCCCTGACATCTATTTGTTGGTAAGTCTTAGCAGTGACATTATGTGCACACTGTTGCATGAATCAAGCAGCTCAATTTGCATGGCAATAACATTAATGTTTCATTTAGAGAATCTTCATAGCTCCTTTTTGAGTAAACCATATTTACAGAATTCGGAGTTGATCCTATTACTTCAGAGTTGATCAAACATATGGAGTTCCACCAAATTTTTTGGGGCATTATATGACCAGACTGAACCTATTGCAATCTCACAATTATACAGAACCTGATGCAAATATACGAGGCCCAAACACTGCCGAAGAAGCTATGTGCCTAGCAGCAGAGCAGATGTGATTCATAATTTTCATGCATTCTTCCTATGAATCATTCAAGGGTTTTCAGTCATTGTGATTTCTTCACCAGAAATTTGAACTCATGCCCATGCTTCAGTCTTGGTTGATTGTCTCCTTAATTGTTCAGGGGAGCCGCCACAAATGGAAGTGCAAGGGTGGGGCACCTATTAATGTTTGACATCTCAAAGCAGCAGTTCAGAACTGTCGTAAGACTATAAAAGCGTTCCTTCTATTTATTCGAAGAACAAGGTTTGGACACAGATGGAGGGGCTGATGCTTAAATCATGTTCTCATTCCATTCTTAAATGCCTTCATTCATTTTTACATTTGAACTTATCCAGTTATCCAATTGTATTGATACCCTAAGGTTCCATCTTTCTCCTCACCAATCCAGTGAAGAAATCAAAGCTGCAAACAAATGGTATTATGTCAAATGCTATAGTCCGTGATAGAACAAACTATTACATGTTGAGGACGTATATAGGATGAGATGCATACAAAATATGGTACACATACTGAGTAATGGTATAAAGAACAAAGATCTTATTGATGGATGGAAAAACATAGTAATGAGCAATAACTGTTGCCATCTGGGTGCAACTCATAGCTTTTGTTATCCTCGCCAATAGCGTATAAGTAACCAGTTGGTGTTAACCCCTGGAAAGGATTAGTGCCATTATTAGGTAACTGGAAATATCAAATAAACCTGGATAGTGACGACACTGCCTGACTTGTTTTCATGTGCATCTTGTACAACAACTCTCTGGCCACTATATAACAATGAAAAGTGCAAATCTCTTTCACATATAGTGACACATAACAAGGATAGAACATATAATTGCAAGTACTATCTTCCGGTATTTACAATGAACACTTAAAAAATCCAAGTGGTAGTAACTAGTAAATATAGTTCGGGGCAAAATTTCATAATAAGGTCCAATGAACATTTATATATTGATAATAGTCCATACTTATGAAGCCATGAACTATAGTATTGCTCCTCAAGAGCCTGAAATCCTGCGGCGTAATTTGAGGATGCTAAGCACACAACTTTACCAACAACAACAAAGCCTTTTAGCCACAAGCAAGTTGGGGCAGGCTAGAGTTGAAAAAAAAATGCAGCTAAGTTTAAAACATGTTTTGTCAGCACTAAACCAGTTATAGGAAAATAATCAGTCTCCACAGCAAAACAATACTATCATCGAATCCATTGTCAGGATGGGAACCAACTATGCATTAAAGTACCTTGGTTCAAGAAGATATCGAAAAGATTTTCGAATTTATTGAAGAATTATGCCAGTATGTCTTCTCGTTTCAATATGGGTGATGTAGGGTTTGCCTCTTGAAGGGCAGCATTCAAGCATGTGGTAGGCTTCTCATTGTCAACATTTAAACCCACACCTGATTAAGATCAAAGGAACCCCATCCTTGTCAAAAGAAACAAAAGAGCTTAAATGCTTAGAATCATAAAATTGGAAAATGGAAATGCATGTTTTACCGGTACAAATATTGTACACTTTGGGTTCATAAGATGAGGTACATAGAATGCCACCAATTTTTAATCCTTTTAGATAAAGATCATTAGGCCATTTTATTCTCACATCAAGTTCTGTTAGTCCCTGAGAAAGGCAGAATTAAATGGCAACTGAGATAGTTAGCCTAAAGAAAATAGGGGATCATAATGCAACCAATAAGCAGCAAACATGACTACACTGAAGTATAATCTAACCTTGGCACGGCATAGCTCCTTGATAGCTTCGGTTATAGAAAGGCAGACAACATATTGCATAAGGGGCAACTTCCATGCAGCCAGCATCTGTGATGTGAAAGAGAACATGAGACAGCCTGGTGGCGATTCCCACGCATTCTTTGAACGGCCTGCACGATTCATGAGCAAAGATTAAGTTTGTTACCTCTCAAAAGCACATAGTGCATACTATAATTATGTGATTAGAAAGATAAAGAAAAAAAAATGAAATGTTATGTAAGATAATGCGTTAAACCGATGAATTTCAATTGTACACAAAAAATGTAGAATCAATTAAAACAGTTATTTTGATAGAGGTGTCACACTACAGTCAGATTCTACTTGTGTTGACTGTTGACTAAGACTGAATTTTTCAAGCAATTGATTTTAAAGATTATGCAGCATTCAGAAGAAGTTTCATCAGTTTTTTTATCGATGATTATCCAAGAATGCATCAATCTCGCCTGAAATATAACTCGAAAGCTTTGTTGTGACGAAAACACTAACAGCAACAAGCAAGCACCTAATCACACGCACCTCTCCCTTTGGACTGCACTTCGGCAACGCACACAATGCCCACCGGTAGCTTTGTAAAGTTCCTGCGAACACGAGCTGAAGCCAAGTCAAACAGCGTGAAATAAGATTAAACGAAATCCCAATCCTCCAGGCACGAAAGCAGACCCTCGCACTCACCGCGCGATGAGATCCTGCGTGGAACCAATCCTGGGCGTCCAGAGCATCCACCTCCCAAACCGGCGCGCCCGGAGCGCGCTCATGTACGCGGCGGCGTCGAAGCCCGCGCCCTCGTAGTAGAGCGCGACGAAGACCTCACCGGCCGGCTCGCCCTCCCCTGGGGCGACGGAACCGGCAGCGGAGGCCAGCAGCTCCAGCTCTTGCGCTGACTTGCCGTACGCCACGAGCGTGGTGGCTGCTCCGGCGGCCGCGGACATGGACACGCGGGCGGATGGGCGGTGGCGGGGAGCGTACAGGTAGAGGCGGAGCGCGACGGCGGCGAGTACGGTCCCGACGGTGGCAGCGGCCGCGGCCGCGGTGGTTGATGGCGGCGGGAGGCGCACGGGGAACGGCATTGCTGTTGGTTCGGTAGTTTGGTGTGTGCTTTGTTTCCTCCGTCAGTCCGTGACATTTTTTTTTTTTTGAAGCATAAGTGGGCTAGTCCTGCACGGGCTTGATACTTGTGGGCTGGGGGACTGGGCCCAAATGTTGGTCTGATCGGGTCCGTTAGTTCAAAGTCTTCTCTTTTTTTTGAGATTCGTTAGTTCAAAGTCGTGATGGAATGGAGTAAATTCTTTTGTGACAGGGGTATTAGGGAAATAGATAACTTGCAGCATGTAGATTTATTCAAAAGTGTTTCAATTAATTTAAAATCGTATTCCATACCATATATGTACGTACACTTCTCTAATTCGTATGGACATGAAAGGCTTACAGATTTATTTCAAACCGGACTGTGCAAAGTGTCTGGACAAACTAAGTCAAGCTCCTCTAATTTGGATCAGTTCTATAAAAAATAGTACTTCGCTAAATATCAGGATTTTTCTATGGCACCTATTTAGAGGCCGGGTACTGTCAGTCAAAGACAATCTGGCCAAGCGAACTGAAAAAGGTAGCAAAACTTTTACTTTTGTCGCAAGCTAGGATGAGATAATTAAGCGGTTGTTCTTTAATTGGGCTGTTTGCAAGAGTAATTTGGTGCAGTATATAATAGTTGGCGGTTTGACGACAGTACTATCTCTGATTATTTAAAGACAGTTTGCACCGATCCGATTTGAAATACAAACTAGGGAGGTTCAAAATATTCAGATCAAAAGAATATTGTATATTTTAAAAATCATAAAAATGAAAAATCCAACTTATTTTGAAGATGTGCTTTGTCCGGTTCAAATCCATGGGGAAGGATGTCTACTTCTATAGACAGTGAACTTTTAGTTTAAAACATATCATACTCTATGTTTATTGTGTAGATCTACTTATTTATAGTAAAACAAGTTAGATTTTTTATTTTATAATTTTTATGTGATTTGCTATAATTTTTTAAAAAATCAGCTAAAATAAATAAAAAATAAAAAGACACAACCGCCTCTAAAACCATCCATAACCAGGTCAGGAACGAATTTTGCACTGTTTCAAACATTGAGGGTTAGCTTTGTCCGGTTTTGAAGTTTATGAATAAAAAAATAGACTTTTGTGATAGTTAAATAATCAAAAGTAGATTTTTTTATTCTGGTAACAGTTTGTTGGTGGGCCTCTCTCGGCCTTTGGTGTGCACCTCAAAATCGAAGTCTTTTCTATGAAGCTTCTTTAGGAAAAACTAAGGAAAGGTAAAGTTAAAGAGCCAAGAGATCACCTGATAAATGCAGTGCTTGTTGCAATGCCGCCAATGTTGGATTTATTACGGGCCAGGCCATTTAAATTTAATAAATCAATAAACTTTACGGTGTGCAATATTAATTGTACCGGATTGAAATTTTAAGGGTCATTGACTTGACTTATATGGTGAAAATTATTCCACTTAATTTGATAAGCTAGGAAACGGATCAAGGCGTGCCACACGCGTACACGCCGCCGCCGCCTCGGGTCGGGCTGTGGGCGAGGCGAGGTAGGCGGCGAGCGGATGCTAACTTTTTAGCACTCACTTACAATGATGACAGGAGTTTCACCTCAGAGTTGAACCTTTCACATTGAATGTCATGCGTGACTCTTCCCTTCCGCTCCTCCTTCCCTTACCTGCGCGCAAGGGATAAAGGGGAGACCAGTTGCCTCTGAAGCCCTTGCCGTTTCCGCCCTTGCACGTGGGATGACAATTAGATTTTTAGGAGTGTCTTCATGACTGCCCGAATCACCGCAACCGTCCATCGTCGTCTTCTTCCTCAAGCGCCGTCGGTGGACTTCATCATCTTCCTCTACTTCCCAGCGGAGAGATCATCTTCATCTCCTACGACATGACGCTAGAAGTTGGACAACGATCTGGATCATCGGAGTGCATGGGAGGGTATGATTGGTTCATCTTCTTAATGTTTTATGTTTTTCAGTTTCTACATGTTTCAGTTGATCATCCATGGTGTTTCATATGCTCATAAGTCTGTTTCACATGTTCTGTTATGCCGTATCATAAGTTTTCTGGTGTTTGTTTCTGCTATAAGTTTTATGCCATGTATGTATGTTTTTTGGTTCAGTCATATTGTTTCATATGCCGCTGCGTGTATGTTTTAGTAGTTCTATCACGTCGTTTCATATGCAACCCTGATATGCTACATGTTTCATGTTTAAATGCTTATGATACATATATGTTTCACATGCTTCTTGTTCACATGTTCATCTTTGTTATGAACATGGTTGATGTCATGATATTTTTTATTAATAACCTTTTATATGTTATCATCGTAATATTAATTTATGGAATTAAAATGAAATAAAATGAAAATTGCCTAAATATATTTTTTTCTCGAATGCGCAAAAGACTTGCGTATCTTTGCATTTAAGTAGAAAAGTTCCTTACAACCGCGCTTTCGCGTGTTTTGGGAGCAAAGGTATTACATGAAGCGCTACTCCCGCACCGTATATCGTAAGCGGATTACTCACTGAATCGACAACCTAGTCAGCGCGCACCGGCTTCGATCCATAGATCGGTGGTGGCGCTCAAGCGCGTCCGTCGCGTCGCACGCGTGGTTGCCGTGGCGTCGCCGGGTTTGGGGTCGCCGAACATGGCCTCGAGCTCTTGCGTGGCCTCCTCCGTGGACCTTCCTTGGAGCAGCCCAATCCTCTACATGATGAGATACTCGCCTCGTTTGGTCACCGGTTTCTTGGACAATGGCCGTACAAAATTGCCTAAATATCTAACAGCCAAAGTCGCAGGTAAAGCTAGCTAGGCTAGCAGCATAACTAAATTTTTCCATGAATTCACAGGCGACACGTGGTGACGTGGTACTACTAAGCGCGAGCGGTTTCGCTTTAGAAAAACGGCGGCGCAGCGTATTTCGGTGCCGAGAGGTGCGCCCGCACAGGCCGCGCATTGCATATTGCCATCTATCTTCACTTCTTCGGTGGCCGCTCAAGCACCTCTGTGGCTCTCTGCTAGTAATAAGCTGCTACTAGCTTAGCTAGAAAATTGTTGTCCATGAACATCACGCACTACTGAATTCGAAGACACTTTTTCGGGGAGGGCAAAACCAAACCAACCAGAGCAAACTACCGCCATGCAGCATTAGTGGATTGCCTTTATATATGTGGGAAAAAGTGGCTTCGAGATAGCCAGGTTGGAGGCAGAGGCATTGAGACAGAGCTAGCCCAGAAAGGAACACCTTGCAACCACTACTTGGTGGATGGTATGCTACCGGCTACTGTGAGCACTGTTAGCTACAGGGCCAGATAATTACCCTGACGTGGTAGGCGTGATCTGGACGCTGATCAGTGGCCAACGGTATAAGGGGTTCATGCATGGCATCTAGACGGGGGTTGGAAGAGTTTTAATCTAAAGCCCGCTCGTTTGGTTTCTGGAAGTTCCATGGACGGATGTCTTTTTCTCTGTTGTGCGTTGTATGAAGAAGATGCGTCGGAGCGACGCAGGCATGCACTGGGCCACTGGCCACCAGCTGGAGCATGCATGTATATATTGGCCAAGTGGCCGTCACGGTGCGGTTTGTTATTTAGTATCTCGCATAACAGCCATGTGTGCAATCTGTGGAGCAGGAATATACATTCTACAGTCTCAGGTACCATTATTAGCATCGCGGCGGCAAAGGCTGCTTGTTCTTTTTCGTTCCTTTTTTGTAGATTAGCTTAGCAATTTGTCTTCTAATTGTTGGATTTCTCTAATGATGCAACGGAACGGCTGATCAGCCACACAGGTCGCATATATAATGCAAATTGTGCATAGGATTAGATGTCATTTCCATCTATGACAACTCAATGTAGGAGACTTTTTTTTTTCTAAATGTGATATTCGATGGCAAAACAACTGCCTCCAAGGGGCGAGTGGCTGTCACTTTGCCGGCCGGCCGGTTCCACTTCCATAGTCTGTCTTTCACATGTGCTGCACGAGAGGCTCATATTTTATCCATGCTTGCTCCCATGCGGATTTCATCGGCATGAAAATACTTTCCGTTTAGGTGAGGGTGTTTTCGTTTTCCGGCCTGGATGCAGTGAACCCAATACGGCCGGGGCAGCCAACTTGGCGCCACACGTCCACGTCGATTCCCCAAATGATGCGCCTACTGGACACTGATATGCCTGATATAGATGTGGATTTATCATGGAAATCTCATTCTTATCCCCGCGAGCAGGTCTGAAACTCACGAAACTAGTACTACATACGTCGCATGACGCTTATCGTACCTTCAGTATAGAAAACTAAAAGTCGCGATGCAACAGAAAACATGAATTTTAATTTTGTAGCCTAAATTAAAAAAAAAATGGAAGTCTGAAAAGTCTCACATGTGTGTAATTAATGGTAGTAGGCTCCAGCCAGATTCAGTGTATGTTTCCACCACTGGCCATTAGCATAGCCAAACCCACGTTCCCCTGATTTGTGCGATGGTTGGTGCAAAAGCTTGAAGCGTTTCGTGACTTTTTTCTTGTTGTGGTGCTCGATCGATCTCGTGGGTCTAATAATAAGTAAACCTGATAGATTTACATGGAGCTAAAGCGAGCAACTCGATCGCTAATGCGGAAGGGACAGAAAAGTCTTTGGCATTTGGCACGTTTCGCCCTCTCGTACGTGTACTGCGTACAGTGCACTCGCGGCTGCACGTGAGACGATCGTGCGATGACGGCCTGTGTCAGCATGCCATTAGCCGTTCCTGCAATCTCGTGCTCATCCACGCAACAGAGGCCTTTAACCTTTCCCACTCGATCCAGACATCCAGTTCCATCAAGCGTGGCAAAAATGGACTCGCCAGATTATCGGAGACTCTGCGGTGGAAACAACATGGAAGGTTTCGGAGCACATATAAATTAGATATTAACATAAATATAGAATATATGATCACGGTCACGGTGTCGATGTAGACCTCCATGGCTTCGATTCATCGCTCAGAAATGTATTTTTCCGCTTTGAGGTTGAGGCGTTTGGTTTCGCACGCAAACGCGATCGAGCGGAGGAGGAGACTGCCTGCAGAACTCCACCGCTTCCGGACCCTCGCTGTCACGATGATGAGAATAATAAGAATTTTAAATTTTAAATGGACGAATCGTGCGAGCCGCGCGCTCTAGCTAGGGGCTTTGCATTGTTCGCTGGACTTGGACGTCAGGTTGTCTTGTGTGCAGTCTACCGTCTACCTCAAGCTGCAAATTTTTAAGCTTGACCGGCTGTCCGGCTCACGGGGCCATAGCCATCGCTATGGTATTCGCACATCAGGACTCCGGAGTCCGGACAACGGGACAAGCTTGAAACAGGTTTGGGTTGATGGGGGTATGTGAAAAGGGGCTTTTTGCAGAAAGGAGATCTCCGTTCCGTTTGCTTTATTTGCTCAGGGGGCGATTGGATTGGATCACGAGGCAGAGGGTCTCATATGGTCACAGGGTGTGGGATCCATTCCATCGGTGACACTTGCATGGTCTTGTGCCAACTCTTTGGTCTCTTGTACAGACATCACTGTTAGGTACTGTATACTTCCGTTGACACGCGGGTAGCTAGGTGCCTACTAGGTACACTATATCCGATCGTATTTTGGAATAGAAAACGAGAACGACAATTTAAGTCAAATTGCTATTGGCACAAAGATCAGCATGCATCATTTGATACTGATAGGTACTTTGAATATTAATCTATCGAGGTAATGTTGTTTGTACACTAAACCAATTGAGTTAGCTTCGATTTTCCACGTCAAGACGTCGATCCTAGCTAGCAGCGGCATCGAGCGGAAAGCACCGAGCAGCTTCAGCCATCGACGTAGCTTTTCCGAGACACATAGCAGTGGCATGGCATGGCATGGCATGTCCGCTCTTCATGGCCGAGAAGACGAGAAGGTAGTGCGCTCTTCCAACTTGGACTATGCTTCGTGGAAAGGTCGATTCGCACGGGAGTAGACCGAATAGAAAACAACATCGTTTTCAAGCCCCCCTTGACAATTCTCGCCGCAAAGCTTTAGCATGATGGCATCGACTTAACTGAAACGTGCGGTCAGAGTCCGGGGGAGACCGTGGACAAGATGGACTCCTCCTCCTCTCTGTCTCGGCCTCAGGCCTGGGCCATGGCTAGCTAAAAGGTCAAAAACAGCCGATGCTTTGAAGTCTGCAGCACGTTGAAGACCAGATAAGGTCTTCGCAATCAAGTCCGGCCCGACTGTCCAAAGCCTACCTAAACAGTGCTGTTGCTGTCCACCGCCTCAAGCTTAAACAGATTGAACGCTGGGGTCAAGAGGGTCCTTTGATTTCTCCCATGACTATACTGCGCTACGATACCACGTCGGCATGTACGTGTCGATCCTGTATGCGGTTGAAGTCAATACAGGGCGTCCGTTCCAGATCGGACGAGAGTGACGGTGCTCGAGAACGAGAAGCACTTTGCCTGTAGTCGTGTACGAGCAGGCAGCTACAACTTCTATACGATACGAATACGTTCGCGGGCAGAGACAGCAGAAGCATCGGCAGGGAGGGAGGAAGGAGCCGAGAAGCTGCCGCTGCCCGTTAGGGTCGTGGCGTGGACCATGACGTCTCACGCACGCACGACAAGGCAAGTCTTCGCTGCGCCCGTGAGCTCCTGCATCCAACCCATCCCATGGTGCTGGTGATCGAACTGGTGGGCCACCGAGCGATGGGGTGGGGGTGGGGGTGGGGCCCGCGGCTGCGGACTAGTCTAACCTCACGTCCCTGGATTAATTACTTCTTCTTAAGATAAAACGTGAGTGTCACCCGTGGCCGGATTCGGATGGGCAGTGACGGATATTCGGATGGTGGTTCGAACTCGAAACCAGCAGCCTGTGGCTGGATCCGGGGCAGATTAGATTCGATTCAGTGACGAGCTGCCGGGAGAATCACTACTGTCCAATGGGCGGTTTTCCTGTGGACCTGATCACTATCCAACAAGCACCTCCAAAATTTTCCAAATGGACCTCGCCCTAAGAATAAGATTAAGAAACTAGCGTTCGTTCATGTGCCATTTCATGTGCTCTAAACTGATAGGAATGGTGCAAAGTTGATTTATAATACTAAATAAATAGCAGGCGCGTCGCAATCCAATGCTCTGTGCACACCATATGTTTTCCAAGACTTGCACACAGCTGATGTGTCCTCCGGAGTCGTGATCCGGAGAAAAATCACGTCCTCAGCTGTTAAACAATTCTCGGACAGCAGCATGTTTAATTTGTGCAAGCAAAGCAAGAGTCCCACTGTCGCGACTCTGTTACAGAGAAAGCGAAGCAGTCATGGATCACCCGCCGGCTGCCTAGCTAACCACGTCAAGACCCTGAAATCTTCAGTGCTCGGTTCCTGCCAACGTTTTCTAGATACCCCAATGATAGACTACACCATGAGGATTCTACTAGCAACGAGCGTGCATGTACACTGATGTCAGGATGAGTGGATCAGATCAACCTCCTTTGACAGGATCACGCTACGTATTTATATCTAGATATCTAGATCTAGAAGCTCAGCGGGTGAAACAAAGGCGCGCTAGCTGGCTAGCTGCAGCCTGCAGCGTACCTTTTCGTTCAGATTTTCAGAAAGTCCAGGATAAGTAACTGTCGATGCTCTACTACTTCCACTGCTCTCGTCTTCCTCCTCATGGGCCGGTCCCCCACAAAAGCTGTGGCCGTCCCTATCCTCTCGTGTTCTAGCGCAAACCCGAAGACGGTCTAGAAGCCATGCACCAAAGACGGTCTAGAAGCAATGCACCACATGACTTCCACGCCATTTCTTCCTACGACGGCAAAGCCTCAGGGCCACCGCATTGATCCACGCTAGGTCTTGTCACGGCGTCCGGGCTGCCGATTCCGCGGCTCTTTTATCCGCTTACGGCGGAGGGAGATTTCCAACGGCACCAAATGCCCTCTCTCTTGTCTAAAAAACACGAGAGTAATGTAGGTCAGGACTTGGTGTCACGAGATAATTAGAAAAGTCAGCTGCTTAAGAGACCCGATTCGAGGAGCTTTTCGTAATAAAAAAAATGTCACCAAAAGACATGGGAAAAAGGCTTTCCTTGTTGATCATCACGGGATCGCCGCGTGAATAAACCCGAGACGCCGAGGTGCGGTGCGGATGGAGGGCAAGACCAGGGCAGGGCGTGCGGCCGGCGAGACCCGGGCGTTGGACCATCTAGAAAGCAAGTAGGCCAACAGCGCCGCGGCACGCACGCACGCACGAGGCACCACCCCGATCCTTGCCTGCCTGCGTGCCCCTACGCCACGACACGACGGGACGGGACGGGACGAGACGAGCCCCGGGGCCGCGATCCACCTTGAGCTGACGCCGACCTCATCGCTGACGTCACCGGACTGCTATGCTAATCCCGATCGATCCTTCTAATGTATCTAACCAACGGCCGGGCGCGGAAAGCGAGCGACAAACTACTCGACTAGATTGCAATTAGCAGTTGAGCACTAGCATTAGCGTCGCCTAACCGGGCCTCGACCCCCTTGCTTATTTTAATCCTTTGTTACCCGGGCTCCAGGTTACGAAAGTTCAACGAACCGCGACGCCGGTGTGAACCCGCCTCCGCCTATATAAACCGGCCCCCGGCCCAGCCCACGCCGTTCAACTCGATCACCAGTCTTCCATTTCCCATTCGTTTCGACACACAGCTCAGAGCTCACTCGCTTCTTCGTTTCGTCAGCTCGTCATAAACCAAACAGAGGAGAGAGCTCGGTTTCGATTCCAGGACCAGGATGCTGCTGAACCCGGCGTCGGAGGCGTTGGTGCTGGACACCATCCGGCAGCACCTCCTCCTGGAGGAGCCAGCGGAGGCGGACGAGAGCTTCGGGAGCCTGGTGGCGGACCAGTGGAGCGGCTCGCTGCCGTTCCGCACCGACGACGCCGACGACATGGTGGTGTTCGGGGCGCTGCAGGACGCCTTCGCCTACGGCTGGCTCCCCGACGGCTCCTTCGCGCACGTCGTCAAGCCCGAGCCGGCGCTGTCCCCGGACTCGTCCCACTCCTACGACGGCGGCTGCTTCGGCGGCGGCCTCTTCCTGGACCCGGCGGAGCCGCTGACGCCCAGCAGCACCACGACGACGCCCGGGCGGGAGGAGGCCGCGGCGGCCGTGGCCAGGGGCAAGCACTACAGAGGCGTCAGGCAGCGGCCCTGGGGCAAGTTCGCGGCGGAGATCAGGGACCCCGCCAAGAACGGCGCGCGCGTGTGGCTCGGCACCTACGACACCGCAGAGGACGCCGCGCTCGCCTACGACCGCGCCGCCTACCGCATGCGCGGCTCCCGCGCGCTCCTCAACTTCCCGCTACGCATCGGCTCCGAGATCGCCATCGCCGCCGCTGCGGCCACCGCCACCGCCGGGGACAAGCGGCCGGAGCCCGAGCCCGCCACCTCCTCGGACTCCTCGTCCTTCTCCTCCTCGTCGTCGACATCGTCGCCCTCTTCCTCCTCCTCGTCCTCGACAGGCGGTTCGCCCAACAAGAGGCGGAAGCGAGGTGAGGCCGCGGCCGCCAACATGGCCATGGCGCTGGTGCCCCCGCCTTCGCAGCTGAGCCGGCCGGCCCAGCCTTGGTTCCCTGCCGCGCCGGTCGAGCAGGCGGCCATGGCGCCGCGCGTGGAGCAGCTCGTCATCTAGCTCTGCTGCGCCTGATCGGTCAGAGCCAACCAGCCAGTCGGCGAGGCAATGAGGCGTGCAGCCACGGATGATGATGCGCCATCAGCAAAGGCGGATGAACAGGACAACAAGGCCCTGCGCTGCACTTGCGCCGTTGCGCGGTGTACTGCACGGCGGGGCCGCGCGAATGCGACGGCGCGCGCGCGCGCGCGCGCATCCCGGTGACAGCTCCGCCGGATGGAATGCGATAAGCTCGGGAGCAATTGGATGATCCGGACGAGCTCCGGATGCCGCTGTTGCTCCGCGCAACTCGCGCAAGTGGAAAGCAAGAAGCTGTCTCTGTGTAATCAAGTGTCTTGTCTGCGAACGAAATTTCGGTATATGCGTCGTTGTCACTTGTCAGGGTGGTGTGCTCTTGTGCTGCTGATAAGCTTGGAAAATTGTACAAGCAAAAAATGTCGTAGTAGGGAGACGATGAGACGAAGAACAATCCGCTTTGTTCGTTGTTGGTACCACCAATGAGTGCGCCTACCAACTTTCATCATCTGATAATAAATATCCAGCGGCTAAACAGGCGCGCAAGTCAACAGACTGCGACCTGAACTCATGACACGAAATCGAAATCCCAAATCGTAAATCACCCCCTGGAAGGCTGAAACCAAAATTGCATAGCCGAGCAGTAAACAAACGCTGACGTAGCAAGATGGTGGGTTGCCCACGGCAGCGATATCGAGAGGTAGTACACTAGATTTGGGGTGTAAGATAAAACAAAGCGACAGGGTTTAACCATATGCGTGTGTTACTACCGATCTGAAACAGAAAACAAATATGTCAGAGTGTCGATAGCTCGGTGGAGCAATGGGAGAAAGACGCAGCAAGCAAGCGATGAAAGAAAGAAGCTGGAGCCCTCGTCTTTACTCCTAACCAACGATAAAAATCTAAGCCCACGTAGGAGTACGTGCTTATCCGCGACTTTGTGTAATCTAAAGAGGGATAAGCATGCTTCCGTCACTCGGCACACACGAGTACCCTCGCTGATGATCCCAGGCGGTATCCACCACAGCCTTGTCGTGTTGCGCAACAGCTGGATTTGGGCCACGGGCCCAGGGAGTAGTATTATACTCGGTATATGTCTGTATGAGATGTTCTTTTTTTCCAACTTGTTGGGTGGAAAGGGTGGATCAAAAGGGAAAAAGGCGTATATGATCCCGATGAGTACGGCACCTGATTGAGACCAGCGGCAGCGGGGTTCTGCAAAGCTCCCTGCAGGAGCTTTTTATCGGAGCGAGGGGCGCAGCGGGTCCTGGCAAGCGTCCTGGAACGCTCAGGACGCGCCCCGGTCCTCTCTGTGCAGGAGGTACGGCGCCTCCGGTACCACCTGCGGGGCCCGTGCTCGTCACACCTGCCTCGCTCGCGCGCCTGGAGAGGGAAAAGGGGAGGAGCAGAGAAGGTCCAGTAGCCGCGTCGGACGAGGACGAGAGAAGGGCCGGGGAAGAAGATTGTTGGGCCAAGGGACCGGCAGAGGGGGAGCTCGACCCGCCGCCCGCGGGAGCCGCGCCGGAAGGGCCCGCCGGGAGCCCGGCCGGGAGCACGAGGGTGGACGCGCTCCGAAGCCGCGCTAGGAGGCCGCCGTGCTCGTCCCGGGAAGATGAGACCGCGGAAGGGGGTCTCGTCGCCGGCCTCGGGGCTCCTCGGCCATGGCGAGCGCCGCCGTACTCGTCCCGGGAGCCGCGAGTGCCGCCCTCTGCCCGCCTCGCCTTGGCCATGTGCTGGGCTGGGCGCCTCACCGCCGAGTCGAGCCGCCACGCGAGGAGGACCGCCATGGCTGGCGCGGGCGAGCTCTACCGCGGCCGCCATGGACGGCGCGGGCGAGCTCCGCCGTGGCCGCCATGGTCCACGCGCGCGAGCAGGAGGAGAGGCCCCCCGCCGCGGTGGACACTCGCAGCCGCCGAGATTTGGGGGCAAAGAGGAGGATGGGGCTCGACTGCTTGCCCTCGCCGGAGAGGGAGGAGGAGAGGGAGGACGGCCGCCGCTCGCGAGCTCGAAGAGGGAGGAGGGGCCGCCGGTGTGGGAAGGGATGACGGAGGAGGAGGTGAAGGCCGCCCGCGCCCGGAGGAGGAGCTCGGAGAGGGAGGAGGGGCTGCCCGCGCCTGGAGCAGAGCCGCGCCGGCTGCCCTCGCGCTCGCCGCCCGAAGGTTCGACGGGCGCCGCGGTCACGGGCGGCAGAGGGAGCAGGGTGGGCGACGACGTCGGTGGAGAAGCATCGGTGATTTGCGGGTTGTGGCTCACTGAAGAGAAAGGTAGAGATAAGGTGGGTCCCACATGGGAAAAAAGAAAAAGAAAAAATCTTTATAAGTAGGTCACATAGTGGATAAAGGATGGTATAAAGGATGGATGAGTGCGGAAGAAATCGGTATAGATGAGAGAATATCGATAACTAGGATGAAATATTCCTTTTAAAGGATGAATTTAGAGGAACATGGTTGCGGATAGTCTGAGTACATGTCATGGGGGCAAAAGCAGGTCACTGTGTCATGAATAGTGAGTGGGTCATGGACTCGGTCATGATGTGCTGTGAAGGGAATTTATTAGCAGAAAAAACTGAAAGGAGAAGAATGAGATACAAAGGCACGCTTAGTTTGGCGTTTTGGAGTGGAAAGGGATATACTTTCAAAATTTTCCTAGCAAAAAGGCATGTTTAGGTTCACTGGGGGCGAAACGGTTCCACATCGAAATATGGTATACAGCTGTGCGCAGGGCAAGTTGCCAAAGGAGTGGCGCGCGGCCTGGCAGGGCACCAGCCACGTAGGCTTGACGTGGAAACCATTGTCCTACGCATATAGAATTTTAATTGCTTACCATCGAATCGAACACACCTGGAGTGAAGCCAATTTGTAGCCAAAAAGATAAGGTAGATCGATTTTGAGGTGTGCAAGAAACTGATCCACCTGGTCCAGTAGGAACGGGGAGGGACAATATCGAAATTAGGTGCCCGGCAAAAAGCTTTGGCGCCAGTAGTAGCTTAGGCCTCTCTCAGGCAATTTTAGAATTTAGCACTATATAAAAAAAATTCTCAGTCACATTAAGATGTCAGCACATGCATAGAGTACTAAATATAAATGAAATCAAAAAAACTAATTGCACAGTTTAGTTATACTTTATGAGACGAACGTTTTGATCCTAATTAGTCAATATTTAAACAATAATTTATAAATATAAATAAAATACTATATTACATTATAGGAATTCTGGTACATCGCAATTCAGGAACTAAACAAAGCGTTAGCTTCAGTGGTTCATCTTGAAAAGAAAGGCATGTTGCTGGCTTTACTACCCGGGTGACCGACCTATGGCCACGCTGGCAACGTTTTTTTTTTTTGAGCATCGCTGGCAACGGTTTGAACGGCTCCAAAACGTTGATTCCTTCCTGTCCCCCTTTCGCCTAGTATCCTAGTCAGAGCTTTTCAGTTTCCAAGGTCTCCTTGCTTTACACGCAATCAGGCGACTAGTCCATATCAAACTTTTTAACTAAAACATTCAAAACTGAAAACCCCCTCAAATCAGAATGTAAATGTGATTTGAATGATTCTGAGAGTTCAAAAGATGAGATGACTAGTTTTAAAGTTTGAAAATAAAAACTAGACTATATCCTTTTGGCAATAGCTCGGTTTGATAAGACTTTTATAAAACATTCAAAACTGAAAACCCCCTCCAATCAGAATGTAAATGTGATTTGAATGATTCTGAGAGTTCAAAAGATGAGATGACTAGTTTTAAAGTTTGAAAAAAAAAATTAGACTATATCCTTTTGGCAATAGCTCGGTTTAATAAGACTTTTATATACGGAGTACGGTGTAAACAAATCTGTCACCAGCAGGCTTTGCGTGGTCGGTCATTGCCGGCACATGTTATTGGGCCGTACCGCGCTGTTTGGGAGGCCCATAACTTCACGGGCCACATTAAACCGTTTGGTGTGAGGTGAATGAATGGGCAGATGGGCACACAAGCTATTGCCTGGAATGGACCAAGGCAATTGCAGGCCTGCTAATGGTGAGACACGGAACTCTTCAGAATTTTTTTTATTAATAAATTTATTTTTTTAAAAAATTACAAAATTAGTCTACGTTTTCAAAAAATTACAGGAGTAGGCCACCAGTCGCCCGTTGGAAGGGCGACCAGGCCCAGGTCGCCCGGCCAAAGGGCGACCAGGCCCAGGTCGCCCGGCCAAAGGGCGACCAGGCCAGGTCGCTCGGCCAAATGGCGACCAGGCCCAGGTCGCCCGGCCAAAGGGCGACCAGGCCAGGTCGCTCGGCCAAATGGCGACCAGGCCCAGGTCGCCCGGCCAAAGGGCGACCTGGTTTTTTTAAATAATATTTATTTATTTGGAAATTTCAGGAAAAATTTTGGTTTTTTTAAATATTATTTATTTATTCGGAAATTTCAGAAAAAATATCGAAGTGGGAGAAATAGCAAAAATAATACGCAGTCATGCAATTGGCGTGCGAAAACGCCGTTGTCGTGTGCTCG
>CM041640.1:21688256-21820657 GCA_023333625.1 Bothriochloa decipiens | reverse complement strand
TTCTCCATAATAAATTTGAAATCCTAACTTCTCCGACATCTGTGTAACCTAAAAATTTCAGCTAAAATACCTTTTCAGTAATATATTACTAATATTATTTCAACTATAACTATTTAATTTAACAATATATATAAAATAAGAATATAAATAATACTACCGAAATATAATATTAATCGCTTAACTGCTCATTACATTATCTAACAATTAATATAACACACATTAAATAATTATATATAAAATTATTTTTTTACTTACCGAAAATTTTCCTCTTCCTCTCTTCTCCTTCTTCCTCCTCCTCTTCTTCCTCCTCCTCTTCTTCTTCTTCTTCTTCTTCTTCTTCTCTTCTCTTCTCCTCTCCTCTCCTCTCCTCTCCTCTCCTCCTTCTGTTCACTTCTCCCAGCCGGCAGCGGCCGGCCGCGGCCGGCCGCGTTATATATGGCGGCGCCACGTCGCCCCGTGGCCGGGCGACATGGGCCAGGTCGCCCACTGGTCGGGCGACATGGGCCACGTCGCCCATCGGCCGGGCGACGTGGGGCCCGCCCATGGCAGTGCACGGCCAAGTCGCCCACTGGTCGGGCGACATGGGCCACGTCGCCCGGCCGATGGGCGACGTGGGGCCCGCCATGCCACGTGCACGGGCAAGTCGCCCACTGGTCGGGCGACATGGCCCAGGTAGCCCGCCAGTTGGGCGACAAGGCCCATCTTCGCCCTTCCAACGGGCGACTGGTGGCCTATTCCTGTAATTTTTTAAAAATGGAGACTAATTTTGTAATTTTTTTAAAAAATAAATTTATTAATAAAAAAATTCGAACTCTTCACTCCTCAGAGACAAAAGACAGCCCAGCCCACATGAAATTCGGCCCCTCCTCGCCCCCGTCACCTCCGGCAACCAGCGGCGGATCCAACGGCAGCGCGTCCGTCGACAACCTCGTACATATCGCCGCTTGGAAGCGGCGCGACCGCACAAGCTTGTCCTCGACACCCCCGCACACAGGTCACAGGTGTCGCGCGTCCCCGGACACGAGTCCCGCATGCATCCCACGCGTTCGCGCCAGGTCCCGCCTCCGCGCATCCCCACGCCCTCTATAAACCCCCGCTCTCTCCCTGTCCCTCGTCCACCTCACTCAGCTCGTAGTCGTAGCATCAGTGAAGTAGGCGCTCTGGGCAGCGTGTGCGCACGTGGTACCTCACCTCGCTCTGCTTTAGCTAGCTTGCCATGGCTGACAACCACCGGGGAGCAGCGGCGGGAGGTGGCGGGGTTGGCTACGGCGACCACCACCGCAGCGGGGGCGGCATGTACGGCGAGTCGCAGCATCAGCAGCAGCAGAGGCAGGGCGCCATGATGACGGCGCTCAAGGCCGCGACGGCCGCGACCTTCGGCGGGGCGATGCTGGTGCTGTCCGGGCTGATCCTGGCCGGCACCGTGATCGCGCTCACGGTGGCCACCCCGGTGCTGGTGATCTTCAGCCCGGTGCTGGTGCCGGCCGCCATCGCGCTGGCGCTCATGGCGGCCGGGTTCGTCACCTCCGGCGGCTTCGGCGTCGCCGCACTGTCCGTCTTCTCCTGGATGTACAAGTACCTCACGGGCAAGCACCCGCCGGGCGCCGACCAGCTGGACCACGCCAAGGCGAGGCTGGCGTCCAAGGCCCGCGACATCAAGGACGCCGCGCAGCACCGCATTGACCAGGCGCAGGGGTCTTAGAGAAGCACGTACGAGAGCGGAACGCGTGTCCTGCTCTTGTTGGACACCGCGCGCGGGGGGTGGCGTACGGTGGCGGCGCGCGACCACCGCCGGCGCGGCATGGCCCTATGGTTGCTGTTGCTGCTGCTACGTGCGTACGCTGCCGTAGAGTCTCGGTCGCCGTGCTAGCTCTAGCTAGTCGTTTTGTGTTGTGCTTTGTATGTGCATGCCTGTGTCTTGGGACATGCAGTGTAGTGTGCTGTATGCGTCTTTCTTGATCGGAGTGGCGGATGTACTGCATACTCGATGTCTTAGTTTGGATGTCATGTTTATGATGAGAAATAAAATGCAGTGTTCAGGTACTAAGATGCTACGGTTTCCAGGACTACCATAGGTTTTGGAGATAAGTATCTTTGCAACGATACCCTGACTCATGATACCAATTACCATCGATATGAAAAAGAGGTGGTCATGGGCTCAACTGACAAGTGACAGGTGCTCTTGTCGGCTTGTCCCATACGTACATGAATATCGTGAGAGCGTTTGCTCATGTAAGATTTCTTCTCTAACCCAAACGACAAATCGTGCAGAGAGCGAAAACTCATTTTCCGGGAATTGAAATGTTATCTTGGCCAGACGCGATTGATTACCCTGGGGGAGTAGGGGACAATGCAAAGTCCCTGACGAGCTCAGACCCGTGAGCGGTGAACCGACAACTAGTAGCGCAGGCTTTGCAGAATTCGGACTGACGACGAAGGCCCTGTTCAGATACGCCTTAAATTCTAAGTTTTTTTTTTCAGCTCTCTCTATCATATTAGTTTTTTTTACACTCTCTCTATCATATTAATTTTTAGACTCGTACATAGAGCAATAAATATAGATTAAAAACTAATAAATTATATAGTTTAATTATAGCTCTCTCTATCATATTAATTTTTTTTACACTCTCTCTATCATATTAATTTTTAGACTCGTACATAGAGCAATAAATATAGATTAAAAACTAATAAATTATATAGTTTAATTGTAAATCATATGACGAATCTTTTAAATCTAAATAGTCTATAACTGGATAATATTTACCGAATACAAGTGTTAAAGTAGCCAGCAAAAAATTACAAGGCCGAAAAAGGTCCAAGACGAGTGGCGGGCGGAGAAACGAACGGCCAACCTCTTGGGGCCAGTCTCAGGGCCCACGGCTGTTTGGAATGCGATTTTTTTTGCTCCTGTCTTGTTTTTACTTTTTTTGGAAACTAGTCTAATTTCTACGAAATTTTCTTGTACAATCTCTTTCAAACACCTGCGGTAGTTTTATTTTCCAATTCACACAACCAATATACTGCCACAGTGCCACTGGCACAATGCACTTCCCAGACCCAGCAATACCACCCTTACCGTGCATGTCTATTGTTGCGTATGCACGTGTGCTTGGTGCCTTCGCCTTGTAACCTGACATGGCCAAAATTCTTCTCTGATCATAATTTAACCTTCTGCCTATGCGGAAAAAACATATAGGCCGGTATTTGCATGACAAAAGCCTAGTGGATTCTTGATTTGGTATTTTGTCAACTCAAATCCGCATCCATCTACTGATATATTTCATTGTTCCAATTTGGCACGCTATGATTCTAACACCACTAGAGCATAAAAAATGCTACTCCTTACGTTTTAAATTATAGTTCACTTTGAATTTTTTGGTGCATACATTTTTATATGTACCTAGATAAATAATATATCTAGATAATAGCAAAATACATGCAAAAAAACGAAGTGAACTACTATAATTTAGAATTACAATTTAGAACGTAGAGAGTAGTTTGTACGCAGAGCTCAAACCAATTCCTTATGAATAATAAACAGTCAAAATTGTTACTGTCTATCTCTATGCACCAAGTAACCTGAATTAAACACAGCCACTCAATTTTCTTACCATAAACCAGAACTTCTACTCCTGCTAATGGGCTGCTAATGGGGCTGGGCTTGACGGGTTTTAAAACGGTACTATTGGATGAGTGAAAATGTATGACACTGTGAAATGGTCAGGGCGGGTTGGGTTGACGACACAAACGGGTTGGGACGGGTTAGGACGCTATGGTCGTAGATCGGCGCGTACGTCACAGATCAACTTGCATGGTGACTACGGGTTGGGGCCTTTGGGTCAATGAGATGGGGTCGGATCGGGTGGTAATTAAGACTCTTGAGATATGGGTAGGAGCGGGTTTGGGACAGGTTCAATCCCATTACCAGACGTAATAACTTCCAACATGCCCCCTAGAGATTTAACCTCACCAACAGAATCTAAAAGATCAGGGCAATTAGATGTATGCATTAGCACACGGAGCTACAAATGCACTGAAATATATTTGGTCATATTTAGAGAAATTAAACTTTCTTCTACATATTAGTTTTTTAGGTGTTCTACATATTAGTTTTTTAGGTGTTGTACACATTAGTTTTCTAGCTATCTCTGAGTTAGTTTATCCAAAGTGAAAGAAACAAATAATCTCTCCAATTATATGATTACTAAATCTTGGAGCAAGACATTAGTTTGGGATAATGATGCAACAAATTGAAATTCTAACACAGAAGTTCTGAAATGGGATAAGTTGATCCTGCTCCATCATTCTTCTCCAAATTTCTAGCACACTATTGACTATTGTGTCTACTTGATCCTGCTCTGGTCATGTGCAGTGCATGCTAAAGCAACTCAATCAATTTGATTTCTAAATGCCATATCTGCCAGAAGTCTAAATATAAAGTGTGAAGTTCTCTTACAGAGTATTCAATCTGATATTCATGCCCCAAAATATAAACCTGACACCATCACATTCGTCTATGTTAACTAGCAAGTACCTTTTGAGTTTGACATAGCTTATTCATATTAGATGAGACAATTGAGTTCTACAGTAACATACCATTTGTCCCAGACCACGAATGTGTGTCGAATGTTGATAGCATCCGAAAGTACATCTCACCCTGTCCGCTCCCTTGCTTTGAATTTTGTGAATTGCGATCCTTATTCTCCCCATACCAGAAACAGGTCTTGCACTCTTGCCTCCTGTCATACAGGACACCTCCTCCATGAGACCATGAGCTTGAATTGGTTTTCCATCAGTGTGCAACCAAATTCTGCCTGGGTAGTAGAAGTACATGCTGTCATTTCCACCATTGATTGGATCTACAGCTGTATACAGTTCTGTCAAGAACATATCATGCACTGTAGAAAGCTCATCCAAGAACTCATCCACCATTGTAGGCGGCTTCTCTCCCTTGTGCGCGCAACCCAGGGATTCCTTCGGCTCTGGAGAGGAGCAAGCAGGAACTTCTCACCACTTCCAGCTCCTCATAATCGATCAGCGGATCTCATGTGTACTCATATTCTCATCCTCCTTATGAATGATGAAAAGATGGAAATTCACAACAACAACCAATGCTGCTAAGCTCCACAGTATCAGAATTAGGGACCGATGTCTTGCCGGGTAGCAGCAGAAACTCAACGCCTTTGGGTGCCTGCTCCTTATACCCACGGTGCTGCTTATCTACTCCAACTGATACGCACCTGCAGCAAAAATGGAGCAGAGCTCAAAAACTGCAAAAATTGAGCAGGGAAGAAAGAGAGGTTGGAATTTCTAGAAAAAGAGGCTGATTCACGTGCCAACTCAAGAAATATGAAATTGCAGCTGAATGAATTGGAACTTGGAATCTGTACGGAAAAGAAATGGATTTGTAAGCGTCGTCTACACTGAAATCAGGGAACTACTAAAGGAAACCAGCCAGCAAACTAAACAACACATTGTGGCCTAACTACCTGCTCCCTGGCCACCACTACAATTTAGCAACCAAAATGAACTTGTATCAAGAATCCGGTAACATAGCTCATGCTCAGCCAGAGCTATTTGTGTTCCAGGGGACTTGAATCTTACTAGTAGGAATCCAAAATTTCAAATTAAAATTGTTGCTACTGTTATTCTTACATTAAAAATATTCCGAGGGCCAGATAATATACCTATCAGTTTATGACCAACTGATGAAATTATGGCAAAACCACGGACAATGTCACATACCACAGCAACAAAACCCAATCATATCCTATCCAGCTGCACGTGCTTGCCTCTTTTGCCTTTTGATAAGGCCTTCCATCAAACTGATATAGGTTGAACTGTCAACAGACATGCCCCTTTGCATCATCTCATCCAAAACAGCCTGGCCTTCTTTCAGTTGCCCACCAATACATAGTTCATTTACAGATTTATTATACTTCTGATCACCACCTTGTGCATTTCCACCAGATTCAGTGCCAGATTTAACCTCTGGGTCCTTCCCTGCCTCCACTTCCTCCACAGAAGATTTCATGGAAGGATAAGAAAATCTTTCAGATAACTTTCCACTCTCCTCCAATTTATGCAGCATATTCTGTGCTTCCTCTGATCGCCCTGCCTCAGATAGTGCAGACAACACAACACCGTATGTAAATGCATCAGGCTGCAAGCCTCTGATCTCTATGTCAGCAAAGAAACACAAAGCTGTATCGACATCGGCATGTTTGCACAAAGCTTGAATTAAGGTGTTATATGTGATAACATCAACCTTCTTCCCTTTCTCTACCCATGACTCGAAAAGCATCATCGCTTTCTCAAGCTTGCCATACATACAAAGGCCATTCATTAAAATGTTGCATGTAACAACATCAGGCTTAAAGGAATTCTCCACCATCTTGTTGTGGAACTGGAAAGCTTTCTCCAAGTCCCCTTCCTTACAGTAGGCATGGATGATGATATTGTATGTGGTGTCGTCTGGTACCAACCCCTTCTCCATCAGTTCATTCAATTTATCAATTGCCTCTGTCAACTTCCCCATTGTAGAAAGCCCTTTGATCAATGTGTTATAAGTAGAAATACTTGGCGTTAACTTCCTCTTGACCATTTCATCCCACAGATGCAGAGCAGGCTCTGGTTTTGACTCCTTAAAGTAGGCTGCCATCACTGTACCATAGCTTACTTCGTTAGGTACAAAACCCCTCTGTGGCGGTGAATGCAAGAGCTCCTCAGCCTCTTCATAACGCTTCTCTTTGCACAGGTTGTATAGCAAAGTGTTTAGGGTGAAAGTGTCCATTTTGAGTCCCTTTCTCACCGTCTCATCCATCAACATGAATGCTTTTGCAACATTGCCGGCTTTGCAGTATGCATCAATCAATGTATTGTATGTAATCACATCTGGTGCCAACCCCTCCTCTGCCATCATTTTCAGACGCCGTAATGCTTCTTCCAATTGCCCCTCCTTCCAGAGGCCCTTGACAACAATGTTATGTGTGACCAAACTTGCCTTCACCCCTTTGTCACGCATTTCCTCAAGAAGATTCTGTGCATCACAAGAGCGCTGACACTTGAAGCATGCACTAACAAGCGTATTGTAGGTAACTACGTCAGGCGATACTATGCAAAGCCGCTCCATCTTATACTTCAGCTTAAATGCCTCGTCCACCTTCCCTGCCTGGCACAGCCCTGCAGCGAGCACATTGTACGTCCACAGGTCAGGCTCCAAGCCGAATGCCGTCATGGCCTCCACGACATTGGCCGCTTGCTTGATCCACCCAAGTCTCGCGTACGCTGAGACGAGGGTATTATAGGTGGCCCTAGTGGGCTCCATACCCTCCTTCTTCATCCTGGCCAGCACCGCCCGTGCCTCGCCGAGCATGCCCCTGCGACAATGAGCGTTGAGGAGGGTGTTGTAGGTGACGACGTCTGGGGAGAGGCCGAAACCCTGCATGGCGGCAAGGGCGATCACCTGCGGGTGGTGCGAGGCGCCGAGGCGCGGGAGGTACGGGGCCAGGAGGGTGTCCATGGGCGGCGGCGAGGGCAGGCGGGAGGCGGAAACAAGCCGGCGCACCACGGACGAGACAAGCGCTGGGTCCGGGTCGGAGGAGGCGCCGCATGCGGACGCCGCGCGAGACGGAGGCCGAGGCGGAAGGCGTGGTGTCCATGGGGACGGGAGGCGGCGTTGCGCGACGGCGCGGCATGGAGGAAGAACCGAACAAAGGGACTACCCGAAGCCAGAGGCCTTGATGGGGTTCACGGAGGCCCAGTAGGTCGTTTGGTACTTTGGTTAGTTTGCGGCCCAACACCCTTGGCCTCGCCTCGCCTCGCCTTTCCGCTCCTCGCGTCGCCAACGCCGGAGGCGGAGAGTAGCCACCGCCGCGGGACGTCCTGCTCGCTGTACGCGCTCGCACCATTTTGCCATCGAACTCTGAGAAAATTCAAGCTCAAATTCGTGCTCTCGTCTCCCCAGCATCCCAAGTTGAGGAACAGCAGATGGGAAGAGACGGGAAGGAGACCAGGCGCCGGAGCCGCAAGAGATCCCCCTCCCCCTCCCCCTCCCCCTCCTCGGATTCCGACTCCCCATCCTCCGCGTCCTCCTCGAGCAGCAGCCCCGAGCGACGGAGCCGCAGCAGTAAGCGGAACAGATCATCCTCGTCGCATCGCCACCGCCACCGCCACAGCCGCAAAGAGAGCGGCCGGTCGCGGAGCTCCCGCGACGAGGACCGCCGGCGGCGGCACCGGAGAAGGCGGGACCACGAGAGAAAGCGGCACGGTGGGGATGGTGGCGGATCCTCCGACTCCCAATCGTCGGAGGAGGACCGGGCGGAGGAGGCGCGGGAGATCGTCCGAGATATCCTCAGGGAATTGCCGGCCGTAGCCGAAGAGCTTCGCCAGGTAAGGTTTCTTATTTTTTTTTTAGAAAAAAAATAGTCTAGAGTTATAGTTTCGGAAGCTTGAACAACAGTTACAGTTCTAAAAAATCTGTAAAACACAGTTGCTTCATACAAATGCAATAACTCTGCTTCCATAGATGACCCCCATATGTGAGGGCGATGATTTGTGATTATGTTTAGTCTCTGGTATTTTCTATGTTGAAGCCTGCAGTAGCTATAAGATGAAGGATAATAGGTTGTTTTGCTCTAGGGAAATGCAGCGAGTCTGAAATGATTCCTTGTTCCATTGATATGTCATGCAATCATCCTAACTTCTTCTTACATTGCAAAATAGAGGTCCTACTGCTTCTGATTCTCTATGAGAAGAATATTCTGAGCTGATTCTCTTGGATTCTCTAGAAGAACTATAAATCAAAAGTGCTTTCTTTGTGAGAAGTGAATCAGGAGAAGCTAGTTTTTTTCAGCTCTTAGCATCCTAGTTCATCACGGAAATCATCCTAAGATAAACTATAACTTTTGTTTTGTATGCTTGGTCGATGTGCTTATAATCAAGAACCAAAACACATGCATATATTGGCAGTTACAACTGCTACTTTTGAATCATGTATGTAGGCTGAGTTATTTCAACTTGTGTCTCCTGAAATTAATGTGCATGTATAATTTCTTACTAACTTCCATTGCCGAGTTATTTCAACTCTGCCATTTCAACCAGCAGTTGTCATTCTGAAAATCAGCAAGTGTGACCTGCGGAGTTACCCTTTATCTTTGTGATCAATTTGTATGACGAAAATTTGAGCTTATTTCTTGGTGCATATTTTTGTTTTATACATTGTGTTTCATCTTTGAAATTTAACAAAATTTTATATTTATACTGCCTTTTTAGTTTTTAGGCTTCCAATTGGCATGATATATTAGATATGTATAGACTATAGAAGTGGTTGTATGTGTTCTGAATAGCATTTGTATTCATTAGTAGAGCTCTAGGCCCAAATATATACAGATACAGATACATGTATTAGCAAATATGCACAAAACCTCTTATACAATGGGGAAATACAAATATTTATAAGACATCAGACAGTGTGAAACATTATTCTAGCTATTAGCCTATTATCTTCATACTTACTGTTTCCCATGCACTATGGTGGCTTAATTCATCCAAAAGTATTGGGTACATTAACTCTCTTCAATTACATGGCACTGAAAATAGAATGTAAAATCCGCAGTCTGTTTGTCCTGTAAAATCCGCAGTCTGTTTGTCCTGTAATATTTTTTTTCTGAATATATTTAATGTGTATATTTGTACCACATGCACTTTAGTGTAATTTTATGTTCCGTGTCCTTAAGATAGCTCATGACATGTGAACTTTCAGCTTCTCCAAATGATAGACAGTGGTGAAGGCATTGATATTTCTGGAATTTCCGACAAGCCATTGGTGAAGCGCTTGAAGAAACTTTTCCGATCTCTGAGACTAAAAGAAAGTGCAAGTGGGGCTTACTTGCTGCCTCCGAAAAATGTTCCTACACTTGATGTTGTTGGATCATTATTATTAGCAAGTTCCAAACTTTCAGACAACAAAAGTGGAAAGTCAGTATCACCAAATAGAGAAGAACTACCACAGGCTAACTTTGATGTGCAAAATAAAGATAAAGATGATCCTATTTCCGAAGAGCCGAAAGTTATTGGTGTGGAAGAGGAACCTCCTAAAAGAAGGTAACACTTGGGTGTTACCATTTGTTCTGCTGAAGTATTCCCGATAAATTTCATTGCATACCCATAAATATGCTAGAAGTATTCTTGGCCATATACTTGTTTGGTTAGATATTGGTTGCATCAGATTTGTCCTTCATTCAGTTACTTTAGGCTAACAATAGTACATGAGTTTTTCAATTACTGAATGTTAATGTCTGCTTCACTATAATGCCAGAATATCCTACATTCCCAGTATTAGCATATATTCTTGATGCTGGTATTCAGGAGCATTAGTATCATGGCAAGGACATAATCATATCCCCCACTGAACGAAACCTAGTGAGACAGGTGGGTGTCAACCAGATTATTATGAGGGTTTCTCTCCATTTGCCCCTCCCATCAGGGGCCATGATGAAACTTGCCACCGTGTATCATGGCCCTCCTGTCAGTCCCCATCTAGTGAGTTTGTGGATAGCAAATAGGAGCTCTATTTTTGCCTTCCCCCCATAGTTAGCTTCCTAAAACTCGAAAATCAGGTGGGAGGGGGGAAACCAGGCAGAGGGTGGGGCAGGAGGGATGGGATCGCTCATAAACCACCGGGACAGGTCCTATCCCCATCCGTTGGTTGTCTCTAGTCATGGCCCTAGATCCCCATCCCCAGCCATCCCATGAACTTGTCCCACGCTCCACCTCACCCTTTCTCTGTTTCTCCATGTTCCACACCAGGGGCAAGCGCTGCCAGGCTTCGATCGTCTTCATCTCGTTCCATGCTAGGGCCAAGTGTGCCACCAAACCTTGATCTCTCTCATCTCATGTGGTCATGCCATTAAGACCGAGCCTGCTCACGGCAAGCAGTCTTCATGTTGGGCACGTTGGGCACTATGCGCTTCATGCTTCCAAGCATGGCACTGTAATCGTGGCAACCATAGGCCATATCAGTGAACCTGCATAGTGCTGAGCGAGGTCTTTATGCTCCCATGATTGATTCAAGTTGTGTTTGTAGGTTGCTTGATTGAGGTTGAGCTCTCGTGAGTAGCAGTTGGCTGTGAGTTCTTCGATGAGTTCTGCACATGTGGCGTAGTTAAAGTATATTGCTGCTGTGTTTTCTCTTGACATAACTATTCTAGCTTTTAGTGTTCTTGATTAGTAGGTTTGGCATTATGCTGTCTAGTGTGGCTGTGTGTTTATGGAATGCCTCATTTCCTTCTCAATTTTTTTACCCGACAGGCCGATACAACATTATTCTTTTTTTATTTGATTACTGCCCAACTTGTTATCCGATTTAATGTTCTGCTCTGTGCAGGGTAATCGGTCCTACAATGCCATCTCGTGAGTTACTGGCGGCAGCAGCTGAAATGACAGAGGCTCTTAGGTGCCGGTAATGATTTATTCTTGTTTTTAGTCTGATATTTTTAGCCTAGATTCATGTGTCAAACAATGGTTAGGCAAAATTCCATTCATGAAATGTTCTAACCAGGGATGCTGAACTGGAAGCCGATGATGATTTGCTCATAGGCCCCCCACCGCCTGCTGTAGTTGCTGAAGCTGCATCTGCAAATGAAGCTGAGCGATTTGAAGAGGTACATTGCCAGTAATGATATTCCACCATTAATAACTTTGGAGCAATGCAGTACCAAGTACCTATGTTATTTTAAAGTTCATCCACTGTTAGGACTTTGGAGTCAAGTCAAGGTTTCATGGTTTACTTCTTGTTTCATCTACTTGCATGCTTTTGCTGTGCACTTTCTCAAGTTAACTTTACTGTTTGCAATTTTCACTGCAGTTGTGTATGTAAGCTGTCCACTTTGTCTGTAATCAATAATCCTGATTGATTTTGTGCTAACAACAGTATAATATGTCCTCATTGATCCTTTCTATGTGCTTTTCTTATTTACCTTGTAATCAGTTAGTCTCAGCTGCCTATGGCTATGGGGTCAATTTGTTATTCTGGATAATAATACATATATATTGATCCTTGGCACAAATTGCGGAACAATATAATATCTAATGTGTCACTCACTTTGCTTGTATAACTGCAATCGACATTATAAACAACTTTCAGGTCCTATTGGGATACTTTGTGATTAGGATCCAAAAGATTTTGTGAGCACTCCTTTGATTGATTAGAATGCAAAGTTCTTTCTTCTAGTTTGTCTCTGTTACTTTCAACAAACATTTAATGGACAACATGATTACTTTCTGAATTCTTATTTTCTTTTTCAATTAAACATCTGGTTTTGCTTTAATATGTTCCAGCAATTTGTTGACCTTTCTTTTCGATGTTTTTTGGTAGGTTACTCGAATATTGGCAGCTGACACAAATTCACCTTATGATGTTCTGGGGGTAAATTGGAAGATGTCAACTGATAACATGAAGAAAAGGTGGAGATTTGTATGCTTTTCATTTTC
Organism: Bothriochloa decipiens; assembly: GCA_023333625.1. Lineage (NCBI taxonomy): Eukaryota > Viridiplantae > Streptophyta > Magnoliopsida > Poales > Poaceae > Bothriochloa > Bothriochloa decipiens. The sequence continues at coordinate 21,808,165 of CM041640.1, read as the reverse complement.
ACATCTAATTTGTTTAATAATAAAAATGTTATCTCAAATCCTACTGTAAAGATAATAGAATGGTTCATGTAGTAATTGTTCTGTAGGTTGTTCGGAGTTGGGATTATTGTTGACACAAATAGTGAAAATTCGTAGCAGTACCTTTTAGGCTTTACAGGTCTTGCAATAAGTGCCCGTGAAGAATCTTCACAAAACAAAAAAGTGCCCATGAAGAAAGTCTCTCCATTTTGTTATCTATGTCATAAACCTATCACATCATGCTACATTAGTTATGTTTCTCTTTTCTGTTTTCTGCTTAAGTGACTAATCCTCCTATCTTATACTGTAGGTATTGGAAGTTGTCTCTTTTAGTGCACCCGGACAAATGTCCTCATCCTTCAGCACAAGAGGCATTCGTGAGATTAAATAATGCCTTCAAAGATTTACAAGACCCCGATAAGGTGCACAAGTTTTCCACACACTGAAACTGGTTCATCTTTCTATCAAAGTTCACTTGCAGAATTTCACCAAAAAAAACACTATTACATTTGTCTTATTTGGAAAAAATAATACATTTATGATGTGGTCATTAAAGAAGATACTATTGAAGAGATAAAACATTTGTTGAAGGTTCCAGCTTAATTTGTCTCTCTTTTCGTTGATTAGTAAAATCCAAAGTCCTCCCCTTCCCTCCCTCAATGCAGCTTACATTTTTGTTTCTGGCATTTTCTTCATTGGCAGAGAGGTGCAATAGATGAGAAGATAAAAAAGAAAGAGGAGATGGAACAATTTGAGGTAAACTTAAATAGAATATCAGTTGCTTATTGATTGTTCAGAATGAAAGGGATAATTGTTTTATTCTGTTTATCCCATTTCTCTACTTTTTAGATTGAACTTAAAGCAATGCGTGAGGCTGCGGAATGGAGACGGTTACAAGGTAAACTATTGCAATATCACAAACAATGTTCCAAAGTAAATTTAGATATAATTTGATGCTGTGTAATGTAGCATGTAGCAACATATTCGTTTTGGGGTATAGATTTCAATCTATATTTGTACTTTATGTGACAAAGATCAAACAAAGTAATTGCATAATAACAAAGATGGTTTTTTTGTCTATAAATACATATTAGCTTCCAAATCAAACACTGTTGAATGGACCTCTGGTTTCTCCAGCAAGCTTTACAAGATAAAGCAAATTTCACATACTACACTCCATGCACATGCTGTGATTGTGTTGACTATAATAAGTGTACTTTATTTGTGTTTGGTAATTGCAGTCATTGAGGGCCTTTAGACCACCTGCACCGGCGTGCACTACCGCGTATACCGCACGGAAAGCGCTGCACCGACGTGCGTTATCGCGTGCGGTAGCGCCCGGCGGACTGGATATTCAGCGCATGCACTGGCTTGTCGCGTACGCGCGCTAAGCAGCCTGTGGCGGGCCCCGCGCATGCTGCGCGTGAGAGAGAAGAGAGCATGCAGTGGTGGGCCCCACTTGTTCAACAAACAAAAAATGTTATAACTCACAAACCAAAATATCAAATTAAATTCCGATTACACCATTGAACTTGTCTCAATAAATCCTTCAAAACCAGATCACACATCGATATACTTAGATAAAGTGATAAGTGGGCCCCACAGGGATAGAGTACGCTGTAAAGAATGGATGAGTGCGGAAGAATTGGGATAGAGTACGCTGTATGATGGATAGAGTGCGAATATAGAGTTCCATGAGTGCGGGTAGTCTTAGCCCTGTACACTAATACACTTTATTAACCACCATAAGGTGTTGTAACCTCTTTTTTCTTTTTTTTGTCTGCTTGTGCGCCCAGATTCGATGAACGTAATTTCATTGATTATTATATTTTTGTTCAAAGTTTATCATAGCTGGTAATTGTGAAGATATTGAATGTGAAGGATAAATATGGTAGCATCCTCTTTTTGCTTGCAGGTGTATCGCTTGCAGGTGATGAAGAACTTTTAGCAGGTCCAAAAGAGTCGCAGGCACCTAAGAGAGATGAATGGATGACCACATTGCCACCTGAGAGAAAAGTAAATGATAGAAATATTTACTTGTGTAATTGTTTTATCTACAATCACCAAAGTATGCTTACTTTATTGTGATATCTTATATGTATGTATTTTTTTTTTCTTGTCAGGCAGGAGTGCCTATGCATTCAACTAAATCATTTAGTATGAATGGTAAAGAAGGACGTGGAGACACAAGTGTCTGGACTGATACCCCTCTTGATAGAGCACAAAGGGCACAACAAAGGTATGCTTACTGAAAGCACTCAAATTACGCAGGAGAGCTCCGTGTTATTTCACTGTTAGAGAAATAAGAGTTCCCTCCTTATCTCTCTAACACTTATGAAGCATTTTAGTTTTTTTTATGATAGTTTGTTCAATATTGTTCATGCCTGCTACTGCAGTGGCAATACTTGGAAAGAGAATTAGTAATTGGCATCAGTACAGGACAAAAAGCCAACATAGCAGAGTTGGCAATAATTGCAACCTACATGTATATCCATCACACTAAGCAATATTCAAATTCCACTTCCATATAGAAGTTGTCTAAATCAACTGTGCTTTTAGCAATGACGAAAAATGCAAAATATCACACAAACATGCAGTGACTGGGCACCGAGGCAAAAATAGTGGCATTTCTGTATGATGTGGTTGCAGTCACTATTTTAATGACTGGTTCCTCCTTGAAACTAGATAAAACCTAGTTGGAATTTAACTGTGAATAATTTACAGCTGTAGGCTTACACCAGGAGCGAGAAGTTCCTTCCAGATTGAAACTAGTCAAAGGCATGAATGTTACAAGTTCTTGTAGAACATTTGTTTGCATATGTAGTATTTTCACTTAAATATTATAGGCTTGCACATTAATGTGTCAATATGCACACTATTAATTATTGTAAAGCTCGGAATTATTTTTAATAACAAATCATGAAAATTAAATCATCCTTTTGTAAAGCAAGCTTTCCTTCGATCATTGTGTGTTAAGCAGGATTGAAATTAGTGTTTCCATGTATTGTCACTTATGTATACCATGCTATAGTATTTCAATGGTCGAACGGCTCATAATTCTAGAAATATAATATAATGGCATTAGTAACTACATAATGCCTTTTGCTCTTATGACAATGAAAGCTTTAGTGCATGGATTGGGTGTCATGTCCTTAATATAAACCAGCTGATTGGCAACTGTTTTCATTGCCAGCTTATTAAACTCGCGGAATCTTGCCATCATTGTTTGAATCAGCAGGCAAACAACATTGTAATGGAGGCATCAGTTTGCTTTGCTAGTGAAATACAAAATAGATGCACCATGTGTAGTAACGCGTTGTCCCATTGCATCTTTAAATAATACCAATGTACATGGGCTAATGGATTACACTGTTTTGCAGCTATCTAGAAGCCTACAATAAGACAAAGGCGATTGCAGAAGGCGATGATGTAAAGAGCAAAAACCCGGATGCTTCAATTGTGGATAAGTATAATACCTCCAAAAGATCAGTGTCTCTTGTGCAGAAGCACCGAGAGTGTAAAAAGGAGAAAAAGAAACAAAAGAAGCACGAGAAAGAAGAATGGGAGGGAAACCACCCATGGAAGCCATGGGACCGGGAGAAGGATCTGACTGCTGGGCGCCAAAAGGTTGCCTTGGACCCAGAGAACATGTCACAAGGATTGACTTCCCGTTTCGCATCTGGTTCTGTTCAGAGGAACTTCCTGTAAGCAGTATGGAAAGATACTCCTGGAGCATGGGATAATCGATGATTATATCCAGTTACATTCTTGTCGGCATATGGCAAAGATATTACTGACACATAAAAATGAGAGCCATCCTGTAAGTTGGTGCTTGTTATGTTTATTTCTCAGTGTATTATCTGGTGAGCTAAAAAAATGGTGTCATAGTTTGTACGAACTATACAATAACTTTTTCAATATGTCTTAGAATTGTCATTTCGTAAACTTAGATTTATAAAGTTTATACTCAGTGATGTGGCATCAACATGTACATTTTATGCCTACCAGTTATACCTAAACGTACTGATAGGGTAACGCCTCTCCTTTTAATAAAATACCTGAAGTCTTCTAACTACGAGTTTATTACTCACTTGATTAGATTGTTTAGCGTTATTACTGATGTTCTTCCACTATACGAGGTTCAAACTGAGCGTTTCTTCGACAGTCCCAAGCGTTCCTTCGTCAATATTATTATGTATATTCCAGAATTTACAACTAGTCAATTTAGCTATAAGCCCACCTAGTTAAGAAGTTAGCATACCATCTCATGGTCATAAACCAGCTGCTCCACTGCGCTACCATTAGAAAGGGCTGTTGGCTCCCCTGCAGGCTGCAGCAGTTGTGCAAGGGGCCAAATGCAGAGCAGAAGACCGCTGTGGAGTATAATTTTTACAATTTATAAGGGACAAGCTTAGAGATAAACAGTAGAAGAAAAGGCTTCAGTGTAGGTAGAAGAAAACCCGCTGTGGAATGACGTGGATACCATACATAAATAGATAAATAGATAGAACATGTTTTGAGGGTATTTAGTGGAGAATAATGTAGACATCTTTCGTAAAAAGAGAGTTTGTCTAGTAAAGTTTATCTTTATAAGAGTTATAAATAGATGAACCGTGTAATACCATAGTTATGAGAACAACAATTTATAACAACATCCTTAGCTTCCATTGAGTTTATCCATTACTAGGTCCCCTTCGCTCGGCATTTTGTTTTCATCCATTGACACACGCATCAGAAGCAAACCATCTTTAACGTAACTCGGAGGTGCCAACCTTTTGGAACGATTTAGCGTCTCTGTCTGAAACAATGACAACAAACAACAGTTAATATATGATACTCCCTTTATTTTAAATTAAAATTATTTTAAAAATCTTAAAAAATCAAAGCATCCTAATTTTAATCAAATTTATATGATAACATAATAATATTTAGATATTAATTAAGTATCTTTAGATTTTTTGATAACTATATATTTATAGTATATTTATTTAATGTCATAAATCTTTATATTTTTTCTATAATTTTAATTAAATTTTAGATGTTTTGACTTTTTAACTATTTAAGATTCATAGAATCACTTATAGTTTAGAACGGAGGAGGTAATAATTAATATTAGAATCAAATACATTTCTTCGTTCCGTTACGCCAAACCAATTGTGTGGTCGCTTATAGCTCAGCACTCACTTTCGTTGGTGAGGTCGCCTACATAAACCAATTGTGTGGTTCCTATTTCATATTTTAGATTTTCGATTGCATAAATTATTTTAATAAATTTGTGAGAAATGGCCGTACGTGCACAAAACCTGACGAGCCGTACTTGGGCCGCTCGATAGGATTTCCGGGCCACATGGCGCACTTATTCGGTGTTCTAGACTGGACTAGAAGCCTGGAGGAAGGTCTGTTGCTCTTCTGGAACACGCCCTCGGAATCCTATCGCTACCCACGCGCCCGCGGAACTAAGCACTCTTTGCTGAGCTCTGTCTGTCGCCATGCTGCCGGCGGTCGCCGCCGCATCCTCCGGCCTCTCCCATCTGCCGCGCTACCACCACCTTGGCCGTCGCTTTCACCTCCGCCGCTACGGCCTTCTACCTGCTACTCCGGCCAGGCCCTCGTGTGGCGCCACCCGCGCCCGCTGCCTTCTCCTTGCCGGCGCGTTCGCCTCCGGGGAGGGTCCTTCGGGACAGGTAAGCTCCTGGCAGCTCTCCTGAAACACCATCGAGGTGTTTGTTCAAACTCAGTCCGCAGGAATTTGCAAAAATAGATATTTTTTTTAAAAAAAAACTCTGTGATGTTTGTGTATGCTGAACTTTAATGTCTATATAATGCTTAAATTGCTCCATTTTAGCAAGAAATTTCGGTATTCCAGCAATTTCCAGGATGTTTGGAAATGCAACTGACAAAATTCTGAAATTAGTTTACATGCGGGCTTTTCGCATTTAACAGATAAATGTTTGTTACCACGTTGTTTATAGCTCATTTCAGTTATTCTGAACTTTTGAAATTCAGAATGGACTTTCTTGGAGTGCAATTTCTTTCAGAGTTGCTGTCGTCTCAATACATCGGTTGATTTTGCTAGGATGTTGACTACTCTGCTGGCACCACAAATTCTGGGTCTGCCTACCTTGGTCTCTTCGTTCGATTGCTTGGCTTGGACAATGACTCACGTGATAGGGAGCATGCTGTTTGCACACTCTATCAGTACTCCCTTGGTGGAAGGAAGAGCATCGACGAGATAATGCAATTCCCTGGTTGCATTGTTCTCATCATTAGCCTCCTGAAATCAGAGTCCACTCCTGCCTGTGAAGCAGCTGCAGGCCTTCTGCGTAACATTACATCAGTTCAGATATATAGGAAGATGGCTGGTGAGAGTGGAGCAATTGAAGAAATCATTAGTCTTCTCTGTAAATCTACGATAACCCCTGAGGTACCTGCAAATTCAATCACTACCACTCCAAGATCTTTTTCTCCATTCCATGTTGGCTATAAAGTGATATAACTGGCTGTTACCATGTTTGGCATGCGTGGTAATGGTTGATAGCCAGGATACATATAGAAACAATGTTGAATTAACCAATGCATTGTGAAATTGCGAACATAATGTTTTGCTCTTGCAGATTCTAGAGCAGTGTTTGTGTACCATCTGGAACTTTTCTATTGATGAAAATTGGAGGTACAAGATTCTGAGGAGCGATGTCCTAATGAAGATTGTTAGCTACCTAGATGAAGAAGACATAAAAGTCAAAGAGGCTGCTGGTGGTATCATATCAAATTTAGCTTTGAGTCCCTCTAATCATGGAGCTTTGGTTGAAGCAGGCGTCATCCCAAAATTGGTAATTTCAATGTAACAATATCCCAATGCAAAGAATCGGACACTTAAATGCATTGCTTTAATGTTGAAAACATGAATGTTGTATTAGCCATGCTATGGATATACACTTGGTACATGCATTATCCAACTTTTTTCCTCAAAAGAGGTCCTAGAAGCAATTACAGTTGCAGTACTATGAGATGCTTTTAAACTTTTGGTGATCTGTTACTCAGAAACTTTAGCAAAGTCTAAATATATAGGTCTATATTTTGAGATATGCCTAAATCTTATGTCATGCTAATAATCTGTTGGAGTGCAAAGTGTTTTTTTGCCACTTGTTATTATATATTTCGTGAACTTTGTTCCAAATAATAATTTGGGGTTGTTTTTTAGGTCCATCTTTTGCAAACCAAAGAAGATGACTATAAGATTGTTAGAAAGGAAGCTAAAAGTTCACTAATACAGCTGGCCGGTAATGATTGTTACTACAGCCTTATAATAGAGGAGGGTCTAGTCCGGGTTCCTTTGGTTGGCTCAGCTGCATATAAAGCTTTTAAACCTCTCCCCCATTCATGGCCCTCTTTTCCTGATGGCTCTGAGATTCAGCGGAGTTCTCGTCCCTCAAAATACGGTGCTACTGAACTGCTACTTGGCTTGAGTGTGAATGAGAATGATACAAAACCAGATGAAGCTAAAATTAATGCTATGATAGGACGTTCTAATCAGCAATTCCTTGCGCGTGTTGGAGCTATTGAGTTGGATGATCAAGGAAAAGAGGAATCTGGATCCGACAAGAATGACATGTATACCATTTTGCCATGGGTAGATGGTGTTGCACGGTTAGTTTTAATCCTTGGACTGGAAGATGTCTCTGCAATCAAAAAGGCTGCTAGAGCATTGGGTGAAGCATCAATAAATGAACATATGCGTACCTCATTCAAGGAAGCTGGGGCCGTTAAACCTCTACTTCAGTTGCTCAAGCACAAAGATGTTCATGTCAGAGAAGCTGGTGCTTATGCATTGGAAAAATTAAGTGTCAGGTATTTTCTCTTTCCTTATTCCAAGTATTTAATCAAGGCGATCGTACCACTTAATGTTGTTTAGAACAAATCTTAATATCACTTTGCTATTTATTAACTCTGTTTGGGTGCTGTTACTTATAAGTTATAACACAGGCGTTTTTAGGAGACTCTAATTTTTCTTGATTCCTATGTCATTTTAAATAGGAATTTGGCATATTGATAAACCCTTGAGCTCTATGACCATAATTCATCCTTTTCCATCTCTAGTTCTCCCACTTCCATATATAAATCAAGCATAAAAATACTCTAGGCAGAAAAACACCAAGACAAAATGCCTAGGTGCTGGTGAGTTGCTGCTGCTCTGTTTATGTGTTGCCTTTTTTTACAAAGGTTTCAGAATGTATTGGTGTATCGTCTTTTAAAGCATTCACAATGGACCTAAATCTATGTCTATGTCTATGTGTATCTATTTGTTCGGCCAATGGAACAATTTGTTTGTACCCAGTTTGTTTCCTTGGTTGGGTAGTTTATTTTCCTGTGTGGGCACATATGTTACTATGACTAAAGTGATTTGCGTAAGAGACCGGTTCTATACAGTATTTCTTCTACTTTAATAAAATGGCATGCAGCTCACCTGCATATTTGAGAAGGAAAACACTGCATGTTTTGGGTGCCTACTCGCTCCATTTTTTTTATGATTAGTCCAACATATCAGCTTTATACAGATAATGAAGTCTAGTTGTCTGTAATGTTGGCTCTAGACTAGCAAGTGATTGTGCATGAACTGTTTAATATGTGGATAGTATTGAAGTGTTCTCTACTTGATAAGCTGCGAAGTGCTCTAATAGCATGTAATAAATGTTGGGGTGCTACTCGACCATATATTTAGTATGCTCTTCTATTTGTTGCTGGATTCATTTTTTTACTCTGATATGTTCCTCTTTTAACTGTTTCTTTCTTCACAATCCTTTGTAGTACCACAGTCTGTCGGAATATCAAAGCTGAAGGTGGATTAGAATTGCTTGTAAATATAGTCAAGGATCAAGATACCCCAGTAGAACTACTAGAGAAGGTATTGGCCGTCAACATGACCTTTTTTACACATAAGAATAACATTGTCAAGGCTAGGGTTCTAACTTAACAGTTTCTGTGCAGATAATTTATATACTTTCTCAAATGTTTGACGTGGGGATTTGCATGGTTGCTGCAGTGAGTCTGGCATATTTTTCACATCACTGATTTTTATTTGTTTAATATTGAAACACTGCACTCTAATGCTCTGAATTTGTCAGCCGGGTACTGAAGGTGATGAGGATAATGGAAACAGTGCAATTCCCCAGACATCTGTTAACCAAGAGATGGCCAGGTTAGTTTAGGCCTTAAGGCTACACATGTGACTTTCTCTACTTACTCTATAAATCATAGGAAATCTTGAGTTCTCATTCCCTTAATTCATAACATAGTGCTGTTTTAGCTTTCTGTACACATACGACAAATTGGTATAAGATTACCACATTAATTGTCTGAGGGCCAGTAAACTTTAGTAGTCACTAAACTTTAGGGACCCAAACCAAACATAGCATTGATGTATGGATATTTTTCTTTCTAAAATAACAGTTATGTAGGGACGAGTTTTAGGGATGAAGGAAGCACTTTCCAGTGGTGTATAAGTTATTTTCAGTAGTGGGAAAAACATGAATTTATTTCATAACAACCTGCTTATAGGAACAAACCAGTTATGTTGGTTGTCATAATTTAATTACTCAGAATAAGTACATCAGTTATAGGAACAAACCAGTTATGTTGGGGAAGGGCGGCCCTGGTGCAAGCGGTAGAGCTTTACTGTCTGTGACCAAGAGGTCCCGGGTTCAAGCCCCAGCCTCTGCACATTTATGCAGGGATGGCTGCTGGCTATTTTTCCTTCTCCAGACCCCGCAATGCGGGAGCCTATGGCACTGGGTACGCCCTTTTTTAAGTACATCAGTAGATGTAGTACAAATTTTGTGTGTTGAGTTTTAATCTCACACCTATCAGTGGATCAACTAATCCTCTTTAGAGTCAGTATTTCCCAGAAGGAATAATCCATTTCACCCATATCAACTATTGCCGAAATCTAAGATTCACTCTTAATTATTTACCATCAAATTTACACACTGTTAACTGTTAAAACCATATCAAAGAGCCTCCTGATGGTGTTTCCATGGGCTTTTTTATGCACTGCTGGTCGTTGACTGTCAACATTGACCTCTAGTCTTTCTCTTCCCTTTTCATCCATGGACACCATGACATCAACCATTCAGCAGCATGGTAGGCTTACATGCTTGCCGTCACTTGAGAGTATGGCCACTTACACATTGACCATTTTGATCGCATCCTGAAAATTAAAATTTGCCGTGTCTCCTTAACAGGCTGCTAGCGCATGTGGATAGCATGTTGATGTCCCTCTTGATTTTGCTCGTGTTTCGGCCAGTTATCTTGCACTGTTATCTTTCATGCCGGAGTTGTAAATGGGTTCGCTCTTTTACTGATACCTTATTAGTGTTGTTGCCATTCTTTATTACTCTTCCCCCAAAAAATCCTATCTAAATTTCTTTTCTTAGCCACATTGATCTGTCACTTCTGCTCCTTACTAGTGTTTTAATTTGCCGCCACAACCACGTCTCTCTCTAACATGGTAACACCAATTTCTCTTCTACTGCTGCTCTCTGTCACTGTACTTATCAATGAGAGTATGATTGCTGGTGAGCATATCTACTATGCTGTGTTTCTACATACTCTACTTTTGGCAACACCCCTCTTTGGGGCACACAGATTCTTAAACACAACTTATGTGGTCCATGGTTCTGCTCTATCATCTTTGGCTTCTTGCTTCTCTTTTGGGCACGCAAGCCTGACACTTTATCATTCATGTGGTGTAGTGTCTATTAGAATATTGTAGTGACGTGCATGATTCTTTCAATGTGTGTAGCGAGTTGATCTTCGATTTTGATGCTATATCACGCTTAACGAAAGTTCTGAAGGAAGCATCGCCAAGGTTGCAAGCAAGAGTCTGTTGTGTACTAGACCATGCAGCAGCTTCAGAGCAACATGCCAATGCAATGACTGCTGCTTCAACTGGTTCAGTAATCGAAGCTATTCTTGAAATAGGGGTTATTCATGGTAAATTTCTAATTGAATTTTGGCTACATTACTTCTTTTCCTTGTATAATTTATATATATCATGATGAATAGTTTTTTTACAACAATCATGATGAATAGTTATGGTAGCAATCTTTTATAAGAGTTTTTATGCCCTAAAAAACTTCATGGTAGTGCCCTGACTTGACATGAATTACTATACATATCGTTGAGATGTTGAGTATGTTAGACTATTAGATTAATGCAGTTGTTTGAAGTGTAAAGTTAGCCTATTAATAATGTATTAATCGCCAAAAAAGGTGATTGATGACCAGAAAACATCAGTTGTTGAGGTCTATTGGTTTGTACCAAAAAATGGAAGAATGAACATAAACTTTGTTTTCATATCAACCAAATTACATTAGGTTCATTTTTTATCCATGCACATCAACTTTTAACATTAATCAAGTTCTGAATTTTGATAGCTATATCATGTCTACTATAATGGAAATATATTTTATGTTTCACTGCCATAATTTAGTAAGATCTTTCAGCCAATTCGATCAATCAGTCAGACCTATATCGCTGTCATCCCTCCATATTTTTTTCTGGAATGATGGTTCCTTTTGGTGCCTGTATGCTGTTCATTAAGGTTGTATTATAGGTAACAATATAACATGACATTACAAATTATGATGCAAATATGCTTGGCATATATAATGTTAGCCAAGAATGGTGCTAATGAATCAGTTTTCGTGGAATTTTCTTCAACAAAATATTATGATTTAGTAGCATTCTGAGATATCACAATTTGCTGTCATTTTCCACAAGTTTTCCATCTCAGAAACCTTGAAATGCTGCTATATTTATTTAGTCTTCACCTCTAAAATTTCGTTATGTTTCTCTATATAATAGGGACCAGAAGTGACTCTGAAAACTTCGATGAAACTCCTAGTCCAGTCATCAAAGAACTCAGTGAGGCTGTGTCTGCAGCTGTGAGGTTACTCACAAAGTTGTTGAACTTTGATCTTTTCATTCGCAGCATAAACAGTGAAAAAATCACTTCTCTGCTAAGAGGAATGCTCAAGTCAAGTTTCCCCCTTGAGTCAAAGGATTGTCTTGCAGCATGCCTCATTAAGCTAGAATCTAGAGCTGGCTTATCAGGAGATCATGGTGTCAATAATATAGATATGGAGATAACTATCTATCAGACTATTCCAAGGCTAGTTGAGCAAATGATGACCTCACTTTCTTTTGAAAATAAGAGAAGTGCTGTATTAGAGCTCAATAAGATAATATCTGGTGGTGTGCTGGAATATACAAGAGCATTGGCTGATGCCGGAGGCATATTTCCACTGGTCAAAATGCTTGAAGAGGGGGATGGAGATACACTGGAAGCTATCTTAGCTATCTTGTATAATCTGAGCATGGATCCAGAGAATCACCCAGCAATAATTGCTGCTGGAGCAGTGCCCCTGTTGAAGCGGATTGTTCTTACAGAAGGCCCACAATGGAGTAGTGCTATTCAGTTGTTGAGAACATTGCCTGTATGACATTGCTGAAGAGTGACCATTCATCGTCAACAAACATTTTAAACTACACTTAGTTCATGCACAGGTACATTGTTAAGATCTTCATCAGTGTCTACACGATCAATTTGTTCCAAATGCCTCTGCAATTGTGATACTTTGATGTTGTTAAACACTAAGGCTGGTAGTCACTGTATCATTTTTACATGGATACCTTCTCTCTTAATATTACAATGGTACTCCCTCCGTCTCAAATTGTAAGTCATTCCAAGGATCTTGAAATGCTTTGACTTTCCATGATTCTTGGAGTGACCTACAATTTGATACTGAGGGAGTAGATGATAACCATAATTGGAGTACATATTGGATAATGATACAAGGTTTATTGACTTTCTTGGATGTTTAGGAGACTGAAAATTGACGCAAAACAAAATTCAATTAGTACTCATAGGACTACTAGCTGCTTTAGGAATTTTCTGAAAGTGAAGTCAAAACCGTTGGCTTATATTATCTTAATTTCAGTTGCACATTGCCGAATTTAGCATATATGTAGTTTAGGACTGGCAATCAGAACACACATGGATAGAACTTGTAAAGGTTCAAAGAAAAGAATTCATTTTCTGGTCCTCCTTGATGACTGGTATAGAAGGGCGGCCCTGGTGCAAGCGGTAGAGCTTTATCGCCTGTGACAAAGAGGTTCAGGGTTCAAGCCCCAGCCTCTGCACATTTGTGCAGGGATGGCTGCTGGCTATTTTTCCTTTCCCAGACCCCGCAGTGCGGGAGCCTAGGGCACTGGGTACGCCCTTTTTTCTTGATGACTGGTATACAGGTATTGTTGACTGAAGAACCAGTGCAGAAAATGTCTCTGAAAAAGTTTGGGATTGTTTTATCCTGTTGCTGAATACAACGCTGACAATAATGAGATCCTTTACTAAACATGATTTTCTTTTGCAGCTAATTCCTTAGATTGAGGTCGCGGCTGATCCTAGCTCTAGCTCCCTACCATCATCAAAATTTGAACTTATGACCTGGAAGAGAGGATCGGCAAGGACATTTCCTCCGAAATAGCAATACACGCTGCCCTTTTGGCTTAGTTCAAAAGCACACACCGGGCCTGATATATGATGTCCTTTCGCTCACAGGCGACGGCAATAGCTAGTATCATGAATTATTTTGGACACTGGCAGTTTGCTGTTTGTGAGAGCCTGGAAAGTTCAAACTGTAGCTTGTTCATTGTCATGTTTCGACGCTAGATGACTTCACTCTGTAAAAAATGGGGATCCTTTTCGTGTAACCGAGCTTTTAACTACTGAAGTATCCTGACTAGCGCAACAAAACTGCAGTAAACTGACGGTGCAGTTGGGCCGGTGATTTTTGTGGCTGATAAGCTGATGCTGTTTTGCTGAGAAAAACACTGTACCACATGCTACTATATACTTGCTCGTGTGTCGCGAGTCATGGCAGGTGATCTTGTGATCGACGTGTACCCAGCTTACATGGATCTTGTCTAGGCATGGTACGGCGGCTGCTGCTGCTGCTATGTACGATGCCGTAAGTCTCGGTCACGGTCAGCATATGACTGGGACATGCAGTGTACAGTAGTTTGCTGTATGCGTCTGTCTTGATCTGGGTGGCGGATGCACTGCATGCTGATTGAGGAATAAAATTCAGTGTTTGGTATGAAAAAGCTCTAGAGGTATGGCCTCTGGCAAGCGCTCTTGTGGCCATACATGGATATCGTGGGAGTGTGTGCTTGTGTAAATCACGAATATCGCGACAGCGTTTGCTCATGTAAGATTTCTTATTCTCCAACCCAGATGACAAATCGTACAGAGAAGTAAGGTATTTTTTCCGGGAATTTGAAATGTTATCTTGGACTCGCGTCGACCCTGAGTGAAGTCCCAGACGACCTCATACCGTACACGGTGAGGGGCTCGGTCGGACTGTAGCAGTGCTGCGAGTCGTGCATGCGACATGTGATTGCGACACAATACATCTGGCACAACTGCGGGGACACACTTATATTTCTTTTTTTTTATTGCCTCAACCTTTGATTACAAGTTGTAGTACAGGACACTCTTATAGGCAGAATGAACCATGGTCCGCACCTCATCGAGCTGGGCATGCGCAGAATGAACTATGGTCCGCAGAATCGAATTAACTCTTCTCCTTCTCAAGTATCAAAAAGTGAGACTACCAACGCCCAACGGGAACTTCCTGCACCATTTTTATTTTGTTTTAACGTGTTCAGATACTCAAATGAAGGCAAGAGAACAATACTACATGCTGCAATGTTGGACTCTGACTCTCTGAGGCTGCTGCAAAGCAACTGGGGATCTCAAGTGCTATGACTGAAAGAGCCATGACTGGAAGTGCTATATCACTTTCTAGAAAGGGCCATGACATTGAAGTTGTTTGATTGGGGATACAGGGCAAGTCTTGCTTTTATAACTTTTGCAGCATCCTGCACACAAAGAAATTCAAAACCATAAGCATCATCCACATTTGCTGAACTCTCGGTGTCACGACCAAAATCCCCTTTAAGCTGATGCAAGGAGCTGAAAAATCTTTTCCATCTAGACGTCAGTAGCTCTCTGGCGTTTACCAGGTGGGAGGATGCTACATGGCACCCTCACCAACGAAGAAAGCGCTCAGCCCCCCACATTAAGAAATAAAAATCTCATGCTTATAATGTACAACTTTGCATATATAGAGTATTTCCACATCATAATCCTAAAACTTAGATGAATGCTGAGTAGCCTATGGAAAGAAATAACATGGGTGGATCATTTTACCTGCAACAAGGTATCAGGAGTGGAAGGCCCATGGGGTATTGGCTGTGATGTCCCCCCATCAAGCTCATAAAGTTCTCCTGGATAAAAAATGCAAAGAGCTATGAGAACCTACTAGTAGACTAATTGTTGAGGGTTTACAGGAAAATCCAACTATGGTGTCTTAGTAGATATACTGGTATGTTACATACCATCGACGCAAGAGAAACAAATGTAATGTTCAATTACTCCATCCTTGGCCTGCATAGTAAAATGGGATCCATCAGCTTCAGATGGTAGGTAATCAAAGATAAGATAAGCTCAGACCATAGTTTTAGCTAATTGACTTGATTCAGTTCTTTAATAACAACTGTTACAACTGAGTTTTTGAATTGACATGTCCAGTTCTCACTTGTAATGACATATGATCAACAAATTCAACACAAATCTCAGATATTCAGGCAGACAAATGCAATCGCAAGAGTAAAGGGGCATATAACACTAGCAAACAGATTGGCTAGGAAGCTGTAATTCTAGCTGGTCGGCGAACTGTTCTGTCCTAGAGGAGTAAACAAGTGTTAGCAGTCAGTTCTCGGATACTGGTAAACGGAAACCACTTTAATTCTGATAAGCACTGACAACAAAAATTATAGGAATAACAAGCATACAATTCATCAAAAGAATAGTACCCATAAATCTCGAGCAAATGTTAATGTACTAGGCACATGTTATACTAACCTCTGTGTCACCAGCAGTAACAGCAATGGAATGAGCATTCTCCATTTCCTCATCCTCCTCAAGAAATGCAGCACGCTGAAAATATCACCCACTTAATATGTTAGTTCAGCATATGAAAGAAGCCAACAATATGGAAGCCTTTGAATTGCAACGCATCGATCACTAACCTGGGCAGGATCCATGTCAGCAGTTCGTTTATAAAATCTATCAAAATATGACCCCTCAGCTGCAAAGAAAAAGAGTTAATAAGATTTCACAGGTGAAAGATAGCTAGACTAAAAAATATTTTTAAGAAATCATAACAAATTCTCAGAGGATCATGCAGATTATTTTTTGGTTTTTAGATAATGAAAAATTACTGTTGGTGACAAAAAGGGCTGAAAGCCGCTACTATATCTTTTGCAGGCAGACTGAAAAATAGAGTAGTGGGGTTGCTCAGGGTAATTAATATTAACATGTGTTTTGAGTTTCATCAAAAGGCATCAAAATACCTTAGATGAAAAGTTAATTAAGAGCACAAAAGTACTGAGTGGAAAAAAAAAAAGAAAGTACCTAGCTTGATTCTGGAAGTAGCATTCCCCAGTGCATGAATAATACCAACTGTGCCACAGGCATTCCCAACAGTTTGTTTTGTGAAATATACATTCTTGCTGGGCTCCTGCATAATTTAGTTTCAGGACTAATGAGTAAAAAAGGATACATGTATACTTCTGACAGTAACAACCTTTGATTTAATTCAATGCTCTATAAGATTGAATTGAGCTTTACATCTTGATTACAATATAGAAATTATCAACTAAAACCTTTGATTATGTGCTAACAATGAATCACTAGATCTATAATAACATCAGATCTATTGATACTTCAAGTTAGCGTTTGATTGGAATCAACCATCACTTCAGGATAAAATCAGCATGTTTACTTGAAGAAAGAAACAGTAGGTTTTATAAAATCAAACCTGAACATGCTGATATTCGAATAATGTATGACTGATTCTTTATGTGACTTTGAAAAATAACTAAGGGCCCATTTGGATCCCTAGATTTCCCGGAGTTGAATTCGTAGTATAAATTATAGTTGTGGAAGAAAGAACTTGAGATTCCATCACTCTCCAAAGTTCACTTTTAAGCCTATCTCAAATTCATAGGGTGGGAGATGGGAAATGAATTCTATAGATCATCATTATTAACCATGCTATGTTTGCACTCTCCAACTTCATACCATTCCATTCCATTCCAAGTATCTAGTTAGCTCAAATATGCTAAATAATAATGAATTCAATTCTAAGGAGCCAAACGGGCCCTAAGTGCTTGCTAGATCTAATGCAGTAATATTCACCAACAAACAAAATTAAACAAAGTTTCCAATCTGTAAGTTTGAAAAGAAAAAAGAAAAATCACTGCATCAGTTCAGCTGCATCTACAATGAGAAGTAACCATGTATATCTATTCAATGGAATAGACTGCTTTGGAACGATACTAGCAAGCAACCCGACTTCAGTCTCACCTTGGTCTCCACCGATGAGGTAGCTGAAGCTTGGGATTCCTTGACCCGGTCCTGCTCATCAAAACGTGGTAAGATATGCGCTCATCCCACAAAGCAGTTCAAGCAACAAAACCAATGAATGTAGACCCGCCAGCCATGAATCGAGAATCAAAATCACCTGAGGGTAAAGAAGTATGACTGCGAGCACCGGCTGGGGCACCATGGCCAGCAGCTCGTCATCGAGGCCGTACACGTCGCAGAACCCCACGTCCTCGGGGACCCCCAGCCCCCGCATGAACTACACCGATCGTGCAGGAAATAAAGGGCGCCGTGAGCGAGGAAGATCACCAAGGGGGCCGAGTCGGAACGAGCGAGCCCTGAAGTATCGGAACCCAGAACTCAGATGAGGGGATGGGTGTACCTGGTTCATGACGTCGGGATTGGCCTCGAGGGGAAGCCACCGCTTCACCATGGCGACTGGCGCGCCGCCGGAGGGAGGGAAGGCGGAACTCTCGGCGGCCGGTGGAGTAGGAGGTGGCGGCGGCGATTTTGCGAGGCTGCGTCCTGTGTTTCTGCGGTGGATGCGGCGAATCGGGCGTTTTTGTTGGCGTATTTGGCTTTGGCCCTCAGTACGTTCGGTTTGCTAATTTGTTTCGATTTCGAAATGCAGTTTAGTCCCCCGAAATGTGCGCAAATGGCAACTCAGACTTTCAGTTATAGTTTATATATTTTTTATAACAAAAAAAACTCGAAGCTCTGGTTAATTTTGCGAATTTCGCCACGCTATGAAGTTCAAATGATAGCGTCCGATCCGATTTATACGGAGCTATAGAGCCGTTCTTCCTCTCCAATGATTCTTCCATGGCGTGGGTCTGTTTTCACTTTTTTTCAGCGAAGTTTATTACCACGTCGCCGGCGGCGATCCACGCTATTGCCTTGTGCCTGCTCTTGTGTTGTTTTCTGCCGCTGCGGTTTTGTAGTTTGGACAACGGCAACTGTTCCGGCGGATGACAATGACATCTCGCGTGATCGGCTCATCAATGCCATCGGTGGGCGAGGCAGCATCTGCTCGCAACGCCATCGGCACAGCTCGGCCGGTCACGCCACACCGCTCCTTCCCGGAGCAACAACAAACGTCGTCCGGTCCTGAACGTGAACATAGCGCCATGGAACACGGGCAAGAGCAAACGTTCCTATCGCGGCGGCGAGCTCACGCGAAGCGGACGCACAGCACCGGTCCTGGCCTCCTGGGGCACTCGGTCCCGGACTCACGAAGGGTCCAAGGTAACGGGTGCATTGCAAGTTGCAACAAGGAGGAAAGAGCCTTCTCATCTGTTTGATCATGAGAATTTTTTTGCCACACTCACTGCTTTCAGGTTTGCTGCAATACATACCCTATACCTCGTTCCCTACATAAACTGGAAATGTGCCAAAGCCGGCAAGGCAAGTCAGTGGCAAACAGATGACAGATCTATCTAATCTGGTCAATTCAGATCTGAGAATTTTGCATCGACGGTGAGACACAAAGCAGCACATCGAATCATACAACACCAAACTGACCAAACACGGACAGTATGCAAACAACAGGGTGCCACACTGGGCACTATACGCTAAAAGAACTCGAAGTCGAGGTATTTCCCGCCAGACTTGACGTCTCCGACTATCCTCTTGCTGTTGCTCCCGATGGCCTCCGCCACCCCGTACTTCACGGGCAGCTCAGCCTCGGCGGGCCGTGGGACCTCGGGAGGAGTGCTGCAGCGGATGAGAGCCCAGTTAACGCCCTCAAAGAAGGGGTGCTGCTTTATCTCCGTCGCTCCCCGCTTCACGCCGAGGCGGCTCTGCGGTTCCTTGACCAGGAGCCCCCTGATGAGATCTCTGCTTGAGTAGCTTGTGGACGGCGACTCTGGGAATTTTAGTTGCTGACCGACCACGTTGAACAGAGTGGCACGGTTCCCTGACCCCTTGAATGGGGTTTTGCCGTACAGCAGCTCATGCAGGAAGATGCCGAAGGTCCACCAGTCTACAGCACTTCCATGCCCTTCGCCTTTGATGATTTCAGGGGCCAAGTACTCATGAGTTCCGACGAATGACATCGATCGAGCTGATGTTGGCTCGGCAACAAGCTCAGGCAGGGTGCCAGCATTCTGTCCCAACTCAGACCTTGTCTTTCTAGTCTTCTTGCTCTTCTGACCAAAGAATTTGGGAAGGAAGCACGCAGGCTGAATACAAGCTGAACTAGGTTCCATGCAAGCAGGCTGTACACAGAAAGAACCACCTGCTCTTCTGGGATCAGAATCGAAAGTTGATGTTCTGATGAGTGTAGGTGAGACCGCACATCTCAGCGAGAGGTCAAAATCTGAAAGCATTATGTGCCCATCATCGCGAACAAGAACATTTTCTGGTTTCAAATCTCTGTAGACGACTCCCAACATGTGTAGATACTCCAGAGCTAGTAGTACTTCTGCAGCATAAAACCTGCACAGAATCAGGGCACTCCATGTTACTGCTTGCAATTACTAGAAGGGCTACTCAGTAGGCCTAACTACTGTTGAATTATGAAACAAAGCTAGAATCTAACATGGCCTAATATCTCTTACTTGATGCTACTCATCACATGGGCCCTGCTGTATAAATTTTACTCCACTGATGCAGGAAACATTTTAGGATACCTAACCTAACCTCGTGCACTTTCTCTACACATCACCCATAAAAGCTATTAGACTCTGATCGGGAATTTGTAGAGAGCATATCTGAACAAAGTTAGATTCTTCACAAAAAGGCCAACAATTTTTTTTTGCGATTAAAAGGCCAACAAAACTAGGATGCTTAGATTCTCCATAAAAATCCCAATAAACTATGATAGTAACATTAGATCACCTTATCAATTAAACTAGTAGTAAATTAAGTTAACAAGATCCCCAAATGTGAACAGAATTTTCTTTCTGCAGGTGAATGCGAATATAATATGATAATAGGAGTTCAGTCATCTGGAATATGGCTTGAGAAATCATCCACTCTACTCCAAACAAATTGCATTACTCTGAAGAATAGTAGTGTTCAATATAGATTACCTTGCAGCGTACTCAGAGAAATGCTTTCCTGGTTGTCTCTGTCGCAAAGTATGCAGATCACCACCCGGACAGAATTCCATCACCAAACAAGAGAACCTGTCGGTTTCAAAATGTGTATACAACGTTGGGAGGAATGGGTGGTCGAGAAGCTGTAGAATCTCCCTTTCAGTTTGAGCCCTATTTAACTTCTTCCTACTTGCCAAGGATGCCTTGTCCATTACCTTCATTGCGAAGTAGCACCGAGTCCCACTTAATTCTGAGAGGTAAACACTGCCAATGTCACCACAACCAAGACGCCTTAGTAGTCTAAAATGGCTCATTCCAAGCACACTATCACGAGTTCGCACAGCATGAATTGCTTTCCATCTAGGATCATTCCCCTTGTGAGGCTTGCTGGCACCTCCAGTAATGTGGCTCCAGCTGCTGTCATCACTAACACCACTGCTATCACTTGCTCGACTCATGCTGGTTTTTGCACTTTCTAGTAATTCACCTCGAACACCCTTTACACTCTCACAGTTCCTCTCCACATTGAGCATTGCTTCACCAGCTATGGCTTCTCTTTTATATGTGCTCGCGCAGCTGCGGAGGGTGCTCATGGCAGTGACCACACCCATGCTGTCAATGCTACTGTGAGGGCTAACATTGCCACTGGGAGGGAGTGAAGCGTCCCAGACGCACTCCTTCTCCTCTGAGTCCTGAGGCAAAGAGGTAGCCTGAGATGAGCGTGCTGTGGCGACTGATGCCACTGCAGAAGCAGATACCTTCCTCTCTTCAGCCATACCTTCAGCACTGCCTGCACCTTCCACCAGATTTGCCTTTGTGCCTGTAACACGAATCGAGAGGTCATCCATGAAAACTGGTGGCTCGGACTTCACTGAGACTCCTCGCACTAAGCAAACTGGTGGCTCGGACTTCTCCTCGTCGATTGCGACATAGACCGTCTTCATGATATCCATATCAATAGGCTCTGGAGGATGACTGGCCCCAGAGAAGGAGCTCCGGCCGCCTTCATCAGAGGAATCCAGGCTGCGAAAGCTCTCTTCGCCATCAGCTGGCAGATCCTTCTCTTCTTGCTGCTGGGAGTCCTTCCCTTTCCATGACGCCTTTATCGCTATCGTCAGCTCCAAGCTCTGAACCTTCTGAGCAGTGAGCACGAAAGGGTCTTTGGGCTCAGCAATCTTGTCTACAGCCTCCATTTGGTCTCAGCATAACAAGTGCACAACCACCTACTGGGTCGTTTCTTGACGAATCCACAAGCAATTCCCTCCAACCGCCTGTTTCCTGGCACCCGGTGAGCAGATTTCTGCGCAGACAGCACTCCACCTACAAGAATCACAAGGATTTCATTGTCTAAAAACAGGACGAGGAGAAAGGAGACGAAGGAAACCAAAATTTCCCTTCAATCCAAAGAGTTCCCAGAATCGAACCTGCTTCCACGCTAATTCTGGGCGCCGCCAAGCGAAGCAACTCCCGGGAGTAGGACGAACTCCACACTGTGCAAACACAAAAGTGCCGTTCAATACTTCAATCCATCGGATTAGACATTACTCTCTCGCGAAAACAACAACCCACCAAATTATGCCCTGCGTTACTTAAATCCCACGACTCCCCCACCGCCGCAAAATCCCAAGAACCACACCTGAAATCCCCCGTTGGCTACCCGTAAATGCACCCAACCCAATCCGCATTCAGATCTTTTCCAGACACAAACCTCCAAAAAAAAATAACCAACAAAGACGAGCGGAAACCAACGCGTCCCCAAGAAAGCAAGAACCACAACCACCCCGAACTCGAGAAGCCTACCAGAAACGAAAGAGACAGTCACCTCGAATGGGGGGAAGTGGAGATCCCGGGGCGTTCTCCGTGTTCTTGGCGTACTCCCAATCCTCCACTCTCGCGGTCTCGCCTCCCCCACCGCTCACCACTGGCGTTAACACTGCTCCGCTCGTACCAGTCCCCGAGTAAACCCACGCACTCTCTTTCTCTCTCTCTCCTCTCGTGAGGACGGGAAGTGGAGGACAAAAGAAAAAGCGAAAGGCGTGATAACTGTTGTGGAGCTCTGCCCGGAGTCAGAGGTGGGGGCGTTTGCTTCCCTTGCCTCTTTTTTTTTTCTTCATCAATTTCTACCTTTAGAAATTAATGAACATACAGAGAATGCAGTAAAAGGTGCAGCGCGTGGGCTGCTATAGCTTGCTAGCACAGCCTAACAGCCGTTTTCCGCCGCTAATCTACAGTTTACTTTTACTAATCACACAGCTTTGTTCCTTGTGGACAGTGGTCCCTTCCATTTGTTCTTGACTTCTTGTTACTTCGGCTTCCCTTGGTGATCAGTGAAAAATGACTGTTTCCTTATCGATCTCACGACGTGATACTTTTTGTAAAAGGTTGTTGTATGCTTCGACATTCATCTTAAAAAAGCATAGGTGAGTGTAGAATTTGTTTGAGCACTAAAGCAGGACAATCTACGTCACCTGTGTCTTCCTCAGAAGGTAATGGGTTTCTTGCGGTATCACTATTCTATTGTAGATGAAACATGCTTTTTATTGGCAAGAATGCAACACGGTTAAATCAAATAATAGATTTAGAATTGGATATAATCCGTATTTACTAATACTCCATCACTACTAAAACGTCGGTATGTTATTTGTCTCATCCCAAGTCAAATTATTTTGTTATATAGAAATTTATAGAAAAATAGCAACACCTACGAGAATATATTAATTCCACAGGATCCACCATTGAATACATTCTAATAATATATTTATTTCCTGTTGAAAATGTTTCTAATTTTTCCTATAAATTTCTTCAAACTTGAAGTCAACTTAGGACTAAAACACCTTACATCTTGGAGTAGAGTAATCCCTCCTTTACAAATTGTAATTCACTTTGTCTTTGTCCTAAGTCAATCTCGTTTAAGTTTTCAAGTTACTAGAAAAAAAACACACCAACATCTAAAGAATCATATTAGTTTCATTTAATTATTTAAGAAATATTGTGTATTTGTTGAAATTAAACAATTGCTAAATTTGAACAAGTTTTATTAAGTATAGATCTAAAGTGTACTATAAATTGAAATGGAAAAGGTACCAAACAATGCTGTTTTAAAGAAAATATACTGTCTTCACACGAAAAAATGCCAAATAAAGAACCAATTTACTTTTATTTGCGAATGAAAACGTTTGTTGTAATGGGAATAATAAGGAACTGGTGGTTTTATTTTATTTTATTGAGGGAATGGTGGTTTTAATTAAAGCTACAATTCTCACCGAAAATGAATTAATTGCTGTATTGAAATAGGTCGGACCATTGGAAGACGTTTGGGCCCGGGGTGCTGGACCACGCTGCAACCCTTTCGGGGTACAAGGGACCCATCTGTCAACATCACTTCTTGTTCTTGGGGGCGTTGGCGCGCTGCGACCCAATGTCCCAATCACCAAAGAAACGAGCGTGACCAGAGTGATGGATCCCGTTTATAACGCCTAATTGCGTGTCCGCACTTCAATCATGGTTATGGTTATTGTGCAACTTTAGCGATCAAAAGGTCCCTGGATCTTTATTAGCAATTCAATCCCCCAGAATCCCAGATAATTAACTGTAGGTTCCAACATGGTTTTTTTTCACGATCTTCTACTTCAGAATTACAGGGTGGCTTCAAATATATGGATGGATGCATCTACAGCTCTAGAATGAAAGCCGTATATTTAAAGATTGAATGAAACCGTATAGCAAATGTCACGTCCTGAAAAGTGAAAACCAGTGGCGTCTAGGCTCTTGGGGATGTGCCGGCGGTACCAAGTGCGCATGATGCTTGGCATCTTTTTAGCGATCGCAATTAGCAGAGTATAATCAAAGGATCTACGGCACATAGGTGGCTTTGGATACGATAAGCTGCGTGATCGATAGCCCGTGATGCGCAGCGCAGTGCGGAGTGGTTGGTTTGCGTTGCGAGGAGGAAGGACAACAAGACAAGTCGTCAACTCACCCAGCGTAGGCCGTCCTGTCCTACTCCTTTTGCCATCCTTTCTTCTCCCGTGCCCTCCTGCAGGACCATATATGATGATGATATTGATATTGATATGGCACCGTACCCGTGCTGCTTTTGAGACTGGTTTTGCCTGTTGACCGCAACAATTAGGCTTCCCCCGCACCGCAGGCTTCCTTTTGATCCATCACCCCTGTGTCGCTGTATTACTTGCCCCCTTCACAAAAGTATATTTTCGAGAGAATCAGGTAACGGCTGAGATGATGGTGGACAGACAGTGGATGAAGTGGAGCAATGTTGATAGAATTAACAACCACCACGAAAGTGGAGAGTTTATCCAAGATTATTATGAAACGATTATCGGTTAAAGCACATGAAAAGAGGATAACTCGTCAATTGAATCCACTTGTCGCTTCTAAGATTATAGTATATGTCCACTCTCTGGCAGCCTGGCTGCAGGCAGCTTCCTGTTTTCCAGGATAAAGGCATGGGTGCTTTTCATCACGACGTAAAGGATGACTTGTATTTTTGTTCAATTGACATTATGTCTAAAGCGATTACATTCGACCTTAATCTACCCAAAAAAGCTGTATGTAACCAAGTTGTTTGCAGAGAAAACAGCCGGCTCCAATTTGCACAAATCTAATTTTTGTCAGCGGACCAACGGAAACTGGTTCGAGACCCCTGCGATAAGCCAAATAATCCAGCAGGTGCTGGCAAGAAATAAACCCACTAGCTCACCCACAACGACATGAGATGCCGAGTCTGCAGCCACTTACAGTACATAATCATAAATAATTTGGACTGCATTTTAGAGGTCTAAACAGAGGTGACCAGTGACCTGATTTGAACTAGATATGACGTATTGCCGGCGGAGACAAGTCAAAAACAAGAACAGGCAGGAAAAACAAGGGAGAAACATCCAAGCCGACCAGAAACAAATCACTGACCTGGAATCCTGGGTAAATACAACCCACCCTGTGTGCATGCAATTAGCAGTTATCATACTCGTATAGGACTCTGATGCAGTCATGCTTCCACATGCCCAATTCTGCATTCAGATTTCCAGTGGCAGTTTCCACGCACCCCCTGCACACCTGCACCTTCAGTTTCATGATCAGGCGTATGGTGCGAATGATAGCCCCTGGTTTTCATGTGACTGTGCAGGAAAGCAGAGCTGGGAAAGTTTTTTCCAATGTAATGCATCAAATTGAAGACTGCTCTATCCTTTGAAGTTCATGCCAGAACGCTTAAAAATTGCTACTTCAGGTGCAGCTTTGGAAATAAACTATGGTTGAAATTTTTGCTAAACAGGAGTAGTATCATATGCAGGGATAGATCCTGGGTCGGGCTGGGAGGGCACCCCCAACAATTTTTATGCATATGGATAAAAAGAAGAGGAACAATCATTCTGGATCCATAACTGATCATATAAACATATTGTGGACTATGGTTTAGCTTTAGTTGTCATGCACTAGTTTAGGTACAACAGCTCAGAGTTTCATGATATATTGCTGAATATTTCACTTCAGCACAGTTTCCTTCTAGGTTTTCCCAATATGTTCTATGCCCTAGGCAATATGATGCATGCTGTGAAACAGTAGAAAAAGCCTGGGTGCAAAAGGCAAGGATCATCATCAGGGAGGAGGCATGGTGTAATGATTCGCTTTGCATTCTAATATCAGCTGTCCCCACTAGTTAAGCTAGTATGAGGCATTGGGATTACCCCTACTCAAGCAACAAACAGTGGCCTCCTCAGGGGCTGATTCTTTTTGACAAAGTTCGTGGCAAATTGGCATAGAGTATGTCTACCCGAGTAACAAATTGGTTTCCTCGTTTTACGGTTGTTACCTCTTCCTTGGCCCTCCATCCATCTGGGCATTGGAATCCAGGAAAGTGCAAGTCCAATTCTGGTCTTCTGGGGCATGCATCCCTTTCTCATCTCTCCTATGATGCCCAGCTACTTTAGCCTGATAAAAAGGCTGTGGGAACGTGAGGCTATAGGGGTTTCCCCTGCTGCCTTCGCTACCACCATAACATGTCAAGAGAAACTTTAGCATGAATGTGCCTTATTTGTTTCACAGTTCATCATGGCTACTCTAGTGCTTTTGTCCGTCAGGCTGGAGTTGCAGCCTCTAGATCTGCCGTGCAGCTTCACACACACAAACAGAAGGCAATTTTGGCATCTTTTGTTAGTAAATGACTTTTTCATTTGATATATTAGGCTGGCTAGAGTTTTCTACTTTTCTGCAGAAAATGCCAAATTTTTGGTAAGTGGGATTTCAGTTTTATAAGGAGCACAAAAAACATGGCGTTTGGCATACTGAAGAATACAAAACCAAGAGTCAGAAATTAAGTAATGCAAGCAGCAAAATAAATCCAGAACAAATTACACACGGATCTCAGGGAGCAATAACTGTAAAAAGAAAATGAAATAAATGGAGAGGCCACTAGCCATTACTTTCTTGGAATGTTGGTGGCACCTATCATGAATTTAATATGACTAGCTAAATGCAAAACCAATATCTCAAAGATGTGTGCTGCTACTTGTACCACAATAGTAATCTGTAATCCCTTAGGAAATGAATCCCACAACATAGTTGGTCTGCATGAGTAAATATGAGCAAAAGAAGAAATAAGATGGTATGCAAACCTCATAATCTGTCATCTTAGGAGACAAGCAGTAGCACAAACAATGAAATTTCATAGAGAACGACCTTTGTAAAAAGTAGCTGCTGTTTAAAATCCTGGTGCACCAGCTATAATCAGGTGAACTAAGCAGTAAATTGTACAGGCAGTTTATTACAAATGGATTGCTAAGATTAATGCCACAGCTGCACTAGGTTCGACACAATGATATCATGTAAGAGGGGGTAAACCTAGCATAGGGAGGTCCAGTGACACCCCCCCCCCCCCTTCCCTCCCTCTTCTCCTGCCCCTGCTTGTGTGTTTTTTTTTTCAAAATTTATGTACTCGAGAGGCATATAGAAGTGTACACATGTATTAAAACAGAGTACCAACAGATTTTGGTTGAATGAAGAAAAGGCGTCGATAAGCTGTTTTTCCTGGTTTATCACACATTGCAGTTTGTAAGGTTAAAACTATTACAGGCTTGTAGAACAAAATCAATGAGAGCATATTCACATGGTTCTCTATCCTTCAAGCCTCAAGGTACTAGCTGCACATGCAGGCTGACATCCAACATTAGGTTGAATGTAAAGTAAAACTGTTGGTATTTCATACTTAATGTTACTATAAAATAATTTGGCTGGCGCAATTTAAATACAGAAAGGCACAAATGAAATCAGAGAACACAAAATTCAAAATGTGCACATCACAAATTTGATTCCACTGTCTCCCAAAAATTGCTATGAGGATTGCAAGGGTTCCTAAGTCAACAACATGATAGTTAGCTGGAATGATGTGAGGACTAATGGTCAGCAATTTTGCGAATTACCACACCCATGACCATCATTGGTGAGAGGCTCAAAGCCTATATGGAGGTTAAGGCAGTGAGGCCTTTTCAATTATCTGAAATGATCCAAATATCTTTTTCCCAAACGACCCAGCATTACCGCCCTATATAAATGGAAGGAGTGAAATTACAGAAGGGCTACATTCTAGAAGTTAAAAGAGCAGTTTATCTCCAATCTTGCCCCAACTTATTGCTACAGATCGGTAAAATACATGCAAGCCTTAATTTACATCCAACTGGATTAGGTTGGTTGGGTCCAATTGAATCAATATGTCAAAAACAAAAAGGCCATAGCATAACAAAAAAACTCGACCTGCAGGGGGAAAGACAGCCCTGGCCCCTGGGCATTGCATAACTTTTCACCAATCAATTTTTCACCTTGGAGAGAACATCTAACATCAAAATGCGTGCTCAACTTGATTTTTGGGTAATGTTAGTTTTGCAGACAACGCTATAGTGTGATTTAAACACTGAAGTGAACAAGCTGTGGTGGCATGCTTAAACAGGGGCAAAGCTAGGTACATGGTGTCTTTGTAATGAAGGTTAAGCATCTCCCAAAAACTCCAACACATAAGCCAGGGGTACAGTGATATGAGATTCTTTTGATGATAAAGGTTAGAATTACACTTCCTTATATTTTGTCTTCAGCTATTTCTGGCTGAACACCTCGCTAAATGATTAAAGGTGAAGGTAACTCAAGCACTAGATGGCAACTAAGAGTCATCTATAGAATTAAAGGCTTTATCCTATAGAATATCAGAAAAATCCTGTAAAGCACAAACTTATGAAACAAATGCAATCTCTAGAATGGTAGCATGGCAATTGGCAATGAAGTTTACCTTATTATAAGAGACTGCACTTTACCTAATAACAAAAAAGGCTGAGATATTTCCCATTCGATTTTGTGTGTACCTCAGATTTCATAAAAAATCATATATAGAAGTATTGGCCCCACATGCTATATACAGAACCATAAAATATGCTCTAACTCTCCAACCAAGAACTACATATTAAATTTAGCTTGCTGCTTCTTAAGCAGATGAATGTAGCATATATCAAAGTATTGACAGAGCATGACACTCACAGTATTCTACCATAACTTGCTGAACTTCTCATTTGGAGCCACTAATAAGTTGAAATCAAGCCCAGTCACAGTAATTCATGACAAAAGCCACAATTGCAAAACATTAATCAAGTAGGCAAGAATCTGTCAGTCCATGTCAGCCATCACTATCACCTTCATCTTCCACATCATCAGCAGGCCCATCATCATCCACAATCTCCATTCTGAAGCACTCAACATCAGCATCCTCGTCCATTCCCTCCCCTTCAAATTCCTCTCCATTCAGTGCACCCTCTTCCTCAGTGCCATCCTCATCCAGAACAAGCTTGGACAAACCTTTTCCACGGTACAGCACTCCAGTGCGCATCACATAATGCACCTTGTCCCTCACAGCAGCCAGGGGATGGTGCTCCACGAGCTTCCCTCTCTCGTACCCCTCACGAAGCACCACAGTCGTTGTCTTGCACTTCAACGATAGGTAGAACACCCCAGGGTACCGCGTGAACAGCCTAGTGAACCTGTGTGGCAGGCCCAGCTCCTCCCGAAGAAGCCGGATGGCGTTCCTCCGCACCATCTTGTGCACCGTTAGCCCGAGCAGCTCATGTAGCAAGCCGATGTTCCTCTTCTCGTAAATGTCGCTCTCAGGGTCGACCCCTGACGCGCCGTCGTACGGCGAGATGTAGGGAAGGCGGTGGAACTCATCCATCCAGGCCTTGACCTTCTTCATCCCGCCGTACCCCCGCGGAAACCGCATCGGGAACGCGAGCGGGGCGCTCGACGAGGACGGCGGCCGGGACAGCGCGCGGTAGGTTGCGGAGTCGATGGCCGCGGCGTGGCGGCGTTGGAGGGAGGAGACGGCGATGTCCTCGGGGAGGCCGGAGGCGGACCGCAGGGAGATGCGGTTGTTGGCGACGGCGAAGACGCCGGGGTGGGAGGCCGGGAACGCGGCGGCGAAGTTGAACGGCAGGCCGAGGTCGAAGCGGAGCGGGAGCACGGAGGCGAGCGGGAGCGACCTGGAGCGGGTGAGGAGGAGGAGGCGCGCGAGGCGGAGGTGCGCGTCGTGCGCGGAGGCATCGGCGAGGCGGGCCAGGAGGGTGTGCGACGCGGGCGTGAGGGAGAAGGAAGGCAGCGTGGGGAACCGAGGGTGCGGCTGCTCGGAGAAGAGCGTGGGGTGGCGGCGAAGGAAGCGGAGCACAGGCACCGTGAGGCCCAGCGGCTTCTGGAGGCGCGCGAGGGAGCGCGCCGGCACCGGGGAGGAGCCCGGGAGGCGCGAGAGGTGGTCGAGCAGCAGGCAGGACGCGCGGATGGAGGTGGTGCGCTCGATCAGGTGGTCCAGGCCCCGGTTCTTCACCCATTTGAGACGAACCTTCTGCATCTCTGAAGGAAGAGAGGGATTGGGGTGGGGTGGTGTAGTGCCTGGTTGGGGGACGGAACCGAGTTGCCGACGCCGGAGGGTGGCGGCGGCGGCGGCGGCGGGCGAAGTGTTTGAGGAAATGCGGAAGAAAGTGGCGGATGCGTCCTATGCAGAGGCGGAGAGGGCAGAGGCAGGCAGCCGCGGTGTGTTGCTTTGAACATGACCTTTTGGGCCATTCAGGCCGCCAACTAACCCCGCACAGAACTAAAGTATACCCATGACGATTTAGGCCCATGAGATGTACGTCGGTTGGTCGAAAGTAGACTCCTATAGGCCCAAATCACACGTGAAGCGCCCTCCTGACCCCAAGCGCGTATCTCAGATCTGAAATGGTCTAATCCAATCTCCTCCTTCGCTCTTCGCGGGCGCCGCCGGCCTCGCGTAGGCGGCGAGAAAGAAGATGTCGCTCTCCAGAGCAGCTGCCATGTCCACCGCCGACCGCCTGTCCCCCTCCCTGACTCCGTGCTGGCACGCGTCCTCTCCTCCCTCCACCTCAAGGCCGCCGTCCAGACAAGCCTCCTTTCGAAGCGGTGGCGCACGCTGTGGCGCGAGGCGGACGGCGTCAATCTCGACACGAGGCAGTACCGGGACATCGACTACGGCGGCGCAAAGTTGGGCCGGGACTTCTTCCGCGACGCCCTGGTGGCCGTCGGCGCGGAAGGCCGATGCCCGGTCAGGAGGCTTTCCTTCCGTGCCGACAGCTACTTCCAGAATGATTTCGTAGAAGACATCATGAGCACCTCGCCCGGGATGGACGCCCTTCTTGCGGCGCCGGCGATGCGGCGCCTGGAGGAGCTCCGCATGGAGCTGACGGCCGAGTTCTGCCAGACGGGCAAGGAGTATGTGCTGCCCGCAGGTCTCCTCCCCGGCACGTCTCTCCGGGTGCTGGACATCAGCGGCTGCACACTCGGATCTCTAGGCACCGCCGCCGCCGTCTTCAGCAGCCTGGCGACTCTGAGGCTGGTGTTCTGCGACACTTCCTCGGAGACCCTCCAGTCCATTCTCGACGCCGCGCCGAACCTCTCTACCCTATGGCTGGAGCACGTCCGCTTCCCGTCAGGAGAAGACCATGCTGGGCTCGATTGGGACACTAGGCTGTCGATGCGGCGGCGAATCCTCCTCCGCTGCCCGAACGCCACTGTCTCCGTGACGCTGATGCACTGCCACTGCTCATGGACAGACGGCGTGGACCTGGACGCGCCCGGCGTCCTCAGGCTGCGCTACACTGGGTTTTTGGAAAACTTCCCGTTCAGCTTGGTGACGCCGTCCGGCCCGCCGGCGAACCTGCAGCACATGGAGCTTTGCTTCTGCACGACACGGTGTACCTTCATGCTTCCTTCCAGAATGGGCGTTGCTGAACCCCGTCTTCTGGAAATCCATTGGCAGATTCAGCCAGTTACGATTTCTGCAGCTGAAGCTCCGAGACATCAATGACATCGCCGTCCAACCAGAGAAGGAAGACGCGTTCCTCAAAGTGTTTCCTGACCTCAGGTTCCTGAAGCTGAAAGGGTCTTATCAGGAGGATCGCCATGGCGCAGCAGTGGCTATAGCAAACCTGCTCCAGTGTTGCCCATCGATGCAGGAGTTCCACTTCAAGTGTAATTTGCCCAGTGACCAATATACATGGGAGGAACCCATTGAGTCATTCAAGAGGATTAAATCTGGAGATGATGATGATGATGTGGAGCTTGCTGCGCTTAAAGCACGCTCCTTCCATTGCTTGGATCATCATTTGAGGAAAATAAGGTTTGAATTTGAGTTGGAGAGTTTAGACTGCTTTGAAGTCAAGCTCACAAAGTTCTTCGTGGAGAATGCAGCTGTATTGGAAGAGATGGAAGTTCATGATGGAGACCAGAGAGTTTATGACCACATCCATCACAAGCTTGCAGAATGGAGAGCCAATTCTTTCAAAGCCAAAATTAATATTGTTGGCAAGCATAACAAAAGGTTCTAGTCCATGTTGTGGTCAATGGAGCAGCAGAAATTGTGTTGAGCTTCCTCTTGAGAATAATAAATTTATTTATATTGCAATGAAATGATGAATAATATTACTAAACCAGTCATCTCATCTCTAGACCAAATCAATGCTCTCATGTGGTGAACAAAACATTGTCTTATTATCATGAGTTTTGATTCTGTAATAATGCCCTCCAGTAAGATTAATTTCTTTGCTCAATTTCCCTTGGGACAGTCATGCTTAGTCTAGAAGGTCCTGTGGATATCTCCCAGCAATTACACCCATGACCCATCATAAAGATCATGTTTGAATTTTCAGAGAATTTATTGAGTACATCTGAATTCAATTTGGATTATATTTTAAAGAAATATATGATGAAATTATGTAATGTGGAGAAACTCAAACTTTCCCTGCGAAAAATATGTTATGCTCATACATTTGAAAGTTAGATTAGAAAAACAAATGGAAAATAAAAGAAAAAAGGAAGGTTAGGAAACATAAATAGGAGATAAAAAAAACAGTGAGCTGTCAAGACCTTTTTAAGTCACATGGAAGCAAGCATGGCAGGAGCTGCTGGGAGAACTTAACATTTTCAAGTCACTGAAGTCACGGGGAAGCAAGCATAATTTTAACTGAAATGTCTGATGATATGCTCCAGTTTTAGTAGCTGCTCGATTCACTTTTCTCCTCGTGAATGTAATAAAGCAGCCCATGCTCTAGCGGCGGCAAAAAGGATTGTAACTGTTCCATGAACAGTAATCTGGTGTGGGATGGCACGCTTGAGGGTCTCAAGGACTTGGTGTCCGGCGATCTCTCTCTTTTGAAAGAGAAGGATTGAACTCAGTTTTGCAAAACTTTCGATTTGAAAAAAAAAAAATTGAGTTCAGAACTTAGGAGTTCCTTGGACTTCCAGCAAAAATCCTAGGAGACTGAATGAAGTCAATTTCATTAAGTTTAACTTGATTTCAAACAGGCTCAGACTCAACTCATATCTAATTTGGAAAGAATGGTTAATGTAAACAATTCAATAGCATATTTGTGGCATGGGATATATATCATTATGTTTTATATAGAGAAAAAAGTGGGAGTAGCACGGGAGCTTTATGTGATTTTCCCACACTGAACTCCAAAAAAATATATTTTTTTTCTCATCCCCGTGATACGATTTTGTTTGATGGAGCTATACCTTTGCATAGAGCTATGCAAAGTTGCAACAAACCTTAAAGCTTCTAGGGATGTATTTGGACACGTGTACAATTTTCAACTTTTTTTTTGCCATTTATTACAGCTGATATGAACCAGAGAAAGAGGCAGGAGTCGTACAAGTTTTTTTTTTTGACAAGATGAGTCGTACAAGTTGGATGAGTCCTAGAACTCACCTGGGTTTGGTATAAAATGGACTGCCAGCTAGATATATCACAAATGATTTCTGTGATTTTAGATTAAATTTGTAGCAGGAAACAGGCAGCGATGGCCCCATGTGGCTTGAGAGTACCAGGTGAAGGTATATGTGTACTTCGAGCCAAATATTGCTGCACAGTAACAAATACGGCAACAATGCGTTCGTTTTCAAGAATTACTGGAATCTCAAATCAGCTAAACTTGCCACTCAGTGTGGAAAAACGTGCATTCTTTACATTTAGGGGTACAAGTAAACAGGGGAAACTAAGTCTAAATATATGATCGTGAACGAAGCAAGCACATTCATCAGCAAGTTATATTTGGTACGCAACAATAGAAAAAGTGCATCCAGAATGAAACCAGTTGAAAGTCGAGACTCAGATGCATTCAAATGTATTTGCATCCAGAATGAAACCAGTTGAGAGTCGAGACTTAGATGCACCCAATACATCATGCAAAGTGCAATTGATCCAAGTCTAGCTACAGTCAAACAAAATTTCCGATTGCCTAGTAATGAGCCTTGAAATACAGAAAATGGTATTGCATACATAGTATTGGAGAGCATGAAGGATGTGTTAATGATGCTAACTGTTTGAAAGTTTTAGCTTATTATCTGGTACTTCGTAAGTTATATGAAGTGTCCTAGCTGTACACATTAAAACAGACATATAGCTAGTTGCCTCATTGGGATTACAAAAGGAGGAACCATCATACATTTTTCTTGCCTTTGGTGCTGCAATTCTAATTTTCACCAATGGTTTTTACAGTGCAGAAACAGAAAGGTCCTACTGAAATTTGAAAAGTGCC
The DNA here is from genome assembly GCA_023333625.1 of Bothriochloa decipiens. Lineage (NCBI taxonomy): Eukaryota > Viridiplantae > Streptophyta > Magnoliopsida > Poales > Poaceae > Bothriochloa > Bothriochloa decipiens. Next base: position 21,773,504 of record CM041640.1, on the reverse strand, counting down.
AGCTCTTACTAGCATGGGTAGATCATTCCTTTAAAGTGGACATATTAAATATTCTGTGGTGACATATGCTACTCAAACATTAGTTTCCAACTCAGATAGACATCCATTCATAGTCACCCTAGGTATGGGTAAAAGATGAGTATAAGAATAAGTTGGCTATTGTAGCCCCATCTGAATATGGCACAGAAACCAGGGCAATGGCTGCTGTGGCTTCTGCATCTATGCTGGAAATGGCTGATGTGAACAGGGATCCGGTCAACCCTCACTGGAGCAGATGCCCGGCAATGCATGGTAACATGGGCAGGAAGAAGTGTGTACAATGATGCGAATCAATAGTTAAATACAGGAAAACCAAAGCAATGCTACTATAATCCCCACTTTATATTTTTTTAATTATTGAATCATATTGATTCTTTTTCATTATAAAAATCATTACTAACACGAAATTCAACATATATCTTGCCTATCTTTTTGCGGGTTCAGGTATACCTAAAGATTTAGTAAACAACACACACATATTCTGCAAATATAGTAATAACAAAAAACATCAATAGTTAACTTACTTTCAGAAGATAATGAATCCTTCTTTTGGAAGGCAACCATCTCAGAAGATACACCATAGGTATTTAAGATCCTTAAAAGTTTATCAAGCACTCCATTCTCCTGATATTTGACTTCAATTGCTTTGAGGTATTTAGATACCGATCCTTCACTTGGGATATGGCATCCATTTGCCTTGACAACAGATTCTGGCACCTGTTTTAGATGAAAAAATATGCAGAGAGATGAGACAAATGTATGTAAAGCTTTAACCGAAACAAGTGATGACATAGGTAGGAAACAGATAATGGTACCTTGGACAGTTGAAGAGTAAGCTTCTCTAGAATTGGTGAATGTTCAAGAAAGTAAATTAGCAAACTGAAGTCGTCAGCAACACACCACTCATTGAGCAACAATGTTTTCAAGTTTCTAAATATAGGGTGCCATTTATAATCCTTTCTGCAAACAAACTGGGCAAAGGAGTAGAGTATGGTTATAGGTTACAAGGTATACCTTCAAAGCACTTAACTCGCAAACACTGAATCATATATGAAATGTGACACGTGTGCAGGTTTCTAGTTGCATAAGCAATTAGGTGAAAGCAGAAGCTAAAAACATTTCAAACTGTATGCTTTCAAATTGTCTAAAGTCAAGAGAAGGTTATACATGCTTTCTAAAGATGTACATAATATACAAGAGATATGATGGTAGGGGAGGCAGACAAGATTAAAATAAAAGCTAGAAAAGTGCAAGCATACCACTTCAGGCAGTCCTATCAACTCCAAATTCGTTGTGCCTGACAAACCCCCAAGAAGCACACACAGATTGTCTTCGTCTTTGTCATCCTCATCAGAGAGATTCCCATAGCATCCATCGCAGTCGCCATGACCACAATTTCCATAATAACTTCTAGGGCATTTATCACAGCACTCGTCATCAAACCGGACAAACGCTTTTGCTAGTGACGGCATGCTCTCAAGCAAAGGAGTAAAGCCCCAATTGTCAGATAGCTGCAAGGAAACAAGACTCGGGGACGAAATGCTACTCCGGGGGATAATGCAGAAACTGGGGTTAGTGATTCTAAGATGTTTCACTGATGGAAACAACATCCTCCCGCTCTGGATTCTGCAAGATATCAGCTCTAGATGCTCCAGTGCAGGGCAGCCTGATAAATCTAGAATTTCGCTTGGCAATTCCACCTCGCCTTGTTCCACCCTAGTCAGATGCTGCGAGACGAGTGGCGCGTCAGCAGGCTCCAGCATATTGTCGTTAGTGTAGATCCAAACCCTTAGCACCCGACATCGGTACTCCGACACTACGCGGCGGACCCATTCCTCCGCAACCTTGAAGCAGAGCGCCTGGGTACGAATCGAACGGCCGAACGGGCAGCAAGATATGTCGCACACGTCCAGCGGCGAGAGTCTGTCGCGGAGGCGCAGGAAGTTGGTGACGACCATGTGCAGCCACCGCACGCTCCACCGCTTGTCGTCGTCGCGCGCGATGCGTAGCGAGGCCGTAAACCGCCAGAGGTGGCGCCAGCGCCGGGCCAGCACGCAGGTCCGCACGGCGTCCTCCGAGGGCAGCAGCGACAACACGTGTAAGAGGGCGTCGTCCGGGAGGGCACCGAGGCGGTCGTCGTTGCCGGCCATGGCCGCCAGTCTCTCACAGTTTTCGCGGCTCCGCTTCGGCATTTCGCCGAGCAGGTGGTGAGCTTCACTTGTTGCTTCCTTCCTTTACCCAGAGGCTATTTGAGCCCACAAAGCCCAAAACCGTTCCGGGCTGCCAGCGCATTTGGCTTGTCTTTTTTTTTTTTTTGATACTCGCATTTGGCTTGTCTTGCCTTCTCTGCGAAGAAAGAATTCCCCTGAAAGACTCTGGCTCGTGGCTTGTTTAGATGTTTAATTTTGGGTCTAAAATTTATTATGTAGAATTTTTATTTTTCGTCACATTAAAATACCGAGTACTAAATATAGATAAAATAAAAAACTAATTACACAGTTTTGTTGTACTTTACGAGACGAATATTTTAAACCTAATTAATTAATATTTAGACAATTATTATTAAATAAAAATAAAATTATTACAGTATAACAGGACAATTACTATATAAAATTTGAATATTGATTTTAATATCTAAACAAGACCTTTGCTAAAACCCCTGCCACCCGTCAGAAAACACCGCAACACCACCGTCTTGCAGCGGATCGCCTCGCGGCTTCTCTCCTCGCAGACGCCGACCACTTCCGCAACCACCCAACCTCGCCGCGTCGGCTGCTCGGTTTCCGCACCAAGCCGGCCACCTCCGCTTCCCCCATGGCCTCGTACCAGAAGTGTACGCTACACTACACTACACAAGCGCATCTGAACTCTGATCATCCCAATGTGCTTTTGATCTGGTTTTCCTTTCGGAAATTTGCTTTTTAGTTTAGTTTTTTGGTTGCTCGTTCGTTCGTTCCTCCGGATTTTGTTCCTTGCGCTGATCGGTGTGCGGGCGGGCGTTGCAGATGGATACGGGAGCGCTGGGTTCTTCGAGGTCGTGCAGGGCCTCCACCCGCGCGGGATCCCCAAGTCCGAGGCGCGGGGTGGAGCCGGTGTCGCCGTGAAGAAGGTGAAGAAGTATCTCGCCAAGATGACAGGGCGGTGGATTACGACTTCTACGACGACGACCTCCGCTACGTCCGCTTCAAGTCGCCCTTCGACCGCCGCCCCCTCATCGGCCGCCGTCCGCACCCAGGGTATGTTGTGTTGGATGTTTACGCTCCCGCTTGTTGGTCTGTAGCACCCGCTTGGCGATGAAGTTTGGGGGATTTGTTTGGTATTAATCTGGATGGTTTTGATTTGTGGTGTTTCCGTCGTCGGCGTGCAGGAAGAACGCGGGGAAGCGCACCCTCCGCCTCGTCGGGAGCAGCAGCCCGGACTACATGCGACAATGGTGTGCCACCTAGATTTGCTCGTTTCGGTTTTGTGTCGACGATCGTGTGATTTTTAGCTTTTGTTGTTGATGCTGCTGTCTGTTACGGCTCATTCATTGCAGTGAAGAGGCTGCATTTGGCGATTTCAATGACTGGGAGGACGGGGTGTGCAAGGGCCGTAAGGTTGCGACCTTGTGATCCTGTTCTTTGTAGCCTGAGTGTTTTACTTTTTTTTTTTGGTCTCAACTACTTTGTCTTGTTTGATCAGTAGTAACAGTGTGTTAAAGTTTTTCTCCATCTGTGTGGTTGTTTGGATTGTGCATGATCCATAGGGAAATTGAACTGGGGAATTATGCATATCATTAATTGTTTTTGTCCAACATAGAATGGCTTTTGGGTCTGTATGCTATGCTAGTGCGAAACCTCGAGATAGTGGACAATAATGTTGAACAATTTGTCATATTTTGGGTTTAGTTTCTTTAGGATTTGTCTCTAGCAGGAAATGAAGATAGAGTGAACTTATGCCTTTTTTCCTGCTATGGAAATTCACTTTTGATAGGATTTAGGTCTCATTTTTTAACTGTAGTTGCAGCTTTGTATTTGATCAGTCATCAGAGCAACAGTGTGTTTACAGTTTTGCATTAGCATCTCAGTGGTAGTTTGAAACTTGAACTGGAACAATACCCTGAAAAATCGAACATATGAAGTGTATGGAATTGAGATCACCATGTACTCTTGTGCAGCACATAATGGTTATTTGGTCTCTGACTGGTGAATGCTAAATTAGTGCAAAAGGTGGAAATAGTGGACATTATTTTTCCAGAGTTTGCCATAGTTTGATATTGGTCTGACGACTTGTGACTAGAAGCATTGTGACATGGAGTCTTGGACCTCTTTTATCTGTTTTTCTTTCTAGAAACAAATGGGTGTAGTGGTCCTCATTTCCTTTCCATATAGATCACCCTGCAATGTACTTATTGCTCAGATCAGACTGCATTTTTTTCTAATTGTTTGCACGGTTATTTCTTCCACTGCATTACAGAATTGCTGTTTTGTCCATCTTCATTTGTAACTTTTTTGCGGAAGATTTCTCTGTCATTGCATGGTTGTGCAAACTGCAAACACTGCTGATATATTGCAGAGCAGAGTTGACGAACTGTGACTACCAGCATAGCATGTTAAAATGAAGTCTTTGCCTCTTTACCTTTATTTCTATCAAATCAATCGTTCCGCATACATATTCTTACTGATCCAAAATTACATCAGAGCTTGTTTGTTCTTTTGCACATTTATTCCTGTTGGTAGTCCTGTAGTATAAACTAGAACCTGAAGGTTAACTCTGTTGGTACTGTATTTACTAATTACATGAAATAATTTTCTGCCTCAAATGGTTCACTAGATATATTACCTCTGGTTCCATGCTTCTGTTTTGTCTTTCCATTAAGAATGGCTAATTTTTTTAATTCCTTGTACACATCTATCATTAACCCAGTGAGGTAGCAGTTTTAATTCCTGATATGCGTCCAATTTTAGTTAGCTAAGGTTCACGTCCATGTTATATACTATGTGTGACAACTTCAAGAATTCTGAATCTTTTGCCATTGACCATTCCTATCTGTTAGAAGTTCAGGAAATGTTTGAGATATGTTTCGAATTGGCTTTTGTTCTATTGATTATGTGTGACAACTTCAAGGATTCTGACAAGCTCTGTTTCTTTTCAGCGCACCAACCGAATCAGCAAGTGAAGAGTAATACAGTTCGTGGGTAATCTTTGGCTTTGGGCGTTGGATTAGTGTAGTTGCACATCTACATAGTGCATAGCACAACCTTTAACAATTCTGGAATCTCTGCAAAGCAAGGTAGGCATTGTCCTGTAATAATTTTTGCTCTCTCCGATTCTGTACTACAAATGCTCTCGTGATGTCAGATTTTTCTCTAAACGCTTCCAGTTAAAAAAAAGAGACCTTTTTGAGACAGTTCCCAAATTCCGTGCGCTGTTAGCCTATCATCTTTTTTTTTAGAATACTGTTAGCCTATCATTTGCGCTTTACTTGATATATACTATTTATTATCTCGTGATTACTTCATAGTTCATACTTTTATAGGCTCAGTGCTTATGTGATTGGTAGACTTCTTCAGTCTTCTTTTGCCGTTTTTGATTGGATGGAGAATGTCATGCTGCAACCCCATCCAGCACGAAAACGTTTATTGGGCCATATAACTCAGGCCCAGGAGAAGCCGTGTATTGGGCCATGCTACCGACTTAAAATGTATTTTTGTAGTAGTGTATATTTCTACATTTTTATCTATCACTTACTCAGTGTATCCTAAAACCGAGAACTTTCTCAAAACTGTGAGACCTTACACATGTAAGCCCACGAGTTAACGACTAATAGGATGTTTAGCTCTAACCTTAATTTTCCACAGCTAACCATAGACGATTGTGCAAAAATCACAAACAATGTGGTTCGAAATTTTAGAGCTACAATTTATGATGGCTAATTAATTTTGCCAAACATTTTTTACTCGATGACATACAATGCTCAATAGCATCTTGCTTAAATCTTGTAAGTAGCTAACAATAAAATATTTGCCAACTTAAGTTCCCGCGCATTCCATTGTCTTGTCTGAGAAGAAAGAACGCCAAAGGCCACGTCACCTCCTCCTGCCCCTGCATCCGCAAACACACACAGAGAGAACAGAGCACCTCGTCTGCTATAAAACCCCACTTCCCCTCTGTCGCCGCATCCCGTTCCACCTCGCCGACCAATTCCGCACCCACCCACTCATCATCTCAGCCTTCGGCTTCCCAGCGTCTGAAGGCTAGGTTTTCCGCACCTAGTCCGCTCCTCCCCTCACCCATGGTGCTGTACTACCGATGTAAGTACGCTGCCGGCTGTTCGATCGTCTCCGATCATCCTAATGTGCTTTTAGTTTTGATTTGGTAGTTTCATTTCTCGCGGATCGCGGATTTGGTTTGTTGCTCGTTTCGCAGGGATTTGGTTTGACTGTTTCGTTTGATTTCTCGTGGATTTGGCTTGTTTGATTTGTCTCTCACGGATTTGATTTTGCTGCCTGCAATCGCTGCTACAGGGGGGTACGGGAGCCCCCGTTTCCTGGAGGTCGCCCAGGGTTTCCACCCGCGCGGGATCCCCAGGTCCGAGGCGAGAGGGGGAGGCGGCCACGCCGTGGAGAACGTCAAGCGCTATCTCGCGAAGATGGACAAGGCAGTGGACTACGACTACTACCACGACGATGAAATCCGCTACACCCGCTTCAAGTCCCCCTTCGACCGACGCCCCCTCGTTGGCCGCCGCACACGCCACAGGTGCCTCTCTCTCGTTGCTCTGCTCTCCTTGTTTCCTCGCGTTGGTTGAAAATTGAATCGCACGCTTGACGGTGAAGTTTGTGGGGGATTATTTTGGTGATTTTGATGGTTCTGATCTGTGGTGCTTTGCTTGCGATGTCCGCGTACAGGAAGTACGAGGGGAAGCGCACCCTCCGCCTCGTCGGGAGCAGCAGCGCGGACTACATGCAGCAATGGTGAGCGCGCACCACTTGATTTCGATTTGTGCTGGTTTGTGCTGATGATCTAGCGTTGTTGGTGATGTTGCATTGCAACCTGTTTTGTCTGAACCAGGATCAAACCTGTTTTATCTGAACTTTTGTTGCAGTGAGGAGGCAGTGTTTGGTGATTTCAACAGCGATGATGACTGGGAGGACGAGGTGTAGGAGGGCAGTAAGGTCTGTGATCCTGCTCAATGCTCTGTATGTTTAATTACCGTTGTGGGGCTCAGTTTGCTCGATAGTTGGATTCATTTGTGGATTGCCACTAGAGCCCTGGGTTGTTGACCCATCATTTGTAGCCGTAATGTGTTCTGAGCTGTTTGCTTTCGCATTGGTGTGGTATCTTCAATTTGTGGACGAACCGTGGAGAAAATGGGAGGGGAATTCTATAGATTGCTATGTGTTTATGTGCACCACGAGATGGTTATTCGGTCTACGTATGCTAAGTTACCCCGTAAAACTTTGAATCAGTGAATATAAATGTTGCCGTCGGTGGTAATTTAGCTTTGTTACTTGATTAGTTATGGTTAGCAACATGTGAAATGGAAGAGTTAAAAGAACATAAACATTACTGTTCATTGTGTTTCATTTCCTTCCAGATCCATTTGGGTGGGGGTGGGGGTGGGGGGTGGGGGCAAAATTAATAATATACTGAATTTTATATGGTGAAAACTGCTGTACACTATTGGGGAATGAGGATAATGAACCATAATATACACACTCTCTGGTCACCCTGATCAGATCATTTCTGCCTGTCTTTATCCATGCTAGTACAATACAATGCACACACACAATTTGATATTCGCTATATGACTTGTGAATAGAAGCATTGTAACATTGAGTGTTGGCCTGTTGTATCTTTTCTTTGTACTAGAAACAAATGGGTGTTTTGGTCGTCATTTCTTTCCTATTCATCATACCACCATATCAGATCACCCACAATATGTACAATTCTTTTGCATAGTTATTTCTTCCACTACATCACAGAATTGTTGATGTTGTCATCTTGAATCTTGATTGTGTGTGTAACTTACACTGGAGGTGTCATTGCATGGTTTTGCAAACTGCAAATACTGAAGTAGTGGACAATGGTATAGCAGAGTAGACTTGATGAACTGTGACTACCAGCATGTTAAATCAAGTCTTGCCTCGGTTGATCTTTACTGCCTTCATGTTGCTAGTATATCAGATCGTTCTGCATACATATTCTTAATGACCCGAAGTTAAGCTTGTTTGTTCTTTTACACATTTATTCCTCCTGTTAGTCCTGTATTATAAACTTGAACCTGAAGGTTACCTCTGTTGGTAGTATTTACTGGTCACATAAAAAGTTGCTGACTATAATGGTTCAGTAGATATCTTTCCTTTGCGTACTTGCTTTTGTTTATCCTTCCATTAATAATTGCTATCTTTTACTCCCTCCATTCCGAAGGATTCAGAACTGTATATACAGCCATCATATACTCTCTGTTTAGACATGATGAACATGAGAAGTTCAGGAGATGTTTAATAGTACATGTTTTGAATCTGCTTTGTTCAACTTCATTGATTCTGACAACTGTCCATGTTCTGTTTCTTTGCAGCATACCAACCGACTCAGCAAGTGAAGAGTAATACAGTTCGTGGGTAATCTTTTGGCTTTGGGCGTTGGATTAGTTCGTGCACATCTGCATAGTGCATATCACTAGAACACCTTTTACAATTCTGCAATCTCTGCAAAGCAAGGAAGGCATTGGCCTGTAATAATGTTTGCTCTCTCCAATTCTGCACTACAAATGCTCTCGTGATGTCAGATTTTTCTCTAACGCTTCCCGTGAAAAAGAGACCTTTTGAGACTGTTTAGTTTTGTGTGCTGTTATCCTATCTTTACACTTTACTTGAGATTTATTATCTTGTGAGGCATTACTTCATACTAGCTCATACTTCCATAATTCATAGGCTCGCTATGATTGGTAGACTTGTTTGCTGCCTTCTTTTGCCCTTTTTGAATGGAAGGCTGTCCGTCTCAAGAGCAAGCACTCGTCATGAAAAGCTCAAACTGGGCAAACAAATTCTCTTTTAAGGTCATTGCAAACATGAAACACCCGCTTAGCTGTCAAGGTGTTGCATCATGTGATTTGGCATTCCTGCTTCTCTTGCCATCACAGGGAACCGGCCGGAACAGACGGTGGTCTTCCTCTCTTCTCTTCAGAGTTAGTAGTCTGGTACACTAGTACCCTACTTTTCAGCACCAGCTTGGCAATTTGCGTGGATTGATCTACGCCAAAAAATGCACTTCAGCAAAGCAAGTAATCAACTTCTAGAAATAAGCACATACCATATGCGTGACCCTGAACCTGCAACGCCTTGGCATTAGTAAACCATCAAACTGCTAAGAGTAGCTAGCCAAAACCCAGCTACATTCTCCAAACAAAAAGCCAACGTCTGAACCTTGCTATTGTCTGCCGACTCCCAAGTGGTAGTGATACCAAGCGCCCAACTCAAACTAATTTTAGAACAAGCCACTTATAGCCACACCAACATGCTACAATATTCGGTACAACTACTAAAGTATCCATACAAGAAATTTTGCAAATTTTTAAAGAAATGTCCACAGCCAAAAAAAAAGGCATGGGAATTGTATTGGCACGTATATAAAGTAGTCCCCGCTCCAAGGCTCCAATACGCACCCATGTACTCCTTGTAGACTTGTAGTTCTTCTGGATTCTGGCCAAGAACTTCCTATTATTTCTGCCGGCCAGAGGGCAGCAAGGAGCACCCCGAAATGGCCGCCGCATCGGCGCCCATGCTTGTCCACGTCCAGTCCCTCCAGACCGCCGTCCCGATGCGCACGGCCGGGGAGGGGAAGTCGCTGCCCATCGCGGTGTCCGGGCCGCCGCTCACCGCCGCGGAACTGCAGCGCCGCTTCCGCGCCGTGCTCTACTACCGCGGCGCGGGCGCCGAGGTGGAGGCCACGGCGAGGGAGCGTGCGGCGTGGGTGAAGGAGTCGCTCTGCGCGGCGCTGGTCGACCACCCGGAGATGGCAGGGCGGCTGTGCCGGCGCCGTGGCGACGGCAACGGCAACGACGGGCGCCTCTGGGAGGTGAAGCTCAGGGACACCGGCGTGCGGTTGGTCCAGGCCTCTGTGCAGGCCACCATGGCGGAGTTCCTGGAGGCGAGGGGCGTCGACCGGGAGAGGAAGGAGGCAGCGCTGGCGCTGTGGACCGACGTGGACGTGCACGAGCCCGACATCTGCGCCCCGTTGTTCATGCAGCTGACACGATTCTTGGACGGCGCCTACGCCATCGGCGTCAGCTGCAGCCTGCTGCTCGCCGACCCGCTGTCCCTCATCGGTTTCCTCAAGTCATGGGCTCGCAAGAACACGGAGATGCAAGCGCAGAGCAAGCACGTCGCCCCCCACCCGGTGATCCAGTACACGCACTACATCCAGAGCCCAGGCGCCGCCCAGCGCGTCAAGTCCGGCGCCGCCAAGCTGCTGGGCACTGCGACCGCCACCGCTGCCGACGACAACACGATGACGACCGTGCTCTTCGGGGCTCCCGACACGACGTCGTCCGACCACCGCGCGCTCGCCGCGGCCTGTGTCGGCATGGCCAGCAAGAGGCTCGGCGGCGTCAAGGAGCCCCCGCGGTTCACGGTTATGGCCCGCGACAGCTCGAAACGGCTGCACGTCCAGACCTGCTGCGGCACGGTGGATTACGGTGATGGAGGGGCCTGTCATGGGCGTGGACACGGACTCGCGGCTCGGGTCGCGCAGTGGAGCGAGGCCGGTCTCGAGGACCTGGTGCTGGAGGGGAGCAAGCCCGTGCACGTGTCCTACTCCATCTCACCGAGTGCCGACGAGGGGCTCGTGGTCGTGATGCCTGCAGGTGGTGCCCAGCTCTTGATCAGCGTGACAGTGCCGAACTGCTACATGTAATTTCGAAGTGCCTTGATGTTCTGTAGTTGCATGATGCGTCATTGCGTCATCACTTCTTTAGTGAAAAGTGTGTTGTGTTGACACGCACGTACACTCATCTATTAAGGCCACCTCTGCTTTTTTCCCCCTTTCTTTGCTTCTATTATTTTTTTACTTTTATTTCTTTTTTGTTTTCTTATCTTTTTATTTCTAACATTTATAATTTTTAACTTTTTTCCTATAAATATTTATTTTTTATTTGATTTTCTTTTTATTCAATTATTGTTAATTTTCCTAGTTTCTTCTATTTATAATTTTATCTTTCACTTTTTGTTTATACTAGCAAAGCATGCTCGTGCGTTGCACCGGGTCAGACAACTTGCTGATTGGTTACATGTATAGTGATTTGATAGGATAAAAAGGATAAAAACAAATAGACCAAGGTTCCCAGTACAAGAGAAGGGCGTAGAGGATATTTTCTCTACCGCGAGAGCCCCCGCGTCGCTCCGCCGGGCGACTCGGGCGGTCGCCCAACCACCGCGCCGCCGCTCCCTAGTCTCGCACACAGCTTCGCCGCCGCCAGAGCAGATCTACGGGAGGCCCGCACAACTGCGAGGAAGCGGCGGCAGGGCCTTTCCTTGCTGCATCTCGGGCAACTTCGAGATCATCGACGGCAACGCTGTTTGGCTGCGGCGGAGCTCCACGGGAGACCGTATCCATGGCCTTCGTGAGTGGATCCGGCGCTCCCGTGTGTGGATCTTGTGTTCTCCCGACGGGGATTATTCCACCAACGGCATAACACATGGTGGCTGCCTAGCCGCCCTGGCGAGCGATCAGGACCGATGATGGCTATGGAGGCGGGGGTATGGGCATCGGGGGTCTGGGCGGCGGTGGCCGCCCTTCGGTGTTCCGACGACATTTTAATCTGGCGACCAGATCTAGCGAGGATGGGGGCATGGGTGGTAGTGGCCGGCCGGTCCAGTGTGCGACGGCATCCATCTGGGCCGGCTCACACGCGGATCTAGGAGTTGCCGGCTGTGGTGGTAGCTAGTGTTGATGATGGCGTTGCGTCGGTGGCGGCGGTGGTTCGTGTAGGCGTTAGGGGCGGTGCTTCTCTACCTGTCCCTTCCCACACGGTTGTACCTGCTGCAGCGGTCCGCAGCGTCCATGCTGGTGGTGGTTTCGACGTTCGCAGGGGGAAGCTCGTCGATGCGTCCAGTTTTCTGGATTTAATAGTTCGATCCAGCGATGAACCCTGTCGCTGGCGTGTGGCGTAACGACACGGCGCTTGGAGGCAGTGGCAGGCATACAGTGTTTTGACGGCGGTGACGCTTGTGGGCCCCATTTTCCTCGCTGGAGGCGTCGTCTCGTCCATCATGAGGATCTCCCCGAGTGAAAACCCAAAACCAGTGTCTCTGGTTGGGCGATGATGGCGTCTTTAAATGTCATTTGCTTGTTGGAGACGTCGCTTTTGAAAGATCCCATAGGTTATCGGCTTTGGTGCCGACATCGAGTTGGCGGGTCCCTTGCACATGCACCTGGCATGCACCTGGCGCTTCGTACGTTGCCAGGTTACAGTATCTGGAGTCTCCAATGGTGGTCGGCGTCCTACGTTCTTTCAGTATCGTAAAGGTCTGACAGACATGTTTTGGCGGCGATTTATCGACTTGGTGGTCGTTCTTTATTGGAGATGTAATTTTTTATCAGTTTTGTTTTAGTTGTAGCAGTGTTGTCAGGTGACGTAGGTCTTACTTATATCACTTGCTACCGTTTATAATAATTATGGCATGATGCATCCTCGAGAGAGGATGACTGAAGCCAAAAATATACTTTCCATTATCTAAAAAAACATGGATAATGATTTAGAGATTTATATAAGTACAACGGTCACATTATCCGTTCCAATATGTATTGAAATCGATATAATGTGTAAACTATAAGGAGCAATTAGAGAAAGCCTTTTTTATAGTATAATCCGCATATATGGATTGAATATTATATAGTCTATTTTAAACTTATATAATGTACCAAGAGAAGGTTACATATTTTATTATTGATGACAAAAGAATTCATTGGTCGTGGTTATACTATAAATAAACCAGGTAAAGTATTTTACTCAATTATCACTATCGTTGTCGGGCAGTTCTAGTCATGTTTTGGTGGTGGACCTCCTCCTTAAACTTTTTCGTTGTCACCATCAAGCGCTCAGTCGTCAGGTGGTTACCGTGGACGAGAAACAAGGGTGGTGGTGGACTGTATGGAGTACAGACTCCTCGCTCGCTTCCCTTGGTGAACGTATCCTTGAACGAGGATGAGGTTACACATCGAGATAGCCTCTTGGGTGATGACGAGCGCCTCGATCAGGGATGCAGGTCGCCGCATGTCCAACTTCCCAAACCACGACTGCCACGGGATCATTGAATGGAGCACGGTCTCGTTGCGGTGGCAACCGGCTGCCGAGCCTTGAGAGGTCCGACACGCATGCACACCTAGAGTATTGACATCCCCAACCTGGTGTCTTGTGCATACTGTGGCTTGTGCCAGCTGCGTCTCGCGTATGGATAGGCAAGAATAGCGGTGCCTTTGTGTCCACGACCTACCCGAGTTGTTTCTAGTGAACACAATGATGACAAGCTACCCAGCTTAGTGTCAGCGCTCCACGAGCACAACCCTTGCTCCTAGGCGTTAACTCATAGGACATGGTAGGCAAAAGAGGAAAAATAGACAAAAGAAAAAGTGACACATTGATATATATTATTTAGCTTATAATTATTTATTAGTTATAAATATATCTTAGCTTATAATACTCCCTCCGTCCAAGAGTCTCCGTCGTCTAAGCCCTCAACACAGAGACCAAGGAGCAACGGAGGCCCACGGTCTTTTCATTAAATCGCTGTTCCAGGAGTAATGAGCCGGCGTCTCTTCGTTTCCCCGATTAACCTGCCAACTAACTCGCTAAATACCCGTGATCCCGCCCTCCGCTCGTCTCCTCGCACGGGACTGCTCGTCTCCTCGCTAGGGACCACTGGACTTTCCCCCAATCCTTTCTCGCTCTTGATTTCTACAAGCCCTAGGATGAGTTTGCGAAAATTTGGCATCCAAAATTGAAAACTCAAACTTCCTTTGGCGCCACTCTCCAAAACTCAAACTTTCATGGACTATATAAGTCGCCAAGGAGGATGGAAACGTCCAGGCAAGTCCAATGATCTCTCCACCTCACCTTCTCTTCTTCCTCTACCTTTGATTAGATGGCTGGGATAGAAATTGATTTGAATGGTGTGCCACCTGAACCTGACGACTTGAATCCCATAGATTGGGATGACATTGTTGAGTATGCTGGGCCAGCAAACCAACTTGAATATGATATGGTTTGGGACGATGGCAGCCAAGGTGCAAATCTGCCAAGATATTTGTTTACTCATGTGTCGTTGTTTCTGTCTCTGAGCTTATTCCTTCCTTTCCTATGTTGCAGCATTTGGCGAGGAAGAAGATGGTCTGCAAGGAGAAGTACAAGATATACAAGTTGATGCAGCAGGAGTGCAAGGAGATGGAGGTGATGGTCTGCAAGGAGATGCAGTACAAGGTCTGCAAGGAGATGGCGAGCAAGGAGAGCAAGTCAATGTTGCATCTGTAGGCGCACAAGGACAGCACGTTGATGCTTCAAGTATAATTTTTCGGACAACCAGTTGTACCTACGATTTGTATCCATGTATGCAGGCTGTTGTCGGATAGGCAATAGTGAAGTTTTCTGTTCTTTTCAGTGACCAATTTAGTTTTTTCTCTGTAGGTTCTAGAAGCAAGAAACGAAAGCACTATCCTGATGACCTAAAAATCAACATTTACTTAGATTTGCTAGCAAGAACAGATCCTCCTATTCTTCGTCGTGGCGTTTCAAAGGCAGTTTCTGACAAGTTTGATGTCCCACTATGAGTGGTGCAGAAAATTTGGAAAAATGGACAGAGTGGTGGAATAAAAAAAATTGTGAACCAATACTCTCGTAACTGTGGTCGAAAAAGAGTAGAAGTAGATTTAGAGGCAATAAAAGACATCCCACTAAGAGAGTGCACTACCTTGCATGAACTTGCTGATGCTTTAGGTGTTACGAAGAGCACACTTCATAATCGTTTTAAAGAAGGATATTTTCGTCGTCACACTAACGATCTCAAGTTTAGTTTAACTGATGAAAATAAAAAAGCACGCATCAAGTATTGTTTTTCCATGATGAATGGCTTATCCTTCAAACCAATTTACAATGTTGTTTACATCGATGAAAAGTGGTTCTATAGGACTCGTAAGAAGCAGAAATATTACCTCACCAATGATGAAGCTAGACCAGAACGTCATGTTAAAAGCACGAATTTCATTGAGAAAGTCATGTTCCTATCTGTGGTTACTCGGCCTCGATTTGATGAGAATCGTAATTGCACATTTGATGGAAAACTAGGGATTTTTCCTTTTGTGAAAGTAGAACCTGCAAAGAGATGGAGTCCAAACAGGGATAGAGGTATAGGTTTTTTTTTATTTTTGACATGTAAACTGATTTCGTACTGTATGTTTCATTGTATACATGACCAGGTGCACCAGTAACAAAAGCCATGACATCGGTGACCAAGGAAGTTAGCCGAGATTTTATGCTGAACAAGGTTCTACCGGCGATAAAAGCCAAGTGGCCGACTGAGGAAAGGGGATTGCCCATCTTCATCCAACAAGACAATGCCAAGACCCATATCACCGTCGATGACCCTGCATTTGTGCAAGCTGCCCAAGCTGATGGTTGGGACATAAGGCTAACTTGCCAACCTCCCAACTCACCTGATCTTAATGTATTGGACCTTGGTTTTTTGCTGCAATCCAAGCTTTGTTTGAGAAAGGAACACCTAACAACATTGAGGACATTGTGAAAAAGGTTGATGAGGCATATAAGAACTACCCAATTGATAGGTCCGATAGAATTTTTCTGACCCAGCAAGGTTGCATGATGGAAATCATGAAGCATAATGGCGGCCAGCACTACAACATTCCACACATGAAGAAGAAGACTCTCGAACTGCAAGGACGTCTTCCCATCACTCTAAAGTGCCCTTTGTAGCTTCATAGTCAAGCCATGGAATTCGTCGCAGCTTAGAATTAGGATGGAGTTTCATTGTAATGTCGGATTAAAAATTCAAGTTCAGGAATTAGACTTCTTCCTTGTAATGTCAGAATAAAAATTCAGATTATATCAAAAATTCATGTTACATCCAAAATTCAGAGTACATCCAACATCTTGACTAAATAAACAATGAACATGCAGACTAGTAAGAATACTAAAATTGCAGAGTCCAATTAGGAATACTAAAATTGCAGCACAATACCCTACAACACGACTTAACAGACACTAAAATTGATCAGAGTAGAGTCCTCTTCTTCAACGTTCTCATCCCCAACAAACTTTTCTGCGAACCAAAACAAATCTACTGCAGCATCATTGACATCCTGTTCATGATATCCATACAACCGAGGAAGGTAAACAGGGAGCAACAACTTAGAACACTTAGCCCTCTCCTTGTCAGATCGAAATGTGCTAACCTCAGTAGAAGCCAGTTCCATTAGGGCATCAACGACTTCTGCTTCGTCTCCTTCGGCCATGGTGGAGACTGAACTAGAGTCTGGACTGGACAGGAGCAC
The DNA here is from genome assembly GCA_023333625.1 of Bothriochloa decipiens. Classification (NCBI taxonomy): domain Eukaryota; kingdom Viridiplantae; phylum Streptophyta; class Magnoliopsida; order Poales; family Poaceae; genus Bothriochloa; species Bothriochloa decipiens. The sequence goes on along the minus strand of CM041640.1, from coordinate 21,756,920 downwards.
GTCTGGCACCTCGGTGTTGCCCGGTTCGTAGTCGTCATCTTCATCGCAAGAATCCGGAGCCCAGTTCACTCCACGCACCAACTTCTCCTGAACGGAGATGCTTTGGTGATCCATACGAGTGCATGGTGGAGACTAGAAGGTGGAGCGATGCGAGCGCACAGTGGAGACTGAACTGGAGCGCGGTGGATTTAACGGGGCCGTAAGGAGAGGAAACGGTTGGGCAGCGGCGTAATGACGCGCGATTCATCCGAGGCATCGCACGCACGAGAGACGAAGCGAACATACGCGGGAATTGCGGAGACGACGGAGACTATTGGAAAATTCGGTTTTGCTTAGACGACGGAGACTCTTGGACGGAAGGAGTAAAGCATAATCTAACAACACTTGTACCATCTATGGACACATCATATTTTTATGGAACTAATAGAATTGGTCTGGCTTTTTTTATGTTTTTTATGATTTTTGGTGGCAAGATAGTTTTTATATAATTATTAGATTTGAACATTTTGCATCAGAAACCTTGATATATTTTAAAAATAATTAAGGTTCTTCCACTTTTCTTTCTCTCTGACATCTTTATATCTGAAACCCTATATTATTTTTCTTATCTCTTCCCTGCCCCTTCTAATACTTCTAACGTGAATCAGGACTTCGTAACTCACAAAGACACGAACGCAACTCAGGCGGGAGCGGAAGAAAACCATCGGCAGATTGAAATTTTCTTAATTTATAATTAGGTATAGATATACCCATAATTTCATGTAGTATAATGTAATGTTATGTGATGTCTTTTTTTAATATCTGTATATAGAAATGTAATGTTCGACGATGTATTTTATGATGTCTAGTAATCACACGTGTTCTAGGATATATTTTGTAATGTTCGATAGCATATTTGTTTTCTTTTTATTTGACTCCAATTAATTTCCTCATTGATTTTATTATTTATTTTATATTTTTATGGTATTTATGATGTTCTCATAGTATACATATTATATTTTATGTTATATTTAGTGATGTTTATATAGTGCTAATGTGATGTTTCATGAAGTATTTGTGAATTGTGATGTTCCATAGCATATTTTCTTATTTTTCTTTGGTTCTAATTAATTACTTCACTAATTTTATTATGTATTATTTCATATTTTTTAGATTTCATGATATATGTGATGTTTTACGTAGTATAGAATGTTGTTCTACGTTGTGAAAATAGATTGCTAAACCTATGATTTAGCTAACCTATAAAATAGAAAAACTTTATAAAAAATTAGAAAACTCCAACCACCTTTCTACTCTAGCAATGTTAGATGGCTAGCGGCATATATAAGCTATGTTGTTGAAGTTTATTTTTTCTCTAAAAATCTAAATATAATGTACAAACAAAAATATTACTCCCTCCGTCCTTTTTTAATTGTCGCTTGCGTTTCCTAAGAAACAACCGCCGGCAATTATATATCAAAAAATATTAATATTTATACTACATAATTAGTATCATTAGAAAGATCTTTAAATCTAGTTTTTTAATAAATTTATTTAAAGATATAAATATTACACATACTTTCTACAAATCAAAGCACGTGCTAGACTGAGCAGCCACGGAGGCTATCTTGGATGTGGACCCCACAGAACTCCACGAGCGGAACAAGGCCTGACCCTGTCCAAAAAAGATGGCTCAACCATTCCTCATGGACGGGCCGGGGGCAACATTTTTCAACCTGAAAGGAACCGGACTTTTACTTGACCCGGCCTGACAATTGCTTGGACCGGGCACAAACACCTATAGATCATCCTCGCACGCAATGACGCAAATCTATCAGCATCAAATTGATAAATAAATTTACATGTACCACTACAAATACAATAAGTTTGACTCTGGAACCAAATATTCATTTGTTCTTTGTTTTCATTTAAAACAAATGTGTTATTTGGTTGAGAACTAGTATATTGGTGGAGATCTACTGCAAATCAGTAAGGATTAGGGAGTGCACTGTTCTCCTCTAGCGCTCACGACAGAGATAGACAACTGCTTGAAAAGGATGGACGTTGCAATCGAAAGTGGCTCTGCAACATTGGTCCCTGCTGTTTCTGGTTGGCACTGCACTAACTCTTAAGTTTTAACCTTTGCCAATTTCTCATGACTAACTAGGCGGTCGTCAGTCGTTAGTGGAGCGATAAGGTTGCCATGGATTACATCGTTTTTGGTTGGCGAATCGGACCTGCTTGCGACAAGCAATAATGGCAAGCACTCAGCAGCTAGCTTAATGGTGGGAAGCACATTTTATTGACCAGTAAGGTTCAGCACAACTGCACCAACTTGAAAAATCGGTGTTCGTCACGTCACGCTGATCGATCGCCTGAGAAAGCCGCATCGAGAAAAAGACAGGGCAGGGGAAGCTGACTGACATGTGGGCCCTGATTGCTTCAATTTAATTTAAGAGTTTTGTGCATCTTATTACTCAAATCCATATATAGGGACATTCCAAGACCCCAGGTCCGCTGATCACTATGCCATCGCCATCGTTCGAATATCTTAAACCTTTTCAATCCTGGCGGCAGCAGTGCAGCAAAAAGTTACTCTATCCGTTCCAAACTGTAGTTCATTTTAATTTTTTTTGGCATATATTTTGTTATGTATCTAGACATATTATCTATCTAGGTACACAGAAAAATACATATATCAAAAAAATTAAAGTAAAATATAATTTAGAACGGAGTAGTATACTTTAGAGTTTCCAATTTGTGGCAAAATTATTCAGAATTCAGAGCTGCCCACAATGGAGGCACGCCTTCAAAAGGATTCCTGTCTCTGCTTGTCTTTCATGGCTTGCCACTGAAGTCTGCATAAAACTTCAGACTGCAAGCCAGTAAAATCAAACTTCAGACTCCGGTACATATATTACTTGTTTTTTTGACGGTTATACATTACTTGTTTGACAAATTAAAGTATCGATGAGATTACAACATTAGACAACAGGTGCTGGCATTTTACCGGCACATTATTTTTCGTGACTTCTACATGATCATATGCCAGCAAAGTATAAATCTGTGTACACCTCAGTTTCTTTTTTCTTGGGACATCATTCATAAACCAGGCCTAGGAATTCGGTTATGGAAGCTCTGGAAAAAAAACATCAGGAATGATTCCCTAGTTCAAAATGCAAGAATCAACTCAGACGCTTGAAAGAAATCACTCCTCATTCTATATGGCTCCATCTTCATGTTCTGTGTTCTCGCAGGAGTGAATCTTTGATGGCAAGCAGCTCCTTGATGATACCATCTGTTGGCATTCTGCTCGATGGTGATTCCTGGGTGCATGACATTCCAAGACTAACTAGTGAAAAGACGCAATCCATCTTTATCTTGTATGAAGAATCACCCATGTTATGGCACTCATTTTCAAGGTCCAAAGACAGTCTAGGGTGAACAGCATCAATGATTCTATTCTGCAGTGTTAGATCAACGTATTCACGAAGGCTCAATCCTTGTCTGAATGTTCTGTCTGTAGGCCTCTTCCCAGTTATTGTTTCCAGGACCAAAATTCCATAACTGTAATGTCTCCATGCGTCGACACCATGTTTCCAGCACCGTACTCTGTTGCATTGGTTATTTGAAAATATTAGACTTACCAACACGAGCAATTGTAGATTAAAAATAGGAAGTAGTAATGCTGGGGACAAAAATCAAATGGTGTATTTCCTACGGCGGAATGAAGGAAATCAAATAAAACAAGAAAGAAAGAAAATATATATTAGACTAACCTGGGGCAGCATAGCCAATTGTCCCTCTAAATCCCATTGAGCTTGTAGACTGTTGCGACAAGAAGCTTCCCTCGACAAGAATCTTGGCTAGTCCGAAGTCTCCAACATGGGCTACCATATCCGCATCCAAAAGCACATTACTAGACTTGATATCACAATGTTCAACAGGTTCAGGTCCATGGCAATGAAGGTAATCCAACGCATAAGCCACATCAACTAGTGTTGTCACCCTTTCCAGCAGGTTCAGGTCTCTGCTTTGTTTGATCATTTATATCAAGATGTAGCCAACCTTCTAAACTTCCATTGTGCATGAAGTCATACACAATTGCTTTGAAATCAGCCCCTCTAGCATCAATACTTGAGCATACTGTAATTATCTTGACAAGATTCCGGTGTCGCATATTCCGAAGTGCTTCACATTCTGCAGTGAAACTCTTGAGTGCGTTAGGAGTCAAAAGTTTCAATACCTTCACAGCAACAAGATTTGTACTCAAATATTCCTGACCATTTAATTCCCCTTTGTATACAGACCCAAATGAGCCTGAGCCCAAAAAATTGCTTGGCGAGAAACCATCTGTTGCCCTTACCAGTTGTGCGTAAGAGATCATTGGGTGGCCTTCAATGGGTGCGGTTAATTGGAATTTTGTTTTTCTTTTCTTGTGCCAAATAAGAAACTTCCATATAAAAGGAAGCATTACTAGCACTGTCACAAGAGAAATAACAATAGGAATAACTGGGAATTTACGGTTTCTTTTTGGCAATAAAGAACATGTAGGCAAATGAAGATCAGGAATGCCAGCACAAAGTTTTTCCATTGCCTTGTATTGAGATTGCCGTAATATTTGCGAAAACTCCAAAATTTGGCACTTCTCCAGCAAAGTTGTTGAATGAAAGGTTGAGGTAATAGATCATTCTAAGATCCCCCAAGGACTTGAGTATCTGGCCTGAAAAATTGTTGCTAGAGAGGTCAAGAGAATCTAGACCTCTCAGTTGACCCAATTGTAATGGGAGACTACCATTTAAGGTGTTGTTCTGGAGAAAGAGACGCTGGAGAAGTAGGCAGTCGCCAATGGTGGTAGGTATTTCCCCTGACAATTTGTTTGATTCAGCATGGAATTCTATGATGTTTCTTAAATTGCCAATTTCTTGTGGTAGAACTCCCTCTAAGCTATTGTATGATAGATCCACAGTACTAGAGAGTGCAGGGAGGTTGAATATTGTAGTGGGAATTGTTCCCACCAAGTAATTTCTTGAAAGACCCAGCTCCGTCAGCTGTGTCAGATTTCCAAGTGTGCTTGGTATTGTACCACTAAATGCATTTCCATCGAGGCGCAGGTAAATTAGTCCTGTAAGATTTCCTGAAGCCAATGGGATGGACCCTGAATTACTGTTGTTGTATGCATAGAAAACGACCATGTCTACAAGTCTGCACAATGAATATGGAAGAGATCCCGAGAAAGAGTTGGTACGGAGGTCAAGATCTTGCAAGTTAATGAGATTACCGATATCTTCAGGGATGCTTCCTGACATTGTGTTGTTGTTCAATAGGAGTACTTGCAATCGATTGAGACTACTGATACCTTTAGGAATGCTTCCCGAGATTCTGTTGTCATTTAAGAGAAGATATGCCAGTGCAGAAAGATTGGAAATAGAATCAGAAGGACTCCCTTGATATTGTTGACGGCCAATCCCAAAGCATATAATTGGGAACAATTTCTTAAAGCAGTTGGGAACTCCCAATCTTTTGGTTCTCTAACTTGAAGCAAATTTCCTGAGATCTGCAGAAATTCGAGAGCTCTTAAATTTCCAACCTCTGGAGGAACGATTGCACTGAAAAAATTCCAGCTAAGCTGAAGTCTCAGCATATTGGAAGCATTGGATATTGAGGCAGGAATAGGGCCATGAAAGTGGTTTTCATCCATATATAAAAATTGGAGATGGGGTACATTGTCAAATGCCTTTGGAGGAATTGTTCCACTTAGAAAGTTTTGTCGGAGAGAAACCGTTGTAAGAGACAAACTGTTCCAAAAAGAACTTGGGACCAGGCCACTTAAATTGTTCATGGCTAAGTTGAGTAAAGATAACCTGGGCAGCATGCCCAAGGATGAAGGAATAGCTCCTGACAGCATGTTATCACCCAGCTCTAGACTCTGCAGGTCGGTGAGATTGCCCCAAAAAGGTGGTATGTCACCATACAATCTTTGTTATATAAAGACAAAAATCAGCACTTGAAGCCTGTGGAGATTACCGAGCTCCATGGGTAATTGTCCCACAAGCTTGTTGTCATGAAGGTCCAATTCATTGAGAAACGATAGGTTTCCCAAGAACGGCGAGATGCCACCAGATAGGTTGAAGGAGCCCAAACGGAGCGCGACAAGCCTCTCAGGATGACGACGACCGCAAAAAACTCCAGGCCAGTTGCAGAAGTGGATGGATGTATTCCATCAAGCTTGAGGAGCCCGAGGACAGCGTGGATCTGAAGGAGAGGAGAGCGAGTTCATCAGTGAAATTACTGGTCCCTGGAGACATCAACGCTTGGGAGCAAAGCGATAGCAACAGGAAGCAGAGGAATGATGCTCTGCCCATGGACAAAAGTGTTTTGCTGAAATGCTTGCTGTCCATGCGATTTCAGTTGTATTGCATCCAAGATGTTCAAAAGGGTGGTACAGTTTAACTCCAAAGCAGTCGCCTGCTATCCTGTTTATTTGTCAGGCACCAGATCTCAACACAACAGCGTCGTCCCCTGGTCCGCGACGAGCTAACTTCTGGACGGTGGTTGGCGGCGTCGCAGCCTATAGCTCCCAAGCGCCTGCGCCCACTGCTGCCCGCTTGGCTCACTGGCTGTAGCTGGCGCAGCACCGCAGTCCCTGCTGTGGGTCGCGCCCTCAAAATCCGCCCGCGTCCGGATCCTATGCCGCCGGCCCGATCTGCTCTTCTCCTTGCTCGATCATCTATGTATCCGTGGCTGCAATAATTTGTCGGGGTGAGGGTGAGGGAGAGTTGGGGCGCGAGGAGGAAGACTTCGAGGGGCTGGTGAGTCTGGAGGTAGAGAAACTGGTGGGTTTGCAAAAGTTCAGTCACCCCTTCAGTTTAAAATGGTCCTTTGGATTATCCTATCTTTTTCTTCCTTTGAACGGACTGGGTCCAGCTTATCTTTGACTGGCACAAAAGTTCTAACGCGTTGGTCAACTCAACTTAAATGATTGCCGTAATTAATTGCCAATCACATTCAACAAGATTAGTCCATTAGTAATGGTTACTGCTGAGCAAGGATGGGCCTTGCTGAAATTCAGGTACAGCAGCAGTAGATGATTCGACATCCAATTCAAGATCCTCCAAGAGTAACTAGCCAAAACCCAGCTACATTCTCCAAACACAAGCGAACGTCTGAGCCTTGCTATTTTCTACCAACTCCCAAGTTGTAGTGATACCAATCGCCCACTCAAACTAACAAAGTCTACACTGAATTTTGGAAACCACACCAACATTCTACAATATTCAGTACTGAAGTATCCGTACAAGAAATATTACAAATTTTGAAAGGAATGGCCGCAACCAAAAAAAACATTGGGAATTGTATTGGCACGTATATAAAGTGAGCCCAGCTCCAAGAAATTTTTCAGATTTTGAAAGGAATGGCAGCTGACACGATTCTTGGACGGCGGCTACGCCGTCGGCGTCAGCTGCAGCCTGCTGCTCGCGGACCCGCTATCCCTCACTTACTTTGGGCTCGCAAGAACACGGAGATGCAAATGCAGAGCAAGCACGTCGCCCACCCAGTGATCCAGTACACGCACTACATCCAGAGCCCAGGCGCTGCCAAGCGCGTCAAGTCCGGCGCCGCCAAGCTGCTGGGTACTGCGACCGCCACCGCTGCCGACGACAACATGACGACGACCGTGCTCTTCGGGGCTCCCGACACGACGTCGTCCGACCACCGCGCGCTCGCCGCGGCCTGCGTCGGCATGGCTAGCGAGAGGCTCGGCGGAGCCACGGAGCCCCCGCGATTCACGGTTATGGCCCGCGACAGCTCGAAACGGCTGCACGTCCAGACCTGCTGCGGCACGGTGGATTACGGTGATGGAGGGGCCTGTCATGGGCGTGGACACGGACTCGCGGCTCGGGTCGCGCAGTGGAGCGAGGCCGGTCTCGAGGACCTGGTGCTGGAGGGAAGCAAGCCCGTGCACGTGTCCTACTCCATCTCACCGAGTGCCGACGAGGGGCTCGTGGTCGTGGGATGCCTGCAGGTGGTGCCCAGCTCCTGATCAGCGTGACAGTGCCGAACTACATGTAATGTCGAAGTGCCTTTGCTGTTCTGTAGTTGTATGATGCGTCATTGCGTTGTGCTGTGCCTTTTTTTTTTAATTACGCATTATATAGTAGGCGTCCATAATACGCAGTACACTCATCCTAGAAAAAAATGGGAAATGCTAAAGCACGGTCGCAAGGCATTAGAATGACTCGATGACGCATAGCACCATTAGATTTAGATTGGAGGATTGTTATTCATCTTATACTTTGTGTACTTATTCAATTTCTATTTCATATGTTCATGTTTGGAGGCTCCGATCTGATTTCATATCATCCATTCCGTTTCTCTCTCTATTTTTTTTTATCAGGCGTTCCTCGTACTTATTAGCATTTGATTTGGTGCAGTGGAAGAAACTGCTTGCTTGTTGATATGGAATAGTTAGGGATATCTACTTGTCTGGTGCCGTGGCGCGAGATCCTTTTGGTTGGATGTGCTTTGTATACTACAGTTGTACTTACCGTAGCACGGTTTTCTGTGATGTTGTAGGCCTGCAGCAATCATATTTTTTTATTTGTTTCAATTTCTGTATGGTCTTTGGGCTTGTTGCACCATGCTTTTCAGTTTGCTGGAATGGCTATTGTTTTTTTTGCATCGTTAAGTATTATCGCGGCAAAAGGAAAGGGTTGCGTTGTCGGACAGAGGAGTTTAGTCTGTGGATTCCTGACTTCGTTGAAATCTTGTTGCGAATTTTGTCGTGATGTGGTCTAGGATGTCGACCTAGGCCTTGTTTAAATGCATAATTTTTTTAATTCTGACACTGTAGTACTGTAGCACTTTTGTTTATACTTAGTAATTATTATCTAATTATAAATTAACTAGGCTTAAAAAATTCATTTCATGATTTATAATTAAATTATATAATTAGTTATTTTTTATCTACATTTAATGCTACATACAAGCGACTAAAGATTGATGTGATAAAGAAAGAGTGAAAAAACTTAAAACTTTAAAGGCATCTAAAAACAAGGCCCTGGTAGTTGCGAGCACCATGAGGGACCGAGACAAAAGAGTGATTCGGCTCAAATATTGCATTAATGTTTCCAGTTGTTAATGTGAATATTTTTTGCATGGTCACACACAAACGAAGTCCCACGTTTGTTCAATCGGACGGCAACACTAATCCACTCAACTAAACTCGAGATGGAACTAATCCATTTTAGGAAACTACTCCATCTATTTCAAATTATAGATCATTCTAAGAATTTTAGAGAGTTAAAACATCTTGATCAAAATTATAAATAAAAATATAAAAATTTCTGACACTAAATAGATATACTATAAAAATATGATTAATAGAGAATATAATAATATTTAGTTGGCATCCTAAATATCATCTTATCATATAAATTTGGTCAAACTTGATACGTTTTGACTCTCTAGGATTCTTGGAAATGACTTACGGTTTGGATTTTGGAATGAATGGAGTAGAATAGACCTGTTCACCATATACAACCTTAACCGTTCTGGTGCTAACGAATAGACCTTCTATTCCACCATAATTATATATTAATTCAACAAAAAAAAAGAAGAGAGATTGTTTTAAATTTTCAATTCCCCTACCATATACAGTTGCAATACCCACGGTAAAGGTTCCAGGTTGCTGTCCATGTTCCCTGTGCAATAAGCAAAGCAACTCATTCAATGGCGATGCTCTACCAAAATAATAATAATTGGGTAGACAAATTATAGGCTTTGTTCAGCCATCATCGATCGTCTATTTACTACTACTAAGTACTTATACGGTGCTGCACCCTTTGTATTAGGTATACATTAATCGTTTCCAGGCTCTCTCTTCTCTTTTCCCTGGGGCAAAGGAAGCCACTAAATACCTTCGTCGTACGCATCTGTGCGAAGACTAAAGTGACACGAAAATCGGCCACCCCCGTGCCCCGTCTACTGTGATCACTAACGAAATATCCGTATATTCCACAGAGACAAAAATGAAACAACGCCTGATGGTCACCTGTTGGCCTATATATAATAGAACCGTTCTCAACGCCTAAACACATCCATATTGATCACTTTCCCTCACCTCACTCTCCTACAATCTTGGCGTCGTCTGCTTCAAACGCCAGCATCTCACTTGGAAAATGGCTGGCTCTCCGCGCGGCCTACTTCTGGCCACCGTCCTCCTCGTCGCCGGCGCCGTCGTGCCGGCGTCCGCAAAGGACTACACGGTCGGCGACTCGTCCGGGTGGAAGCCCGGAGTGGACTACACTGCCTGGGCCAAGGGCAAGTCGTTCGCCATCGGCGACACGCTCTGTACGTGTCAAATAAAGCTCGTCGTCACATTCAGATACACCAATACAATCCAGTAGTGGCCAATGCTGTTAATGCAGCATGTCCTTGTAATAATGTCAGTAGGAGGCAGTGGCGCGGGAACGAGAATTAGTAACCGCGGCATGCCGGATTTTGCATTTTTGCAGCGTTCCAGTACACGACGGCGCACTCGGTGCTGGAGGTGAGCGAGGCGGACCACGGCGCGTGCTCGGCGAGCAACCCGCTGCGGACGCACCGGGACCAGAGCACCACCGTCCCGCTCACCAAGGCCGGCACCCGCTACTTCATCTGCAGCGCCCCCGGCCACTGCGCCTCGGGGATGAAGCTCGCCATCACCGTCTCCGGCGGCGGCGCCGGACCCGCGACGACGTCGGGTCCCGCCATGCGGGCGACGAACGCGACGCCGGCTTCGCCTGGTGGCGCGACGACGACGGCGGCCGACGCGGACTCGAGCGCGGCTGGCATCGGGGCCCGCCTCGCGACGGGCCTGATGTTCGCGGCCGTGGGCCTCGTTGTCCTGCTTATGGGCTGAATTGAGGATCCGCTAGGGAAAAGGCAGTGCGGTTTCATGAATGAGTTTTCCAATTTGGTCTCGTGCTTTTCTTTGCTTCCGTCCCCGCTCACACTCACACCTGCACGTGTGATACGCCACTACCATAGTAGGTCAATACTGTACGTCCAAAGAGTGTTGGGTGTGTATCTGTATTTTCGTTGAGTCTTTTTTGGGCTACTTGTGGTACAGTACGTTCTGTTGTTCCTTATTATACTGAGAATAAAACTTCATTATTATTATTTTTTTTAAAAAACAAAACTTCATCCTTGACAACACTCGCTTCTAGCGATGCAGCTTTTTGACAGTGGACCGGCCGGCAATTAAATGGTAATGCCGGACAAAAGTACTACTCCATTCTAAATTATAAAATATTTTAGTTTTTTTACACACTTAGATATACATTATATTTAGGTGTGTATTTAAATAGATGTATCTAAAAGGAAAATTAAAATGTCTTATAATTTAGAAAGGAGAAAGTAGAAAACAATCAGTAATATTTTCTTTTGTTCTTTACACATGTCGCTGCTGCTTAAACGAACACTTTACCAGGCTCGCATCCAACCCGATTGATAGCCAATCTCATTCAAATAGCACAAGCACGAAAGAGAGTTTTCTGCTCAAGCAAGGAACACGGGACACTACATGACATGAGAATGACATCATCTCTCCGCACAAAGGTCTGAGGGCGGTAAGGCTGCTTAACCGCCAATACCTAGTACCCAACGGCACGCGAGAGTGCACCACCAAACCTCAACGAACACACCCAGTTTCCTCACCGGCATCACCTATTCAAATCAAAATTCAAAACCATCGTAAAAAAAACGACGAGTAGAAGACCGCTTCACCTTCCCAATTGCAGCCCTGCCAGACTTGTGGCGCTTCGCCCGCGTGCAATTGCAACGCCCCTCGGGTACTCAGATAGGCGTATCAGTTAGAGCAACCATGAAGCATCCGAGCAGAGCAGGACAGTTCCTTTCAAAACGCGCTCGAAAAAAGTTAGCTGATTAGGTAACCAATCTTCACCAAGAACTGCCATTCTCGTATATATCCCAGCCTTTTTGGCACGCATGGATAATCCCTGCACTGCACAGAGAGCATACCATTACCATGGCCCAAGCTCGTCTTGCTCTGGCTCTGTGCGCCCTGTTCCTCGTCTCCGGCGTGGCCCGGAGAGCCGAGGCGGTCTCGTACAACGTCGGCAACAGCGCCGGTTGGGATCCCAGCGCCGACTTCCCGTCGTGGGCCAACGGCAAAACCTTCTACATCGGCGATGTTCTAGGTACGTACGAAACTTGGCTAGTTGGCTGGCAACATCATCATCCCCTGCTCTGTCTCGTACAAACTGTACACGATCCAAAATGTGTCGCCGTGCAGCTTTTGTATCCTTTGCATTGCCACCGTTCGATCAGAAAACCAAAAGCAGACGACGTCCCTGGTCTTGCACGACACGTGTGCATCCATACGACTTGTTATGAAACACAAGATCACACATAACTTGCTTACAATCGCGTTCGTTCCCTTTGTATGATCCAGTGTTTCAGTACTCCAGCGACCACACGCTGAACGAAGTAGACGAGGCCGGGTTCAACAACTGCACCGCCGCGAACGCGGTCCTGACCCAGGGCGACGGCAACACGACGGTCCCGTTGGCGGCGCCCGGCGACCGGTACTTCATCTGCGGCAACCAGCTGCACTGCCTGGGCGGGATGAAGCTGCACGTGCTCGTCAACCAGCCGGCGGGAGGAGGAGCTCCGGTGGGCGCCGCGCCGCAGTCCCCGCCGGAGACAGGCTCCGGGGCCACCCTTGGGCCCAACACCGACGACGACGACGACGCGGGCATACCTTATCTCAATCTCGGCGGGTCCCATCGAGCTACGGTGGAGCCCCTACTGGTGACGTGGCTGTTTGTAGCCGCAGCTCTGCTTGTATGAGGATTGAGAAAGAGGTATTGGCCTTGTTTAGATTCTCAAATTCATCTTCAAATTCTACAGAATTTCTATTCTCCATCACATCAAAATACCGGTAAATACATGGAGTATTAAATGTAGATAAAATCAAAAACTAATTATACAGTTTTATTGTACTTTACAAGACGAACATTTTGAGTCTAATTAATCAATATTTGGACAATTATTACTAAATAAAAATAAAATTGCTACAGTGTCACACAGTATGCTACAGTGGATTCGAGAGTTACCGATTCCGGTAACTAAACGAGGCCGTTCTGATTTTTGTACTAAGCGCGGTTTGCAAACGTGGCATGCGATGCAAGCGACACGAGTTCTCGATTTCACCCAGAACCAAATTCTACCATTTAGCTATTTTGTAAAATATGAGAGGGTTCTCCAACAGACTTGATAGTTTTCGCTTCTATATTAAAATTTACCACATCATCATCAACTACTTTAAACCTGAAAAAGCTTACAGTAGTAACCGCTCGTAACCGGAACTAACTTTTCTACCGCTTCTCTCCCTCCCACTCTCAGAATTGATCCAGATCTCGCCACCGGGGAGAGGCTCCCTGCTCCGCCGCCGGCCCCCTACCCTTCCTCTCCGGCGACCTCGCCAGCGACGAGGGTGGGCGGGCTGGTTCTCCTTCTTTCCCTTTTAGAGTTTTCCTACTGGAATAAAGGCCGAGATGGCCAGTATTTTATCTTGTTCAACCTTCGAAGATGAAGCTGTGGATCTAGCCATGGCTCAGGTCGACAATGAAGCGGGAGTGGATGGCCTCCTCTCCTTTACCACCGTGCTTTGCCTGCTGTCCCTGTCGTCGCCCGGCGTCAATCTCCCCGGCTAAATCTGACATCGACGCGGTGGAGGAGATGATGCCATGCAGCAGCTGCTTGTGGAGCACTAGGAGCTCCGCGGTCGCGCCGTCAACGCCGACCTTATCAGCTCCGACACCTTCGACTACGTGCTCCAGTTGATGTCCACTTGCTCACGTCTGCTCAGCCTCGACTACCAGACCAAGCGCGGCGTACAAGGGGCATCGGGTCGGTGTTGACGACGTCGATCTCTTCAAGGGGATCGGGCACAAGTTCCTCGCTCGCCTTCCGCATCAAGTCGTGGCTCCTCTGCTGCCAATGTGGACCCAGAAGGTGCCCCGTAGGCGACCGCTGCTTTGATATGGAGTCGCGGCTCTCATGCACGTGATTCATCAACTCCGGGCTCCCCGATCCATCCTCGTACTTCTTCGTTGCCGATGTCATCAAGGGAGAGGTGGTCCCTGTGGCTGGGGCCGCCGGCATATATGGGGGCTGGGACGCGCCTTGCGCTCGTCTGCCTTCCCAGGTCGCTGGAGCTGCCATTGTTGCAATTTGCAATGGTGGCGGTGGTCCAACCTTGGTTTTTTTTGGCGAACTTGTTGGGTATCCACGCTTCCCTATCCTCAGTGGTGGGACTCAATGTGTGACCCTTGGGACCCACCATCACAACATGATAGGCATGCAATCGGACTCAGAGTGCATAGACCTCGGGGTCCGTCCATGTTCACAGCATGGGGCCTAACATAGGAAATATCCTCACAGCTTCGGCTTCTTTTTATTTTTCTTTTAATTTTAATTTTCTATTATGTACTTGTTCTGCGTTGCACTTACACGGCCATAGGTGTTGAGTTGGACAAAGACGTTCGATTTTTCTTTCTCTTTCTCAGTGCCTATGTTGTGCTCAACTCTGCAACCGCAGGTCCTGATGTCTCCTATTCCATCTAGACAACTGCTTCCTCGGCACTGGTTCGACGACCCTGTGTTCACGTAGGTTTACGGTTTAAGCATGTTCTACCTTCAGCAATGACATCAACGATATCCTTCGCTTGTCGGTATGTTTCTCCTTCGAAGGCTCCACCAACCCTTTCTTTACGACTTTACCGTCGCTGCGCGCAGTCAGTCCATCTAGGTGCACGCGTCTCTTTCGCTCCTGTGAATACCCCACGCCGACAGTTTCGTCCTCCTTTATGCCTTAGTCGACGCTGCTTTCTCTCTTTCTAGTCACAGAGCCTCAATGTAACCTGGTCTTCTTTGAAAGATCTTTATGTAATTAGGCCGCTTTAATATATATAATATGATGTTGGAAAAAAAACTACCTTAAATCTATTTCTGACCGCATAAAATTTTCTATAGACTCTACCTCCTAGGCTGATGTGGCTAGTGTACGGATGGCAAGCATACCTCACTTGCTTTCTATAGCCATCGAAATTTTATGAATAACATGTTTGCTATTTTACAAACCATATAGCACATCTGTTGGAGTTTAATTTTTTTCTCTATAAATCCATAAATAATCTACAAAACAAGAATAACATATTTGTTGAAGTTGCGCTGAGGTGCATGCTTGTTTAGTCAAAATTATCTTATAACACGGTCTGAACCTTTGATTTTAAATATTTGGTGGAGTGTGGCAAGTAGCCACTGACCGATTTAGTAGTGCTGCAAGAGGGTAGTGGGGGTGGGGGGGGGGGGGAGTGGGGCTCAATCCCCCTATCAAAGAACGAAAACCATTTCTTCTTATCATTATTCTTCTTCTCTCAGACTACGTCATTGTAGGTTTCTTTGGGTCTTCAAAACTTTTTTGTTGCATTGGTACTCTGGGTAGGTGGCCCTTGTTCACTCTGTCAACTGTTTATAATTTTAGTATTAGTGAAGATCGAGGCCCTTGTTCTCCATGTACACGCGCACACAGGGGGTAGAGTAGTCGATGATTGTGCATCAGAGAAGTAGAAGAGATGTAGCAAAATCTCTCCGGCCAAATGCCACATTTTGGCTTGCTTGACGGTGGTGGACATGGCACGATAAGATCCACTTCCTTCACTTCATCGTGCGCCACTGCTAGATCTCGTGGAATGGGAGAAGGCTAGATCCGTCATCACCATTCGGTTTAGCCTTTGTCACGGGTGTATGTGGGGACAAAGAAGGAGCAAGGGGGTAGGAGCGTGTGAGGCGAAAGAACAAGTGAAGGAGTGCATGGTGGAGGAGGGTGAACGGGCATGCAAGTGGTGACTTCGGGAATCTCCACATCAGCCGACTGCTTAGTCCTTCGGAGGTGCTCATAGGGGTAGGGGTAGGTTTGCGTACATGTATTCATAGGGGTGAGTGTGCGTGCGTGTTGTAAGCGTCTGCGTTGTAACGTGTCATTCTAAAAAAAAAGGGCATGCACGAGATAATTGGGTGTGAGGGGGTTGGAGAGGGGATAATTTAACTGTGATGAAAGTGTTGGATCCACTTGGTTTATTAGTGTTTCCATTGGACTGGGCTTCTTTCTAGAGGCCTCTTTTTAGATATCCACTTTTATAAATGATGCTATTTACATGGTAGTTTATATTAGCCTATCTTCATAAAATAGATCCACTGGTTAAATTTAAAAAAGCTAGGATCTTTGAAGACATAACACTTTTTGTCCCCTCTCTAGGAGGGCATGTCTCTAGAGATAAATAAGCAGTAAGCACATGTTCTAGTATCGCTGAGGGCTGGGCCTTGGCCTTCACCTTTTCATTCTTTGATATCTCCTATGACCCTATCGAGGAGAGATACCTTGTAAAGTTAGAAAATCGTACAATAAGTCTTATGTCTGAACTACCATCATCTTTGTAACACCCTGGCCCAGGGTTTAATAGGATTAATAGAATACTCATACCAACAAGTTGCAACTTCTTTTTTGGAAGCCCATCACTAAAGAACTCTGAGGTTAAGCGTGCTTGGCCTGGAGCAATTTAGGAATGGGTGACCGACCAGAAAGTCTTTCTGGGTGCGTATGAGTGAGGACAAAGTGCACAGAAAAGACTAGTGTTGGTCTGTGACGGTAGTCTATGTCCTAGATAAGCGGCCGGATATAAACAGGCCCGGCCTCGTGGAGGCGGGACGTTACAAATGGTATCAAAACCGACCCTTACGGTCTCACGGGCGCGTGTGTCAGTTGCGTAGGCATGGTATGCATGGCTGGTGTGGATCCAAAGTGGTCGCACAGCATAACACATGCGCTGGCACTGGACACATGGACGTGGCCAAGAGGGGACGTTCCTGGCCTGGGGTTGACGACGAGGACGTCGGTCTCCTAAGAGGATGAGTATGTAACAGCCCGGCCCAGGGTTTAATAGGATTAATAGGATACTCATACCAATAAGTTGCAACTTCTTTTCCGGAAGCCCATCACTAAAGAACTCTAAGATTAAGCGTGCTTGGCCTGGTGCAATTTAGGGATGGATGACCGACCAAAAAGTCTTCCCGGATACGCACGAGTGAGGACAAAATTGGTCTGTGGGGGAAATCTATATTATAGATAAGTGGCCGGATGTAAGCGGGCCTGGCCTCGTGAAGGTGGGACGTTACAGTCTTAGTCCTAGATAAGTGGCCGGATGTAAGCGGGCCCGGCCTCATAAAGGCGGGACGTTACAGTCTTAGTCTTGTCCTGGTTTTCATCCTCATACTACAAAACTAGACATCTTAAACACCAACCCCCTCTGCCTTGCCTCCACCCAACTATCCAAAGCCATTTTCGCCTTTGTAAGCGCATATATTCATCCCAATTCACTTATATTGAGATGGATTGAAGTGTAATTGAACTAAGCTACACTCCAATATACTCCAATACATGTGGACTGAAGTCAATATAAATGCATCCAAACAAGGCCTTAGATTACCTTCTACCCTGGTTAGAAATGGATTTCAAAACGCTTTCATCCTTTTTAGTTAAACAATTGGTAAATACAACATAGGGTTTTCAAACTATAAAATTTTCTCTAAGCTTCTAAACAATTTTTTAAACATCCTAGAAGCACATTTGGACATAATAAAAACCAAAATAAAAATATTTAGAACCATTGAAAGTGCATTTAAAATCTTCCAAAGTTATATTTAAGTCCTAACAATGTTAAAATATATCTAGGAAAATCTGGTAAATTCCCAAAACATGTTAATCGTTGGGTAAACATGTATTGAAAACTTTCAACAATAAAAAACACAAAATGTATCCAACATAAATATTTTCAGCGTCAGTGTATTGCATATTGTTAGTGCATCTTATAACGTTGTCAAGAAAGTTTCTGAACACATTTAAACATCACTAGAATATTTTGGTATTTTATAGATTTTTATGGGTATGTTTCCATTTTTATAGAGCTAAATAGAATCTTTGGAATCTTTTACAAATACTTTCATGAGCTCTGAATATTTGTGTGTTTGTCCTTAGTATATCTCC
This sequence comes from Bothriochloa decipiens, assembly GCA_023333625.1. NCBI lineage: Eukaryota > Viridiplantae > Streptophyta > Magnoliopsida > Poales > Poaceae > Bothriochloa > Bothriochloa decipiens. The sequence continues at coordinate 21,738,829 of CM041640.1, read as the reverse complement.
AAAGTTTTTCTCAGAATTTTAAGAAGGCAACTTTTTTATAGTTTCAAAACATTCTTAGGTATTTAGTTATTTACAATAGGCTTTTAGCTAGAATTTAAGAAGGCAACCTTTTTATAGTTTAAAAACATTCTTAGGTATTTAGTTATTTACCATAGGCTTTTAGCTAAAATAGAGGAAACCACCTCGAAAAAACTTCTATACCGAGGATGAGTGAGGTAAAAGTTTTTTTTTTCTAAATAAAAAATTGTAAGTGTGTGTCGTGGGTCTGAGTTGTCTGGCCCATTACACGAATACTAGGCTTGAGTTCTGTCCCAATACGCGGTTTCGTGTCGGATGGGATTGCGGCCCGACAACCTTCCACTCAAAAGAAAATGATGTAACAAGTCTCATGTAAGTTAATGAAGTAATATATCACGAAATAGCAAATCTCATGTAAAGTGAAGATAGGCTAACAACAACACGCAAAATTTAGAAATAGTCTCCAAAAAGTGTTTTTTTTTTCACCGGAAGCTTTAAAGAAAAATCTGACATCATGAGAGCATTTGCAGTGCATGCACAAGGACAGCGGCCGGTAGAGTCGCAAAAAAAAGGACAGCGGCCGGTACGTGTATCGCCTCCAACCTTCATTCCTTGTTATAAAAAAGGAGTTGTAAAAAAAACTTCACTCCTTGAGCCCCGACGTCGGCCTTTTATCAGGGAGCAAATGGCGTTTTCACTTTTCAGTCCACGGCTAAGAAGGATCACTTTAAGGCCGTGGGGCGCAGGCGCCTAGCAAGGCTGCAATGGTGACGCGTGGCCATAATAATCCGTATACGCATGACCGCCACTGTTCCCTGCTTCCTTGAACTTCACTCAGCGGCGCCCGGACGAACGGCAAACATGGATGAACCGCATGACCGCTTTGGGAGGTCCAGGCTGCTGGCCGGTGGCTGCATTGGCAACCAGCAACCGTGTAAAACGCCAAACCGCGCACGCAGCAACAGCACCGGCCACCAGGGCCAGGCCCGGACGAGACACGAGGCTAGTACCTCGTACGCCTCGTCATCGGCGGCAGGTGGTTCGGGGACCATCTCCCAACGATCACACGTACGTACTACATACAGTACATGCTGTGCGTGGATCGATCCGTCGCTCCCCAGTCCCAGTCCCAGCTGGCAGCTGCTCATGGTTGTGGTTCATACACATACGACGATGCCCACTCACAACCAGGCCAGCGCCAACGGACGACCGACCTGGCGACCGCCGGCGTCGCATGTTTCGCCGCGCGCCCCACGCGCTTGCGACAGAGCCATTGGATTCACAGTGTGCCTGCGACTGCGAGCAGCGAGCTCGACCACGCGGTCAAGAAGATGGTGCACTGGCAGGCTATCTCATTGCTCTGTTCCCCACTCTCTGCCTCCTCGCTCCCGAGTTCGTCAACCGAGTGAACCGACGCGCGCATGCCTCTGCCGATGCTGTCATGCTGACGCTTCCCTCGGCGAAGTGACTTTGCTCGGCATGCGCATGCGCTGCGCTGCACGGTGTGTGTGTGTCACTCAGATTAACAAATGTCACAAATGCGAACGGCGGTGGGTGGCCAAATGATTTGAGGATGTATCATTGGGCTTGCTCCGTTTCGTCAGCTTTTGGGAGCACCGGGACGCGCGATCACGGCCACGGCCACGGCCTGCCCTGGCCCCTGGCCACCCACCACACGGTCACGGTGGCACGGTGGTTGACGCAGCTGCAGTGTCCGTCCCTTGGATCTCGTCCCTCCTGGTAACCGACTATCACATGCTTCCGCTGCAATGGCGCATGCACGGCTGTGTTGTACGTGCGTCGCGTTTCATGTCACTTCTTCTGTCGGTAACGCTACAGGTTTCTGTCGATCGTCCCTCACCAAAAATAAAGTGTCGGCAAGAGCACCGGATCTACCATCGTCAGTCGGTCAGTGCCGTACTGTGACAGCGGGTCACAGAAACTTCTTATTCGTCTTCGAAGTAATGCTCGTTCATTGCAAGGGCTTCTCTTCTTGCCAACGACGCAAAGCAAAAGAAAGCAGCGGCAAGCAGTCCACCATCCATACGTAAATCGAAATAAATTATCAATGTGTTGTACAGCAAGAATGAATCGTGCATCCACCATCCATAAATAAAACAACAGCAGGAGAACAAGAGCGTGTGACCAACGGTACGGACGTACATACAACGGTAAGCGCAGTTCTCTACTTAAAACAAGACGACGAGCCCGGCGGCGAACACCAAGGACGACACCAGAGCGGCGGCGACGCCGGTGCGCGAGCTCGGCGCCGCCGAATCCTCTGCAGCGAGCGCGGGGCCCGGCGCCAGCGACGGGCTCACCGACACCGAGCTGAACGGCGCGAGCGTAGGCGCCAGCTCCGGCGCCAGCATGGGCGACGGGGCCGGGGCCTCGGTGGGCGACGGGGCGGGGGCTTCTGTCGGCGACGGGGTCGGCGCGACGCTTGGAGCCGGAGCCGGAGACACGGGGGCCGGCGCGGGTGCCGTGACCGGTGGTGCGGTGGGAGCCAGGAAGGGGGCGGCGAAAAGTGGCGTCGGGACTGTTGCTGGAGGGAACGTGGCCGGAGGAAGCGCCGCTGGTGGCATTGCCAGGGGCGGGGCGGCGAATGGCGCCGGAGTCGTCGGGGCTGGCGCGGCGACGGCCACGGTTGGCGATGAGACGGGAGGCAGTGTCGCCGGAGATAGCGTGGCTGGAGGGAAAGCAGACACAGCTGGCGCAGCAGCCAGTGGCGGGGAGGAAGCAGGAGGCAACGTGGCAGCCAGCAGCGGAGGGGCGGCTGTGGTCTGCGGCGCGGCGGAGGCCTGTGGCGCCGCGGCAGAGACCTGCGGCGCGGAGGCTGCTGCTGTAGTTGGCGGCGCAGCAGAGGCCTGTGGCGCCAAGGCTGCTGTCGTCGGCGCCGAGGCTGCTGTTGTCGGTGCCGCGGCGGAGACCTGAGGCGCGGAGGCTGCTTGTGTCGGTGCCGCGGCTGAGGCCTGGGGTGCCGACACGGCAACCGTCGTCGGCGGCTGTGCAGATGCCTGCGGCGCCGCGGCCGCCGTCGTCGGTGCCGCGACGGAGGCCTGCGGCGCCGATACCGCCGTGGTCGGTGGCGCGACAGAGGCCTGCGGCGCCGAGACCACCTTTGTCGGTGGCGCGACGAAGGCCCGCGGAGCCAAGGCGCTGACCGGAGGAGCCTTGGACACGGAAGGCGACGAGGCCGGCGACTGCGCGGCGCAGGAGACGATGAGGAGCGAGAGGAGGAGCGGGAGCAGAGCCATTGCCATCCGCTCCCTCCCGAGCTCGTTCTCCTTCCGGCTCCCGGCCTGCTGTCTTCTAGCTCGGCAGTCGGCACAGGAGCGAGCTTTCGTCCCTGTTGCTTGCGGTGTTGCCCCGCGCGCCTCTGTGTTTTCCGACCTGAGCAGTGCAGTGCGGTGCAGTGCAGTGAGAGAGCTCCAGAGACGATGCGCCGCTATATATAGCGTGCTCTCCTGATCGTGGCGATCTCGCGTGTAAAACTGAAGGCTGAGCTGACACTGACAGTGAAGGCCCGACGGAAGGGAAGGATAAAGAAAAGGAGCCATTTACATTACAGGTTACAGCTCAGCGTGTGGGGCCAGTTTGTGATGATGATGTAGGACAGTGATTTCGTCCGTACGCGTGGGCGTGGCGCGTATCGGTTCGGTACGAGGGATAGTTATCATCCAGCCATGCATGCGTATACGTACAGATCTCGTAGACAAACCGCACCTTTCAGTACAGATGTGTGCGCCGGTCGAGGTCTACGCCGGCTGCATTTTAGTTGCTTGCTGATGCTTGAAAGGTGAAGAATTGTGTGATTGGACGAATCACTATACTTCTGAATGAAAGTCTGAATGATGCGTGCACTTCGGTTTCTATATATGCTGTTCCGTGAAGAACAGTCAGCACAAATTAAATCCCGTTACTCAGAGCCGAAAGTAACCACAATGCAAATCATCAGAAGACCCATTACGTACATCCGTACATCGTCCTGTTTTTTTTTTTCTTAATGAGATGGTTCACGCATATATTGCCTCCAGAGAAGGAAAAGGGTACACGTATACTCACCGCTGTCCTGCTTAGTTTGAGCTCCGAATCTCCGATCAAGTAACTGCAGACCGTCCGATGGTAATGCGGGAGTCCCTACAGGGTACAGCAGGCTACAGAGATTTCATTTAACCTTGTCCTCTAACCACTGAGCCGCGCTCCTACCGTTGCTGCACGGCGGCTTGTGCACCTGAAAGGGACTCGCAAACCAGATCGTGGCCCAGGAGTCTCCACGGACAGCCTGGATCGGCAGCTCCTAGCTCTTAAACGAGGCAGCTAGCTCCTCGTCTGGTCGCGCTAGGGCTCACCTCGATGGCTCGATTCATATCTGTGGTACAATGATTGATTAGCCAGACGCGCATTAGTGCTAGGTGCACCGCCGCGCCTGCGATGCGCGCGAGCCTCGATCGCCGTGCTTTATTATTTAGACTTGTTGATTTGCCCTTTTGATACGTGTGACGACCTGCAAAAGTGTGCAAAACATGGAGATGCCGATCGAAGAGCACTGATCTCTTGCATGCATTGCAAGGAAAGCAAAGTCATCTTTAGCTTACTAATCATTTTCTAACTACCCCGTCGTGATCATTAGCAGCCGTCACGGTATATATGCATGAAATGAATTAAAGGAGTGCCGATTGATCGTCCGCGAGACACGTCGCTGATGTCCGAACGCAACCGCACGCCTGTGCACAGCCACCGACTTGTGTACGTACGGAGTACATGTGGCGCGCATGGATGGAAGCGAAGCAACAGTTTCAGAAAAGGAGGTGCAGGGAGGACTACCGGGATTGGCACTCGCATTGTCGGTGGCATGGCATGGGGGTCCTCCTCTCGGTCACCGGTAATCGGCCGGAATGAATACGCGGCTCCTCATAAGTGGAGTCAATAAAAACGGTGCCCTTTTTCGTGGCCCAGTCGAGCCCGGCCGGCCGGCGGACGCGCAGTGATCGCGCGGAAGCTACCCATCGCATCAGTACGAGCGCGCTAGCTGCGTTCCACAAGGCCGGGCCAACCGACCGCCGTGCGCCATATCGCCGTTCACCGGGCCGGCCATGCATTGATGCGCGCGCGGCGGTGCCGGACGCGCTCGGGCCCCCCCGCAACGGCGGCATTGTTGGAGCTAGCAGTCTAGCAGAGGGTTTGGTCGTTGCCTCGTTGGCGTCTCGGCCGTGTCTTCCCGTTAGGTCTCAGAACTCGCTAGTCTCCAACGGTCAGCGTCGGGATTGGCCGAGCTGGATTGATCGCGTCTTCGGACTTTCAGACATAGCTCCTCGCCCAGTTCTATGCTCACTGCTGGACCCTCACCCGGGCATGTCTTGTCGTCTGTCTCACGACGAAGGGATAACTTTTGCATAGTGTTAACCTCCTCCTACGATCATGCCCGTTGAATGTTTTCTTCTTAACTTTTGCAAAATGTAAACCTCTTCCATGTTTCATGTAACACTAGGATCGTACCCGTGCGGAGACAACTCAAATATTGGTCCGAAGAGAGATTGCGCACCTCTTTGTTGTGACGGGTAGGCCTGAACATTTGGGGTAAAAATAAATAGAAATTTCTGTACAGAGATCGCAGGCCTGTTCGTCGTGCATGGTAAACCTACACATTTGATGCCATGAACTTCTCACAATCTAATAAAAACTGAAGTTAAATTTAGAAAAAGGGAAAACTCTTAAGAAAAAAAAGAAAAGGAAAGGAAGTCCACAATATTAGTTTCTTAATTGAACACTATATGTTGTTTGATGGAGCTTGATCCATGTATTAATGGCCCTTGCATTTCAATGGGAATCCAAATTGATAAGACAACAGAACAAAACATGAACATAACCATTCTGCTCTGCCAACTCCAACATGCAACCAAACTAATATCTCTCCTCGTTTCCTAAGGCAAGCAAAATTACTATGCAATAACTACAAATAAGCTTCACGTAGAACACCATGTATATCCCTGCTATGTTCTCAACAACCACTCATCAAAAAAAAAAAAAAACTCAAAAATATTTAGCTTGTGGAAATGTGCAATCCATAATAAGAAAAATCAAAAGTGATGTGTTGAATAAAATGTAAACTCAAGTAGGGCCTATGACATGTGTGGGCCTTCCATTGGTAGTAGAGTAAAAATTCTCCTTCCACAGATAATACATGAACTGACTTGGCGTGCTTTTTAAGGTCTTCCATTGACCACTAATTTTCCCATCATTTGTGACAAAAGTTTTGATCATTAGAAATGATTATTACTAAATATAAATCGAACCATAAACTTTTTTGCACAAACTTTTCGTATGATTAGACACAAAAAAATATATGTGCATCTTATATTTTGGTACAAAAGACCAATGATTTTTAAAAAAATATATTTGGGTTGTTGCACAACTTAAGGCCCCCTTTGGATCGATGGTGGAATGTAGGAATTTTGGAGGAATACTGTTCACATAGGATTGGATCTTATCCTATCCTTTGGTTCGCCAAAAACATGGACAATATTCCATAGGAATACTTCCCTTCTCGTGCTCATTCCTCAGGATTCGCAGCATCCACTCTGACTTCATGGAATTATTCCTAGCGCGAAACTCGCGCGCTCCGCTCGCGCGTCGCCCTAGACACGGGCGGCCTGACCGGAAGGTGGGAGGAGCATGTGCCACAGCCCAGATACGAGGACGAGCACGTCGGGGAGGCGCGGGGCGAGGTGCGGCGGCACGATAGTCGCTGTGGCGGCGGAAGAGCTCCGGCTTGGCGGCGGCCGGGTCGACCAGGAGGCGGAGAGCGGCCATGACCACGCTAGCCCAGCGCCGGGAGAGAGAGAGAGCCGCGGCCGTGGGGGGCGGGGCGAAGGTGGGGCGCCGCCGTCCGCCGGAGGGCGCGGGGGAGGTGGGGCGTCGCTGTTTGCCCCCGAGCGGCTGTGGTAGCAGTGGGTGGCCAGATCTGGCGGTGAGCGCTCGGGGGCGGTGGGGCGCCGCCGTCGGCCGAGGGAGGGGGGCGCGTAGGCTGGGCGCCGCCGTCCGCCGGGGGAGGGGGCGTGTAGGCGGGCACTGCCAACTGTCGGGGGAGGAGGGGTTAGGCTCCGGCGAGGTGGCTCTGGTGGCGGCGTGAGGCGCGGTGCTCGGCTTCAGGAGAGAGAGAGAGGGCAGGGAAGAAGAGCAGATGACGACGCACCCATCCCCCATCTTTCACTGCTTGTTTTTATTCACAAGTATCGTACGAATTCCTATGGTTTCAGTTTCCGTAGGAATAGAGTAGCGGTGCAACTCAATTCCTGTGATTTTTCCATTTCTATCCTATCCCTATCTTAGGTACTAAAAGAGCCATAAATGTAGGGGCTCATATGGCCCTGAACTCATACGTTTGCGGGCTAAACACGGTGTGAAAAAGCTTTCCTATAGGGCACTGGGGCCCACATGTCATTCGCTTTCGCATAGGACTATCCCCAACCTCGTCGATTCTCCCGTTCCAGTCACCACACTCGTCGAGCGACATCGCGCGGGACGACCGAGCAGCGAGCAAGCAGAGCATGCCGCCGTCTTGCCTGGGCGCATGTAGCGGTGGCGGACTAGCCCTCTCCGCCCCCCGCCACCACGCCCCCTCCTACTGCAGCTTCGCGCCGCATAGGGCTTCCGTCTCGTGCTCCGCTGGCGGCAGCAAGGCGTCGCCGCGGGGGAAGGACAACGTCTGGAGCGTCGATAACGACCGCGCCACCAAGGAGGCGGCCCGGGGCACGAAGCACCGCCGCAGGAGACGCCCCAGCGGTCGCCGCCTGCCGCCGCCGAAGAGGAAGGGGAAGGATGCGGAGTCGAGGGTTCTAGTGTCTGGAGCCATGCTTGTGGAGGTCGAGACTGTGCTCCAAACACAGGTATTCATGCTGCAACTATCGACCTGTCCAGGATATGTTACATGATACATAATTAAAGTTAAGGTGGATGTGTGTGTTTCTAGCAGTAGTGTACTAATACCATTTTGGCGGATAGGTGTCGAATTCGTCCAATCAAATCCATTACATAATTAAAGTTAAGGTGGATGCGTGTGTTTCCAGCAATAGCGTACTAATACCATTTTGGCGGATACGTGTCGAATTCGTCCAATCAAATCCAATCAGTTGCTTTAGTTATCCACATCAACTAACAGTTTAAAGTTAGTTTATTAGAATTTATACAGTGGCTGCGGCAAAGATACAAGACTTAATGAATGGTTGAGATTAATCTGGGGAGAGCAGCATTCTCCCACCAGATTGTATGATGTTTATTATTCCTACCATACCAATTTGGTGCAACCTTCTGAAGTTGTTAGTTTTCAATCTTAGGAACCTGTCATAAAGCCTTCTTGGGATACATTTGCAAGTAGTTTAAGTGGTAACTGGAAGGGTGTTGGAGCTGTCTTCTCGCCAATCACAGCAGAGATGGAGCCTGTTGGAGTTGGGAGCAAAGAAGAGTACCTTTATGACTGCTACACTCTTTCTCACATTGAGAGATCTTTTGATGGTGGTCATGGCTCTGAGATCCGAAGGAAAACAAATTGGGTCCCACTCAATCCTTTTGGTGAAGCTGAGAAGCAGATCACATCATATGATGGTGGGAGTCAAAGCACTTCCCATGGGAAGGGAACTGCTAATTTACCTTCATATGAGTCTTTTGATCTTAACAGGAGTGCTGTGCTTGATGAAGAAACTTTTTCTATGGAGCCTGGAATTGTATTTTTTGAGGTATGGTTCTTTTGTTTTTGCCTTCATTTTTGTGTTTATGAAATCTAATGATATGGTATATGCAAAACTTCCTTATATTTATTGGTAAAATTAAACCATAGCATATTTCTTACTTCCATCAATATCTTGTTCTATGTTTTGCAAAATCAGGAATCTATCAATGTTGTTCGCCACCAGCTTACCAGGATATTCGTTTTCCAAATTGTAATTTAGTTCGTTTTGCAAAGCTTGAATAGTTAGATGTTCTTCTCTGTCGGAAAAAGAAACGTTGAAGGTAATACCATAAAATTGTTAGAACGATTATACATTTAGACCTGTATGGTCTATGTGTGTCGAGAAGCTAAATTTAGACACAAATCATTCTTCAGTGTGCTTCAGTGACATTAATACTTCACAGATCCATTCATGTTCAAGTGCTTTGTTCTGTCTATTAATCTTCTCTGGCAAAGTGGTTATTGTCACACTTATGACTTCTTTTTTATGAATAATCCTGTACTTATTCCATTGGCCATTGTGCTTACATTTTCAGGATGGATCATATTCTAGAGGTCCAGTTGATATAGCAACTGGTGAATATGATGAATCTAAATACTTCCTTTCACCGACATATAAGTTTGAGCAAGTATGTTTACTGCACTTAAGTTTACATATTCAATTTCACAGAAAACATGCAAAATGTTGAGGCTTACTTGATTGATAAGAATGCTTGTTTCTATGTGCTAAATAGAATAGGTTGCTTCTGTACATGCACATATCCATATTTGAACATCTTTTCTTTGAGAAAATTACAAGGCGATGCTTGTCATTTTTCTTCTTCCTCTCTTTCACATGTGGATGCAATAATTTGGCCAGTTGTGCTTTTGCTGGATGGACTTTTGTGTGTCCAAGCAAATTACCACGAGAGACTATAGTTTTTGACATAATGAAAATCGACTGATATTGCCTACTCCAGCTTGCTTGGGGCTGTGTGGCTCTGTTGTTGTGGTAACTTGTATCATATTGAAACAATATTTTGTCAAAGTTCTTCCTTTGTGATGTCTTGTTTCTTACCTGTTATGGTCTTACAGAGAACAAAACCTTTTTCCTTTTGTGTGGTTCATAAAGTTTTTTTTTTCTGATTTGCAGTAAATGTGTCACTTCCAGGCAAATGTTATTAAGTTTTGAAATTGAATTGAAATTGAATTATATACATGTATATGAGATAGCAAATTCACTAGTCGTGTATTTACTTTGTAAGAATAAGGTAAAATCCTTCCAAACTTGGCTTACAGGGATGCATTGAATTATATGTTACTAATGAACCAGTTGTTGCTGCAACTTTCAAGTTTGAACAATATTGTTTTTGGAAAGAGACTCCTGTTTTTGTGTCTAGATAACTGTGATCCTTGCTTCTTGATACTAAATGCTGCATGTGTGTCTAGCACTCTGGTTTACCAATTAATAACTTATAACACCCATATGTATACCAGTGTCTTGTTAAAGGTTGCCACAAGAGATTGCGGATTGTGCATACAATTGAGTTTAACGAAGGAGGAGCTAACATACAAATTGTAAGGGTTGCTGTGTATGAAGAAAAATGGGCCAGCCCAGCAAATATCCATGTTGAAGAGTAAGCCTGCTTAATTGCAAAATTTTCCATGTTTTACTACTAGTTCTAGATTGGTGGGACCAATCCAGAAAGGATAAAGAATGCTATAATAGATACCACTGTTTTTAAAAGATTCAATCAAGGCTATTTAAAAACTTTATGATGAGTTCATGGCTGATTCACTTCATTGTATGGTGACCTTCTATAAGGTTTGCTTTCACTCTTGTTCCTGTTCCTGATGAGCTACACTGTCTTCCAAAAGATGCTGAACTTGTATTTGGCAACAAAACTTTTTGTGTCTATCAAATATGTCCTCCACAAGTGGCACAGGAATTTTCTTTTGTAAGTTATTGGGGACTATATTCCTTTGGTTCTCCAGATCTCTAGTATGACTCCAATGTCCAAACTAGCACATCGGTTCACAGAAACTAAAATAGAAATGCTGGAATCTTTTCTAGGTACAGTTCTATTGGATGGTTGATAATTTGTGGTTTCAAACCTATTCTTGGGTCACCAGTAACCGGGTGCAGACACTAACTAGAACAAGAAATTGGAAGACCAGATATGAGCTGAGGAACCATTTGACTTAATAACTCCAGAATTTCTCAATGGGAGAGACCTGAACAACCATGATTTTTTTTTTAAAAAAAGAATTGTTTTATGTGGTCTGGGTGTATAAAAACCGCTTAGTTTTGGATAATATTGTATCTACAAGTTTTCTGATGAACTGCATTCATCTCCTCTGCAGTGATACAATTGTTGACCTTAAACCATTCTCTCAAAGAAGCCGGACAAAACCATCAGAACTGATAGGTTCCTGGAAAGTATATGAAGTCAGTGCAACACCAATTTTCAGTGATGAAAGGCAAGAACTAGAGGGCGGTTCTCCTTTTGTCTACTTGTGCATGGAGACGGTGAAGAAGAGAACACTACCAGAGAGTTCAGTTTCCTTTGGGGAGGAGGAGATTCTCGACATGCAGGATGTCACCGTGCTTTGGTTACCTGGTGGTGTCACTGCCTATGTTGACATCAGTGAAGATGGCATACTCTGTATCGGGGTTGGGTGGTACTCAGAAGAAGGGATCAACCTGGTGATGGAGAGAGACTATGGAACCGATGGGAGGCTCAGGGAGGTTCGGTCCAAAACTGAAGTAAAGCGCCGGTGGTATCAATCAGCTCCATAATAACCCCAAAAAAATCTGCTTTGGATTAATCTTTGTTTCTAGATAGCAGTGTAGGATCAATATCTGATAGATCAAACCTGCCCGTTTGACAGGATTGATGTGCTTCATAGCTAAGCTGTAAGATTTTGTTGCCTCTGTAGAATGTGGATGTTCTGGTTTCATCAATAAGAAAAATAGGCTCAAAAAGTTCATTTGCCGGCATGCATCTTGCTTCCAGCGTGCAGCGCCATATTTTATGCTACAGCTATGGAATGACTCGTTCATAGTGATATATTTTGGGAAACACTGCATGTCTGCATCCGATCTAGATCTTCACCCATTTGTGACAAGATTGATGACCTTGATCTGTCTTTCACATCTTTTATTCGTCCTTGATAAACTGTTTATCTCTGAACCTAATATTCTTCAGTGAAATTCAGATCTCTCAATTCTTTTGGGGGTCAAACACGGCGTTGCAACCTGAAGACATTCATCTGGATACCCCCAGCTTCAGCATCCACCTTGCTTGAAACTTGAAAGTCTGGGAGACTGGCACTGGCTAGGAAAGGAACGTTGCTTTCGACGCCAAACGCCGTCCTTGCCGTCTCAAACTGGCTCAGGCTGACTGAAGCCTAGAAGACCGACGCAACGCAGCCGCAATAATTCGCGCCACCAACGGGAGCCAAGCCAAACTAGAAGCGCCAAGCTGCCAGCCAAACGGACCAGCTAAAACAAGGAGGGCGCCGCGGGGCGTCGTGGGGACAGCCTTCGTGGTTGAATCCGCCCGTGGGATCTCGCGCACGCCAGGATTGGTGGGCCGCGGCCAGCCATGGGTTCCCGCGCGGATCGCGGCGCTTAGACGCGGACGAGGAGAGAGAGAGGGACAGGGGGAGGGGGAGGCCGAGGCCGAGGCCGAGGCCTAGGAGGCGTGCGTGGTGCAGCGCGCGGGCGCGTCCGTTCGTTCGGCATGGAACAGAACGCCGGCTCGTTCCTCGCCGTGCGTCGCCTCTCCGGCGGCGCCATCCACCACCATCGCCACCACTCCTCGCCGGGTACGTACGCGTGTGGCGCCGTCGTTTGGTCGCGATGTTTGCCTTCGTGCAGAGGCTCACGGTTATGCCTCCTTTACTTTTTCGTGCGCCCGCAGCTGAGGTCGTGGGCGTGTCCACGGCGTGGCTCGGGAAGGGGCTTTCGTGCGTCTGCGCGCAGAGGAGGGAGAACGACGCGCGCATCTCCTTCGATTTGAGTCCCATTCAGGTAAAACCTTCGCTGGGCGTTAGCAAATAGCAACATCTCTGTTTTTCCCTGTCACCCTGTGGCATGCGATCATTCTGAAACATGAATGACGAATCCTCCCCTGAAAGGTTAAATATGAACTGCAATATTGTTATTGGAACATAGAGGGGGTCAGGGGGACTGTTTGAATCTGATAGGAGCGATTGTGGTTAAGCGCAATGAATGTTTAGTATTGTGATTCACCCAGCAGAAGGAAAACTGTGTAATGTAACTGCAATGGCTTCGACAGGGATGGTCTTCTTTGATTTCTTTCTGGAATCCATAGAGGATGAAAAGTTCTTGCTTCCGTTTTGTTTCACAATGTAGTCGCTTATATGTCGATGCAGGGGTTAGAGACATTTCTATTCTTCCTTGTGGATTGATTTCTGAGAAAATAAATTGAGATATAAAATCATATAAAGAGCAATGAGGATGCACCTGTATATAGAAATTTTCATTCCTTGTGCTTATTTTGCGATAATAATGGAAACATGAAGTAGTGTCGTGTCATGTCATTGTAGCATTGATGGCATTGACCTAGGGTACCTGTCTGTGATTAACATTGTGTGCCTTTGACTGCATTATGTATTAAAATTGATGGGGGCAATGGAAGTTTCTAAATAAACTACCATGGGTTATTCTCCGTTCCAGGAAGCGTGTTTGCATAGGTTGCATAACCGGATAGAGGTGCAGTATGATGGTTCAAATCTAGAGCATCAGGTATGAGCTTTACCTGAATAAGAACCTTATTAGTTTTAGCATGCATATGGGACTGAAATGCACATTTGTTCTTTGTTACCATTGGTGCTGTGATAAACTTTGGATTTTTCAAATTCAACATGTCTCTGGTGTGCCATAACATGTGTTGGTATACTTAACAGTACAGTTGCATGCACATGCTTGGGTTCAGGAAAGAGAGGGAGGAGCAGGGGAAGGGGACTAATATTTACTGCGTGATTGAGGGCATTTGCATGTTTCAATCCATCATTTTAATTATACACTGGTTATTTTTAAAAAAGGAGGGCAGAACTCCTCAAATTAGCCTATTGATACAATTGTACAACTGTCCTATGCTTTTGCTTATGAATTCTTACCATTGTCAGTAATAATATGATCTGGTGCTACTGGGCCCCAAGAACTAAAGATATCTGAATAATTTCAGCTTCATATGGGAATCTACAGCATGTGTTTCCATCTCCCTTTTGTATCTGTTTTGGGTTATTTACTGACACATATATCCATTAGAAAGCACTGGAAGCCCTTTGGCGTGCTTCTTTTCCGGGAACAGAACTTCTAGGATTAGTATCAGACCAGTGGAAGGAGATGGGATGGCAAGGGAAAGATCCATCTACAGATTTCAGGTCTTCCATACCTTTCTCATTTCAACATTTGCAGTTTAGTGTTCAATTGATATATTTCGAATGTGTCATAATATGTTATGTTGGACTTACAGGGGTGGTGGTTTTATATCTTTGGAGAATTTACTTTATTTCTCTAGGAACTATCCAGTGAGTACAAATTACTTAACCCAACTGCTTCTTCACATTCATCTCAACATTTCTGTAATGCTGGATCGTGCCTCTGATGTAGTGTTAATTGCTATTCATTGAGCTCGAACTCGAAAGGATCTAAAGGACTTGTAGTTTACATGCGCCTTGGATTTTTGGCTTTTTCTCTGAAACTCTGCCTCCATACCTTTTGTGGCAATTGAACAGCCAATGAACCATTGATGATTTCATTAAATAGACAAAGGATCAATAATTCATCTTGTAGACCCTGTAAAGGTCTAAGATTTATCCAGCTACTATATATATAATCAGGAAAAAAAACAATTCAAAATCCAGTTAGGCAGTTACTACCACTACATTGAACTGGATCTTTTCAAATTGGGCCCCCTAATTCAGCTCAGTGAGCCTTTTTCTCTGCAGAAATCCTTCCATGAGCTTCTTTGTAAGCAGAATGGTGATAGAGCACTGTGGGAATATCCCTTCGCTGTAGCTGGTGTAAATATTACATTCATGCTAATTCAGATGCTTGATCTTCAAGCAGGTTCATCTTCAAACTTTTCAACGTTTATAATCGTTTATTATTAAGTTTATCTGAACTGTGAAACTAGTTCGGCAATCACCATTAACAGTGTCAATTACTTTGACTGATGTTAATGTTTCTGCAGCTAAGCCAACATCGTTGGTTGGAGCAGTTTTCCTAAATCTACTCTTAGGTAAGTAGTTCTTTTATTCTTACATTTGTGTAGGACTGAAATCTCACAGAACTGGTATAATTTAGGGTTTTGTCCAAAAAGGCCTTTCAGCCTCTGGTATACTTCTACCTTTGGAGGTCTTCAATGAGCCTAGTTGACTTTGACCAGTTGCATCTAATGAGCATGTTTTCTTAGAAACAACTGCAGCTAGATAAAGCCCCAGTTAAAACTTTTACCACTGTTCTAAATAAACTCATAGTACGACAATACTAATGTAATGACAAACACCTGCTTGAGAGCCTCTAGAGATATTATTAACTTTCAACAAAAAATGAAAGAGCAATCATGGTTTCATCTGACTGTTGTTTCCTGTTCAGAAAATGATCGATCGTTTGACATTCTTTACTGCATAACCTTCAAACTGATGGATCAGAAATGGCTTGAAATGCACGCCAGTTACATGGATTTCAATGTATGTCTTTCCTTTCTCATATGCAATCTTTCGGGCACGTTCTTTGTACCAATCACCTTCCTTGGTTGAACAAATCTCGGGATTCACGCTGCAGACGGTTATTAAATCTACACGGCGCCAGCTCGAGAGGGAGCTGTTGCTAGAAGACATCCAGAGAATCGAGGACATGCCATCATACAGGTTTCTCACCTGCTAGCAAATTGAACTTGCTCATACCTAACATTGCCACAAGATATTGCAGCTCCATACACTCGTAGTTGCGACGTTGGAACCACGTATACCGAGATACGGGGGCCGATCTAGGTTCATGGACTGTGTGGATGTGCATCTTTGAATTGCCGTGTTTACCTACTTGTCAACGACCTCAATGCTGAATGCCTTTTCGTTTGACCGATGTGTTGGTGCCTTAGCTTTCGTTGTAAACAGGAGGATTGTGGAAAGTTGTCTGAATATGCTTTGTGGCCATGTGCGTGGATATTCTGCTGCCCATAACGGACACAGACATTGTTGTTAATTTCGGCCTAGTAAGCCTCATTGGGCCGGTCGGTCCTGATTAGCTTGGGATGGGTGTAACAGTCGAAACTTCGCTGCAGAATCATTTGGTAGCAATGAAATAGCTAGAAGGCCTCAGAAAAATCATCGTTTAGGTTTTAGATTTTTTTTTAAATTTGTTTGGAAGGCCTCCGCGAAAAATTTTGTTAGCTAAAAGGACTTTCGTCAGTTTTGGGCTGTTGGCGGTGTTAAGTAGGGGGTAAAAAGATGATTTTACCCCTGGGTCAAAAAATAAAAAATATGATTTCTATTATTTATAGTATTTTGAGTATATGTACATATTTAAATTATTCAATATATAATCACACATATATATATTTTAAGCATATACACACAAATATATCTCACATTACAGCATAGATCACTATGATTTATCGAAGTTTCAGCCCATTTACACATAAAAGAAAACAGATAACAGAAAAAGAAAACACACTTTGCATTGGAAACCTTGGAGTTTCTACAAATCAAAACCAGACCTCCCACCTTTCTACTGTATCTGGAACTTTTGCAGCGGGAACCCTGAAGAAGATTTTATTCATGCGCAGGGTCCTTCTTCTTTTCTCTTGCACAGAGTGGGGGACGGACGGTGGCCGCTCGATTCCGGTGGCCAGAGGTTGTGGCCGGCAGCGAGGAAGAACGCGGGAGCTCTAGGGTGACGAGGCGCATCGGTGGGCGCCCTCAACGTGGCTCGCGATGGCCCGAGGCCCTCTGGCCACGTGCAGCTGCTGCACGAGCATGACGAAGGGGCGGCAACTGCGTGCCGACAGCGAGCGGTCTCAGGAGAGGGGCACAGAAGGCCAACGTTCGCCATGTCGGGGGTGCGGAGTCGGGGGTGCGGAGTCCTGGCATCGTGGGCTCGCCCCGACGGCCTCGCCGCCGAGCCGTGGTCATGCGCGCCCCACCACCATGGTCGCAGCGCCACAGGGCCGGCGCCGGCGCGCCAGGGGACGGCCAGGACTCAGCACCGGGGGGAGCGCCTGATCCGGGGGGCGGCGGGTCCGGATTCGCTCCTCGAGCGCCGGCGGCGCCGCCACCTCGCCGGCTTCACCGGCGGCGTCGGCCATCGTCGTCGCTTTTTTGGGGAGTCGGGCTGAGGCCTGTAGGGCGTGGGCGCCGGCGTCTCAAGTGATTAGAGAGGGAGGGTATATTTGTCTTTTTACATCGACTACAGTAGCAAAACTAACGAACTATGCTTACAGATTGGACGGAAGAGCTTCCGGCTAACAAAATTTTACGTGGAGGCCTTCCAAACAAATTCAAAACAAAAAGGGCCTAAAACCTAAATGAGGTTTTTTCGAGCCCTTGTAGCTAATTCTCCCGTGAAAATAAAAAAAAACTGTAGTGGAGGTAGCACTCCGACTGCGTCGCTTAGAGTCACTATATGCGGGAAGCTTTTTTTTTAGGGGGACCATGCGGGAAGCTGTGAAACGCTACTAAAGCACTTTTCCCCTTGCTAAACTTCACCAGTTCAGCCTCAAATCGATTCGTGTATAGAGTGTATTTATTTAGCTTAGACACGGTCGTGAAAAGAAGACGTGTGGAGAGTGGAAAAACGTACTCGTATGATTTCTTTCCTCTGATTCGCCCCTCTCCGCCGATCCACGTCGAGGACAAGGTGCCAAGAGAATTTTAAAAGAATTCAGAAATTGTAGCTCCCAACTCACCCGTTCCGTTTCTCCAGCAACGTGAACCATGTTAAGATAATTGGGCCAAGCCCATTATTTATTCTAAATAGTCAGAAAACCTCAAAGGCCCACAACTGTGTAATCAAGTGGAAAGGTGATTAGTATTAACTTGACTAATTACCTAGAGGACACTCAACTTAAATAGTGAGCTTTAGGATGCCCACATAAGCTGATTGAGGAGGAGAACCTGGGACCCACACGCGCGCGCCGCCGCCGAGCCGCGCCGCCCGCGCGCGCGCGTCGCGACGGGCCGGGCCGGGCCGGGCCGAGGCCGTGGCCGTGGGCGTGGGCTGGCCTGGCGTGGCGTGGCTTTGGCCTGAGGCCGTGGGCTGGCTGGCTCTAGGCCTTTGTTTGCCACTCGGCCCATCCGGCCGAGGCAAACCCTAGCCGCCGCTCCAGCCGATCCAACGGTCTCCCGACAGGGGCGCCTCCTATATAAGGGGCTTCTGTCGGAGACTAGGGTTACGTTTTTGTTCCCTCCCGACCAGCCGCCTCCACTCAACCGTTCGAGCTTGAGCTGCTCCGGTGCACCTCCGGCCAGATCCCCTGCGAGCACAGGCGGCTCTGGTGAGCAGGCCTCCGAAACTTGTCCCGTCAAGCTTACCTGCTCGGGTAGGCGGGCAATCAAGTTTTTGGGGAGCGTCCACGGGCGCGACTGCTCCGACACGCTGCTGCTGCCTTCCCCGACTTCGTCTCCGTCTCCATTCAGCAGCAAGATGGTGGCCATGAGGACGCGTGGTGGAGTGACTGTGGGAGATGCCGGCGACGCCGCCGCTGCTACTGGTGCGACGAACTTCACCGCCATCCCTGCAGGCAACAATGGTGCTGTACTGGCCGCGGGTACCAGCAGTAGCACGCTAGGGTATAAACTGAGATTCCTGTTTATGCTTTATTTCATTGCTACTGTTATTTTGCTTATGTTAATGAGTAGCAGTAACAGTAGTGATTATGAGGCTGTCACACGCATCATACTAGCGTTAGTATTTTGCTTATCACATTTATGAATTAATTCATGGTGTAAAATGACTAAAGATCCAACAAACCATGCATCCAAAATGCACGACGCTTGGGTTTCCATCTCTTTATTCATCAAGAGAATCTCAGTGGGCTATGATGCCATGTTTCGCCCTCGTCCAACCCAGGCCGTCGCGTCGGCGGTCAGTGTACGCTGGCCTGATTTTCGCTTGGCTTTCGGGGACAATGCCAAAGCACACCTCGGTCCTCGCCACTCAGGAGTCGACAAGCGAAGGGAGAACGGATAAAATACTCGCATCAGCAGAGAATTTTTTTATTTTTAATTTTTTTAAATTTTTTTTTACAATTTTAATTTTTTGTTTCGAAATATGACAGAACTAGTCGTCCACAGTCGGCGTTTTTTAAAAAACGCCCACTGTGTGGACGTTATATGTGACGTGGCACAGGGCCGGCCGCCGTCGGTGCCGGCTTTTGCGGGCGGCCCCTGGCGCCCAAAAAATGCCAACTGCGTGGGCGTTTTTTGGTGGCGAGGGGGCCGCCTGCAAAAGTGCGCGCTGTTTTGCCGGCGGGCCTCGGAGCAGCCAGTGGGTGTTTTTTGCGCGCCAGGGGGTCGCCTGCAAAAGGGCGAGGCCAGCCGCGCACTTTTGCAGGCGGCCCCCTGGCGCGCACAGTGGGCGTTTTTTGGGCTCCGCCTATATATACCCAGCCCCCCTCTTCAGATTTTCATTATATTCACTAAATTTTCCAGAAAAAAAGAAAGAGGAGAGAAGGGAGGGGAAGGAAGTAAACGGCGAAGCCCTGTCAGTTTGAGACCTCGGCTTTTAGGGTTTAGGGTTTTTAGGATTTAGGGTTTAGGGTTTAAGGCTTTAGGGTTTAGGGTTTTTAGGGTTTAGGGTTTAGGGTTTAGGGTTTAGGGTTTTTAGGGTTTAGGGTTTAGGGTTTAGGGTTTTTAGGGTTTAGGGTTTAGGGTTTAGGGTTTAGGGTTCATGGCCAATGGCAAAGATGTTACAATCCGAGTTATTTTGGAATGTATTAGTTGTGTTCGAAAGGGTACGAATAAGGAACCGACGGGAATTTCTAGATATAGTACTCAAAAGAATCGTCACATTACGCCAGGGCCCCGACGGGAAACGAAGAATATAACAAATGGTAAATTTTGACAAAAGGAAGGTGCGTATCATACATCAAGACAGTAATTACATCGTACAGGGTACTGCTGTCCCCGAGCCTGTCGCTGCCCCTGCCCCCTACCCCTCTTCGGCCTCCTCGGTCGCACGTGCCCCGACGAGTAGGTGTGGCGATCCGGTGGAACACCTCGAGTCGCACGGACGTGCTGCACTGGAGTCATCTGTGATAACTCCTGCGTGTAGGGCGGAGGTGCTCCTGCAAGCTGTGAAGGGCCGATCTCGACCTCCTCGTCGCTGATCGGTGCGTCAGTGAGGGGGTCATTAGGTAGTCGGTAGGTCCACGACGAGGTGCCGGCTCCCTGGGCCGACGTCGAAGCTGCTCCCTGCTCGGAGGTACCCACTCAATGGGGCGAAGGCCAGGCTCCCCAGGCTGCTCCCTGAGCGGAGGATCCCTCACCATGGGCGACGCGCTGGGTGGAGCATGAGTGAAGTGCCTGGATGCCTCTGCTCCGTGCACCGAGGACCCCGCTCCGGAGGAACGAAGGTACGGCGTAGAGAACGCTGTGAAAGGTGTCGTCGTAAGTCACACAGTCATCCAGATTGGAAAAACATAGGTAGACGAGGTGGGGTACACGGAGTTACCTCTGGTCTGGGGTGCAGGAGGACGTGTTGCGGATGCCGGTGCAGGAATTCGAGGCACTGCGTCGGAGGTCCAACAAGTCAGAGCCCTCAGCACGGATCTAAGCGTCGTACGCATCCGCGTGTACGAGGTGCGCTGCTCGTCCACTGTCAACGCCAAGCCACCCTCCAAGCGGCGGCACACGGCGTCAACCTCCGTGTAAAGTAGTTGCGCACCGTTGACCTAATTTCAGTTTTAAGTTAGATGAAAGATATACGTAATGAACTACTGATATATATGAGAGATTCAAGTACTCACGGTGCGGAAGTAATCCTAATCACGGTGCGCAGGGTAAGCGTCACCCACGGCGGCGACGTGTGGCTGCTGCTCCGGAGGAACGAAGGCTGGTACCACCGGAGGTAGTTCATGTACGAGTCCTCAGTGTGGGGGCGGTATTCCTCAATGACGTCCTCTGTGGCAAGCAACCAGTCGTCTACGTATGGCTGCAGACGTGGAACCCATAAGTTGCCGTCGACCTGTCCCCTTCGAGTCAGCCTGAACACGAATTTGAGTAAGACATGTCTATTGCGATTAATTTTTCAAAGTCAGTTGTTAGTAGTACTTACCTGTGAGCATCTGCAGGGACGATACGGATTATAGGGGCGGGGGACGGCTGCATGAGACCGAACTGGCACAAAACACGGCCTGGGCAGTGCGGTTCGACGAATCTGTCGAACACCATCGGTCGGAGCGTCAGCCAGAAGGTCTGGTCACGTGTGCACAACGTGGACAACCCAAGGGGAGCTCGTGCGTGGATAGCCTCCTGGCTGTAAGGCTCCCAGATCACGTCGGTTAGCTGTATCCTGTCGAACTCCAGCATAAACTCGTTGTACGACCACGTGACCTGCACATGTGCCCATCGTCGCTGAAATATAACGATCTATATGTTAGAAGGTACAATACGAATTAACTATATATGTCAGCTAGGAACACGAACCTGACGACGGCACCATACTATACCCATGGTGGGGAAGTCCTCGGGCGGATGCTGCAAGTACAGGTCGTCCTCGTAGGCGGTGTGATCCACCATAGGTCGACCAATCGCGAATCGTTCAGCTGCCCATAGCTGTAGAAGGAGGGGGCAACCAGTGAGCAAAGAACATGTTTCTATCTTGGTACACGCTTCACAAAGCCCCCTGTACATCGCTGCCAGTACTACGGATCCCTAGCTCCACTGTGGCACTGCTCCCTCGTCAGCATCAGCGATCGCGCGCGCGTAGGGGATCATGACCTTGTCGACGGCATGTCCCGCGCTGCTGGTGAACATGACCCAGCCAAAAAGCCACAACAAGTAGGCCTCCAAGCTCCGTCACACAGAGTACACGTCAGCCTCTGGGTGTAGCTGATCGGACTAAAAAAGATACAGTTAATAAAGTTGAGTAGAACTGCAAATTGATAAAATTCTTTTCAAATAGGCCTTACGGTAAACTACATGAGCCAATGCTGCGACGGGCCCATGGTCGTGTACGGAGGGAGGCTGCTCATAGCTGGAAGTGCAGGGTGATGCTGCACGTGGCTGAAGCAGGCCATAATGTCGTCTCGCCAATCATGAAGTCCGTCGACTGGCCCGACGGCATCGCCAGCGAGGGGAAGGCCAAGCAAGAACGCAACGTCCTGAAGCGTCGGTGCGACCTCCCCGCATGGCAGGTGGAACGTGTGTGTCTCCGGCCTCCATCGGTCGACCAGGGCTGCTAGAAGAGACCTATCGAAACTCCACCTCCTCGTCTCATCGGCCTCAGCAGCTCGAGCCTCCATAAGGCGACACAACGGGAGGAGGCCTGCTTCACGTAACCTGCACATAAGAATTATATGTTATTAACAAGCCATGTGTACTTAAATGGGATACCTCGAAGAGTCAACGGATACCTAGAACAGAACCGAGGGTCCACTGAAAGTAGACGTCTGGACGGTCACAGTCGAAGTACGGGCAGAGTGGCGTTCTGCACCGCAATACGGTACGAACGGTGGTGCAGATCGATCCCTCGATCTAGCAGCTCTGGTGTGTCGTCCACCATCCCTACATGACATTATCACAGTTAACACATATGACATATACAAACAGAAAGCGAAAAAGTATACAACAATAAATTTAAGGTACAACAAGAAATGATCGAATTTGAAACATAAAGAATGCACGTACAATATGTAACTGAAATATATTCAAATACAAGACAGAGATTAAGAACATCACATAACATTACATCCACAAGATAGGTTAAAACAACAAGTTTGTTCATTTCAGTTACAACAAAGCAAAAACCATACATTACATAATCTTAACCAAGCTTACTACACATCACTACATGACCGAACCACGAGGCACGCGTGCACGCCTTGGCCTGGTGGGCCTAGAAGTTGTCCCTTCCCCTGTTGGCGGGGTACCATCCAATCCAGAACCTGATGGCGGGGCTTCTGCTGTTGCGGGCATGTCTGAGTCCTTTGGGCACTTCTTGTAAGTATGTCCCTCCTTGTCGCATTTGCTGCAACGTTTGTACCTTCCACCTGCTTCGGACTCATCCATGGCGTTTTGAATACGTCTTGTCTTTCGACGCCCAGCCTTGTCTCTTATCTTAGTTGGGTCTAGAATATAGCTAGGTTGCGGTACTGTACCTGTAAAATTCCCCGCTATGCCAAAACCATAAATTTCATGTGACCATGTATGCAATATGGCTTCCTTGGTGAAATAGGGAGATACAAAAGTACGATCAAGTATTCCACACTCCGAGCTCGCTGCAATAACATAGGAACATGGTTTGTGGTAGAGTCTTGGCTTGGGTCACGTGCATGCGCAATACCCATCCTCCTTAAGTATGCATTCTTGCACAACTCTTGTTCTATATATTCCACGCTTGGCCCTATCAGCACACAAGATTTCAAATTGGTGCTCTCTAGTACCTTGAGTTACACTTCTCCTTAGACTCATTCTCTATCCAGTGCGAAAATTTTCTCACAGCAAATGCCGATCTCCTTCTGATGTTTGGACCATCTGTGGGCAGCGGTCCTAAGGCCTCTGGACCATCCTCACCAACAGGTGCTGATCGGCTTGAGTGCTCTTCCCTTTGTTTCGGTTACCGAGAAAAGGGGTACCATAAATCTCCCTTGTTTTCGGTTGAACCCCGAGTTTACCCTCAGATTAATCTCACGGAGACCCTCGAAAAAGCACGTGCAAGACCAGACCGTACATCCTCGACCCACTGGGGCTCACCGGCAAATACATACTGGGCCGACCCACGACAGAATACTTGACTTCTGCCGCAACCCTCGACCAAGTCACTGACGTCACCAGCTGATAATCACTCGAGGGGGAACCCCGCGTCAAGTATCGAGGCCCCGGCGGGACGGACGCCTCGATACAACAGGGGTCGAGCCCTCCTCGATCCGCCAACTCCGGGTGCGTCCGACAGCGCATTTGATGCGAAACTACCTAACCTCGCCTAATCGTATGGCTACAGTAGCCGCACAGTGGTCCGTACAGCGGTCGAATCCCGCTTTACTGCCCATACCGGTGACGTGCATCGGTCTGCACAGCACTGTTACGCCGTAGTGAGCACTGTTAGGCAGCTCGAGGCCCCCTTCGACGCACTACGCGACAAACAACCGACATCGGATTCCCTGAATTCAATCTTATCCGTTCAACCACTGCGCTCGAGGCTACCCCTCGATTGGGCCTCGAGTATGTGTCGACGCCCTCCGGTCAACCTACATCGACTTCGAAAGCTGCGCCAACAACTCCCGACGTGACCCCAACAGGAACTCGCACGTCCTCTACAGGGGATCGCGTCTTTCGCCGGTCAGCAACCGCGTCTCCGAAGGACGCCTGTCAACTCCGAGCCACGCTGCTATAGAACAAGCCATGTTCAGCGCACGTCTCTGCAGAGGCCTCGAGTTGACCACCACGACCCACGACGTCACCACCGCGTCGTCAAACTAGGACATCTGTACCCCTGTGCCTCCCCTTGGCCTATAAAAAGGGACGCCAGGAGACCCAATAAAGGAAGGGGGAACCGACTCCAGACAACGATCTCACGAACAACCGAACACACGCCTAGGCAGACTCCTAGACTCTGAATACCCCTTTCGCTCTATACTCGACCCCCCCTCGAATTCTCTCATTCGCTTGTATTCGCCCCTGTACAAGCACTTAGGTGCAAGATAATACAAATCTTCTCCCCCCACTGGACGTAGGGCCTTCTTTGCCCGAACCAGGATAAATTGCTGTGTTCTTCTTGCATCACCATCCGAACGGGTTATGCACACATACGTTCACTCGTTGGCTTAGGACACCCCCGGGTTCCTAACGTCGACAGTTGGCGCGCCAGGTAGGGGCGTGTGTCAAACCGCTTCGTCCAGATGGCGGACTTTGTATCATCGCTCCCTTTTGGCTCGGTGATCTGGTTTGGGAGTCTGGAGTTCATGTCGCTCGGCACGAGCCATGACATGGTCCTGCTCTCATCCGGACACACAAGCGGGGGCGCTTCAGGGACTCCGTGAGGAGTCCCACGTCGTCCTCGCCACCACGCTTCCCGATCAAGAAGGGGACGTGGATCGCAGGGCGGGTGGCACCGCCGTGCGACCACGGTCGTCACACCCTCCTCGTCTTCAATAGACAACTTGAGCTCTCTAGCCAGAAACCTCCCACAACTACGCGTAAGGCCCAAAGAGAGGCAGCGCTCGCCAGGGTTGAACGCTTCTCCCCAGGCGAACGCGCCCCTCACGTCTACGGCTCTCTTGCCCCATGAGCAGTTTGCCGTCCGACCGGCACTGCCATTTAGGCTCGACAATGCCGCTTCGACATACTCCACTATCGTGCGCTTGGGTTTCGGAGCGGACAGGGAACGGACTGGACCCACCCCATGCGCAGCAGCGTGCCGGGAGGTACCGGTACTGGCCCCCGAACGCCCGATTAACCCTCGCCCACGCGGCGCCTGCCCTCGCACACTTCGAAGGTGGCTGGAAGTGGAACAATTTGGGCGGACCATTGTGCCTTGCCCGCTCTACTCCGACTCCGACTACGACTCCAGCTACTATGATCCCACGCGAGAGTGTTTCCAGCTACTAAGACGCCCCCGACGATGACCTCGTGGCGGCTGTCGAGCGCAAGAAGCCTCGAGACCCTCCCGAAAAGGGCCTCTTCGACGAGATGCTCAAGAAACCGTGCCCATATCACAAGGGCCAGGCCAACCACACCCTCGAAAACTGCCGGATGCTTGTAACACTCTGGTGTTAAGCATGCATAATCAATTGCATTCTTAAGCATAAGCATCATTATGCATAGCATTGATGAAAAGAGTGATTGTCATTTCATGTATCATGTGTGATTATTCAAATTTTGCTTGCCTTTCACATGAAGTGCATATGTGGTATGAGTGTTTGGTGTTGGATGACCTCTAAGGTAACCTAGATATGTTTAGGACACCAAATGAACCTAGGTTTATGTTCATGGTTTTGGTTAATTAAGCTTTGTTGTCATGGTTGACCAAGGTGGACCATTAGAGTAGTTTTGTTTGACTGAATTGAAAATGATAGCTAGAGTGCTTTCATGTGTGTGCACCCTAAATGAAGTTTGTAGAGAATTTTATAAGGAACAAAAGTTGTTTTTGCCACTTTTCATGAAAATGCTTGGAAGGTGTTCAAAAATGTTGAAAAAGGGCAAAATTGGGGGCTGATTCTCCATTTTGGGAATTTTTAAAAGGTATTTTATTTGGATTTTTGTAATTCAAAATCTAGGCAGAATCTGGTAAAACTTATTTAAGATGAAATGTTCTACTCTTCAAAATCTACATTTCATCTATTTTGAGTTTTTGCTAGTTCAGCATAATTTAAGAGTTATTAAGCAGCAAAGTTTGTTCTGAATTAGTGAAAATAGCTTTTCGGTGACGGTTGGTTCCTGGCCGTCAGGGAAATCCCCGACCAGGAAAACGCCGTGGCCGCCCGCGGCAGCATGCGTCGGCCTCGTGGCGCTCGGGGTCTGCCGAGGCCGGGCTATTTTGGCCACGTGGGGCGTCGTCCGAACGCGGTCACTCCTCCACTCGCCCGAGCCCTCGCTCTCTCTCCCTCGGCCCCTCTCATTTTCTTCTCTGCTCGCCGCCGCGTCGCCCGAGCCCGCCTCGCCGCCGTTCCAAAATTTGCCACCGTCCACCGTGCATTCTCTCGATTGACCCCGCAATCGAGTGCGCCCGAGCCCGCTCCACCTTCCTCCACCCTCTCCTCGGCCGGTTGCTCCAAGGTATACTCGAATCGAAGCGTTTTCTCCCCGGCCGCCATTGCCGCACCTCGGCTTCACCGTGGTCCCGCCACTCTGGCCATCCTCCCTCGCCTTTAGGGTGCAAATCAGACGCGTCGTGGTAGATAGCTGCTAGGACGATGGTCAATGGCCTCGATTAGGGTTTCATGGGGTCGGATTTTCGTCGGGCCGCCGCTCGGAGTGCCGCCGCTCCGCCGCGCTCGAGCTCCGACCACCTCCAGCCGCTCCCTCCCATCTTGAGTACCCTCGATAGATGCGCGCTGCTCTCCTCTCTCTTCTCCGCCAGTTGGTGACGCCGGAGCGCCGCCGGGACGGCCGGCCGAGCCTCACCGCCGACGAGGACCTTCGGGTTAGAATTTAGGAAACCCTAAGGTTCTCGGTGTAAAGCTGCCAGACACAAGGATTTACCTAATAGGGCTTGGTTAGTTTCTGAAAATGTCAGGGTCCCCGGTGTAAAGTGGTTTTTCCTTTTTCTTTTTCAGAATAGATTTCAGATTTGGTTTAAAGCTTTGGAAATTCATAACTTGCTCATTTTTCATCCAAATGAGTTGGTTCAACTTGCAGTATTTTTCTTATGAGATGATCTATGCATGAAAAATATGAAATGTGGAATTTGTGAAACTTTTCTGTATAGCTTTATTTATCTCTATTAATTGTATTTATCTTAGAAAATGCATAACTAATTCTCTGTTGCTCAGAAAAATGTGAGACCAAGTTTGTTAGTCTTCTTATGTCATGCTCTATCTGTGAAAAATATTATTAGGCTATGTCATATGTAAATTTTGCTATGTCTAGTTATGGTGCCTATTTTCATGTGAGGATAAATAATTCATAATAAATTATGTATAAGGAATTTGTGCATGAAACTTTTTGGAGGGTGTTTTTATGTCAATCTAGAGCTAATTATGTTCTGAGATCTGTTGTTTGATATAATTTTATGTACAAAGTATTTTATGCCCCTGGAATTGTGCTGCCTTGTCATTTTTGTACAGGATAAAGTACTTATTGTTTTGACTTGAAATTTTTATGGTAGTCTTTGTTTGGTATGATTAAGCTTCTGTAATTTTTACAGAATTTTCTGAATAGTCTAAAGTCATGTTGTAGTTATACCCTGATTTCTTTCGTTTATAAATAATGCTTTAGAGTTATCATTTCATGTGTGTAAAAATGCTTTTTATGCTATTCATGATATGTATGATATTCTATGGGTCGTGGTTCAGTGGAGTGTAGAGTGCAAAATAATGGTTGTTTATAATTCTTTATAGTGTGCGAGTAAATTTTAATGCGAGGCCTATTTGGAGATTTATCGGTAGAAGAGAATGCAGATGACATGTGCTTATCATACATGTTTCAAATATCATATCATTCATCTTAAGTTAAGCATTCATTTACCATCACCATCAGCATTGTATTTATATGTATGCACGGTATTCATACGCACTATGCATCATACAGGATCGTCAGAGCTCGCGACGGTAGTTACCGGAGCACCAAGAGAGGAAGGCCAACAGGAAGCTTTGGTTCAGGAAGCAGCAGCAGAAGAGGATCCCGAAGCTGATCTTTCGGAGTGTCCCGATCATCAGCCAAGCGCTTTCCTGAAAGGCAAGCCCCGGAGCATTCTCCCTGTGGTTTGCAAAATATCTAACTTGAGTCCTGTATTTGTTTGTTGCATTAAGTTATAGGCGTTGTTTTATACCGTTGCTGCATTACTTATATTCCTTGCCACTGTTTATACTTCAACCCTGTTAGGTTCAGGTATGATTATATGCTTAGCCGTGCTTAACTAGATCGGTTGAAGTCGGGTGATTTCCTGTCATCCGCGAGTTATAGGTGGTAACTCGGATGGTTGAATACATTGTTATCTTGGATAACCATGTGGAGATAATAAATCGAGACCGGGTGGGATTGGAGTTGAGAATGAACTGGAGGTTCAATGTGGTTTATCCCGTCTGTGTCGAACTAGGACCCCGTCCGTTGTACGTCCTCAAGTCATATTGAATTTATGCCTCACATTTAGCTGGAAGGATAAGTCGTTCCGACCGCGAAGCCTAATTTTGATTTGGGCCGGGAGTCGACCTGCTGTACGCATCGCATTGGTGAAGATGGGGGACCACGGGTTACGCGGTTGTAAGGCCTGAATATAGCATGGTGCGCCCTGCTGGCAGCCGGACGGTGCCCGGATGTGATGGTACCTGTTGATCTCGCGTTTTTCCTGAATTGGATGTCGGTGACCTGTAGCTCACCGTGGCTGGTGAGTCTGGTTTGTGTGAGGAGTACCCGCCAGCTGGTTAGTAATCGATTATAATCGCCATCGTTCCTGGACAGTGAACACTTGACTTGAGCAGCGGCATCGTAGTAAGAATTTGAACAAGAGGTGAGATGGTTGAGCTGTTGAGACTGAAAGATACTCAACCGGAAATGGTTACTTGCTGTTGAATAATCATTACCATGCTTGTTTAGTACAGGTGCTAATGTAGCATGATAAGGTTAATCAGATTAAAATACATTGCTAGAAGGTTCTTATTAATTGTTTCTTAATGCAAGCTTTTCTGCAATTTAAATGAGTCAGCTATCCTACTTATACAGCCTTGCATACTCCTTGGAGTCTCTTTATTTTAGTTTATGACGGGTAAGTCTAGCTGAGTACATCCTCGTACTCAGGGTTTTATTTCCCATGTTTTTGCAGATGGTGAGATGCTTTATGGTTATTGTCAGAACTGTTTCTATCCCGCCTTGGGAGATGACTAGACCTTGGGCATGGTCACTCTTCTCGACTTGATGCTTTTGTTGGATGTGGACCAAGGACCTGGCACTGTATTTCAATTGTGTGTGTGTGGTATTTGAACTAAATTGCTTCCGCTTTTAATTGAATTTGAACTGGTTTGTAATAACTCTATTTCGTACTCCGATGATGTTTTAAACTATGTTCGAACTATGTATTTGTGAATGGAATCGCTAAACCATTACGATCTTGGTTGTGCCGAAAAAGTTTGAAATCCTTCGAGATTTCACGGACTACCGGGTTTATTAGGTCTCAATCATATGATTTGCTGAATTAATGGCGGATTATGTGCTTGTGCTCTAATAAATTGGTCGGTTCTGTTACAATGCTCAAAAGGCATTTCGAGGGTACGGTTCAAGGAAAGGAAGAGAGAAAGGAAGAGCCCAACGACAAGAACGACGACAAGGATGATGGATTCCCCGTGGTGCAGCTACATCGCTAACAACAAAGGCGAAATCTTCACCAACGCATGGAACATCGAACAGCTACGTCGTTTCTACCCCTAGGGCATTGATACCCTTGTACATTCTCGCATGTTTCGTACATTTTCGCATGACAAGTATAAGAAGTACTTTCGATTATAAGTTCAAACTTACTATTGTGCATGCAAGACGTAGCCTCGACCCTGTCTCGCCAGAGTCGAGCCTCCCTCGGGGGCTAACAGGGGGAACCCCTAAGTTCCCAAAAAATACGAATGATTTTTTCAAAATTCGAGCGTCTCCTTTTGCTTTGCAACTAAGTAGAAAACGCCTCGAACTCCCTAAGGGTCGAGGGCTGCCGAGCCTGGGGTTCTCCTATGCCTCAGGGCTACGGTACCCCCACTCGCTCCCCCCTCGAGGGATACGAGCATGCGTCGAACACTTAGTCGAAAAGCAAAAGTCAGGTGATCGAAACTCGAGCGTCTCTTCTTTCCTACGCCTCGATACGCTTCGCGACTAAGTAGAAAATGCCTCGAATTTCCTAAGGGTCGAGGGCTGTCGAGCCGGGAGCTCTCCTACACCTCAGGGCTATGGTACCTCCACTCGCTCCCCCTCGAGGGATACGAGCACGCGTCGAACACTTAGTCAAAAAAGCAAAATCTAGGCGAAAGAAAACAGAGAAGGCTCGACCTTAAAATATCCAAATGCATTACGATAGATGCATACATGTTTTAAAGGCCCTCGAAGCCACACTGAATATAAGTTACAAAAACTAACTTATTTACATGGGCACCTTCGCCCAGTTTTGCCCTACAGGCCTGCTCCGCCGTCTCCATCGCCGCCCTCCTCGACGGTGTACCCTTCATCTTCTTTTTCAAAGACCGACGGACGGCCGACGCTTGCCCGACCAGTAAGTCCCCGCATTAAATGCGCCCAAAGCACTCTCCTCTTGATTCCAGTGCGTCATGGACAGGGCCATTTTGCATTCACCCCCTCGACTACCATCGACCATGGACACGCGTCAAGCATCCACGAATCAGCCGTCATGCCGACTCCACCACGACCGCGCCGTTCGAATCTTTTCTTGAAAAACGAGAACTGACAATTACCCTCTCAAAATGCGCTTTAAGTACAGGAATCATCCACTACCACGCCGCTCTGACTTCTACATAAAAATGCGCGTGTGACGGACAGGAGGAGTCATCCGCAGACGGATCTTCCCACGACACGGGATACGGGCCCAGGCCCTCGAAATCTCCAGGGAGCGAAGGCTGGCCCTCGAAAAGGGTTCGACAGCCGCCCTCGAGTACCGAAGTTAGGGGTGACCAAGGGGGGCCGACGCGAGTCCCATGCTCGAGAACGAATTCTCGAGGCCCCCTCGGACACATTCAAGGCAAAACTAAGGGACCGCGACGGAATCCCCTCGAGGGGAGGCATCGAGCCACCAGACCCGATCAAAAGGGTTTGGTATCCGCGGGACCCACTGTTTTGCTCGAATAAGAGCGCCTCAAGGCCACTAGTCGACCCCTATCGAACGGGGCACGAGCTCTTACTTGAATTTCCCGATAGTAGTGTCGGTGTTTTGACCCTCGAGGGGTTAACACCAATGAGTAATATTTGTAATTGCGTGCTCCCTTATCCGATGGGTGATGCAAGAAGGACACGGCGATTTATCCTGGTTCAGGCAAAGAAGGCCCTACGTCCAGCGGGGGGGAGGATAGTTCGTGTTATCTCGCACCGAAGTGCTAGTACAGGGGAAAATACAAGCAGGTGTGAGGAGCGTAAGGTGGGGCTTTGGCGGTCGGCCGCCTAGCTCTCGAACTTACACAGGCTCACGGTGTCGCTCTGTGATCTAAAGCCTTAATGTTTCTATGCTCTAGGTCCTCTCGTTTTTTCAGTTCGGTCCCTTTTTGTAACGCCCTGGCGCCTCCTTTTATAGATGAAGGAGGGGCACAGGGGTACATGTATTTCGAGTTCGCATGACGTTGATGACGTATGACGTTGAGGCCGATTACATCGGTGCCGCTGTAACGATGTACGTCGGTATGGGAGGTCATGCTCCCGTCGCGTCGGGAGTTGTTGAGTCCTGCTCGAGGGTTCGTTTGTTAACGTCGAGGGGCGACGGTCAAGGGTCTTGGCCAGAGTCAAGGGGGTCATGCCGAGGAGGTCGAGCCTCACCGGATAAGGCCGAATCCCGGAAAATGTGGGAAACGTGTTGGTTTATACGTCTCAAGGTGGTGCTGGACGTGGCACAGTGCTCGGTATGGTGCAACAGCGTAGTACGACTTGCGAGATTCCGGGGCATGGGTGGTAAAAGCCAGATTTGACCGCCACGCCTGCAACTGTTACCGTAGCTATGGCCATGCGATTAGGCGGGGGTAGGTAGATCGCATTAAATGCACTCGGGCCCGTACGGGAGAGTCGGTAGCCGAGGGGTGCACTGTCCTCGAGGACCGCCCATTCGCCCGAACGAAGTTACGTCCTCGAGGGCAGGCTCGTTTGCAGGGTGAAGTTCCATCTTCGAGGGGTCTCCCAAATTGTACCGTCACGTGTACAGTACCAGTCCGTTTGGTAGCCTCTCGAGTGTACAGTACCAGTCCGTTCGGTAGCCTCTCGAGTATACAGTACCAGTCCGTTCGGTAGCCTCTCGAGCAGGCTTTGGCTTTAGGCCGTCGTTGTCCATTCATGGGTCAGCCTGATATGTCTCAGCCTGCGGGCCTTCGTACGTCAGCGCGGGAGGTCACCGGAGGGTTTGCGTTGCTGATTTTGCGGGGTTTAGTCGGTAAACCAGGGGTTTGGGGTACCCATTTCTCGGGTATCGACAGTAGCCCCCGAGCCCCTGCGCGAGTGATGACACTCGGGCAGGGGGTCAGGAATTGGAAATGGGACGTGATTCGGATGTTTTCGTTGGGGGCGCGCGAGCGACCCCCCCCGGGGATAGCCCCTGAGGCCTCGTAGGAGTCAAAAGACTCCTGTGAGGGCTTTATTTATATTTAATTAAAGGGTGCTTGTCCAGTCGGGTACAGGCCTGAACTGGAGTCGTAGCGCTTTACCGAGGGGAGCCCTCGGGGGATTTTTGACCCTCTTTCGTCGAGGGGCGCCGGGCACAGGCGAGCCCCCGAGCCTCGTGCGGCTGGGGCGTTGCTGGCCTCGGCATTCTTCTCACGAGTCCTTTCGATCGGATGTGAGGCGAGAAGCATCAGACTACCCCCGATAGGGCGAGCCGCGAAGTTCCCAGTGAGCTGGTAATGGGAAAATCCAAGCGAGAGCCCGTTCCTCGTTCGATAGAGGTCGGCAGGAGGCCCGGAGGCGGTCTCATTAAAGCAAAACGCAATGGTCCTACGGATACCGATTCCATTCGATAGGTCTCGGCGGCTCGATGCCTCCCTTCGGGGGGATTCCATAAAGTTCGTAGCGTTTCACCTTGGATGTGTCCAAAGGGGTCTCTAGAGTTCGTTCTCGACCAGGGCCTCGTGTTGGCTCCCCCTTGGTCACCCCTGACTCGGGTGCTCGAGGGCGACCGTCGAACCCTGATCATAGGGCCAGCCTTCGCTCCCTCGAGGCTTAGGGCCGGAGCCCGATTTCTTTGGTGCTCAGGAGCGGCCGTTGAGCCCTCACTCGAGGATCGGCCTTCGCTCCCACAAGGCTTTGCGGTGGGGTCGGAGCCCGTTCTTTTTTTGGCGCTCAAGGGCGGCCGTTGTGCCCTCACTCGAGGACCGGCCTTCGTTCCCTCGAGGCTTTGAGGTGGGGCCAGAGCCCATTCTTTTTTGGTGCTCAAGGGCGGCCGTTGAGCCCTCACTCGAGGACTGGCCTTCGCTCCCTCGAGACTTCGAGGCGGGGCCAGAGCCCGTTTACCTTCTCCTAGAAGAATCCGCCGGTAAGCGACGCTTGTTTTTCTTACCGTTAGACGCGCCTTTTAAGGAGGAAGCTAAAACGATGCGGTAGTAGAGATCGTGGTGGGCCTGAGCAATGGCTCTTTGCCAGAGGTGTGACGCGTGTGTCTGGTCGAGGATCGAGGGGGGAATGGTCAGGTAAACACATTAATTGCGGGAAGTTACCTTTTCCCCGTTGCCGGACTCCGCCCGTTGCTCTTCCCGGGTATAAAAGCGGAGGGGGGCAGGCGCTGTTCGCCCCTACTTTTTCCATCCTGCCAAACTCCTGCTTTCCTGCATGCGTGAGGGTAAAAATTTTAGAGCGAGAAGTCACGATTGGGAACCTTCCTGGTCGTCCGTCCGCCGAAGAGATTC
This sequence comes from Bothriochloa decipiens, assembly GCA_023333625.1. NCBI lineage: Eukaryota > Viridiplantae > Streptophyta > Magnoliopsida > Poales > Poaceae > Bothriochloa > Bothriochloa decipiens. The sequence goes on along the minus strand of CM041640.1, from coordinate 21,704,668 downwards.
GTGTTGTTGTTGCTGTCGCCGCGCCCATCGAGCAGATCTGTGCTGCCGCTGCCACCATGGCCCCCGTCCTCCAGCCCGCCGAGCCCTGGCGCCCGTCGATCGTGACGCGGCAAAGGCTTATCGAGCTGGTGAGGGAAGGACTTCTCTGCCCTGTCACCGATCCGAATCAGCCAGAGTGGATTGCGCCGCCGAGGGACCACCAAGAGCCAAACCCGCCGGAGGGCTACGTGGTGAGCTTCCTCAAGTATCATCGGCATGGGTTCGGTGTGCCCCCGAATGAGTTCATGCGGGGGTTGACAAACTTCTACGGTGTCGAGCTCCAGCGTTTCTCCCCCAACGCCATCTCCAACGCCGCCATCTTCACGGCCGTATGCGAGGGCTACCTCGGGATGGTGCCACATTGGGAGCTATGGCTCCACCTTTACAAGGGGGAGTGGTTCGCCTCCCCGGTGGCGCAAGGAGTAAGGCGAATCGTCAGAGCGGGGTGCCTCAACTTCGCGTTGAAGACCGGAAGGTCGGAGGAGCCACGCGAGTACATCCCCACCGGGTTGACGTCCAACCACTCCCGGTGGGACGAGTAGTGGTTCTACCTTCGTAATGACGGCGGCTACCTCTTGTCGTACACCGGGTGGCTTATCGCCGAGCGTCCATACAACTGGCCGCACGGTGTCGCGGGAGATCTTCAGCGTCGACTTCACCCCCTCGTCGTCACGATGAGGACCCTTTGAGAGGCAGTCTGACGGCGGGTGTGGTGGTCTCGGCCTTCCACAGTCAATGGGTGCTCCCTCTGATGGAGCGCCCGTTGCGGTTAGACGAGATGCTCCCCTCGGCCGCGCCTGAGGTTCTCAAGAGGTGCCGGATGTCCGGCGAGAGGCCGTCCGCCACGGAAGTCGTTGCGCGGGTAAAGGCGATGGTGGCTGGCTCGTTCAGGGTGGAAGATGTCAACCACCTCCCCATGCGGCCGGAGGAGGGTTGCCTCGACCTGGTGAGTGCCCCGACCCGTGCCTTTCGCGTTTCCTCCCCCCTTTTTCTCTTGTCCCTGTGACTAAACGTCTTTGTGTAGGGAAGAATTGACTACCAGAGATCGAGGCCCCCGCTGAGGGAGGACGCTCCCGATCATCAGCTAAGACGCTTCACCGCCCAGCAAGAGAAGTGGAGTAAGGACAAGGAGGAGAAGAAGAAAGCCAAGAAGCTCCGGGAGCACGAAAGACTTGCGAAGCACCGCGCTGAGCAGAGGCGCGACGGGCTCCCGGAGGAGGAGTCTCCCTCGTCCGAGGGAGATGAAGATGATGATGATAGTGATGACATCGAGGGGGTGGAGGGGCACCTCGACCGCATCTTGTCAGGTTCCTCCCATGCTGACCGCCCCTTCGTGCAGGAGGAGGTGGCGGAGCAGCGCGCCCCCCAGCCGGTGGTGTCGGCCTCGGAGCGCCAGCGCGGAAAAAGGGGGGCCGAGGCCTCGCCTCAAGGGGGTTCACCCCCTCCCGTCGTACTCGAGGCGGGACCCCACCCACTTCGATCCGGGAAACCTGGTCCCGGTCGTCGGCGCGGGCGGAGCAGAGCCGTGCCCAGGAGGCCTCGTCGAAGCAGGGAGGCGCGACGACCCCACCGACGGCACCGAGCAGCTTCAGCCCCGGGAAGAGCTCGGCTTCGGGAGGGGTCTCAAAATCTGCTGGCGGTTCGAGGGGGACCCGAAAGGCCTCTATCCCTTTCGGGTAGGTGTCGTTGGTTTGTTTTCTTTTCGTTGCATCTTTCTTGCGCAATTTAATAAACTTTTTGCCGTTCTGCTTCCCATCCAGGCCCAAGCGCCAGATCGAGGAGGCGTCTCTCGCGTCGGCTAAGTGGCTCAAGATGGATGCAGCCGCAAAGATGGAGGCCCCAGTTACAGGTGCGACGTCAAGGCCCTTGGCTCCGTGGAAAGCCAAGTGGTTGTCCTCAGCCCTAGGTGCTATGGCGCGTGGTAGGCTGACGGGTTCCACTCTTGCTGCAGGGTCGAGCGTCTCGGGGGCTGCGGCAGGCGGTGACTCCAAACCGGGGAGGACGCATGAGGGAGGGAGCGCCTCCTTGACGTCGTCGCCTGCGGCCCTCGAGCTCGGCCTGGCACCAGGGGGCGGTGCCCCGACGTCGGGAGCTTTTGCTCCTGGCGGGCCGGAGGCCTCGATCCTGGCACCCAAGGCGGGAGCCCCCGAGCGCCATGAGTCGAGAGAAGAGGTAGTCATCGCGGACCTCGAGGGTGAGGAGACCACTGTCCTTCCTCCCTCGACGGGAGAGCGGAGGCCCTGGCCGACGGGGCTACGTGAGCTCGAGGCCCGGAGGGAGCAGGAGCAGGGGGCCCTGCAGGAAGCGAAGCTGCCACGGCCGCAGCAGGAGGGGGAGAAGGAGCCGCTGGAGTGGCGGGAGGAGGAGGAGGAAATTGGGGGCCAGCCCCAGGATCAGCAGGTGCAGCAGACGCCACCGGGGGACACGGCGCCGCTGGACCCGCCGGCGCAGCAGCCGCCCGAGACGTCGGAGGCGGAGGCGACTTCCGAACTGCCCAAGCAATGGGTGTCCGTGATTACTCTGGACGTGCTGCTGGCCGAAGAAGAAACGGCGTCGAAGGCGTCGATGGTCCCGCGGCTGCCGGGGGCGCAACCGGAGGAGGCCTCGGTACCGAACCCGGGGGAAGACGCGTCGATGGTGGTCCTGCCAGCGCCACAAGTCGTGGTGTTGGGTGAAGCGATGGCCTCGACACCTCCGCTGCCTCTGAAGGCGCCAGAAGCAGCGTCGGGTCAGCCGTCGCAACCGTCGATGGAGCAGCCGGAGGAGACGACGGCTTCTGGAGTGCTGAGGAGGTCGACTTCTGACCCCGGGCTGAGGGATGCCGGCGCCGCGTCGGAGTTCCGCACCCCGGCGGAGTTGGCCGTGAGTTACGGCGTCCCGCGCGATGTGGTGGACGAGATCGAGTCCTTTGGCGCGAGCCAAGGTCAAGACGGTCCTTCCACATTGGGGCAAGGAGCGCATCGTACTCCGGGAACTCGGCGACTCCAGCGCTCCGGGGATCGAGATGAACGACCCGGCGGAGGTCAAGTGCTGGGAGGAGGCCGAGCGGTCCCGGGCGTGGCTGCGGCACTTGCTGAAGCTGGGCGTCGAGCTCGCCGAAGGCCTCGACCGGAACCTCGCGGCGAGTCACTGTGTGGGCCATATGCAGTTTTTTTAAGTTCTTTCATTTGAAATGTCTCAACCCTTGACTTCTTGTCCCCAGGAGGTGCGAAGGCGTTCCTACTCCAAGTCATACTTCCTCCACGAAACGCACAACAGCCGGGAGGAAGTGCTTTGCCAACTCGAAGCCGGCTGCTCTGCGCAGGGCAGGGTGGCCGAGATCGAGGGGGAGCTGAAGCGGACCAGGGAGGAGGCCGCCAAAGCCAAAGAGGAGGCCGCCCGGGCGAAGGAGGACTCCGAGGCCGCTCGAGGGGAAGCCGCCCACCTCAAGGAGGAGCTCAAGCGTGCTAGGGAGGAGGTTGACGCGGCCAAGGCCGAAGCAGGGAGGGCCAAGGGCGAGAGCATCCGAGCCCAGGAGCGCATCGAGCTACTCGTGGGGAGGCTCAAAGCTCTGTGGAGCGCATCCGCTCGCTCGAGGCCAGCTTCGCTGAAGTCTCCATGGCGCGCAACACCCTCTCCGCCTTGGCCCAGGAGGAGAAGAACCGGGCCGCTAGCCTGGAAACCCAGCTCGGGGCGATGAAGGCTACCCTCCAAGAGAAGGAGCAGGCCATCATCCTGGCTGGTGGCGCCCTCGGGACCCTCCGCTGCGAGAAAACGGAGGTGGCCCAGGCCTTCAAGGAGGCCCAGTGGGAGCGGGACGAGGCTCGGGGGGAGCGCAACGCCGTGCTGGGGGATCGCAACGCCCTCGAGACTCGCTGTGCTGGTGAGTTCCTTAAAGGGCTTTTGATCTTTTTTCTTCCCGTATGGTTTTGTCTGATTCTTGCTTTGTGTTTCAGGCCTCGAGTCTGAGCTGCTCGCTACCCAGACCGCTGCCAAGGCACTACAGGAGAGCCTCGTGACGGAGGGGGCGCTTCTCGGCCGGCTCCGGGTTGCCCTCGATGGCCTCTGCGCCTCCTGGGAGGTCGGGCCTGTCGAGGGTGCCGAAGAAGACATCCCGAGTGCCACGCTCTTGGACCGGATCTATTACCTCGACGCCACCCTTCGTGATCACGTGCGGGAGGCGCTTCATACCGGCATGAAGCGGGCGCTAGCAGTGGTCTCCTCCGGCTTCGTCTTTGACATGAACGTGGTCACCCAAGGCTTCGTTTCTGATATCTCGAAGACCGACGCCGAGAATGAGGAGCGATGCCAAGGGCTCAACAATGACGTCGAGAGGCCGGGGAGAGCGCTGGCGAAGCTGTTCGAGGACGAAGTCCTCCCCCCTGCTGATGAAGGGTACCACGTCGAGGAGGGCGGCGACGCAGCGGGCCTGTAGGGAAAGGCTGGGCGAAGATGCCCATGTAACGAATTAGTTTTTTGTAACTTATATTCAATGTGGCTTCGAAAGCCTTTTTTGAATATTAATGCATCTATCGTAATGCGATTTGTCCTTTTACTTTCGAGCCTTTTCTGCTTTCTTTTCACCTAGACTTTGCTTTTTTGACTAAGTTTTCGACGCATGCTGGTATCCCTCGAGGGGGAGCGAGTGGAGGTACCGTAGCCCGGAGGCGTAGGAGAGCTCCTGGCTCGACAGCCCTCGACCCTCTAGGGAGTTCGAGGCGTTTTCTACTTAGTCGCGAAGCGTATCGAGGCGTGAGAAAGAAGAAGCGCTCGAGTTCTGATCACCTGACTCTTGCTTTTCGACTGAGCGTTCGACACAAGCTCGTATCCCTCGAGGGGGGAGCGAGTGGAGGTACCATATCCCCGAGGCATAGGAGAGCTCCAGCTCGATAGCCCCCGACCCCTAGGGAGTTCGAGGCGTTTTTCAACTTAGTTGGGAAGCGAAAGGGAGGCGTGCAAAAAAAAGTCATTCGTATTTTTAGGAACTTAGGGGGTCCCCCCGTTAGCCCCCGAGGGAGGCTCGACTCTAGCGAGACAGGGTCGAGGCTACCTCTTGCATGTACAATAACAAGTTTGAACTTATAATTGAAAGTACTCCTTATATTTGTCATGCGGAAATGTACAAAACATGCGAGAATGTATAAGGGCACTGGTGCCCTAAGGGTAGAAACGACGTAGCTGTTCGATGTTCCATGCGTTGGTGAGGATTTCGCCTTTGTCGTTTGCGAGCTTGTATGTATCGGGCTTTAGCACCTCAGCTACGGTGTATGGGCCTTCCCATGGCGGGGTCAGCTTGTGACGTCCCTTGTTGCACTGTCGTCGACGTAGGACGAGGTCTCCAACTTGGAAGTCCCTCGGGCGCACGTGCTTGTCGTGGTAGCGTTGAAGTTTTTGCTGATACCTCGCGGAGTGAATTAGCGCCATGTCTTGAGCCTCCTCGAGCTGGTCAACGGCGTTTGCGAGGGCTTCTTCGTTGCTTTGCTCGTTGTACTCCTTTAGTCAAGGGGATCCATACTCGAGGTCAGTGGGGAGGACGGCCTCAGACCCATAGACCAAGAAGAATGGGGTGAAGCCCGTGGCTCGACTAGGTATTGTCCTTAAGCTCCATAGGACCAATGGCAGCTCCGCGGCCCATTTTTTTCCGTGCTTGCTGAGGCGGTTGAGGATCCTTGGCTTGAGGCCCTGCAAAATCATGCCATTGGCGTGCTCGACCTGGCCGTTAGTTCGAGGATGTGCAACCGCGGACCAATTCACACGGATGTGATGGCGATCGCAGAAGTCCAAGAACTTCTTGCCGGTGAACTATGTGCCGTTGTCAGTGATGATGACGTTCAGGACCTCGAAGCGATGGATGATGTCGGTGAAGAACTCAACTGCCCGTTCGGAGCGGATGTTGCTGATGGGCCAGGCCTCGATCCACTTGGTAAACTTGTCAATGGCAATGAGCAGGTGCGTGTACCCTTTGGTTGTCCTCTTGAGAGGCCCCACAAGATCGAGCCCCCAGACCGCGAAAGGCCAGGTGATGGGGATCATTTGTAGGGCGTGAGCTGGGAGGTGCGTCTGCTTGGCGTAAAATTGACACCCTTTGCACGAGCGGACAATGTTTGTGGCGTCAAAAATGGCGGTCGGCCAGTAGAAACCCTATCGAAAGGCATTGCCTACGAGGGTCCTTAGTGCTGCGTGATGGCCGCAGGCCCCCGAGTGTATGTCCTCGAGGAGCCTCCTGCCTTCCTCGATGGTAATGCAGCGCTGAAGAACGCCCGAGGGGCTTCGCCTGTAGAGTTCCTTGCCATCACCGTAGATGACGTAGGACTTGGCCCGTCGTGCAATCCGTCGAGCTTCGGTCCGGTCCTCCGGAAGCTCTCCCTGATTGAGGCAGTCGAGTAAAGGGGCTCGCCAATCCGGTGGCGGGTTCAACGAAGGAGGGGTCTCTTGGATCTCCATAACCTGGGCTCCGGTCGAGGGGGCCCCGGTCGAGGTCGTGGGGTGGAGCTTCGAGGGCATAGTGCAAGCCCCCGAGCCTAAATCGACGGAGGGCTCGAAGAGGTCCCTCGAGAACACGTCCGGAGGGACTGTACCTCGAGTCGATGCAATTTTTGCGAGCTCATCCGTGGCTTCGTTGTATCATCGAGCGACATGACTAAGCTCGAGGCCGTGGAACTTGTCTTCCAACTTGCGCACTTCGCTGTAGTATGCTTCCATCTTGGCGTCGTGGTAGCTCGAGGCCTTCATTACTTGGTCGATGATTAGCTGCGAGTCGCCTCGAACGTCAAGGCGTCGGACCCCGAATTCAAGGGCGATTCGTAATCCAGAGACAAGTGCTTCGTACTCCGTGACATTGTTAGAAGCGGCAAAGTGGATGCGAATGATGTAGCGCATGTGGACTCCGAGGGGTGAAATGAAGAGCAAGCCCGCGCCTGCTCCTGTCTTCATGAGCGACCCGTCGAAGTACATTGTCCACAGCTCGGCTTGGATTTGAACAGGCGGCAACTGAGTGTCGGTCCACTCGGCGCCAAAATCCGCCAGCACTTGAGACTTGATGTCCTTCCGTGGTGCGTAGGTGATGGTCTCACCCATGAGCTCGACCGACCACTTAGCAATCCTTCCAGCGGCCTCCCGGTTATGGATGATCTCCCCCAAAGGGAACGAAGATACCACAGTAACCGGGTGGCTGAGGAAGTAGTGCTGGAGCTTGCGACGCATAAGGACGATGGCGTAGAGCAGCTTCTGCACCTGTGGGTAGCGGATTTTCGTTTCTGAAAGAACTTCGCTGATGAAGTAAACCGCCGTTGGACTAGCAAAGCGCGCCCTTCCTCTTGCCTCTCCACCACTATGGCCGAGCTGACCACCTAAGTGGTTGCGGCGACATAGAGGAGGAGGGGCTCGGGTGGTTCGGTCGACGTCGCCGGTCGAGGAGGGATGAGAATCGAAGTGGATGTTAGCTTGGCTTTGAGTTCGTCGAGGGCCGCCTCGGCCTCCGTGGTCCATGTGAATCGCTTGGATTTTTTCAAGAGGCGGTACAGAGGCATGGCCTTCTCCCCTAAGCGTGAGATAAAGCGGCTGAGGGCCGCGAGGTAGCCCGTGACCCTCTGCACGCCCTTGAGATCCTAAATCAACCCCATTCACATGATGGCCGCCACATTCTCGGGGTTGGCCTCGATCCCGCGCTGGGAGACGATGTACCTGAGGAGCATGCCCCGAGGCACTCAGTCTTATGTTTTTGGCTCGAAGGCACCCGAACGCGATTTCGAGGTCTCGGATGAGGTTGTCCGCTCTTCTGGACTTGACCACGATGTCATCGACGTAGGCCTCGACCGTGTCGCCTATGTGTTCACCGAAGACGTGGAGCATGCACCGCTGATACGTTGCCCCGGCGTTTCGAAGGCCGAAGGGCATGTTGACATAGCAGTACATGCCAAAAGGGGTGATGAAGGAAGTCGCGAGCTGGTCGGACTCCTTCATCTTGATTTGGTGGTAGCCGAAATAAGCATCGAGGAATGAGAGGGTTTCACATCCCGCGGTAGAGTCAACAATTTGATCAATGCGTGGTAAAGGAAACGGAACTTTGGGACATGCTTTGTTTAAACTAGTATAGTCAATACACATCTGCATTTTTCCATTCTTTTTCTTAACTAACACGGGATTAGCTAACCATTCGGGGTGATGTACCTCCTTCATGAATCCAGCCGCCAAAAGCTTGTGTACCTCCTCGCCGATGATCCTGCGCTTCTCCTCGTGGAAGCGGCGCAGGCGTTGCTTCACCGGTCTGGACCCGGCCCGGATTTCCAAGGCGTGCTCGGCGACTTCCCTCGGTATGCCCAGCATATCCGAAGGACTCCACGCAAACATATCGGCGTTCGCGTGGAGAAAGTCGACGAGCATGGCTTCCTATTTGTCCTCGAGGTCGGCGCTGATCGTTAGCACCTTCTCGCATGGGCAGCTCGGGTCGAGGGGGACTTTCTTGGTGTCTTGTGCTGGCTCGAAGTTGTCGGCGTGTCGCTTGGGGTCTGGCATCTCGTCAGCGAGATGCTCGAGGGTCGCGGCTATCATGGAATTTTGCTCGACGGCCTCCCCATATTCGATGCATTCGACATCGCAGTCGTACGCGTGCTCGTAGGAGGAGGCGACAGTGATGACGCCTTTGGGTCCTGGCATCTTGAGCTTGAGGTAGGTGTAGTTTGGGATCGCCATGAACTGCGCGTAGCCCAGTCGGCCGATGATGGCGTGATACGTTCCGTGAAACCCGACCACCTCGAAGGTGAGGGTCTCTTTCCTGAAGTTGGCAGGGGTGCCAAAACAGACAGAAAGGTCGATACGGCCGACAGGGAAGGCCTTCTTCTCTGGTACGACGCCATGGAACCCCCCGGCGCTGGGTCAAAGTTAGTACCTCCTAACTCCCAGGAGGTCGAGGGTCTCGAGGTAGATGATGTTCAGGCTGCTGCCGCCGTCCATGAGGACCTTCGAGAGGCGGGTGTTGATGATGATTGGGTCGACGACGAGCGGATTGGCCCCGGGGTTGGGGACTCGATCCGGATGGTCATCGCGGTCAAACGTGATGGGCGCATCAGACCAGTCAAGGTAGTGAGGCATCGTGACACGAACGGAGAAGACCTCTCGACGCTCCCGCTTACGCTGTCGGGGCGTGAGCTGGGTCGAGGGGCCCCCGTAGATCATGTAGCTGGGTCGAGGGCCCCGAAGAAGACTTTAGAGAAATTTTCGTCTTCCCCGTTGTCTCCCTCACCGCCGCCTTGGCCTTTCTTGTTGTCACCTTTCTTCACGCCCACTTGCTCGAAGTGCCTTTGAAGCATGCGGCAGTCCTTAAGCTTGTGCCTTGCCCCGTCCTTGTGATAAGGACAGGGCTCCTCAAGTATTTTGTCAAAGATGGCGCCCTCGGGGGGACCTCGAGGTCTTTTGTGTTCGGTTGCTGCGACGAGATCATCTTCTGCAGCCTCACGCTTGCCTTGCTGATGTTTCTTCTTCTTGTTATTTCTCTTCGGACCTTTGCTCGAGCCTCCGGCATTGTCGGCTACCGGCGTTTTTCCCTTGTCCTTCCCGTCGCTGAAGAAGGCGCCGACGGCCTCTTCGCCAGCCGCGTAGTTGGCGACCACATCCATGAGCTCATCGACGGTGTCAGGGCGGTTAAGCCCTAACTCGCGAACTAGGTCCTTGCAGGTTGTACCCGCAACAAACGCTAGAACGACGTCGAGATCGGAGATGTGGGGTAGTTCGGTGCGGAGCTTGGAGAATCGTCAAGCAAAGTCGCGGAGAGACTCCCCTGGTTCCTGCTTGCAGTTGCGCAGTTCCCAGGAATTCCCGGGACGTACGTAGGTACCTTTGAAGTTCCCCTCGAAGATCCGGACAAGGTCGATCCAGCCGCGAATCTGGTCAGGGGGAAGCTCCTCAAGCCACCTACGCGTGGTGTCGGACAGGAACAGGGGAAGGTGACGTATGATGGCATGATCATCACGCGCCCCGCCCGTCTGACAAGCCAGCCGAAAGTCGGCTAGCCAAAGCTCGGGATTGGTTTTGCCGTTGTATTTGACGATGCTCGTGGGGGGTCAAAACTTGTCGGGCAGCTGGGCGCAGCGGATCTTCCTGCTGAAGACTCGGGGACCCGGTGGCTCCGGGGCCTGTCGGTCTTCGTCGTTGTCGTAACGCCCTCCACGATGGGCGCTGTACCCTTGATCCTCGGCATCCCCGTGCTTGCGTCTGCGGTTCTTGACAATGTCGAGGCGCGCGTCGCGGGGAGCGCGGTCGTCGTTGATACGTTCTCGGGCCGGCTTCTTCTTCTGTCGGGGGGCCACCCCCTGATCGACCGAGCTCTCCCTTTCGGGCCGGGATGGCTCGACCTGCGGTTCGGAGGCTGCCCCTCGACGCCTTGAGGCTGAGCTCTCGGCTTGCTAAACAGCAGCAACTTGGAGGAGATCCTCGACCTCGCGTTGTATCCGTCGAGCTTGCGAGTTGGATGGTGCGGGCATATTGCGAAGGAGCATAGCTGTCGCAACAATGTTCTAGCTTGCTCGGGGATAACGGTTGGCGGGTTGCTCAAGTGCTCCTGCCTCAATGATCTGCCGGTTGACTTCTCGGGCCCTAGCTCGGGCTCTACCGCCGGGCGGTCATCGTTCTTGCTTGAGGGTTAGCTCGAGCACGCGCAATTGTTCCTGCTCGTCGACGAGCTTTACCTGCAACTCCCGAATCTATGCCAGCTGTGCGTCCTGCTCGCCAGAACGGGGGCACGCTTCTCGGGGTGTGTCTGGTTGTTGTTCCTCTGCTCTAGGGGGAGCGTCACCCGCCACAGCTGTAGCCATCGCAGCCGCTGGATCGACGGTGTCTTGATCGGAGTTGACATCACCATCGATGTGGAGGCACTCGCGGGTAGGATCCCAACAATCAGAGTCAGAGTCGGGGTCGCCGTAGCAGAAGATGGGGAATTGCCCCCGCGCCTCCTCCTGCAGCTGCCGTCGGAGCGTGCCGACGGTGTACCTCCGGGGGGCCGGGCGCTCTTACGAGGGCCAAGCCCTCGGAGGCCGGTGTGACAGTCCCCACGTCCGTCATTGCACGGAGAAAGGCGCCTGAGCGGCCCTTTAACGTACTCATGTTGGAGCGGGTCACTGTCGAGATCGTCGTTGTGGCATCGTGGGAGTTGAACGAAGGCCGCTGATGACGCTCGTACAGCTCGTGCGGGAGCGGGCTCGATCGAGTGGGGACTTCATCGCGCCTCCTCGATGATCGTACGGCGAAGGTGGAGTCGGGGTTGTGGTGGGGTCCTGCCGGTTCGCCCTCTACCCCTGAACTCGGGTCAGACAATCCCTCGACAAGAGGTTTCTCATCTCCGGTCGGGGGCGAGGAGAAAGCGACGAGAACCATCCTCGACCTAGGTTGATGGTGATGACGGTGTCGACCGTGCCTCCTTCTGGATGTGGAAGCATGGTCGTGGGACTGGCGAGCGGCCGCCCATGAGCGTGGTGGCGTACCGCGACCTCCGTTCGGGTCACTGATCGAGAGCAGGTCATGTCATAGCCCTGGCCGAGGGACATGAACTCTAGGCTCCCAAACCAGATCACCGTAGCGCGCGAAAGTGGTGAAACAAAGTCGCCCATTCGGAAAAATGGCAGGAAATCATTAGTGACACGCGGCTCCCCTACCTGGCGCACCAACTGTCGGTGTTTTGACCCTCGAGGGGTTAACACCAATGAGTAATATTTGTAATTGCGTGCTCCCTTATCCGATGGGTGATGCAAGAAGGACACGGCGATTTATCCTAGTTCAGGCAAAGAAGGCCCTATGTCCAGCGGGGGGAGGATAGTTCGTGTTATCTTGCACCGAAGTGCTAGTACAGGGGAAAATACAAGCAGGTGTGAGGAGCGTGAGGTGGGGCTTTGGCGGTCGGCCACCTAGCTCTCGACCTTACACAGGCTCACGGTGTCACTCTGTGATCTAAAGCCTTAATGTTTCTATGCTCTAGGTCCTCTCATTTTTCAGTCCGGTCCCTTTTTGTAACACCCTGGCACCTCCTTTTATAGATGAAGGAGGGGCACAGGGGTACATGTATTTCGAGTTCGCATGACGTTGATGACGTATGACGTTGAGGCCGATTACATCGGTGCCGCTGTAGCGATGTACGTCGGTATGGGAGGTCCTGCCCCCGTCGCGTCGGGAGTTGTTGAGTCCCGCTCGAGGGTTCGTTTGTTGACGTCGAGGGGCGACGGTCGAGGGTCTTGGCCAGAGTTGAGGGGGTCATGCCGAGGAGGTCGAGCCTCACCGGATAAGGCCGAATCCCGGAAAATGTGGGAAACGTGTTGGTTTATACGTCTCGAGGTGGTGCTGGACGTGGCATAGTGCTCGATATGGTGCAACAGCGTAGTACGACTTGCGGGATTCCAGGGCATGGGCGGTAAAAGCCAGATTTGACCGCCACGCCTGCAACTGTTACCGTAGCTGTGGCCATGCGGTTAGGCGGGGGTAGGTAGATCGCATTAAATGCACTCGACCCCGTACGGGAGAGTCGGTAGCCGAGGCGTGCACTGTCCTCGAGGACCGCCCATTCGCCCGAACGAAGTTACGTCCTCAAGGGCAGGCTCGTTCGTAGGGCAAAGTTCCATCTTCGAGGGGTCGCCCGAATTGTACCCTCGCGTGTACAGTACCAGTCCGTTTGGTAGCCTCTGGAGTGTACAGTACCAGTCCGTTCGGTAGCCTCTCGAGTGTACAGTACCAGTCCGTTCGGTAGCCTCTCGAGCAGGCTTTGGCTTTGGGCCATCGTTGTCCGTTTGTGGGTTAGCCCGATATGTCTCAGCCTGCGGGCCTTCGTACGTCAGCGCGGGAGGTCACCGGAGGGTTTGCGTTGCTGATTTTGCGGGGTTTAGTTCGGTAAACCAGGGGTTTGGGGTACCCATTTCTCGGGTATCGACAAGTAGCTCGCCTGAGACGTTGATGCTCGCCCGAGCATGGGTAGCAAAACGCTTTTCCCCCCTCTACCCGATCGAAAGGGTTCGTGAGGGTCGAACGAAAAAGTCGAGCTCGCACCTGACCGGCTTCGACGAAAGAAGCTAAGGAGCGGACTCGCAACCGGGTGGCCTCGACGAAAGAGGGCCCAACCGCCCGGGGGCTCAATCATTCGAGCACGCCTCGACCAAAACCAAAAATAAAAGACCTCGGGTGAGTATTCTACTCACCCGAGGCCTCGGGGGCTACACCCGAAGGGTGCGCTCGCGCGCACCCCTCAGAATACGATCAACACTCCGAGTCCATTTAACTGAGCCTCCGCGTAAGTATCAACACTTCCACAAAGCCTCGGGGGCTACTGTCGGTTACCGAGAAAAGGGGTACCCTAAATCTCCCTTGTTTTCGGTTGACCCCGAGTTTACCCTCAGATTAATCTCACGGGGACCCTCGAAAAAGCACGTGCAAGACCAGACCGTACATCCTCGACCCACTGGGGCCCACCGGTAAATACATACTGGGCCGGCCCACGACAGAATACTTGACTTCTGCCACAACCCTCGACCAAGTAACTGACGTCATCAGCTGATAATCACTCGAGGGGGGACCCCGCGTCAAGTGTCGAGGCCCCGGCGGGACGGACGCCTCGATACAACAGGGGTCGAGCCCCCCCCTCGATCCGCCAACTCCGAGTGCGTCCGACAGCGCATTTGATGCGAAACTACCTAACCTCGCCCAATCATATGGCTACAGTAGCCGCACAGTGGTTCGTACAGCGGTCGAATCCTGCTTTACCGCCCATACCGGTGACGTGCATCGGTCTGCACGGCACTGTTACGCCGTACTCAGCACTGTTAGGAAGCTCGAGGCCCCCTTCGATGCACTACGCGACAAACAACCGACATCGGATTCCCTGAATTCAATCTTATCCGTTCAACCACTACGCTCGAGGCTACCCCTCGATTGGGCCTCGAGTATGTGTCGACGCCCTCCGGTCAACCTACATCGACTTCGAAAGCTGCGCAAACAACTCCTGATGCGACCCCAACAGGAACTCGCACGTCCTCTACAGGGGATCCCGTCTTTTGCCGGTCAGCAACCGCGTCTCCGAAGGACGCCTGTCAACTCCGAGCCACGCTGCTACAGAACAAGCCATGTTCAGCGCACGTCTCTGCAGAGGCCTCGAGTTGACCACCACGACCTGCGACGTCACCACCGCGTCGTCAAACCAGGACATCTGTACCCCTGTGCCTCCCCTTGGCCTATAAAAGGGGACGCCAGGAGACCCAATAAAGGAAGGGGGGAACCGACTCCAGATAACGATCTCACGAACAACCGAACACACACCTAGGCAGACTCCTAGACTCTGAATAACCCTTTCGCTCTATACTCGACCCCCCTCGAATTCTCTCATTCGCTTGTATTCGCCCCTGTACAAGCACTTAGGTGCAAGATAATACAAATCTTCTCCCCCCGCTGGACGTAGGGACTTCTTTGCCCGAACCAGGATAAATCGTTGTGTTCTTCTTGCATCACCATCCGAACGGGTTATGCACACATACGTTCACTCGTTGGCTTAGGACACCCCCGGGTTCCTAACGTCGACACTTTGCTTCGTTGTGAGCTCGTCCAACCTCCTCCAAAGCTCGTTGAATTTTTTCTCTTGATTCTGTCCGCACAGCCTCTTGAATAGATCCATCAAGCTCTTGCCCTTAAACTGCTTGTAAAAATTAGCACCCATGTGATGCATACACCACCGACTTTGAACATCTGGCCAATCTTTACCATATCCCATCTCTGCATCACCGTTCTTCAGATATTCAATTGCCCGAAGAAGGCCAGCATGACGGTCATGAATTAGGCATACACCAGGCCTCATACCAACAATGCTAACCTTCACCTTCTTGAGAAACCAGTACCAACTATCGGTATTCTCGCTCTCCATAAAAGTGAATGCCAGTGGTAGAACTTGATTGTTCCTATCCACGGCAATTGCTGTTAGTATCTGACCTCTGTATTTACCTGTCAGAAATATCCTGTCAATACAGAGTATTGGACGACAATGCACAAATGCCCTGATGCAAGCACCTAGTGCAAAGAAAGCACGTTGCAAGACCAATACTGCATGGTAATTCTTCATGGTTAGGTATGTTATAAGATCTGTACATGTCCCTGAATTTCTGACGGCTATGCATTGAAGAAGAGATGGTAAATTATCATATGAGGCTTTGAATATGCCAAATCTCATCTCGATAATCTTCTGTTTTGCCCTCCACGCCTTAGCATATGAAATGGTGTATTTGAATTTATCTTCGATATGCCTTATTATTGACCTTGGCTCGTATCCCAGATTATGCACAACATCTGAATACATCTCTGCAGCAATAAATGCAGATGTCATGTTTCTGTGGTACTTCTCTACACCTTTCAAGTGACAGTTGTGCTCAGTGACTATTGACACTTTCCAATAATCCTTCCACTTTCCCTTGAATGCATGCACCCTCCACGGACAACCATCGCTGGATCTCATGCACTTAACTTCATATACACACTTTGTGGACTTTGCTACCCAGAACTCCCTCTGCAGTGATACAGCCCAATGCTTGACTGCCTCCATCAATTCTTCCTTCTCTGCGTACATCGCTCCCTCGATTACCTCATTCTCCTTATACTCCCATGGAACATGGTATCCCTCTGAAATAGCAAGTCCAGAGAAGTCTTCATTAGACCATTGCCACGGATTCACATTGCATCCTTCCTCATCAGAAGATTCATCACCCTCCACTTCCTCATTCGCCGCATCTTCGTTTTCCATTGCCTGAACAATGGAGTTGATCCTCTCGCCCTCATCTGCCAAGCCTCTCGGCTCACTGGCTTCTCCTTCTCTTTCTGGTTCCCGCACATCCTGTCCCTGTTCTTCTCCTTGTTGAGCACGATCGTTTCCCTCTTCCATTTCAGCATCAGTCCTAACCATGCTTGTACCCTCTACATCTTGCAAGGTTGCATTGTCTTTATCGTGCACCTCCATGAAAATGCTGGGTTCCCAGCCCTGCTGCAATGCATTTTCTACGTACCATTTCCATATTTCGGTGTAATCTACCGACATCAATTTTCAGAAGCATTCTTTGTTGCCACGGTTGACTACTACATTTACTTTTATTGTGTTAACCTCTGAGTTGATATGAAATGCCCTCATTAACCAGTTACACACTGACCGAAAATTTCTTTTCGCTGGCCTATCTATCCCCTTTAGTGTTGACCTAAATTCAGACAGATCTATACCATACGGGCCATATCTGACAGTGCCACTACCATGGAACAACCGAAACATCACTTTGGTTGACATATCTATTCAAAGAAAATATGATATTCGTCACATTTCAAATCATGCAATCCATTGTTTAAAGCATAGAAGAAACATCATTATTTCTAACATGAACTGCAATGCTCTAACA